>CM074758.1:7791617-8991617 GCA_037355855.1 Pseudo-nitzschia pungens
AATACAATTACATCGGCGCCACGTTTTGCGAAGAACGCAAATGCTAGCGCCGTGGTTATTTCAAAGAAAGTGGCGGGTATATCATGGTTTTCCGGAAGGCAGAGATCATATATTTGTGGCAAGAGCTCGGTCACTTCCTCTTCAGTGATCATTTCCCCATTGACTTGCATACGCTCTCGAAAGGAACTGACATGAGGTGAGCAGAAGATACCAACGTTAAGTTGTCTGTCTTTCGTGTCAGCATCTTGTCCCGAAAATGGGGATGCGCCTCTCCGTTCTTGATGGCGTAGTGTGTTCGCAATTTTTAGACAGACACTACCTTTGCCATTGGTTCCGGCAACGTGAAACTACAACTCTATCCGGCTAAGACGACAGGCGATGGATTGTGCGGTTTGAATCAAGAAACATATTTGCTGAGTGCACATGATTCGAAAGAATTTAAGACACATTACAGATTGGCAGAGTAGCATTTCAACAGTACTTACGTCATCCATCGGACTGCCCAAAAGCTTGTGCAGGAGATGCATATTTTCCAAACCAAGTTTCACGGGATGAAACATGTTCGTCGCATAAAGTCTTCTAACCCATTTTTCATAGCCCGTGTAATTATTTTGATCGGTTAGACCATCGTCGTCCGTCCCCATTGCTGGTACCGAAAATGAAGAGCTTTTAGTGGTGGGACCCTTCTCTTCTGTTTGTTCTGAAGAAGTGGAGTATTGCCGAAACGACCAATTTAGCGAGTTGGTTGACAGTGAGAAACCGGAAAGTAGGACGTTTGGCGTAATACTCTCCCAATGAGCTGCGATTGCGACCTTCGAATAACACCAGAATTCGAGGGAAAGAATCGGAAACTAGAGATGGTAGTGATTCGACGAAATAGAAAGACAGTTGCTGTTGTTATTGATCTCGATCGCGGGGAAAACATTTGAGTTACTCGAGCTCGAGAACGGCTTAATGAATGATAGCGCGTCGGAGGCAAAGAATGTATCAAATGGTAGCTGCCGCCGAAGGATTGATCAGAGGAGCAGATACTTGTCACGAAAATAATCGAAAAGCAGCAAATCCATGAAATCAAACACAGCCAAAGCCGATTCCACTCTAAAATTCTTGCTCCTGATGAATCTACTTGTTGCTGGATTGATTTTTTCGTAACAAGTGTTCTCATGTGACGGGTGGTATTACTCTATCCTTTTCTCCCTCCTGCGTTGACAAGAGAAGAGAGACCACAAATAATGCGTTCCGATAGTTTTGTTTTCGACAGGAGAGGGGAAAAAAGTGTGTTCGTGATGATGTGTGATGATTTTTTGTGATGATCGTTTGGACGGAACGTTTCATAAAAAAATCGTACGTACCGGTAGTACTTGTATTGTAGATGTCAACGTAAGACTTTACAAGTCCTACGGTACGAACTTGTGATGAGAATATATATCATAAATAAATTACCAAAGCTCCCAATTCAGGACGAAAACTTTCACTACTACGGAATTCCTATCAGCTGATCCCCCTCATTTTTAATCTCCTTTACTCGGGAGTTTAGGGCATTTTGATCTAGGGCATTTTGACCTTCGTCTGATGGTACATTTTTCTGCTGGAGTCTACTACACGACACAGTCATTTCCCAGAAAGAAATTCTGGTACTAATTTTCTACACAAATTCATGTACATATTTAGGCTACAACTCCTCCTGACCATGGTGATTGAATTGGAAGCAGTTGCAATAGACTTGAAGCCATACCACCTAGTATGTCCATCCAACCCTTGTGCCCAGAGTTGGTTTATCTGGTGTTATCAAGTCAAGATTGGTTGAGTAGGAGCCAAAATGTAATTTTGAGAGATATCATGTAGAATTACTAGTACTGTACGGGAGAGCTTTCTCAATGAGTTGCCTGGGAGCTGCTCCGTAGAGCTGTGTAGAAAAATCTACTACCAGATGAAGGTCAAAATGCCCTAAACTCCTGAGTAAAGGAGATTAAAATTGGGGGGATCAGCTGATAGGAATTCCGTAGTACTTTCATGATGAAAAAATATCTCCTGAAAGCAAGAGGAGCATTGTCTCTCCCAACCTACATTCAGTAATTCAACCATAAGTGATTCAAAATAAGCAGAGTCAATAACTCAAGTTCCAAAGAATACTTAAACTGGTGTGCAAGAATAATCCTGTACAGAAGAATAACCTTCTGTTTTTTGCATGGTGTGTCTGCCACAATGTCTGTTCTACAATACTAGTAGTACCCAACAAGGAGACAGCTGATGTCATTTTCATGAGGATTATTGTTTTTAATGTTTATGCCAAATTTTTCTTTGATTACTTGATATTGCCTGTTGGTTGTATTAGTTCTGTGGATAAGAGTAATACCACTACTAGTAGTAACATCAACAGCAGCACCAGTAGTGCATCATTTAGTGCTAGTAGCAAACAGTAGTAGGTCTACACAAGATACTGCCCAAGTGTTATCACATGACATTCTTATACTCCCTTCTGGAGCTACAAAAGGACCAATCAAATCCATGGGCATGATGCATGTCTTAATTAGTAGGTGTGAAAAGAAAGAAGAGTGAGGTGAGCTGTGTGCTGTGTGCTGTGTGTTGTGAGTTGTATCCATGCAGCAGCATTGCTGTGAGTGCTGCTGACATCTGTTTGGTTGTGCTTGCTACAGCCAGCTTACTGCAGGACTAGCTATCCAGTTCTAGTAAAGAATCATATGTATGAACCATACCCCATGGTAGCATCCTCAACCCTGTAGCATACAGCAGACTCATAGCTCATAGCTTGTAGCAAAATATCTATTCAGTGCTGGATGCCATTAAGCATGCTCTTCTGTAGATTGCCCAGAGCTAGGGCAGCTCCAGTACAGATGCATATGCTGGAACCCAGCACCCTCTCCAGCACCCCTTATAGCACCATAGCTCCAGCAGTGGATTCATCTCAGATAGATCCAATCTATAGTCTTGCTTATTTCAGGAAGTTTCAATCATAACTGTATCATGTTTGAAAGAAAGAATATCAATCACAAATGTTCTCTGAGAAGTACTGTAATCACTATTACTTCTTAGTAATTTGTATAACAGTAAGGATTACCACACATACTAGTAAAAAAGTTAGGGATTGGTATCGCGAGAAATTCAGTACAAGGTTATGGTAAGTTAATCTTTACTTTTAGCGTTTGCGTATGCGACATTTACCATGTACGAAGTAAAAGGTAACCTTACGAGGTATTCAAAATACTGTACCGTGCTACTAAGATCTTACTGTTAAATCTTACTCTACTTTCCTTTTTTTTCATCTCAATTACGTAATGTTCTTTCTCGCGCACTGTCACACCCCGGGGTTAAAGTATGACCATAGTTTCACCGGAATCACGTTGATCCACTAATACACAAAACAAGAAAGATTACCGATGTGCACCATGCCCAACAGTAACAAACAGTAACTTAATTAAGGCTTACACGTAAGGTTACGTTCTTTAGACAGGATATCAGTATGGAGAAGGGAATCACATGATATTTTAAAATTCGTCCTTTGCTGAATCACCTTGTGATAGATGTACCTACTTCGGCACGCTTGTTGCGCTGGACGAAAACCGGTTACTTTATCAGATAATTAAGGTCTCTCATAGGGACGCGGAACAGTGTTCGTTCGTTCGCCGAATGAAACTATCGATTGATATTTTCTATATGCCCGTCGTTAACGGGTGATGTGGAACGGCTCGTGCCCGAGCGAGAAAATAGGAGGGAAGTCCTAAGTATTTTCGCACCTCAACGGAATCAGATGTAAAGCATTTTCCAACCACCGCGCGATACTCCAACATACCTCACTCATCACTGGTACGCACTGCCAAAATATGAAGTGTCACTATCAGGGACAGGATTTTGTCACAAGAAACTTATCATGGACCTAAAACAACGCTGTGCAGCATAACCATATTAGGATCTGGTGTTGCACTGTATTTCTGACGGAGTTTGTGTCACACCTGTCACATCGACTACATTACCTGCGAATCCAAATACAATGACGAACTTTAAAACTTCCATAGCAAATTTCTTTACATTCCTTTTTCTTTTTGGTGCCCAGTCCTCGGTAGCTCAAAAGGACGACGTTGACGTTTTCGAGGATGTTGCGGATGCTTATCATGTATATCAATCATCCAGATACAAAGAGGACTCGGTGCCTATAGAAGCAAACATCGATGTTGCCAGTGGGATCTTCCGTGGGGAAGCATCGCCTTCTACTTCCGAGCGAGAGAGTCGAATGTCGGGGCCTGCGAAGTCGTCGGGGTCAACAACAGCGAATACCAATACCGTCGATATCTCAGACGGGCACGCGCTATGCGTGGAAGATACCGAAAGCATAATCTCATTGAACGAAGATATTCGTTTGGAGTTATCGGCGATCGATACACGATACTTGGAGAATGCAAGCATCGATAATGTATGTGACAGAGACGGCAAGAATTCAAATTGCAACTTCGATTTCCGTCTTTTTCCGAACAAGTTACAAAATGTATGTCAGCAACATGGCGACGGATTTTTTGAAACAGAACATTCTATTCAGTGTCACAATCCGATCACGAAGGAAAGTTTATATTATCAGTTTGATCATTATCCAAGTTGTTTTTCGGCATTTTGCAAACAGGAAGATGTGAAGCAACTGCTGGCAGGGCGTATAGATGCGATCACTCAGGCCATGGAAGAATACCTGGATATGTCATGCTTCGCAGATGATGACATTTTGCGACATGCTGATGATACAATCTTAATAGAGAGCTCAGGGATACAAAGATCGTGGGCTGGGATCCAGATGTTTCCTGTTTCGGCGTCTCTACTCTTATTCTTCTTATAACAAAAATTCATAACATCATAGTAGACTTTCAAGGTCATATATTCTTTTGATGTTTTTTTTTTTCATTTGCTCCGTTCCAAAATTTTTTTATTGCAATCTTTAGCTAGAATAGGATTGAGTCCAAAGAAAACAATGCTGGTCACCTTGCAACGTTAGGAAGTTTTGAGTTTGTTTTATTTGCCTTTCGAGAGAGGATGAAGGTAGTACTCCTCAACTCCAATAATGATACTTTTATTTCATATGGATTACGAGAAGGGTGGTTGCTGAGCATTTTTCACAGTATTCCATGCTCCATGTAGTTAGTAGTTTAGCAGCCAATCAGTGATATTAGTTCATTTGCTGCATACAACATGCATGCAAATAATAATGCGGGTACTAGTTTGCTACTACGGATACGAGTATTCCCAGCAGCTCACCCACCTCGGTCATTTCCCTCTCGATTAGATTCTCCATGTTCGGCATCAGCGAAGACGGCAATCAATATATTGTTTTTTTTAATTGGTGTATTTTTTTCAATTTTCGAAACGAGGTGCGCGAGGTCTTTTGGCGCCGGGGGCAATCGGATATATAATCCTCTTGAGGAGCGCAACATCGGATGTCGCGCGTAAACTTTGTTATTAGAAGAAGGAATCCCGGATCCATTCTATCCGGCGTACGAGTAAGGTTACTCGTACGCTTAAAAATTATTAGAAGTATTTACGGTAGGATGGATTGAGTGTCGATTGAGACACATCCTACTGGTACAGTAATTAGTCTCCTATCCTCTGAATAAAAAAACAAAAATTTCTCTCTCGTCCCCTTTATGAAAAATTGTGTCAATGAAGTAACTTACTGTATTCATTACGTTACAGTAAGGTTACGCGTACAAGTACGAGAACGTACTGTTCCTTCGTGTAAGCCTTACGTACGAAATTCGTAGTAATAATGGAAACGGTTCATCCACTCCGAGTTACTCCGAAGTACATAATTACTCGGAAGAGTACGGGTAGTTGTACTCGTACTCGCATCAGTACCGGTAAGCTTGAAATCGTCGTAATTAACAGCTTTCGTAGCATTTGTTTTTGTGGGGCTTCCAACTCGCGTTAAAAAAATCATCCATCTCAATTGTTGGGCGATGCCAAGAAGTAAGGTTTAAGGTTAAGACCTTACGGAAGACTAAAAACTTCTGTTTCACACCGCGCGCGAGTAAGTTAACTCGACTGCTAATAGTAAAATTAAAATACTAGTAACAGTCTGTTATCGGACTCGTAGTACAAAGTAATTAACCTTACCCGTACCATCATAATACAAATATTATTATCATCTTCTCACAAACGTTCGGTCACTTCACTCATCACTCAGTCCTAATCCCCGTGCTTGCCAAAAAACAATTGTACGAGGTCATCACCACCCGCGGTCTCGATAACCTCTATGTCAAGCGCGTCCTGTTTTCGATAGTCGTTTCTGTCCAGTGAACGGCTCTCGGCACTCGATGCCGCCATTGAGCAGGGCGAGTTCGCACCGACAGAGGAAGTCATGAATGCAGAGACCGAGACGGGAGGCGACACCACGACAGATACCGGAGTCGACAGCGAGGAAGACTCGGGCTGCGATAACGGCTGTTGGGAGCTGGATAACGGAGTATTGCACATCAAGCTCGATCCAGAAGCGGGCGGTTCGATAGGATACATATCAGAGTCGGGAAAGAGCTACAACGTTGTGAATATTTATGACAAGGGCCGCTACATCCAGCAGTCGTACTACGCTGGGAAGGGCTTGAATCGTCTCAGCGGTGGACAGCATCCTAGATGGAGCCCCTGGCCATGGAATCCAATTCAGGCCGGGGATGCCTTCGACAATAAGGCTGTTGTCCTGGAACGTTTCAACAATGGCAAAACAATGTATGTCAGAACTCGCCCAATGCTTTGGGACATGAACAGAGAATACGCCGAATGCGAGTTTGAAACCTGGGTCACCCTAAAGGGTACGGCGATACATGTTCGAAACAGACTCATCACACACAGAACAGATAGCCTCTGGACAGCCGTGGTTGCCAAAAACCAGGAACTTCCGGCTGTTTATCCGATTGCCGACTTGAACAATCTCTACACCTACGAAGGCGACAAGCCCTGGACCAATGATGCGTTGACAAAAATCGAAAGCAATGGTCCCCCCTGGACGCATTTTGAAACGAGTGAACACTGGGCTGCTTGTGTGAATGACCTTAATTGGGGTCTCGGTGTGTACAACGAATCGTGTACCCGTTTTGCGGGAGGATTTGCGGGTTCTCCTGGCGGTGGGCCAACCGACGCCTCCACCGGGCATATCTCGATCCTTAAGACCGAAACACTCGATAAAGATTCCGTCTTTGAATACGAGTATCATCTTATTTTGGGCAACATCTCCACCATCCGCTCCTATGTGTACCAGGTACATTCCACGTTTCTACAAAATTGGTCGCAGCTGAGCTCGGCGTAGATCTCGTCTATCTCAATTAGCTGTGCTCGGATGATACATTTGGCCTCTTATATATTTTGCAACACGATGATATGATCGAGCGAACGAATATTGGGAAGTCTGTAGGCAACAAAAATCGCCGTACGATTTCCGAGAGCAACTCGTGACGGACTTCCTTGAGAAACACTGTCTCGGAAAATTGCCTACTAGCGTTGTCTTTCCCTATGCAAAGAAATCGCTGCCCTTATTGTCGACCGGCGTCGTCAAAGATTTAGACACCTTGCAATCGCTTTTGAAAAAAATACTTCGTATGTTCGGTGTCACTACGTACTTCATGTGAGGATGCATCCCGAATATCAATCCCTAAACAATTTACGCCCGGACCAGCCCGACGTCGTACTCTTCTCTGAACCCACCCTACGTCCGAACATACCGTACAGAAAGTGGACACAACGCCTGAACCTGAACCACAAACCGATAATAATCACAATACTCACACTGACACTCCCCAGTCACCACTGCAAGCCATGGAAGCAGACACTACCCAACCAACACCAGAAGACAATGCATGCGAGTATCGATAGTAGAGAATACGTACATTTTGCACTTCATTCATTATGACGAAGTAAGTCTTATTTTTAGAATCAGTCACAGTTTGAAGGTGAGTCTCCTTCACTCCATCGTTTTGGTAAACGTTAAATTAACGTTAAGATAGAGATAAGTAGATAGTACAATTCATGCATCCCCCTAATTCTCCACCCTAAATTGAATATCTTATCCCTGAATGAATCTCAAAATCGATCTCGTGAATCATACGGTTCCTTCATCCCAGTACGTACGAGCCGTACCGTACCGGTACGGTAGTTTCTGTCCCTCGCTTTTTGTTCCTTCTATTATTTTTTTGAGATTTTGCAATTATTTTGATTGTTGATGAGAAAGATTGATGATGATTGATGATGAAACGATTTCGACAAACTCAGATTGCAGCCTCGCCGGACTCTTCGTTTTGCAAGAGCTTGCTGGGTCTATTGGACTTTCATTGTACTATCTCCGAACGTCGATACCTGTGCGAATTAGCCACACTAGTTACTGGCTCTTTGTTCCAAAATGTCTTTGCGCGGCCGCTATGTCATCGATCGCATAAAAGGGGTTGTCTCTAAGCACTTTCGTTTGCCGTGTCCTCCGTACGGGGACCCTACTTATTGGGACAAAGCTTACGCGTCTTGTAAGTTTTCTTATTATCATTTCTTCGGGGTATAGAATCACCATTTGTCACCGGAAATGACCTTTTGGAATGGCACAGATCTGACCACGATTTATTTATGTCAACAGTTGGACCAAATGATTCTTACGAATGGGGCGACGTTTCCCTATCGGATGTAAAAGAATACGAGTATCGCCCGATCGAGTGGGATGCTCAACAATCGTCGTCCTATCCTTCAAGCACGACGAGGCAGTCGACGCTAGCCGATTCCTTGAACGTCGATTCACACGATTCGAAAACCACCGAAAGCAAACGGCAACAATCAGTTCTGGTGTTGGGATGCGGCAACTCCAAATTGGGCGAGGAGATGGTCACAGAGGGTGGATTCGAAGGTCCCATTGTGCAAGTGGACGTGTCGAGCAATGTCGTGGAAATCATGCGGCAGCGTTGCGGCGACTTGGTTGCGAAGGGAAACATGAACTTTGTTCAGGACGATGCCACCGAGTTATCGGCGTTCCGGGATGGAATGATCGATGCGTGTCTCGACAAGGGGCTGTTGGATGCGATCTTTTGCGCGGAAGGTAAGACGCCACGAACGATGCTGCTACGATAATGCGCAGTGTTTGAATGCCATCTCGCGCTAACATTGTCCAAAGATTTCCACCAACTGCATCAAATTCAAAACACGATTTCGCGAGTGCTGCGACCCGGGGGTTGGTTCGTCTTCTTTTCGTTCTCTCGACCCGAATTTCTTCTTCCAAAATTGTTGATGGCGAACGAAGTATCCTCAACGTTGGTTCGAAATCGAAATCAGATGACCTGGAAGAATGTCGAGGTTCAGCAACTGTCAAAAATATTGCTTTATAAAATGCAAAAAATTGAAGACACTGATTGTTCCGACGCGTACGTGAACAAACGACTCGCCAGATCGAAAGCAAACAGAAAGGCGCAGCGGCGTTAAAACCATGCAACAAATAATCGAACCTAGAACAATGTTGGCGCAGACTTCATTCATGATGCCGACAAATATTTCCCTGTAGCAATATTTTTCATTTCATGCTCCAAACTGCAATGGATCTCTTACAAAATGTATTCATTCAAAAGCCATTTCAAAAAAGTCATCAGTTATAGCTTCGTCCTCAATGCAACGGCAAGAAAGAGTTCCATTCCTCTCTTGTCTCCTTGAGAGCTCGAGTTATGACATCCAATGACTATCAATCAATCCCCATCCCCATACCGAACTGTCGCTGTCGAAATTCTCAAGTTTCGTTTCAGTCAGTTATTAGTTGTATGATCCAGTGTACCTTCCAGTGGTAATGCGACCTTTAGGGTTGCCACCGTTGTCAATGGCATCCCTATTGACGGAAAGTTGCTGTATGTTAGTCATGGTCAGCTCTTCCACTTTGACGAGAGCAGACTGCGCAATCTTCTTGGCATTAACGAGTTCCGATTCCGCTTTATGCAACTTTCCTTCCAATTGAATCATATCTGACTTCCGCTTGACTTCTTCGATTTCTTTCTGCTTCAGTGCTTTGACCAACGCATGATTCTCCACATGCGCGTCTTCCAGTTTGTTCTGCGTCACCTCGTAAAGACTATTGAGCTCCACAAGTCGCTGCCTGACTTTCGCCTCGTTGTTTTGCTGCATTCCGTCTTCCGCCAAGTCCTCCAGAGCATCGTGCAGCTCAGAATTTTCAAGCTCCAACTGTCGAATAGTCTCTTCGAGTTCTTCTTTTGCCTTGCTAAGCTCAAAACTGCTCTCCACTCCCGTGATTGTAGACTTTGATTGATCGTCCAATTCTCCCATTTGCAGTTGACGAAAGCGCTTTTTGAGATTTCTCAACTCCTTGGCAATCTCACTCTTTTCATTCTCCGCTTCCTCTAGATGCAACTGTAGCGGTTTCAGCAAGCCCAACGCCTCTTTCAGCGACTTGTTCAGAACCTTGTTCGCTTGTTCCCTCTGCACTATATCCCCTCGAGCGGCCGCTAGTTCTTCCTCGAGTGATGATATCCTTCTGGAGGATATGTTTTGGCCGAACTGATTCTGCGTTGCCTTGTGCATTTCTTCCATGTCTAACCGCAGGCGTCGAATTTCTTCGTCTTTCTCGGCTATGGTTTCGGTTAGCTTTGTCCTGAATTCTTCCTCTCCGTTGTTTTGTCCGCTGTCCGATCCGAATTTCCGTATCTGTCCCTCCAGCTCGCGATTGCGCGCAGATATATCCTCGTTCTGATCGTGCAAACTGTTGAACCGAGATTGGGCGTCCTTTAGAAGTTTCTGCAGATTGCCTTCGCTCTCGCGCTTCCGTCGCAACTCTTCCCTAGTCCGTTTGATGCTCATCAAAGATTCACTGTCGTCGTTTGATAGATTTAAGCTAGTATCACTCGTGAAGCTACTCGGGGCGGTTTGTACCTGTGCCCTGAGCACTGATTCCCGAACGGTAGCGAGTCGTTTTTCTTCCTCTAGCTGTTCCTGCAGTTCGGTAATCTGTTCTTTCAGACTATCAATTTGAAACGAATGCTGAGATTGAGCATCTTGTGACGACTTGCGATCTTTTTCAAAATCTTTCAGAACTCGTTCCATATCATTCTTTTCTTCTTCCGCTTGGGAAACTGCATCTTGCAGGGGTTTCAGCAACGACACCGCCTCCTTCAGAGATTCACGCAATTCTGTATTGGCGTCATCCCGGCTTTTTAGCTCACTTTCGAAAACAGCTATCTGACTGTTGAGCTTGTCGATCGTAGCACGGTTTTGCAGATCGTTTCCCGCGCCGCTTCTGGCATTCTGGCCACCAACCGTTCGTGTGTTTTTTTCCAACCACCTCTCCAGCGCCTCCTGAATCATTGAAATGATCTTTTGAGAATCATTGCCGAGTGACGATAATTGGCCGTGACCGAGTCTGGTTTCTGTGGGTCCTTCTTGGTGTATCCATCGCAGCAGGTGCTTTAGGGATTCGATCGTTTGAGCGTCGGCACCGTTCTGGCCTTTGTTTAGGCTGCCTTCGACTTGCAATTCTGCATCGACGGCCTCGAGCTCCTTCAAGGCCTCGTCGAGACAGGATTGCAACTCTGCCCGTTCCGTCTCCAGCTTGTGAATCTTTTCGAACAGCTCGTTGTTCTGATGGTTTTTCTCGTTGTTCTCTTCGTTGCTTTCACGCTGCTGTTGCAACTGGCGCTGCGTTCTGTCCAAGTCGGATCTCAACTCGTTGAGCTCTTCGTTCCAACCCACCTCGGCTTCCTTCCACTGGGATCGACACTGTTCCAAATCCTTAACGAGTGTGTCGCATTCGTCTTGCAGTTTCGTGATTTGTCGTTCTTGATCTTGTATCCGAAGTTCCCACGTGTACTGTTCCGCCTCGAGTGTGTCTTCGAGCTCCTTTCGCACCATGTCGGCCGTCAATATCTGGGCGTGAGCTCGGTCGAGTTGGACCTGGAGCTCCCCGACCCGGCCATCCTTGATGCTGCTTCGGCTGTGCATGCTGGAGTTTATTTCTTCTTGTTGCTCCTGCTGCCGTTTGTGAGAGTTCTCGAGTTGTTGCGTAATGTCACGAATGTGAGCCTGTAGCGATTCGATGCGTCGCTGCGCGTTGCCGCCCGAGGCATCTCCGCCCTTGGAATTAGCAATCTCCTCCTTTGCCGATTGCAATTCCTTGTTGATTTGTGACCGTTCGCCCTGGAGAAGCTCGAGTTGTTTCTTCAGCTGTCTCTGATTGGATCTCAGGTCCAGGATGACGGCGTCGCTTTTGGTGAGTGCGTCCCGGGCTGAGGCATCGCGTGCCGTGGCCTCTTCCAATTGTTGCCTCAGGTTTTGAATCACGGACGAGTCTACTGCCGACTTCCCAGCACTGCTCGCGCCATTTTGTTGCGTTCCGTTTCTTTGTTTTTCTCCGGGAGACGTGCTTTTTGCAGCGATCCTCGTCGGAGTTGTTCCCGCAAGGGTCCTATTATTTGGTTGTTGCGGCGTGGATTGCTGTTGTCCTCCGGCGACGTTCTTTGTTCCTCTCTTGTAGCCGGGAGACGGAAGACGAGATGTGTATTGTGAAATATCTCTCATGATTTTTGGGATTGCGATTGCGATTGCTACTAGTCAATCAGCTGATGAACCAACTGGCTTTGGAATTTGTTGTTGTTGTTTTCGTTGTTGTCGTCGTCGCTTTTCTTCCAATGGATGCAGCGTTCGTGCCGTTGCGCCTTGTGTCGTCCTTTCTCGTGATGTAATTCTGACACCAATATATATATCGCCTTTCGCCTTCGATTGTTGCTGCGAGCCAGCAAACCTCTCTGATCCAAACGATACGACAATGCGATGGACGTCGGGGGTCGATAGCACGGTACGTCGAAGTTTCGAGACCGACACCGCCTCTGTTACAACGACGCACGGCTTCTTCGCGCTGCGACGCTGTTCTCGAAAGGAGTTTCCTCGTGCCTCTTGTTCCAATTACTAGGAGTTAGCGTGATAATACGAAGCGGTAGCGGAAGGAGTCGAGGGTTGACGTTCCTCGTCGCTGCTTGGGTCTCCGTTTCTCTTGATGATTGATTGATTGATTGATTGATTTTGAATGTTGGAGTACTCGTACACGTACCTGGTGACATTGGCTTCGACGACGACTCACTCCCTCGGGGGGTTCATCACAAAAAACCGTTAGTCTTTGATTGAATGCAAACGTGAAAGATTTAACGACGGGGAGAGGTGCGCGCCGAGGCTGTTTCCAATGGTTCATGAGTCGAATGCACTCGTAGATTTACTGTAATTATTGTATACACGTAAGATTATCGTACTAAGGTTACCTACCACGAAAGCTTTGTTGTGCCTGTCATTCTGCTAAAATACGACATGGAACACTTTCACTCGGTTCGTGGGTGAGTCGTGCGTTCTGTACAGCCATTCGAACGGAAAAAAGAAATTTCCGTTCAAAAGTGGCGATAAATCTAAAATTTTCTGAAAATTATGGAAGAATCATATCAGTCGGTCAATCAAAATCAGCAATGAACCACCCTCACAATCATCTTTCGTAGTAGCTAGTGTCAAAACCCATTGTACACAGTGGACACTATTGACATCCGAAGCAATCCCGACTTTCGGTATCTACTACGAGTACCGGTATCTACTATTTACAAGTTGAAAATTCACGGAATCGTCAGAAAGAAGCGACAAATTTGAACGAAAACGCCGACGAATATCCTTATATTCTGAAGCGAACATAGTAGGACGCGCGAGAAAACGGGGACGATCGACAGACGGATCGACCAACGAACTTCGTCGCGCAAGAAGTGTCCGTGTCGCTACGCGTAGCGCGGAAAGTGAGTCGCGTGGCAAATCGTCGGGGGTGAGTGAGACCATCATCATCATGAACAGGATGTTTCCCTTGCTCCGGCACCGAAGCTACGCCAACAGACGCGCAGCGGTTGCGACGGCGGAGGCGTGCGTTGCGATCCGCGGATCGAACAACCGCGATGGAAATCCGCCCTTCCCGCTCGCGCCGTGGCGTTCGAATCCCCCGATTCATCCGCAGAGACGCGGCATGGTCACAAACCGACGACAACAGCGCCAGAAAGCATCGGCCAACGCAAGGGGCGCTACCGGAGGAGGACACCCTGGCAAAAAACGGGGATCGCGGGGAAACGATCGTCGTCGTCGGGGTCATCGGCACGGAGGAGAACCGGAGGCGGTGATTCGGCCGCCAAAGAACTACCTCAAAAAACTCTCCAAACCAAAAGAGCAACAACTCCAGGTTCCACCCGCGCTGTTGGCACCCACGGCTTCCCCTTATGTTTACATATCCCAGACCTCCCTCGGTGGGGACTACGAAGAGGACGAATTGGACGAGCGGGACGACGATGACACGCCGTTGGATCCTTCGACGCTGTTCGCAGAAGTGTATCACACGGATACCGGCGCCCCGAGCCTTCCCCCCGTCTTTGCCAAGGGAGACTTTCGGTATTTTTCTCCAAAACACGATCTGAACTACGAGTATCCCAAGCACGGCCTGCCCGAGATTGCCTTTCTCGGACGATCCAACGTCGGGAAATCCTCCCTGATCAATTCCATCATGCGAAAAAATCTGTGTCTGACGTCCCGAGTTCCCGGCCGGACGCAGCTGCCGTATTATTACGGTCTGATTCCAAAGGCGACACTGGCGGACCAGCAGCAACAACAACTGCACCGTCGTCAAAAGAAGGGAGCATCCGCGGAACGAATCGACCCGGTTACGGTCCAGGGATACATCGTCGATCTGCCGGGATATGGATACGGAAGAGCTCCCACGAACATCACCGAGGACTGGCAAAAAGATACTCAAGAGTTGCTGCTGCACCGGCGCCACGAGGCAGGAGTCCTGCGGAGATTGTTTCTCCTGATGGACGCGCGGAGAGGAATGGAAGGCCCCAACGAACACGACCGGATCGTGATGAGATGGCTGGAGGATGCCGAAATACCGTTCACGATCGTGCTGACCAAGGCCGATCGGGTGTCGGTGCCATTGGTAGTGAAACAAGTGAACGATTTTTGCCTGCGATTCGCTAGTCAGCAACAGCACCAATCGGTGGTGGCGCAATCTCCCGTCATCCACGTGACGTCCTCCGCTCGGGGATGGGGCATCCGCGAGCTGATGCTTTCCATCGAAACCGAATTTCTCGGGGGAAACGAGGAGGAGGAGGAGAATGACGCGGAGACCGACTTTCTCTAGAATTTTTTGACACCCATCTCGGTGGCGGTGGCAATGCGACTGCTGGATTTCCAACAAAAGACAAGCTGCCGGTGAAGGTGCTATTGAATCCATTGATCCGGGAGCTTTTGTCCGAAAAATCGAGCTTTCTCGACGTCGACGGCACTGGTATCTTGAGCTTCCTATCACGACAAAAGTACGTCAACTACCAAGACCATCATCCGACCCGAGAAGGAACCGCGTCTTTGCACAAATCCAAAACACTGCGGGATCTTCACCTGTATTCCAACTCTACACCAGAAACCAACTCTGGCGAGGGTTGTGCGCGTTTTGTTTTGATTTCACAACCTACAAAAGAGAAGGCTATCACACGGCAGATCATAGTCTAATTTGACCGCCGCGTCGGCAAAGCCAACACTCGAAGGCAGCACCGCCACACACTCCAAACAATCCTTGAACGAGCAGGGACTCGTCGCAATAGAGAACGAAGGACTTATGGGCGCGAGAGGTGACAGGTGCGGGAGGAATCTACTCAAGCAAGGATTACCGTATTGATTCGTTTTTATCCTTGCTCGCTTCGCACTGCCCGGTATGTTCACGAGAGAACTTTCGCAACAATAACAACGGGCGGGCCACCATTCCTCCGTGATGCCGTTCTCGTTATGAAAATAAAAGCATCGTAGGGAGGGACTCCGCACGAAAAGTCACAACCAAGCTAGCACAAAGAACACCTTCTGCGAGGGCAGGTCAGATCGATCACGCTGTCCGACTTGGACAGATTTACTCAGAATTTGTATCAATAGTACGTGTAACATAGGAAGGAAGACGCAGAGTGAACAAAAGCATAGTAGTCACTATTATTTTATTCCTTGACTTAACAGCACTTGCAAATAATAGTTCTTGGATGGGACCCCGAGTCGATGACGGTCACTCGGTCGCCGCGGGGGGGAAGACGTCAGTTTCGTCGATGTCCACTGCCTCGTCTTGGGCCTGTTCTGCCATTGCAATGAGAGCTGCGGCGGCTTGCATTTCGGGTGAGAGATCGACGAAAGCTGCTGGGGCTTGGGGTTCGAGTGCGAGACCGATTAGAGCTGCGAGGGCTCGCAATTCGTTTTTGAGACCGACGAAAGCCGCGACGGCTTGAAGTTCGTATGCGGTATCGACAAGAGCTGTGGCGGCTTGGCGTTCGATTTTCGTCCACTGGTGCTGACGGGAATCTCCATTGACGCAAATTGAAAAGCCATTCTTCATGGTGAATGTGTTAGGCAATGAACGATTGTTTTAGTAGCGTGATAAGGGACGACTAAGTTGGTGTGATCCAATCGAAAATGAAATTCATGAGAATTTTTAAGACCAGATTCGAACTGTGAAGAATCTCGCGAGCGACCCAGATGCATCTCGCCTTTGGCTTCTTAGAATGCACAGTAAGGTTTAAAATTACGTCTGATACTATACAACGTAAGACCATAATATCTTGTAGGTTAAACTTGCTCTCGCGAGAAGGTTCCCGTACTACAAAATTCTTATCAGCTGTCCCCCGGTTCTACATCCCCAAGTACTAATTCCTACGGAAACCGGGGGACAGCTGATAGGAATTCCGTAGTATGTCTATCAGCGTTTTTCTTCGATTACTTCGTATCCTTAACCTTACTTTATTATTTTTTGTGCTTACCTTGCTGCGCGTGCTCCTTCCAGTTGATAGTATGTGTATTTCCTTGTACAGTACGTACTTAAGTGTCAGTAACCTTAGTACGTAGTACCGTACGCTATTGAGTCAGTACGTAACCTTACTTCGTAGCAGTAAGGTAGTACAGTAAGTTACTTCGTATTTTTTACTTCTACAGACATCCGAAGTAAACTATTACCAGACCAGGCGCCATAGCGGACATCTGCGCAACCGCTGAACACCTTTCCCCGTTGTTGTTGTCGTTTTGCGTCAATCTTATTTTAGAACCAATCACGTATCCCTCATCCGACCAATCTTTTTTGATTGGCTATTTCAACTAGTGAAGAATCCAAGCGTTGACACCCAAAGCATTCATATCAACGACACGCCCATTTTGGTATCTATTTTTTTCCGTCTTGATCCCTGACGATCTCAATGATCCGTTTCGATCGAAACTTTGTTGATCCTCAAGATTGAAAGCAGCAGCTACGAGTAAGATATCTCGATTCCTAGTACACCCAATAATTCAAAACAAGAAAGAAGGAAAATGAAGATCAATCTCAGCAAGTCGGTTCTGGCAGCCCTTTGCTTCATTGCGGGTGGAGCCTATGCATTTGCTCCGCATCGTCTCCAGAGGCCACCCGTTGTCAATCGTGGCAACTCCGCACTCAACGTCAACATCCCCCGTCTGGAACTCCCGGGTGCAATTGCCGATAAGCTCGTCGAATTCGATCTGAAGAATCCGAACAGCATGAATGACGACGACTACCGAAGCTACTCTGGTGCCGCGATTGCTGGCACTTTGCTGTTCTTTCTCTTGCCGGGTGCACTTGTTTCCGGCATCTACAGCGATCTCGGATCCGTCGCCGTCGCATCGCTCATCGACTTTTCGGTTTCGGCCTTGATCGGGGGTGGTCTCGCCATTTACCTGTCGCTTCGAAGTGATCAAATTGGGGGAACGGTACGTGAATACGGTTACAAGCTGCTGTCGGCTGCCAAGGATGCCACGGGGATCGGAACCCTCCGTTACGACTTGCCCGCTGCCGTCACCGATGTTATGACCGGTGAGCTGGGCCTCCTCAACCCAAACTCGATGGACGAGAAGGATTACGATGGTTACTCCGGCGCGGCCGTCGCTGGAACACTCGCGTTTTTCCTGCTTCCCGGGGCCGCTGTGACCGGCGCGGGAGGTGTTTTGGGGGAATTCGCAACCAGTGCGGTTGTCGATTTCATTTTTTCCGCCCTGATCGGAGGAGGCGCAGCCATATACCTCTCGCTTCGCAAGGACGATATCGGTGCCACCGTGAACCAAGCAGGTGGAAAGCTCCTCGACGTTGTTGACAACCTCGCCGGAGATGGAAAAGAGAAGAAGATGCTCGAATAAAACTATCTATCGTCCCTGTTGTTGTTGTTGTTGTTGTTGTTTAAAAAAACTATTTGAATTCGAATTTTGCAATACAAACCAAAATTCAATTTGAAAGGCGAAACAAAACTAATACAGTATTTCGGACAGAACATTTTTGTGCTCGAGAAGACCTACAAAGAGCAAGACTATGTTGTTGCACAACTGCAAGGTATCTTTTCGATTACTTTGGGTCAAAATTGAGGATGAGATGATATTGTTGCTTGGTTTTCTCTCAGCTAGAAGACACAGGCACTTCCATTATCCCTTTGAATTATAAGCATATAAACTAAGAATTGAAACTCAGCTTCTACTAGTACGTTTTTGGCGTTCAACAACAACAAACCACTTGATGCGAAGCTCTCGAAACCTTGTCAGTATTGTATGACAAGAATGCTCGGAATGGCGATGGCCAAGCATTTCTTTCGTAATGTATTCAATCGGTACCTATTCCGATGAATATTATTGATGGAATTATTATTATTTTTTACTAGTATTTTTGTCTTCGTTTTTTAAAAACTCTCCCTCTTCTCATGATCCAAAAGGACCCGGAAAAAGAAATCAGAAGTTCAAATCACGTAAAGATACGATAGAATACAGCAGGTGCGCATGTTCATACGTAAGGTTTACCGTGTGGTAATCTTATACTTCGTACTATCTACACGTACTACGTATTTTAAGGATTCATACTATTGTGATATCGTACGATTAAAAGTGCCGTAGCACCACAATGTATCAGTAAAAATCAGGTAAACGCGCTAAGATTACGATAACCCCTGGCGCGCATGCTCCTTTGTAACGTAAGGTTCGGCTGACTGTTTGTCGGCATGAGAACCGTCTTGTTGGATCTTTCTCGTTTCTAGCATGCGAGTAAGCCTTACCGTAACCTTACCGTTTTGTTCCCTTTGTTTCTCATTTCCGTCGCATCCGACAATCACCCGATTCCTTCGTTCAGAGTGTTGCGAACAGCGGATCGACAGTCTTTTCGAAGTTGCGCGATGAAGATTTGCACACTGGTTCTGACGGTTCTTGCCGCGGCAGCAGCGCGAACGGATGCCTTTGGTGTCGGGCACGGCGGGAAGCATCGAGCAACCGCCCCGACCGTTTCCGGAACCGCCCCGGTTTCTTCGTTTGCCGCAGCGCCGGGGAAAAATCGCGCCCCGGAAGGTGGCGGAAGGTCTCGCGGCGCGGTGGGACTCGACATGGCAACGGGCGGCGAGGACAACGGCGAGGTCGTCATCGGCAAGGACTTTCGGTTGAGCGCCATCTTCCTGTCGGGGGGTCTGCTCCTGGACAACATTCCGTACCTGCAATTGACCCTGGGGCCGATCGTGACGTTGCTGGGTGTTTTGTTCCTGGTGCAGACCTTTCGACTGAACTTTGTGTGCGACGACAACGCCTTTTCCCTGAAGGACACCACCAACGAAGACACCGTGGGAGAGAACGTTTTGGTCGGCGGAGAAAATCGGTGGGCGTACGACTCGTTCGTCAACTACGATTTCTTCCCCGAGGGATGGATCGACCAGCCGCAGGGTCCGATCTTGGTCTATTTCAAGGAAACGCAAACTCCATCGGGTAAGGAGAATGAGATGCGATAGCGATTGCGTGCCGATGCCAAGCGATCGAATGGTTTCGCCCTGTTTCTCGTTGCGAATGCGTACCCGGCAAGCAGCAGCACAACTATCCTCGTCTCACCGTATCGCATTGCCACGCGTGTCGTTTGTTTGCTCGTTCGTTCGTTCGTTCCTTCATCGTTCCCAACCAACTCTTCCGCTTCCGCTCCCCCCTCTTCCAAGACAAATGGAACGAAGGACCCGGCGCATCCGCCAATTCGGACGACGCGCTCGCAAAGGGGGCCGTCAGGGGACAGGTGCACTTTTTCCCCGCGCTCTGCGACACGCAGCAACTTCGGGCCATCTGGGAAAAGAATTGCGCCAAGCTGTGAGAAGAAGAAGCCACCGAACGAGGTCACCGATTCGCTTTGCGTGGTCGCATCCTCGTCGAAGGAAGAGACGACCGACAAACGCCAGCGAAACGGACCGGATGGAGCGATGGGTTCATCGCTACGATCCGAACCGCGATGCGGTTGCCGATCTATCGTGCGACTATTAGTAGTATTTGTTTTAAACGGCGATTGATACACACGAAATGATAATGGGTTCGAACCCCGTCGGCTCCGCGACGTTCTTTTTAGTTTTAGTTTTAGGTTTAGCGGTTCCGGAATTCGACGCGCGCAACGCAACGCTCCTACCGCATTCGTTTCGTCTCACAGCTCCGCCCCCAGGCTTTCCTTGACGCCGTGGACACGACCCCCGGCGTCTTCGTACGCGTTGTATCCCAGATCGGGCCGGACGGAGGCGTCGTTCATCTCGCTCGCCAGTTCTCTCAGGAGCTCCGCCTCCATCTCGGCCTCCTCGTTTCCGAGTCCTTCCTCGCTGAGGTAGCGCTCCGCGTCCAGGGCCGCGGCGGCCCCGCTCCCGGCGGACGTAATGGCCTGGCGGTAGACGGCGTCCGAGACGTCCCCGGCGGCGTAGATTCCGGGAACGGACGTCCGGGTGCTCCTTCCGACCGTCCGGACGTATCCGGTGTGGTCGGGGTCGAATTCGACGACGCCCTCGAGGAATCCGGTGTTGGGGGAGTGGCCGATCGCCACGAACACCGCGTCGCAGCCCAGGGTTTCGGTTTCTCCCGTGACGACGTCCTTCAGCACCGCGCCGGAAACGATTCGTTCCGAGTCCTCGGAAGCCGTTGCCGTTTCCGACGCCTCGTCCAGATCGAGCTCCTCGCCGTCGTCGTCGTCGCCGTTGTCGTTCGGGTTGCTTCCGCCGCCGCCGCCGGGGGTGGACACGACCCTGCCCTCGATCTTTTCGAGGACCGTGTTCCACCGGATTTCGATCAGGGGATGGTTCTTGACCCGGTCGGCGAGAACCTTGCTGGCCCGGAAGGCGTCCCGCCGGTGGATCAGCGTGACCTTCTTCGAGGTCCTCGCCAGGACCAGGGCGTCCTCCATGGCGGTGTCACCCCCGCCCACCACCAGCACGTGCTTGCCCGAGAACAAGAATCCGTCGCAGGTGGCGCAGGACGAGACGCCGCCCCCCCGCAGCTCGAACTCTCCGGGAATCCCGAGCCACTTGCTGTCGGCGCCGGTGGCGACGATGATCGAGTGGGCCTCGATGGCCCCGGTCGCGTTGCCGTGGACCACGAGGGGCCGCGACGAAGCGTCGACCCTCGTGACGAAATCGTCCTCAAAGACGGCTCCGAACCGCGCGGCCTGGGACCGCATGGCCGCCACGACGGCGGGTCCCGTGTAGTTGTGCAGCCCCGGATAGTTCTCCACGTCCACGCCCTTTCCCTGGAGCTGTCCCCCCATGGCCGGGGCGATGACCAGGGGCGTGAGACCGGCGCGGGCGGCGTAGATCGCCGACGCCATGCCGGCGGGGCCGCCCCCGATGATCACGACCTTTTCCGGAAAGGAGCCGGGAATCCACCGGCTGGCGTTGTCCTCGAGGGAGTCTTCCTCGTCAAAGTCTTCCCCCTCGACCTCCTCGTCTCGCTCCTGGTCCAGGCGTTTTTCCAGTTCGGCGAGCAACTCCTCCTTGGTGGCCAGGTGCAGGTTGGGAGCGGAATTCGCTTTCGGTGGTGGTTTTTGCTGCTGGGTCTTTCTCTGGTTGTTGGTCGGACTGCTGGTGGGCGTCGACGATGACGACGACGACGACGAAGCCTTTTCCTCGCCCTCCGGCTTGGGTTCCGGAACAAACAACTTTTTCGTTTCGGGCTTGGTCTTGTACTTTTTCTTCAGCTTGTACACCAGCGTGTTGGCGATCGAGCCCTGGCAGAATTCCTTCTTGCCCTTGCACTTGTCGTACACCGACCGGATGTCCGCCTCCGGCTTGCTCGGATCGACCCTCGCGTAGAAGGCCTCGAGGTCCTCGAGCAGCAGCTTGACGTTCTCCGTCTCGGCCTGCCGGACCGCCTTCTGGGTCAGCTGCCGGAGGGGACCCTCCCCGATGCCCCCCTTTTGCTCCTCGATGCGCCGGCCGCCCACGTACCACTGAAAGGTGGGCAGGGACTGGATGCGGTACCGGCTCGAGAGCTCGTGCTGGGCGTTGGTGTCGATCTTGACAAAGACGGCCTTGTCGACGAATTCCTTGGCGACCTTTTTGTAGATGGGGGCCATCATCCGGCAGGGGCCGCAGCCGTCGGAGTAAAAATCGACGACGACGGGCAGGCCGGTTTCGGTCGAGTGTTTTTTCAGCAAGCGATCGAATTCTGTTTGGGGTTGGTTGGTTGGTTGGTTGTGTTTGTTTGTTTGTTTGTTGGATTGATTCATTGATTGTTTGTTTGTTGGATTGATTCATTGATTGTTTGTTTGTTGGATTCATTGATTGATTGTTTGTTGAATTGTTTGTTGCGTTCCGGCAATGCGGTTCGGTTTGGTTCCGTTGTTTTTTTTTAGAGAAGCAATGGTACCGCAGTGGTCGAACAAACAAAGACAAAGAGCGGAGAAACGAAAACGACAAAAAAGAGCCGGGGATGAAATCAGAACGACAGTCGAATCGAACGAAGGGTTGGACGGAACGCCGTGAAAAGCGCGTCTCTCGGAAATCGGTCGGCGCGTGCTTCCCGTCCATCCATCCATCCATCAATCGGATGATGGTGGCTGCCTGCCTGCCAAGATGCGGTACGTACCGTGCGCCGAGCGGATGCTTCGAACCAGGGGGCGTGCCACGACGGACCCGGGCAGCGACAGCAAACAGAGCGTCACGAACGCCAGCGAGCGCAGGATCACGGATCTGGTAGCGCCGAGAACCATCTTGTTGGTAGTTGTTGTATCTCCCGCGGTGTGTCTCGGAAAATGCCGTAGTATTGGGTTGCGTCTTTTTGTGTGTGTGTGTGTGTGTGTGTGTGTGCTTGTGCAAAAGACTTTTCAATTGCACAATACCGTAAGGTTACGATAATGAGCTATCCGAGCAGGAATGACGACCACAGAGAGTTAGGTTATGGTAAGAACCAAAGGCACGACCACCGACGACGATTGTGACCGTGCCGCTTTTGCACGAAAACAGGTAAATTCCTACGGCACTGACTACGTGTATTGGTACCACAGGAATTTTGGAACAAAGTATTGTTTGTCGCGTCGACAAAAACTTGGTTATTCGGAATGAGAGGCTGAATTCACACGGGGCCTGGAGAAAAACATTTTAATTTCCTAACTCCTACGAAAACGGCATTTTTTGAAAGTAAGACCTACCATAATTTACCCTACGTAATATTGCGTACACGGATTACGTAAGTTACCGTTAGAAAAGGCTATGACGTAATGACTAATGACAGTGGATCCCTGCGTAGTATGCGCAACACTAAGTAGCGAGAAGAAAGTCGAAGTGACAGGTGCAGAAGGGCGTAATTTGAGTCAGCGAAAATGCGCATGGTTTTCATTCACTTGTAATTCTTATTTTTAGTGTGCTGGCATGGAAAAAATGAGGGTTAAGAACCTTACCGTAATCTTACCTTACCGGTAAGGTTACGGTAAGACCTTACCTCACAAAACAATCGAAATACAGCAATTTAAAAAAAAAAAATGCAAGGCAGACACCTGATGTAAGGTACGGTACGGTACGACTAGTATGTGTACGAATTACGTCAAGAATGAACGCAAGCAAAACATTCAGTTTCACAGCAACAAGCCGATCTCCAAACAATACTACGAATCTGCTATGCCCAATTCCCGGGCGCCGTCTCGTCTGGCCAGCAACTACCGGTCTGAAGGTGTCGTGTTGCTAGTTGACCAACCCTCCTAGGAGCTATGGGACCTGCGGTCCTATGTATAGGTATACTAACTATGATACATAGGTTTGGCGGGCTAACAAAGCTGCTAGAGAGAAAGTGTGATCGCATATGCGACTGCACGTAGCAGGGCTTAAGTCCCATGCTAGAAGCAGTTGCAAAGGTGCATCGCCCTCCGCCGCCATCTGGTTGGGCTGCGTCGGCTGCGTTGAGCATGGTGTGTGCACCGGGATCAAAACACTTCGGGCCATCTTATCTGGAGGTGTTGACCAACAGATCAGCAGGTGTAGGCCAGGCGGAAAAAAAATTAAAAAATAAAAAAACTTTTTAAAGTTGTGGGATAGAGGTTAAAGGATAGAGGTTAAAGGATTTTGTGGGAACCCAAGAATAGCGGGTTCGGTGGGGGAAGGGATTTAAACCCAGTAATAACGGGTTTCGCAGTGGGAGAAGGTGCGGCGCTCACCGGTGCGGTCGCGGGAGCTTTTGCGGAAGAAAAGGTTGCTGAGGTATTGTTCCAGGTGGGAGGGGGTGTCAGCGTATTGCTGGACCTGGATGCCAAGGTGGTAGAAGAAGCAGCTTTCGCTGAAGGGGAAGAGGAGCCCGTTGAGGAGGACGGCGCGCAGGAACCCACTTTTACGGTGGTGGAGGCCGTCAGTTGGGATCGGTTCGAACTGGATGGTGATGAGTTGGATGTTGGAGGGGGTGGGTGTGGGGACACTAGCGATGCGCTCCGAAGCGCCCGCAATGGTTCGGGTGAGGGGGAGAGAGGACACCGCAGAGGATACGTTGCTGTTGTGATCGCTCAGGTGGCGGAGGAGGAAGAAGTGGAACTGGCCCGGGTTGGTAAGGGTGCCTGTTCCGCCGGAGGTGAGCGCAGCGGTGAGGGTTTCTCCCGGTGCGGGGAGGCCCAGGGCGGTGAGTAGGAACGCGGCGCAGGTGGTCGTGTTAGCATGGAGGTTTGGTTTACCGAGGCCCAGAGCGGTCACGACGGCGTGGCATCGGTCGCGCGGGATGCCGCGGGCCTCAAGGTATGGGATGGCCTGGGTACGTTTCAGGATCCGGGTCGAACGGGTTGGGTGGTAGGGGAGGTGTTCGGCCTCGTCGTCCGAGAGGTCCGACTCCTCGCCGTGGAAGTCGCCAGGGTCCTGGGCAATGTTGCGGGCTTGGTTGTTCGCGCGTGGGGGTCCTTGGTTGTTGGCGTTGTTGTTGCCGTTGTTGCTGGTTTCGTCCGAGGGGGCACGAGGGATGGCCGCAGGGGCGTCATTGCGGGCCTGCGAATGGGCCTGGGCGCCAGCGATGGCTTGGGCGGCAGCGAGGCGGATGCCTCGGGTTAGATCCTGCATGGCGTGAGGAGCGAGGGCCTCGACGGCATGGATGAGGTGGATGAGCTCTTCGATCGGGGTCGCCATGGTGGAAAGGCTGGGGTTGGGAAAGTGGTTTCGGAATTTGAAGTATGTTCAAACTGAATTTATGAGCAGAGCAGAAGACTGGAAGTGGGGGGGGGTGCAGTGGGATAGGTGGTTTTACGTGGAAATCGTGGGGGGATATCGTGGGGGGTATCGTGGAGCTCGAGCGTGGGGACTCAGGTTTTCCAGTGACGGGAGTCGTGGAACGATTAAACATTTGCGGTGCCCCAGAGAGAGGAGAGGATGGCGTTGTGGTCCTGTTCGTGGATAATGAGGTCGCGCACGTAATCCTGCCAGGCGTCACTTCGCCAACGGAGGGCTCGCTTAATAAACTCAGGGGACTTGCCGCCGGCCCAGAGGAGGCAGCAGGCGCCTATCCGGAGGGAGTGGCAGGTCCAACGGCTAAGTTCTGTTTTTGAAGTGATTCCGTGTGTGGCACGCGCGAGTTCCCGCATGACTTGGGTGGCGAGTTCGGAGGTGATGTGCCGGGGGCGTCCTTTAGAATCCGCATAAATCGCAAGAGGGGTGTTGGTGACAGTAGGGCCTCGGAGGCGAATGAAACGTCGACAGATGTTGAGCAGGTGTGCAACGGTGTCACAATGGGGGTTTGCGCGATTGCGGGAGTAGAACTTTGAAAGGCCATGGTCGCCGTTCTTTTGCCAACGGTACGTAATGCGGACTCGTTCGACAGTTGCAGAGTTAGAACAGGCGTAGGCCATGGTGAGGGCCTGACGGGAAGAGCTGTAGAAGGTGATGTCGCCGAGGGTGAAGGCGTAGGATTCGTTGTTTGGGTTTCGTTGGTAAGTGGCGAGTGTAGTGGAACCTCGTGGTTGGCACCATTCAGCGCGGCGGTTTCCGCCCTGTAGGGTGACGCCAAACCATTCGTAAACAGCCACGCGGAGGTCGTCACATCCGAGGTCTTGGCAGGCTTTAGCGAGGGTGAAGTGCATTGCGAGGGTGTAGGCTTCTTTTTTGTTGGGGATCTTTTCGAAGCGTTCCATTGCGGTAAGGACGCGTTGGATGTCGGGGTGGAAAGTTGTGGCGCCGGGGAGTTTTCTGGCGTCGCGGGAGGCATCGTCAAAGATGCGGATGAGGTCAGCTGCGGCGCGGAGGTATTCGCGGACGGTGGCTGCCTTAATCAAGCGGGCGTTGATGGTGTGGCCAGAGGCGAGGAAGACGGCGTAGCCGGCGATTATGTAGCAGAGTTGCTCACTGCTGACGTGCTGGTGTACCCGAGGAAAAAGGTCGTCGTAGACGTGGATGTGGTGGCAGAAGTAGATAAAATGGAGGCGGCGGGAATAAAGTGTCCGTTGCTCTTTGGCAGGCTTGGACGACCCGTTACTGAGGCGGATGAGAGAGTTCGCAAAAGGGTGGAATGCAGCTCTGGACTGGGGACGAAAATGTCCCAGGATTCTTTCTCTGAGTAATGAGTGACTACCTGTTGGACGAGAGTGGGATAAGGGACAGACCAAGGTGAGGTGAGGTGGGGTGTAAAGAGTTCATGGGGACGAGAAATGGCGTCGGCTTCGACGTTGTCCACACCGCGCACATGTTCAGCCACAGAGTTGAGGGGGGAGAGGCGCTGGTATTCAGCGTAGAGGCGGAGGAGGTTTTGACCGGTGACGGAGTGGGTGCTGATTTTTTGCCACCATGCGTTAGCGGTGGTGTTGTCGCCGTATGAGAGCATTTGTGGGGTAGGGGGGTAGAGGGAGGGGTTTGTGGTGTATCGCTCGAGAGCCATAACGAAGGCAAGGAGGAGGGCAATGAATTCCAGGCAGTTTATGTGTGTTATACCGGCGTCAACACGTTTGCAGAGGTCCTCGGTGTAGGGGAGCATAACCCAGGCGCGCAGTGCGGGGATCTGGGCGCCGAGGGCGCGGTTGGAGGCGTCGCCCCAAGAGGTGAATGCGGGTACGCGGGGGACGACGTGGCCGATAGGGGACCACCAGGGTTCGTCGGAGACGAGGTATTTATATACGTTTTGGATGTCTTTGCGAATGGCCTCGTTGATGGTGACGCGGGCATTGGTGCGCCAGACGGCCTGGGCTTTCCATTTTTGGGGGAGGTAGCGCAGGCGGAAGTGGAGGTTTTCGGGCATGTTGCGGGTTGTGTCTGCAAGTCGTTTACGGAAGCTGGGGTCGCGTCGTAGGACTTGGTATCGGATGTTAATCTGGCGAGCTAGTAGGTCGGCGAGGAGGAGGAGTTGCGCACGGGCCCAGGGGAAGTATTCGGATATGGAACCGATGAGTCCAAGGACGGTACTGATCTCGGTGATGGTGGCTCGTTTTTTGGGGAGGATCCAGCCTTCGACTGAGAGGTACTTGATGATTTTTTCGCGTCTGCGTGGGGAGAGGGATACAACCATATTGCGGGTGTCTATGTAGTGGCCTAAGAGGAGTCGTTGTTCGGTGTAGGTGTTGTTAAGTTTTTCGTCGGAGAGGTATTGAACCTGGTTAGGGTGGGGGGGGCCATAGACGTCTTCGAGTGCGGCAACACTGGCAGCGACAGTTCGGGGGAAGTATTCGGGGATGTCGGCGTATATGTGGTCGTCAACCATCATGGGGGCTTTAGGTGGTTGGCGGGAACCGTCGGGGTTTAGGACGCCTGTGTTGAAGGAGTCAAGGTTTGCTGGTGCGAATGGGCGAGGGTCTTCTGGGGCGGTGTTTATAACCATGGATTTGATGTATTTGTCTGCGCGTTGAAGGCATTCCTCCGGTTTGTGGGTCCAAAGCCATTCGGCTTGTTGCATGCGGGCGGCGGCGATGGGTTCGAAATTTGATGGGGAGGTGCAGTCACCAAAGGATTGGCCGGTGGCGAATACAAGGTGTCCGCAGGCAGTATAACCGTGCATGGAGACTACTGCTGGGTTATATTTGACAGTGCGGAAGGCATTCGTGATGTCGTTGTCGCCGGGGAGGATGGGCTTGTCGGGGTATGTGGCGCGGAGGTTCCAGATGAAGATGAGGAGGCGCAGGAGGCTGAATGCGAAGGTGACTTCTGGTTCAGTTTTTTTGGTGGTCCATGTGTTGTTGCACTGTGCATAGTCGTCGACGAGGAAGCTAGAGTCGAATACGGGTCGATCGCTTTTCCATTTGTCGTCAAGGTACATGAGTCCTTGAGGGGTGAGGTGGAGGTGGGGGATGAAGGGGAGGAGGTCGGGGTCGACGATGGTGACGTTACCGCGGAAGAAGTCTTTTTTAAGGACTTTGAGGAATTTCTCTTCGTTGTTCGTGACGGAGGAATGGTTGCCGTAGCGAACGTATTTGAGGAGGTTTTCTTCGGTGTTGTGGGCTTGACAGTGACGGGGGGAACCGTATTTGAATATGCGTTTTAGTTCTTGGCGTGTTGCTTTGTCAACTCCGGGTGTGAGGGTTTTCATGATTTGGGAGACATTGCGGTGTGCACAGGTGTGGGGGCCACCTAGCCAGCGGACGAGTTTTTCAACGTTACATCCGTGGTGGAGGAGTGCTGTTGTGGTGAGGCGGATAGTTTCGGGGTTGATCTCTTTGTCGGTGCGGAAGGTGTTGTAGGGTGCATAACCTCGGACGGGGTTTGGGTGTAGGTGGGAGTAGGTTGTGTGGACGCGTTTGTATTTTGTGTAGAGGGGGCAGGCAATGTGGAGGGTATGTAGGGTTGTTTGGTCGAGGAGGGTTTCTGTGTATGGGAAGAGGTGTGGAATGATGTGGCGGAAGCGGACTTCGCCGGTGAAGTAAATGTTAGGGTGTGGCTTACCATTTTTGTTATAGATTTCGTTTTGGACGAGTGGGTCAAGGGTTGAACCAAAGAGGTCTAGTTCGGTTGTGGATAGCATTGCTGGGGGTGTGGTTTGGAGGGTGGCGGGGGAGCGTGGTTTGGAGCTTTTGGGGTCAGTGTCTGTGGGAAAGGGGATTGGGTTAGTTTTTGTGAGTTTTGGGAAAAATTCGGGGTTTGGGGGGTTAGTGGGGGTGTTAGTGTCAGTGTTAGTGGTTATAGGTAGTGGTGGTACGATATAAGGGGGGAGGAGTGTGTTTGATTTTTGTGGGGTGATAGGGGGGAGGTTGGAGGAGGTTTTTGCGGGGAGTAGTTTTTGGAGGGCAATGAGTGTTTGTGGTGTGGAAGAGGCTACGAGGTGGTGGGTATGGATTAGATAGTGGGTAAGTTAGGTATTTAGAGGTTGTTAGTGGTGTGGTATGTTATAAGGGGGTTGTACTAACCTTTGGTTGCTTTGAAGTGGATTCCGGGGGCAAAGGCGATTTGGTCTTTGTGTTCGGTGATCCAATCGGTGATTGCTTTGCGGAGGTTGGGGTTGGCGTTTTCCCAGGAGGTTTTGGAGTTATTGTTGGTGGTTTTGTCGGGGATTGGGTGGTCTTTGGGGCAGTCGGAGCAGTCTTTCCATCCGCAGTTGCGGTCGAGGATGATGTTGCCTTTGCATGGATTTTTTCCGGTGTCGGGGTTGGTGAAGTTTAGGGGTGGTAGTTTGCCGGGTCGGAGGGTGATGATCCATCCGTGTTTTTTACGTGCTTCGGCTTGTTCGTCGGTACAGCGTTGGGCGGTTTTTGTTTGTTTGTTTGGGTTGGTGTTGTTGTTGTTGTTGTTGTTATTGTTCTTGCGTTTGGAGTTTTGGTTGGAATGGGAAGTTGATCCGTTGGAGGTTTGGTTGGTTTTGGTGGAGTTTGGGGAGGGTTCGCGGGTGAGTGCGTTTCCGTAGACAAAACAGGTGATGAGGGGGTAGGGTTTGATGTAGTGGGGGCTTTGTTTGAAGGCGGCAGTTTTGATTGAGTCGATGATGGATTGTGCGGTGGATGTAACGGTATCGATGTTAGTTGCGGAGATGGGTTCTTCTTTGATGGTGGCTGTGATTGCTGCATGGTCTTCGAGGAGGTTTTGGATGAAGATGCAGATGATTTGGCCGATGTCGGTTACAATAGAGTGGCCGATCCATTTGGATTCTTCGATGGAGTTTGTGAACCAATCTTTGCCTCGGTGGCTGGATAGGGCACTTAGGAGGTCGTAGAGGAGTGTGTGTAGGGTGCAGTTTTTGGGTTCAGTTACTGCAAAGTCGATGAAGGAGAGGAAGTTTGTTAGTGTGGTTATGACGGCGTCGTGGGAACTTACGTCTCCGTCTTTGTAGAGGGAGGTGACTTTTGATTTGTGGTGGCGGGAGTTTGGTTCGAAGGTTGTGTCTTGTTGGGAGGCGGCGCTTTTTTGGGCATAGTCGTTCCAGGTGTGTTGGGTAGAGGTGGGGGGGCAGAAGTTGTATATGCTGAGGAGTTTGTCTCCTCCGTCGCGGCGGAAGGAGTTGAGGTTGTTGTACCATTGTCCGTTTATGATGCATCGGACGTATCCTGAGGTGATTAGGTAGGAGTCGAAGGCGGCTCTGTTTTTCCAGGAGAGTTCACTAGTGAAGTTTGAGTGGTGGCGGGTGTAGTTTGTTCTGTAGGTGTTGGTGCGGTGTTCGTTTTTTGTGAGTGCGAAGGGTGCGGTGAATTCTTCGGTGAGTGTAGCAGGTTGGAGGATTCTGTTTCCGTCGGCGTCAACGGTTACGCCGGCGAATAGGATTTGGTATGCGGTTTTTTGGTTTAGGGTATATTCGGGGTCGGTTTGGGTGTTGTCTTTTGAGGAGTTTGTGGTGACTTTGGCGATTGCGGATACTGAGGTTTCGAGGAGTTTGGTGGAGGTTTGGAGGATGTTGGTAGTTGCGGCGTTTAGGTCGTTGGTTTCAGGGTTTGGGATGGTGGTGTTCCATTGGTCAAAGAGGCGTAGGGTGGAGAAGGCGATTGTTGTTTTGAGTGGTGGTAGGATGGGGTCGAGTGGGTTGATGATTGTGTAGGTCGTGTAGAAGGTGTTTGATAGGGTGTTGTTGTAGGGGTTTTGGATGTTGGTCCAGGGTAGGTGGGCGTAGAGGTCGATTTGTTCGTCGTAGTCTTCGGGTCTTTCCCATTCGGATGGGAGGAACAAGGTGCCGTCGGTGGTGTTGTTGCAGGGTGCTTGGTTTTGGTTGATGGTGCGTTTGATGATTTGGAGCCAGGCTAGGGCTGGTTGGTCGATGGTGGTTTCGTGGGGTGGTAGTTCTTCGGTGAGGGAGAGGTTTTCGGGGAAGCTTTCGCCTGGGGCGAGTGGGAAGGCTGTTGGGATGATGACAAATGTTGGGCCGTGGGGGTTGTGGCCGGGGGCAAGGTCGAGTTGTTCGAGGGTGAGGGTTGATTCGGGTTCGTTGCGGTTGTGGCATTCGGATGGGGTGGGGGTTTCGATGGAGGTGAAGTTTTCGGTTCCTGGGGTGTTATGTTTGGAAAGTCCAACGGTGACTTTGGTGAAGGTGTCGTTGGGGATTTCGATGTAGGTTGCTTGGTGGATGTCGTCGGTAAGGAGGGCGATGAGTTTGGTTTGGTTGTTGTCGAAGGTCGGGGTGATGCTATGGATGATAGCGGTGCGGTTGTCGGTGGTGATGATGATCCAGCGCATGGATGGTTCGTTTTGGACGGAGGCTGCGAGAGTCTCCGATCCGATGTGGGTTAGGCGTTGGGTTTTCTTTTCGGAGGCTAGGAAGGATGTTCCTGGGAGGTTGGAGAAGGTGGAGTGGGAGTGGGTGCTTGCTTTGAGGCGAGCGGCGGCGAGTTGGGCGGTGGATGTCATGGTGGTAGGTTTGTTTGGAAGTCTTTTTGGTTGTCCTGTTTTTGGGATTGTGAGAGTTTGGTGTTTGTTGTGGGTTTTGGTGTATTCGGGTTGGTTGTTGTCTTTTTTGTTTGTATGGGGTATTTTTGTGGTGTGAGAAGGTTATTGAGAAGGTTGTTTGGTGGTGTGGGATTAGATGTGTTTTTAGGCGGGGTCGGTTCTGGTTGTTTTGGTGTTTTTTTGGTGGGGTGGGATTTGGTGGGTTTTTTTGACGGGGTCGGTTCTGGTGTTTTGGTGTTTTGTTGATCGTGGGTTAGTTTTTGTTGATCGTGGGTTAGTTTAGAGGGTGAATGGGGTGGGATTCAGTTTGGTTGTGGGATGGTTTTTGTGGGATGTGGTGGGATGTTGTGTGGGATGTTGTATGGGATGTGGTGGGATGTTGTGTGGGATATGGTGGGATGTTGTGTGGGATGTTGTGTGGGGTGTTGTGTGGGGTGTTGTGTGGGGTGTCGTGTGTTGCGTTGTGGTGTTGTCGTTGTCGTTGTTGTCGTCATTGTCGTTGTGTGTTTTTTTGTTGTTTTTGGTGGTTGTTTGTGGGGTGGTTTGTTCGTTGTTGGTGTTTTCGCTGTGGAGTGTCGAGCCACGATGCTCGATGTTTATAGTGGTGGTGATTAATGTTTTGTGTTGTTGGTGTTTGTATCGTTGTTGTTGTTATTGGGGGTGATTACTTTTTCTCAGACCGCCATTGTCGGTCCATTCACGAAGACAGCTTTACGGCTCGCTCTTTGCGAAAACAATGAGAATAGTATCCGTACCAAAGACCCTTGCTCAGCAACTCTGCCTACTGCTCTACATTCTACTGTACCTGCTCATTCCTCACTGTTCAGCTCTGTTCACTACGGCACTGGACAATGGTAGGCTTGGGTCAATGGTACGGATCATACGATCCTACATTGCCTTTCGCACTTGCCTTGCCCTAAGTATGTAGTTCGGCACTTCGTAAGTACCAAAAGAAAACAAACCGGAATACAGTAGCTTTGGAAATAATGATACAACAAAAAACTCGAACGATTTGACGCGACAAGGGAACACTAATACCTACTACTACTAATAATAATAGCAACAAAACCTTAGTTCAGTTCGATTTTGGTGAACGCATCTCCCCCATCCAAGCTGTCGGCGGGTGCCCATTTCTTGACCAACCGCTTCTCTCCTTTCAACCAATCCCGCAGCTTGGATTTCAAAACCCCACCACTCCCGTGGCCGTGGAGGACGTACACCGTTTTCTGCCGGTTCATCAGACACCGGCTGATCTTGTCGGTCACCTTGCTCTTGGCATCCTCCACATTGAAACCGCGAACGTCCACCGTGTTTCCCTCCGTGCGTATCGAAAGGGACGGGGCGTCGGCTTTCTTCTCCACCACCTGCTTTGCGTTTCTCGTGTCCATTCCCTCGCTCTTCAGCGCTCGCTGGACGGCCTTGGACGAACGCGACGACCGGGCTCCGCCGCGGGTCGTGCTGTTGGCATTGGCATTGGTATTTCCCGGCTTGGATTGGTCGCCGCCGGTTTCCATGGACAATTGAGTGTGCTTGAACGTCATGGAAATACCGGACACCTTCACCTGGATTTGTTTGCCGTTGTCTTTGATGACGATGGCTTCTCGGCCGAACAGATTGCCGGTCTTGCACACCTTCAATTTGTCGCCCTCGTTCAGCAATTGCCGGCCGCGGATCTCTGCCAGCGGGACGAGTTCTTTCACGGCCTTCTTCAGTTCGCTGGCCGCCTTCTCCTTCTTCCTGAGGACGCTGGGGACGTTCTCGGCCTCGTTGATCGCATCGCGTTTCACGAACTTGATGTCCTCCCAGCTCTTGGTGATGAGCTTGCGGGACGGATCCGACTTGAGCTTCTCGAGCACGTCCTCCAGGATTTGCTCCTTTTCTTCCAGCTTCTTGGCGAACTTTCGGGCCTCGTCCCGCCGGGCCGTGAGCATTCGCTTCTCGAGCTTGATCTTGTTTTCTTTCATCTTGAATTCCATCGCGGCGATTTCCTTCTTCCTCTCCTCTATTTCCAGCACCTGTTGGTCGATCACCAGTTTTTGCTCCTCCAAATCCCGAATCAGGTCGCCCATCTGACGGGTTTCCGAGTCCAGGAGTGCGTTGGCTCGGTCGAGCACAGACCGCGGAAGCTCCAGCCGCTCGGCGACCGCGAGGGCGTAGGATTCTCCGACCACTCCCGGAAGAAGCTTGTACGTGGGCCGATTCCCTACGAATTGCATTCCCGCGACGGAGAATCGATCGTCGGACGATGCCAGCTGCTTCAATTGCATGTAGTGGGTAGTGATGGCGACCCTGCAACCCGTTTCCATCAGGGCCTCCAGCAGAGCTTGCGCGATAGCAACTCCCTGGTTCGGGTCGGTTCCGGATCCGAGTTCGTCCATGAGCACCAGGGCGTTTCCGGTCTGTGCAAGCGCGAGAACCTCGCGGCAGACGAGCATGTGACCAGAGAAGGTGGAAAGGTCGGAATCGACGCTCTGGATGTCACCGATGTCGGCGAGTACGGGATTGAAAAAGTCGACCCGGGGTTGGTATTCACCGTTCAGGTCTCCGTGTGCAGCCGGGACGGGAATCCCAGTTCTCGACATCAGAGCGAGCAAACCGAGGAGTTTCAGTATCACCGTCTTTCCTCCCGAGTTCGGACCCGTCAAGACCAGACCCTGATTCCCGTCGGCTCCCAGAGAAATATCACTCCCGACAACCTTCTCGAGTTTGCGCAGCAACAAGACCGGATGCTTCGCATCGCGAAGGGATATCACACCCTCGTCTCGCACGACGGGAATGACACCCCGTATGCGTTGGCCCAGTTTGCACCGAGCCACGATGAGATCGAGCTGCGCAACGGCTTGAACCGATTTGCGCAAGTCGTACTGATTATTCCACACTTGTTCCGTCAACGATCTCCAGACGCGAGCTTCCTCCGCTTCCAATTCGTGCTCGATTTGACGAAGTTCGTTGGTTGGGCCGACAATTTCACTCGGTTCCACGTACACGGTCTTTCCCGATCGACTGGAATCGTGGACGATGCCCAGTTGCGATGCGTATTTTGGATCAATCGGCAGGACCAGACGTCCTCCGCTGCTGCCATTGTTGGAGGCAACTTCCGAATAGAGAGGGCCTCCACTCTCCAGAGCTAGCTTTGACTTGATCGACGGAAGCTGAACAATGCTATCTAGTGTTTGCAAAATGTCCGCTTTGAGGGTCCTCACCTTGGCCCGAAGCTCCCCAAGGACAGGAAATGTCTTTCCAGAAAGTCTTCCCTGTTGATCAAAGGCATCTTCTAGTAATTCCTGCAATGTGGTGTTGAGTTCGATGCCCTGGACGATGCGAGGGATTTCCACAAACATATTCGACGACGAACTTTCCCCGTCGCTTGTTTCGGACTCCTCAACGATGTATTCCAGGGAACGAGACCACAATTGTATGTCTTCCATGGCATTCATCATGGTCGAGATTTCGAGAATTTCGGGACCCTCCAAAACTTCACCCTGCTCGGAACAAATTTGCAAGATCGACTCCAAATCGAACGAAATTCCATCCAGTGGGGGAGGATTTCCCCTTCCGATCGTCACTTGTATTCCCCGACGGTTTTTGTAGTAGGAACCACCAAGGTTCGTTTTGGTGACTCCGTCCGAATCCAGCAACCGTTGCATTTCAAACACCGCTTGATATCGCTCCCTAACCTCCTGTGCAGTGTCGGCAATAAGCGACTCAACTCGGAATTGTTTGGATCCTTTGGCGTTTCCGTTCTGTGCGTTTCTGTTTCGTTTGAGTTGTTTCTCCTGCGTTTGATCGGCCGCTTCGTCGACCATTTCTTTGGCGGGTATCGTAAAACATTGGGTGCGCAGAGCTGCCAGTATCGTCGGAAAATCCAACGTATCGGAGGAGCGCTGAAACAAGTCCAGCTTTTGGTCCTCCGCCACTGGTTGTGGCGACCTCGGACCTGTCGATACCGACCCAGTCGAAAAGTAGTCCGAGCTGGGAAAGTCGTCAATTCTTCCTCTCCGCCGGTTCTGTTGGTTTTGTTGTTGTTGTTGTTGTTGTTGTTGTTTGGAAAGCCACCAGTCCGAGTTCTTCGTTTCGCCGTTCCTGTTGTCATCGTCGTCCAATTTTCTGGGCGCCTTGAAGGTCGGATCCTTCGAAGAGTCCCATGTATCTCGTTGAAGGGGTTGCCTCATGAGAGAATAACCATCTCGTCCCGCACGCGCATTGCTGTTTCTGGCAAGATCTGGCAGGGTGTTTTGTTCGTCGGTGTTGCTGCTGCTGGAAGCGCGGGCAAAATCACGTGGACTCGAAAGGATTCGATTCCTTGTTGCCGCTCCTTTTGTGGCCGTAAATGAATGGCAACTTTGATGCGAAGACACAAGAAAGGCAACGACACAGGTCTTTACAAAAGGGAGAAGGCTTCCAACACACATAGATCTTCGTCTTCTTGTTTCTTTGACACACTCGTAATTCTGTTGCTTCCACTGTCGACGACAACCAGCGTTTCGATCGGGACAAGTGATCATTCTCTGTGAATCTCTTTGCGGTTGGGAATAGGGAAGCTGATGTATTGTTTTTCACTATCCTACCGGTACATCTGTATCGATACAGTAAATCTTCACGCTGGAGTGGTGTCGATTATGCGACCCGATCACCGAGAGAAATGCAATGAAGTGGAGACTGGAAACCAGACTTAGAATTTTGTGAGTCACCGCTCGTCATCCCGCCGATCGATACGCGTTTCTCCACTACGTAAGCAGAAGAACGATGGTACAGTAAACTATCGAGGGCGCTCTGAGCTTGGTCAACGGAGAACTGTCAACGCTGAAAACTGGCACTGACATAGCCCTTCCAAGTAATTACTTCTAGTTTACTACTACATGTAAATTTCAAAATACTGTACCGGTAATAGTAGTACTGAATAATACGGAGACGTGCTTCAACGCACCGGTATGACTGTATTTTTTTTTTTCATTACTCCGCCGTAATACACGGAGTGCAGGAGTATTTGAAAATCGACGTCTGTTCCTGAAAATTGAAAAGATGAACAACATGTCGAGCATTCATACTTGTACTGTGGTAATTCGAACTAAACTTAAAAGAATCTTCATTGAGATGCGTTTCAGAAGGTTGAACCCATTCTCTGTCCTGTACGTGTAGTAATTCGTTTCAAGAGTTGAGGATTTCAATTTATAAAGTAACAACAAACAAAACAAATTCGCTAGGGTAGCTACTAGTCAGAGAGCACGATTTGCGGGAACATGATTTCGTCAATCTTGTGAATCACTCCATTGGATGTTACAATGTCACTCGTACTGATGACTACATCATTCACAGTCACAACACCATCGTCCTTCACACGGAACTTAATGGTCTCTCCCATGACAGTAGGGAGAATATCTCCGTCCTTGATTCTGCCGATCATTACTTTGCCGGGAACAACATGGTAGGTCAAGATGATGAGAAGAATTTGAGGATCAACCAATGCAATGTCCTCAGGTTTTTCAAGCACTTTGAGGAAGGCATCGTTTGTTGGAGCAAAGACTGTGAAGGGACCTGTGGTGGTAACAATGCTTTCGAGACCAGTAAGGCTGACAACGTTGAGCAAAAAGGCCAAATCGGGATCAAGGGATGCAACCTCCAAAAGATTCATGGCGTCTTCTGGTGTCTCGGGGACTTCAATGGCGGGTTCCTCGACAGGTTCCTCGTCAGCGAGCACGATTTGCGGGAACATGATTTCGTCAATCTTGTGAATCACTCCATTGGATGTTACAATGTCACTCGTACTGATGACTACATCATTCACAGTCACAACACCATCGTCCTTCACACGGAACTTAATGGTCTCTCCCATGACAGTAGGGAGAATATCTCCGTCCTTGATTCTGCCGATCATTACTTTGCCGGGAACAACATGGTAGGTCAAGATGGTGAGAAGAATTTGAGGATCAACCAATGCAATGTCCTCTGGTTTTTCAAGCACTTTGAGGAAGGCATCGTTTGTTGGAGCAAAGACTGTGAAGGGACCTGTGGTGGTGACAATGCTTTCGAGACCAGTAAGGCTGACAACGTTGAGCAAAAAGGCCAAATCGGGATCAAGGGATGCAACCTCCAAAAGATTCATGGCGTCTTCTGGTGTCTCGGGGACTTCAATGGCGGGTTCCTCGACAGGTTCCTCCACGGGTTCCTCCACGGGTTCCTCCACGGGTTCCGAGACAGGTTCCGAGACAGGTTCCGAGACAGGTTCTTCGGGAGGACCGGGAACGGGTTCGGGTGCTTCTGTGGCGGGAACAGGGGCTTTTGTCTCGGGTTTGGGTGCTTCGGTGGCAGGAGTAGGAGCGGGAACAGGGGCTTTTGTCTCGGGTTTGGGTGCTTCGGTGGCAGGAGTAGGAGCTTCGGTCTCGGGGCGAAACCCGATACCGCGAACGCTCTTCGCATCGGCGGCGAAGCTCAGAAACGAGAGCACGCTGAGGGAAAAGAGTAGGAGTAGTCTTGACTTCAGACAAGCCATTGTGTTAACGTCTACTTTTCAACAAATTGTTGAATTTTGTCTTGGATTGTGGATTTTGCGGATGACGAGAGAGAAGCTGTCACAAAACTTGTCAACGAAGAGTGTGAGTGTTCGGCGTGAGAGCAAGATAAGGTTACTCGAACGCCTCGGAACTGCTTCGACTGGGATAAGCTTAAAAATCAAAAGAAATGGTTGCCAAATTTATTTTAGAAAGTTTTTTACCTATGCGCGACCAAAACTGCAATAATTAGGAATCATGGTAAGAGATGATTATTTATTCAACTAAAATATATACGAACCGCACGTGAACGGAAATAAAAAATGCCGCATTCCCACCCAATTTTTGTATATGCCCTATTTCGGGCGGGAATGCGGCATTTTTTATTTCCGTTCACGTGATAATACTACAAAATTCCTATCAGCTGTCCCCCGGTTCTACATCCTCAACTACTCATTTCTACGGAAGCCCGGGGACAGCTGATAGGATTGGCGCCTCCGGTAAGCGTGTGGAGTTGTAAATGTCCGTAACGTCCTTTTCGGGCATTGATTGTACGTACACCGTAATAATTTATTTATTTACGTATCGTTTAAACGCGGCTTTTTTCAAAATCGGCGCATATGCGCCGATTTTGTGTTGTTGCAATATTCAGTAACACTAACTTCTAAAGTATAGCTCCAATAGCAACAAGTAATGGCTCATTAGAAAGCTCTCACTCTCCTCTTTCCATAGGTATATGGTTCTATACACTTCAGAGTTACTCTTGTTGTTGCAAATAGCCATTGAAGTAAGCATTACTTTGGAGACCTAAAAAAAAAATCGGCGCATATGCGCCGATTTTGACCACTCGTGTATTTACTAGTAATGACTAATTAGATTCAATTTTTGAGCGCTTCTATTTTAGGCAGGTTTCTCGGTTTTGAGGACTAGTTTGATTAATTATTCACGTGCATCTTTTTGGTCCAGATTTTTCCTCTTTTTTTGGAAAGAACCTTCATCGTCACATTTGACTAACAGGATCAGCATCTGATAAAAAAGAGTGAAATCGGACTCATCAGATCAACAATAAACTGATGTTTGACTAAATTGAGTAAAATAAGACACGTCCGATTAACATAAAATTGATATTTGACTGTTTATTCGACTAATAGGACTTCGAAAATTTGGTGGTCAAAATCTACTGTTGAACAGTAGATTTTGAGGCCGCGACTAAACGATATTCAGTCATGTAGTTTTGGATTAACGTGTCAGAAAGTGAAAAGAAAATGTTGATCGTGGGTTTACGCATGATATTCGTAATTTTTGTGTTAAATCGGTTAATAGACTCCTTAATATTAATATACGTATTTAAATAACTTTAATCACCAAAGGTGAAACTAAATTACTCAGTCTGTAACCAGACTTTAACGTCGCCTCCATCATAGAGTCAGGACCCCAAGTGGCAGAACGACAAATTTTCAAACAAACCTTGAACATCAAGCAGGGGAAAGGACAAACAAGTCCCACAAAAGAGGGACTTGAGAGAAAGTGAAATGGGAATGAAGATATTGGGATAAGATACAGTATCAAAAGGGATGGGACAGGATAAGAAGCAGGAACAGAAGACAAAACCAAGGTACAAAGTGTAATCAACCCTGAGGTCCAGTAAGCCAGACTCTGAGAAGAGCAGCCTCTTGTTGGTATGGCTGCACTGGTGGGACAGGCGCTGCATACTGCTTCCTTGCAAGGTGGATGGTTGCAAGCCACTGCCGCTTGGCAGTCAGGGTGTAACCTTGTAGGACGTGGAAAGGGGTTTGTAACAGGGAGTGTGACTGGGGAAGTGCACCAGCTGCACCAATTGCCAATTCTGAAGTGATGGAAGCATCAAGAGATTGGTGTTGTTCAGCATCAAGGGTACCCCCAGGACCATGGAGTCGTTCATTCCTATAAGTCCAAAGATCCCAGGAGGTAAGAAAGAACTGATGGATGACAGCTGTAGCCCAACGTTTGGGAGAGCGCTTGCTTCCAATGTGGGAGTAGTAGTCAGCCTGAATTTGGTACCAGCGAGGAGACCACCTACCAAGAAGCCAGTTGTGCCAGCCAATAGTCCTCTGTGCCCTGACAGCAGACGCAATTGCAAGTGAGTAGGATGATGGATAAATGGTCTGGCCCTTCCGAACTCTGGTGAGAAGATCCACAATGGCAACAACCAAGGATGGATCAGTTTGTTCAACTTCAAGCCTCTTCTGCAGGGGTCCCTTGAAAGCTGACACACTGTGCTGTACTGCCCCAGTGTCCTTGCAGGAGAGCACATGAGAGACCTTCTCGTTGTCTGCATCACACAATGGGCACCGGGAGTGATCCTGATACTGGTAGTGAAGTAGTTGGTTGCCAACACCAATGCATCCAGAAGCAAATTTGACAAACCACCTTTGCATGCCAGGAGGGAGTCGCTTGAAGGCAGACAGATGGGCACACCAATGGATGGAACTCAAAACAGGTCGTGGAATGGGGATATCATGGTGGGTCTGCCAATATTTAAGAAGAGGAGGACCAGAAATGGCAACATGCAGAGCATTCTGATCAAACCTTGAACACTTGCATCCATTGAGAGAAAATGCCCAGGGCTCAAACACAAGTCTGGGATAGTGATGGGCCGAAGCTCTATGAACAGAGAGAAAGGCCTTTGCCATGCTGTCAACCTGATGATTGCGAAGGGCCCACCAATCAAGAAAGATTCCAGCTTGATGGCCCTGAACCCACTGAAAGTGCACAGAGATTGGCAGGGCAGAAATCATGTTTCTGATGACATAAACATAATCAAAAGACTTCTGGGAAATAACCAAAGGCCAAGATCCCTGAGCCTGGTTGAGAGCTGTGTCACCATCCAGAGCAATAGTGATAGAGCCAGAAGCAATATCAAAAAGATTCACCAGAGCAGTGCAACAGGTGAGAACTCCAATGATACCCGCCAGTTCACTCCTGTAGGATGACTGATCCTCAGGGGATCCACTGACAAAATTACAGCCAGTGAGGAACAATGAAGCAGTCTTGGTGGAGGTATTGGGTGACAAAATGAAAGCAGAAGTTCCTCTGAGAAGGTCAGGATCAAATGAACCATCGCATACAGCACTGGCAGTACCACTCTGGATAGCATCAACAATGTGCTGACAGCCAGCCTGTGGTAGAGAATATTTGTGGAGAAGTACCCTTGGAGACTCACAGAGTGCATCAAAGGCATCTACTGGGGAGTCTGGAAGAGAATCATATGGATTGTACTCCAGAGGATCCATGTCAGGAGGTTCGGAAACAAAGGCTGAGGACCCAACCACTCGAACAACTTGGCCACAGATAACAGGGCAGACAAGCACATCAGCGCAGGCTGGTTTGTCAGAAAGGATTTCAGCAGTGACCCTATATCTGCCCCTGCCCTGGGAGGTGCTCACAGTCCAGCCAGTAGAAGTTTTGAAGAATATTCTGTTGGTGGATGGAGACAAAAACCAAGGCCAAAGAGAAGCTGTCTGGGGAGAGAGCCAAGGCCCAAGATGAAAAGAAGGAGCTAGTGCCCTGGCTGCAGGGGGTGGACAAGGGGGAAGAAAACAGGTCTGAAGTGCCTTAGTCCAAAAACGCTTTGCTGCTGGAGGCCAAGATGGAGGACATCTCGGCCAGTCAAGATGATCCCTCAAGTGATTGGAGGATGTCAGCTGGAAAGCCATGGGAGAGAGTCTCTTCCCATCTGGAGTACAAATGTCAGCAAGGGAGATAGCCTTGAGTGACATGCGCATGTGATTCAAGAGGGACAAGTCAGCACCTCTGAAGCCAGCGTTGACAAAGGCTTGCATGAGATAGCAGTCATTGGAACGTAGCAGGGGAAGATCTGGGAAGTCTTCAAACAAGCTCACAGGGTGAACAGAGAAAAACTTCCACACATGTTTGTACCAGCAAGGAGTGACGTAGGAAGCAAAAGGATGATATGGTGTGACACCAAGATGGAGAGGAATGCCAAGTTCGAGCCGTAGAGACTCAGCAGTTAGCCTGAGAATCCTACCAGTTTGGGAGGACCTGACAGATTCCTGAAAGAGGGTGGCAATATGACTGAACTCTTGGAGGAGGTAGGGGTGAATGAAACCAAAGCCTTGATAGAGGGAAGGACCATAGAATACATGTCTGGGAAATGTCCGTGACATCCCTGCTTTATTCAGCACAGGAACAAGAGCTGGGTGAATGATCTTAGTCCAAGTGGCCTCATCAAGTTGCGTGACAGGCATGGGGTATTCAACAGACTTCATGAAAGAATACTTGAATGTGTAGAGGGATGCCCTCTTCTCACACTTGGAAGCCTTGAGCTGAGAGCCAAAAGACTGAGACTGTGACTTCATGTGAGCAATCTGTGCTTCCTCATTGCCATCCATGGAGATAAAAACCCCAAGGGTCTTGTCAGCATGGTCAACTTCAAAACGATCCAGGGTAGCGCGATTGCCATTCTTATCAGCAACAGAGAAGTCACCGGGCATGTCAGCAATGGAGCGATAGTCCCAACCGGATCCATTCCATTTGAAATCAATCAAATAACAGAAGGATTTGGCAGGTTCAATAGCACCACCAGTGGCAATAATCCCACCAGCCCATCGGTCAAGAGCTCCCTGAAAATCAACAGCCAATTCCTCACCAGATGTTGAGGAATCAGAGCCAGCACAAAACAAATCTGTGTCATCCACAAAGGCAAAACCCACAAGAGAAACCAGTTGCAGTGACAAAGAAGTGATAAGATGGACACCATGTCCAGCCTGTTGCATCATTCGGAAGACAATGGTTGACACCAAAGCCCAAAGAGTTGGACCAATACCATTGCCTTGGCCACAACCACTGAGAGGAACAGGTTCATCACCATACACAGGACCTGACCGACCAAAACCAGTTTTGATGTGGTGCTTAGCATGTTGCAGAGTAGACAGAAGAACTTCACACACATGTGCAGGAACACCAAAGCTCTGGAGAGTGAGACCTGCAATGGGATGAGAGATTCTATCATAACAGCCCTTGGCATCATTCATAGCAACAGCACCGGATCTGCGCTTCTGCCTCAACACATCACAGATGAGCTTCTTGTTCAAGCAGGTGTTGATGGCCTTGTGGTGTTTCCTGCTTCCATGTTGATCAACCGCCACTGCATTGGCACGTTCAGCATGGGCAAGAATGCGTCTGCCAATCATCTTGTTGTTGATTTGGAACTCAGGAGACATCAACTGGATGAGTCTCATCTTATCCACTCTATATTCACCAGGTTTCTTGAATATCTCAACATCCGTGATGACCTGCCAGGCAGAAGGAGAGAAGCCAACAATCAATGGGACTGATCTCAGTAGAGTGTCAAACTTGTTCAACTGGGGATCCAGGGCAAAAGCCTTGTGGTGGGCAAAACTCAAACAAGAAGGTTCACTTGCTGTGCGTTCCCTCTGGTGTTTCCAGGCAGCAGCATTGTCAGCTGGACACACTGAATAGTCAAAGGGAGGCAAACTCAGAATAGAGGCAGGGACTTTGAGACAAGAAAGAAATTCAGACAGGTATTTGTCAGTGGCAGGAGGAGGATTATATGTGCCATCAAGAACTTGAGCAGAAGCATGGGCTGTGCCGAGGTAGCCAAAATCTTGAATGAAGGAGGGAGTCATGGAGGGAGTGCCAAGACACTGCTGTTGACGCCGGACATTGGATTCAGCCATAGCTGGAACCATAGTGGACTGGGACTCCAAGACCTGTTCAGCACCATCAGGGCCAACTGCAATAGCTCGCAAGACAGCTGACTTGTTGACACGTCCCCGAATAGACCTAGCAGCAAGGCCAAGCTCTCTTTGAAGACGTTCCCTGCGCATCCTGGCACGAATCTGGGAAGCATTCTGGTTGTGAGGTTTGCCTTCAGCAAGAAGTGCATCCACCAGGCCTTGATTGAAGGAGTCTCTCCAAGAGGGGGCCAATTTTTTCACTGCCCGGTATTGCCTGTAAGCTTGTTTCAGGTGGAGGACAGCACTGGAAAGATCACAGTGTTCTCCTTTGTAGAGAGAAAGCTTGCATGCCAGCCTTTTCAAAACAGTATGACTGGTGGACACACCCTGTCTCAGCTTAACAACACGCCGCCAAAAGTCAATTGTATCACGATAGACTTGCAGCTTCGGGGACCATGGAACCAGACCAGCTCTTGTGTGGCAAAGGTTTTGTTCAACAGAGAGCCTGAGAGAGGTGGAGGTTTCATGGAGGACTTCATATGTGGTGATGAGAGCAGCGCGCACAGAAATATCCCCAGACTGAAACTGAGCCAGGAGGTGTTCCAGCTTAGCTTGGAGAGAAAACACTCCAGCCTTGAGAAAGCTGTGCCTGACACGCTTGAAATACCGTTGGCGCAGATGAGGGTGGGAGGACTGGAGTTTGGAATGAGAGAGGCTCACGGTAGGTGGCAGGTGTTTGCCCATGAGGCTGCAATTACAGACTTCAATCCAAAGCATTCTGTGGTCCGATTCCATACCATAGGCGCCACCAAAGGGACAATACCCAGCCCTGAGAACATCAACATTCTCAGAGACCCAAATGGCATCAATTGGTGTTCTGGTAGTGTTGCGGTTGTGAGTGGCAGGAGGAGAAGACTGACTATGAAGGGTACGAATGGCATCTCTGAAACCAAGAGCCTTGAGCTCAAAAGACAAGCCATCAGTCCGAACATCAGCATTTTGATCAATCCCAAGAATGACCTGGTCACCTGCACCCAGACAGACCTGAAGGGCAGCAGTTAAATCCCTGTTAAAGAGAATGCATGGATTAATAGACTCCTTGTTACGGTCTAGAGTAGAGATTTCGGAGTAGTATTGAAATTGTGTGTTATTTCACTTTACGAGATGGGATTGAAATTAGAGAGAGGAAATAATGAGCAATGAGGTCATCGCGACCTTCTCATATGATAACCATCCCTGTATGTAACATATATTCCGTATGTAACCTTAATCGTATAATCGCTCTCTTCTGCATGCCTGTTCGCACATACCAGATATCCATACATGGATATCTTATATATATATTCGATTCCCACATGGGATTCGGTTAATTATTCAATCGCGACTGCTAGCTACGCTAGCCCGTCACATAGTGCCCTATGATTGAACGAATCCCATACTTAAGCTGACCAATGGATCGCTGAGTCGTCGGAGTTGGAATTGTCCGTTGGTTCCTTATAAGGGGTTAGCTTTTGGACGTTGACCGTTTCAACGATCGATGGAGTCTTTTGGATCTTAACAGTGCCGTTATCATGGACTTGTGCAATAGTGAATGGTCCTGTCTTGCGAGGCTGTAACTTGTCTGGATCGGGCTCTTGTATCCATACCTTCGCGTTGGGCTGAAAAGTATGTTCCTTGCGCTTGGCATTATCTCTTAGTAGAGCCTTGTTAATGCCCTGTTGTCGTAGCTGCTGCAGAGCCAATAGGTTGGCAGTTAGTGGTAGGTCTATCAGCATATCCCGGTTGAATACAAGGGATCCCAGGGATGCCTGCAAGGCAGCATTGACAGCACATCTGGAGGCATGCATACAAGTCGACAGGGCATTGTCCATGAGCTGACTGGCTCTGGTATTCGCTTGTGGAGGATTCACATGTACCAGGACTCGAAGGATATCAGCAACCGTGTGATGGACTCTTTCACAGATGGCATTAGACTGGGGGTTCTTCACTGTAGTGGGAATGGACTGAATTCCATACTGCTTGAGAGTAGTCTGGAACTCAGCGCCTAGAAACTCGCCACCATTGTCATGTACACACCGGATCGGTCTTGGATATCTCGAGAGCCAGCAGTTCTTGAATTGATCTGATACATGCTGAGAGGACTTGTCTCTGATTCTGATGATTTCAAGGAGATTAGTAACCGGGTCAATACAGGTTAGGGCTTTGAAGTTGTAGTTCTTGCCCTGAGCTGTGATCTTCCAGGGACCGATGAGATCGACGTGCACTTCATGGAATGGGGATAGTGGAGCTTCCTTTGGTGGCAGTTTGCCATATTGGGAGTTCTGGTTCTTGTATTTGATGCAATGGTCTGGGCATACATAGGACTTGCATAAACTGGTTAGGTTATCAGCATAGAATCGAGCTGATATGGTCTGTTGTAATCTGGTGGATCCACAATGACCCAACAGGAGATGATACCACTTGATGGTATCATTAATAAGTGATGCCGGAATATATATTCTCCAGCAATCTGGATTGGCTTGGTTCGCGTAGCAAAGTATCTTGTTGCCTTCTAATTCTTGGTAGAAGAAGACTTTCAATTGAGTCTTGAACTTGATGGTTGGATCCTTCTGCTGATGAAGGTAGATGTTGGAGTAGTTCACCGGGCATTCTACCTCCTGGCTGTTAGGTAGATTGATAAGGCACTCATTGTTCAGCAGGCAGGAGTATAATTCTTGATCTGCATCATTGCATAAGTGCTGAAATAGGTTGGGGAACTCTGAGAGGAACAGTTCTTCATCTTGCTTGGGGACTTCAAGCTTCAAGAAATCAATAAGAGTGCCCTTACCAAGGGCTTCTTTCTTCCCCACAGTAGGTGGATCCATCCTGGGGAGCCTGGAGAAGGCGTCAGCAAGAACATTCTTCTTGCCTTCTCACCTAATTACTGTGTTACGGTCTAGAGTAGAGATTTCGGAGTAGTATTGAAATTGTGTGTTATTTCACTTTACAAGATGGGATTGAAATTAGAGAGAGGAAATAATGAGCAATGAGGTCATCGCGACCTTCTCATATAATAACCATCCCTGTATGTAACATATATTCCGTATGTAACCTTAATCGTATAATCGCTCTCTTCTGCATGCCTGTTCGCACATACCAGATATCCATACATGGATATCTTGTATATATATTCGATTCCCACATGGGATTCGGTTAATTATTCAATCGTGACTGCTAGCTACGCTAGCCCGTCACACTCCTATATCTGTGTGACATGACACATAATAATATGTGTGCCACGTCAGGAATAATGTAATATTACATGTGCATATTTCGCTCATTAGGCCCCTCAAGTAGGATTGGTACCAGATCTACATACCCCAGCTCTTAGCAGCCCTATATTATTAGAGATACAGTGGGCTAAGATAAGAACAGAACTGTAGAACCAAAAAGGCGATACTAAACAGGATGCTAGACAGGATGCTAGGCCCTTCCAGTAGGATTTGTCCCACATTTACATACCCCAAGTCTTAGCCCCCCCTATATTATTAGAGATACAGGGTGCTAAGATACAGCAGACGGAACTGTAGATCTGAAAAGGCGATACTAAACAGGATGCTAGACAGGATGCTAGGCCCTTCCAGTAGGATTTGTACCAGATTTACATACCCCAACTCTTACTAGCAGTCCTACAATATAAGATATATTGGAGGGTAAGATAAGAACGGAACTGAAGAACCAAGAAGGCGATATTAAACAGGATGCTAGACAGGATGCTAGTGTAACATGCTACCGTATGTTACTCTACGAGGGCTCTAAATGATTATTGAATCCCGCATGTACTCCAATATATATGGTATCCATGTACGTATGTTCGGTATATACACACATACAACGGAAACCGATTGTATATTCAAATATCAAGATAAACAAAGATTCCTGTGACTCGCTGATTATTGATATTATGCCCGACGAACATTATTATTGTTCGATCGCTCATTCATCCCATACTCAAGGAATCATTCCCATCTCGTAAAGTATTCAACCATTCACAATATTATAATTATTCTTTATTAAAATACCTCTATCGCGTACCACTCCATCTAATTCTACCCTAGAGTGTTACACAGTAATTACTGTCCGCTTGAAAGTAGAAGACAAAGACAAGAACTCAGTACTGAATCTAAAACCTCAACATCCTAAACAACAGGGATACATCGATACCCTGACAAGCAAAAAGAAACAGCGCCGATCATTCTACCCTAGAGTGTTACAGCTAGGCCCTTCCAGTAGGATTAGTACTAGATCTATATACCCCAACTTTTAGCAGCCCTATATTATTAGAGATACAGTGGGCTAAGATAAGAATGGAACTGTAGAACCAAAAAGGCGATACTAAACAGGATGCTAGACAGGATGCTAGGCCCTTCCAGTAGGATTTGTACTAGATCTACATACCTCAAGTCTTAGCACCCCCTATATGATTATTAGAGATACAGTGGGCTAAGATATAGACTAAATTGTAGAAAGGATTGCAGAATACTAGACAGGATGCGAGACAGGATGGTAAGCTTTTAGTAGGATTTGTACCAGATCTACATACGTCAGCTCTTAGTAACAACCCCTATTTTATTGGAGATATAGGGTGCTGAGGTAAAAACGGAACTGTATAGAAGTAAAGGGGCATACTAAATAGGATGCTTGACAGGATGCTAAGCCGTTGTAGTAGGATTAGTACTAGATCTACATACCTCAGCTCTTAGCACCCCCTGTTTTATTGAAGATATAGGGTGCTAAGGTAAAAACGGAACTGTATAGAAATAAAGGGGCATACTAAATAATAATACTATGCTTGACAGGATGCTAAGCCCAGTGCTATTTGTAGTTGATTTGTCTGGAGACTAGCCTATAATCAACTGAGGATAGATTTACTACTTCAACCACCAGTCACTACTACTACTACTAGAGTAGAGGGCGCTATTAGTAGATTCATCTGAGGACTAGCCTAGAATCAACTGAGGATAGATCAACTACTAAAATTACCAGTCACTACGACTAATAGTAGAGGGTGCTTTTAGTAGTTGATTTGTCTGGAGAGTAGCCTAGAATCAAGAACTGAAGATAGATCTACTATTAAAACCACCAGTCACTACGATTAGTACTAGTAGAGGGTGCTATTAGTAGTTGATTTGTCTGAAGACTAGTCTAGAATCAACTGAGGATAGATCTAGTACTACCAAAACCACCAGTCACTACTATTAGTACTAGTAGAGGGTGCTATTAGTAGTTGATTTGGCTGGAGACTAGCCTAGAATCAACTGAGGATAGATCTACTACTTCAACCACCAGTTACTACTAGTAGTAGTAGTACTAGTATAGGGTGCTATTAGTAGGTTCATCTGAGGACTAGCCTAGAATCAACTGAGGATAGATCTACCACGAAAACCACCAGTCACTACTATTAGTACTAGCAGAGGGTGCTATTAGTAGTTGATTTGTCTGAAGACTAGTCTAGAATCAACTGAGGATAGTAGATCAGTGCATTATAAGGTGCATTTAGAAGTGCATTTTACGGTGCATTATTGATACAGGCTTATGTATAAGATTTGAAATCAAAAGTGATTTCAAGTATGGTAAACCTTACTAATAAAGGGTGGTATTAGTTCTAGTTGATTTGTCTGAAGACTAGCCTAGAATCTTCTTAGGACATTCGGACCAATCATGGTTATGGCCCTGGATCCTACATGGGTTAGACTTCTTTTTGGTCTTTGGATTGTTCTTCTGGTTGCCAGAACGTTTCCTGTTGTTGCTGGAACTATTAGAATTGTTGGAACGTCTTCCATTATTCTTATTGTTCTTTTGTTTGCTGAGCCGGTCGAGGCTGCTCATATGGTCTACAATGAACTGCAATGTAGTGTTCCGAGTGACCCCTTGGTGGATTCGTACATAGTCTTCGATCCAGGCGTTTGGGTAGCTGTGTAGGAGGATGGTGACTTGCTGGAGGTGATCCAGATTGGTTACATATCCATGGAGCTTGGCTGTATATTTCATGAGGGTTAGAAGTCGATCGGTATGGTCTTTACAAGTGGACTCCACCTTCTTTTTGCACGCCGGGCTTCGGAGGTATATATGCATGAGGTCCCTGGCATCTTCAGCATTGCAGTAGTGCTTGATAAACGCCGCAAAGGCAGTCTTTGCCCATTCGGTCGAGTGTTTCGTGCTAGGGCTCTCCATTCGGTTTGGGCGCTAACGCATAAGCAGCGTCCAAAGTATCGGATGAGGGCTGAGTCCTGTACACGTAGATCCTCTGCTGCGTTTAGGAAGGCCTCTTTGGTGTGGAGTAACTCTTCTAGACCTCCTTTGTCTGTGAAGAGGGGAATTTTGATGCTGTCAGAATGGTCGGCATTGTCGTAGACCGATAGTGTGACTAGCGGAGCTGTCAAAGGAGCTCTTGTAAGCGACTGGTGGTTCTCTGTAGATGCCGGCCATGGTTGGGGGAGTTAGCTGAAGAGTTGCTCTTGTCAGGGGTACAAGTTGCCTCTGTTGTTGAGGCTTTTGTTGTTTCGGTTTTCTTGAGAGTTCAGTACTGAATTCTACTACTGTTCCTACGTGAAAGCGGACAGTAATTACTGTGTAACACTCTAATGCGTTGATATCCGCTCGTCAGCGGTCTTCGGGGTCTAATCGTAGATAAACATCTTGTACTGCGTACTGGAAAAAATAGGGGAAAGCCTTAACAATAACAACACGTACATCCCTGGCAAAGGGTGAGTCTACAGTGGACCGTTCAAGGTCTATTGCATACACTTAGGCAATACAAGGCACTTCCCTAGAGGTACATCGGAATCGATCGAAAGGGAGGGCATGATAGGTGTGTTTATTTTAGAGCATAAAAGAAAGAGTGAATGGAGCTGAGCCAAAGCGCTCAGCTCTGTATCGTGACATCGATTCGCTAAGTCGATTCGCTAACTCGCTAACTCGTATAATAACAGAACTCCTGTAGCTCTGGTACTGTATTCTACGAGTAGCGTACCGTATCGGAGTATCCGATTAATTAGATCGAATCGTGTGCCAGCTCACTTATGCTAGCACGTTTGGTAACTGTTTGGGCCGGGTATGCGGTCATGGTACATATTATACACCAATGACCCGACCCCGGCGGTAGCATCATATCTTAGCATGGTATCATGGTAGGCTAGCATCTTTCAGTGTCTCGCAACCTTAGCAACCCTAACCCTGTAGCATTTAGCTACACCATAAAGGTGCTTTACTCGGGGTACGTACGATTGGTACAAATCGTACGCGACGACCCTAGTAAACTCTGCTAGCAATACTAGACAGGATAGGTCTGCTGCTAAGCCTGTTGCTAAGCCTGTTGCTAAGCCTGCTGCTAAGCCTGTTGCTAACCATTTAGCACACAGCTCTAGCACTCAGCTCAGCACCTGTTAGTCAGTTACTGGATGTTGCTGTCTGTAGACCCAGTAGCCCTTCTACACAGGAGCCTTGCTAGCACAGATCATAGCACCACCTCGAATATCTTCATAGTCCCCGTGATTCATGCTAGTATTCCTGTACTGAGCAAGCAACTATACCAGTCCCCGGAAACAGATACTCCCAGGGGGACACCAATACTCTTGCTTGTTGTACCAGGACACTTGGATGGATCATAACAGAATTCAGGGATGCTTCCATCTAACTTGTCAGAGATCAAACTGCACCAAATATTGCAGTTCTTCTATCAGAGGCCCGGCTGATTCGTAGTTCAAAAAAAAGGGGGCGGACCATAGGACGTTTTGCCCTTGGTTCCACTCCTTGACACGAGCAAGGAGATCAATCAGCCTATTGTCTTTCAAGTTTATAGTCCCCGGAACCGGTGTACCGGAGACTCCCAAATATAACATAGGATCAGATCAAATCCGGAATCGGAATGAACATCGAAGTAGTCAGGAAGCTCATATCGAAATCAGCTGCGTTCGATTGCTTCCGAAAAAACGAAATCGATTGCTTCCGAAAATCGAAATCGATATCGTAACGATCGAAGAACTCGTAATCGAAATCCGAAATCAAAGTTATGGTCCCCGGGACCATTGAAATAACAGATCGCGTCCACACTGCTTGCCAGAGATAAAAGTACCTCAAATAATGCAGCTGGAGCAATTTACCACATGCATCGAGCGCAATGGTCTTTCAGAGCCGGACCATTCAGCAACTTAGTGAATAAGTCAGCAATATTGGTCTCGCCAGGCTCCTTTGCAATTCGAATTGTCCCAGCAGCAATAGACTCGCGCGCCTTGTGGTATGCGACGCTGTTGTGCTTCTTGTTGCAAGGGCTCTCTGGCCTGGTAGTGTTCTTAACAACAGACTCGTCACAGAATACATTGGTAGATCCTTGTATAGGCACACCCATCATCCGGAGCTCCCAGTTCATCTGGACCATACCAGTCGCCGAACTGGTTGCTGTTGGACCATACTGGTCCCCGAAATTGGTTGCCGTCTTCATACAGCTCATTCGTCGTGGTTAATTCTTGGACATGGTTCGTGAATACGCTGTCCCCGGAACAGTATAACTGCCACTGTTCCACTCGGTCTTCACATTATTCGTAGGAACGCTTCTCCCATTTGTATCGTAGATCCAGGATAAAGCTCTGCTCTTTGTAGGTCCGCAACGCGCTGCTCCTATTTGTTTGTTTAGTCATGAGCAAGCGGTCATCCCGAGAACATTACAATAGTGACTGTTCCACTCGTTCTTGGTGGAATCGCTTGTCGCTTGTCGTCAAAAATCAATCCGAATAATGCTGCTCGTCCCGCAATACTTTTGCAAACGGCAGTTCCTGATTCGTAGATCATATACTCAAAAAAAAACACTCTGCTCCTGTAACAGGACGACCGGATCATTTGACGGTTGTCTCCGGAGCAGCAGTTCTGTATTCACAGTATCGAACATAACAATTTCGATGCTACAGTTTCGATACTGGTCTCTGAACTGAATAGTTCGGTCCTTGCGTTGGACTGAAATGAAAAGTCTTCGATAGATACACTCAATCGATACACTCAATCGATATATTCAATCGATACATTCAATTGGTCGTAGCAATCAGCATCATCCGAAGTACCTGAGGCACTGCCAGGGCGTACATTCCGTACAAGCATTTACCATGCGCTCGCCTAGCTGCCTGTCTCGTGTCAACTTCAATGCTGTTTGCAATTGTCTGATCCATGCAACGGCGTTGTCGTCGCGTCGTAACACTTCAGCTTCAACTTCAATGCTGTTGCTGTTTGTAATCTTCTGTTCTATGCGCAACGCCGCTATCTTTCATGTTGCACGCGACTCCGTTGCGCTTCCATTGTTCAGCCTACTAGTATTCAACCTGTAACAGGGACAGCATGTCCCCGTATCAGTATCATTCCACATATACAGGCTTGATTCTTGCAAGGCTCATACTTGGATGAATCACTGTTTAGTTCACTTGCGGCGGCTCCAACCATATGAGCGTACGCATGCTTTGCTGTAGCGTCGGCGCTCCACCTCTAACAGAGACCACCTGTCCCTGTAGCTGGAGCGCTTATGTTAGTCTAAGCGTCCTTGCAAGCGGAGCACTGTCAGCATTCAGGTTGGTTGCATCCCGCCATGGTCTTGCAGCGGCAGTGAGCCACATCTCTGTATCTGCAGGCTAGATTCTCGGATAACATCAACTTTGTCACCGCGAGTCTTCGATGAATCGCCGTGCGCAGCTGTAACACGCCAGTTGTAGCATATCACTCCAGCAGCACGCCACCTGTTGCTTCTCGGCAATGATATTTGCAGTGTACTGCTCCACCATACCATCAGGGAGCTGCAAATCATACATTCGGGTATCAAGGATAGGGCTATCATTCCTCTTGCCAATCGGATTGCCATTAAGATCAGCAGGGCGGCTCTTCACAACACATCGCAGCCGCTCGTGACCCTTCTGGATCATCATATTGTTACCAATATACTCATCATAGTCATCCCCATCAGGTATGAGATCGTCAATATCTGGAATGGAAGCTTCCGGCTCGCGAGCTCCCACCTTTCTTGGTGTTCTTCAAATAACTCCGCAGGGGGAACAGGGTAGGTGACTTGGAACTTCACGTCACGTCAGTATCCTCAACCTTGTCCCCGATCTTGGATTCCACTGCTTGGTCAAATGAGTCCATATAGCGCTTGACATCATGTGAGCGCCATTCTTCTTCAGTAACAGCACGGACTGTGTTAGTGCTTACTGGCATGGCCGTCTCGTTCAGGATCCAGTGGCAGTCTCCGCCTTCGAATCGATCACCGCACGGGCCAAGCCAACGTCCCAGCTTCTCGGTCCCATTAGAGAGATCAACCCAATAGATGAAATCATACCATTCATGGCCTTGGTATAGAGATATGTCTGGCATGTACCCATGGACTGACTCAAAGGGAGCTCTTTCCATGCATCCTGGGTCGCTGGAAACAGTCCTTTGCCTAGAATTCCCACAGACGTTTGGGGGATCTCTTTCTGGCAGTCTTCTTTCCAATGCTTCCCGGCTGAGATGCCCTATGCTGAGCTCTGCTCTGTTCTCATGGGTAAGGATCTTCAGGCCATCAGCGGCTTGCTTCGTGCTGTGGATAGGGATGAATTCCTCATAGCCCTGGCTGTCTTTCAATTCATAACAGGGGACAGTATGCGGGTTGATAGCAGGGAACGCCATAAGAGGCCAAGTCCCCACAGGTCTTGGTAGTACTAACAGGAGTACCACGCCATTCTGTCCCCGCTGTCTGATGCGGTGTTTTGCTTGGTCTTCTACTAGTACTTGCGCTCCTGCGCTCTCCGCTGCTTACTGGCTCTTCAGCTGCTTACTGGCTCTTCAGCAGTGGTTCCTAGTACAATGTACTCACGGCAGATGGGCGTCCTGAATACAGGTCCATCAAAGAGCGTCATTGCTCTTGCCGTCGTCTGGAGATCGTAGGGAGCTCGGGATCGACTGGTTCGACTGCATCGTCCCATCGGACATGCTTGTAAACGGATAACAGAATCCCTACAGCGGGGATCCAGTTCAAATCGCTCGCGTCCATAGGTGTAGGCGCGATCGTACAACGGAGTATGCAGGGCGTTGATTGTAAGACTTGGTACTGAATCCACGTCTACATCGTCCCCGCAAGTCTTCAAGGAACCGCCCGAAAAGAGAGAAGGTAGCCGCGCATCCAGACGGGAGTCAGATGCAATCGCACATGGGGTCAGATCACGGCAGGTACTCTGCAGCTTGTACTTCTCATAGGAATCATGCGGTGGTAGGATCAGCTCGTCGCTCCGAAGAGTTTCGTCGTACAAATGGGGACTGAAATTGGACCGTGTTTCGACGGGCTCCAACTGGCGCTTGTTCGTCTTATTGGACTGATTCTTGGTCGGCGCGGACGCGATGGGCGTCTCCGCGCGAAGAACAGACACCGTAGGATTCAACGGATGAGAGCCGTCGATGGCTTCTTCGGCTTGCTCGAACTTGTTGCTCTTCGGATCCCAAGGGACATCTTGGGTAGTAACGACATGATCGCATGTGGCCATCTCATGCTTGGTCGTACTGTCGGGGTTCTCATCACCACGATCGGGATGGCAGTCCCGTATCTGATTCGTGCAAATCAAGCTGTGGGACAGCGTGTCGCCAAAATACAGTGCTTCGTGGAAATAAACCAGCCAAACTTTCCCGTCGGGCGCACAGGTTCCAATAGGAATATTCTTGATAAGCTCGAGCGACTTGGTCTGCAATCAGGATCATATCAGCGTGACTGTCCGATTCCTGCTTCGGTCGTAGGCGCAACATTGTCTGTCGGGGTATCAACCTTGGTCTGGTGTTGCTGCTATTGCTGTTCAGCGGGAACAAACTTGGTCGAGTCGGGGAAATAGGGATGTGATTGGTCTATTGCTGATTCAGCTCGCTCAATTTTGTGCTTGCTGGATTCTAGGGGGCATCCCTTGTGGCAATTACATGATCACACTTCCGCATTTCTTCTTTCATGGGCGCCTGGAGGGGAAGTAGGAAACAGCACCATTAAGCAGGAGCTTAATATCCAGTGTCGGGACCTCTTCGTCTCCATCTTCAGCAGTATGCTCGATGTGGATTGAATGAGATGAATTGGGGTCAAACTGTCTTGTCGTCTCATCCACTCGATTGTGTCCACAGTCTCTAACTTGGTTGGGGCAAATCAAGCTGTGTTGTAGCCTGTCCCCAAAATGTAGTGTCTCATGGTAATAGATTAACCAATTCTTCCTAACTGGATCTGTACGAGAATCCACGTGGGAGGTGACTTGGTCTTCCAATAGAATCATGTTGCAACCAGCAGCCGTGCTACACTCGTAGCAGAGCACGCCATAGCAGGTCTATCAACGAGCATCGTTGCTGTCGCTCATAGCATGCTGCCCTTGCTCATATCTTGTATCGGTCATCCTTATATCTACCATCCTGTATCCTCTATCCTTGTAAGTCACGAGCTCTGTGAGCGTCACAGTGCTCCTTACATTAGATCGCCTTCAGTTCAGCGCCCTGTCTCTAACAATGCGCTGCGGGTCCAATCTGCGCTTATTCCTTTTTAGCTGCTGTAGGCTTCTCACCTGTCTGGGCATCGATGTTGTTCTCTTGTTGCTGCTACTGCTCTTTCGCCGTAAAGACATACATAAGCATCGTTCCCGCTGTGGTTCAGGTATAGAGAATCAATCGGTCTGGCAAGAACGCTGCGCTTAGCCGCGAATTGTGTCTAGCGTCTAGCGTCTTGCTAAGCTTATTCTGCTGCAAATCGCGTCCAGCGTCTTGTCCAGCTTCTGCTGCAAATCGATCCGGTGTCATGGATTTGGCTATCGATCCGTCGTTCCAGGATAAAGCAATCGCTTGCGCTCGTAAGGTAGTCCTCTTTCTCGTAGATCAGTCGTCGGGCACTACCGATGACACCTTTTCTTCTGTCACGAGCAAAGATAGGCTTCTTGTTGAGGATACTGGTGGTTTCAGAGATACTTTTTGCAAATACTTGCAGACATACAGGCCTTTCGGCCGTCAAACGTCATAGACACTCAGATTCGCTGTCTGTAAGACATATAGGTTCGCTGATGTTGTTGCCGCTGCTGATGCCGCTGCTGATGCCGCCGCTTGTGCCCCTGCTCCTGCTCAATCTCAGATCCAAAGGTTGAGGTTTCGACAGTGGTCTGGCGTTTGCTGAACCACAGGATAGGGGCCCTGTGCGCTTCAGGAGCATCTGTCGGCAACATCTCATTGGCGTCTGGGTAGAATTCACTCCAGTCGCGTTCAGGGAATCTAGTCTCATCAAACACCAATTTAGATCGGGCATGCGCCTTGAGATAAGCGAACATGTGCAATACTTGATTCAAATGCCCTGTTCTTGCTTGCACTAGGTATCTAGACATGAGAAATACAGGCATGACCAAATCCAGTCTTCCAAGTTCACACAACCATCTCAAGACGCCAATCAGTCCTTGGTAGTAGTTCTGCTTGCTTGGATCCAGTTCGGCGGTTACATCAACTTCAGGTCGATAATCGGATGTCAACGGGGTTGAGACCTTGTTCGGAAGGTACTTGTAACCATATTGCTCGGTGCCAAGCTCTTTTTCCACCGCGTCGATGGCTTTCTTAGCATATTTCTCGGAGGACATCGCCCATTTGGGAATTGGGTCAGCAGTCATCCGGGCTGCATCCTCGTTGCGCATTGCTCTCAGTTCCTCAGTAGCAGCAAGCAGGGGTATCTCAGATCGAGGTTGGATGTCAAGGTTCGGTTCTGGCTGGGTCCTGGAGACTCCAAATGCAGCAGGAGCAACAGGAGGAATTCCAGCAACAGGAGGAACTCCAGTGGGCGCTCCGGCATGGACGGCGCCGACAATTCGAGGGGCGTCGGCTCCAGGGACGACTCCAGGTATAGCTCCAGGCGTGGGAGCACCGGCTCCAGCTCCAGGGACATCTCCAGCAGTGCCGGCTCTGGCGGCGGCTGTAGCAGCTTGGCTTCTAGTTTGCTTGGCCATGGTTGTCTTGCTTTGATTAACTAATTTGCTTCAGTTTCCAAGTTCTTTTGTGGTGGGGACTGTTTCCACCCAAGTTGTCGATCGAAGGTCTGCATCGGTATCGATGACAACCAAAAGAAAAGGTGTCGTGTCGACGTTTCGAAAGAAAAGGTATCATGTATCACGTCATCATTGGTGTCAACACCTTCGTGTCAACGTCTAAAAAGGTATACGCATCGATGGTTCCGATTCGATGGTTGGCTAGCAAGGTATCCAAATGGTTGGTTACGACCAAAAAAGAAGAATTCTATTCGGTCTTTCTGCTCTGGACCAATCGATTTGATTTTGAGATATGACAGATCTCAGGGTTCTTGGCTTGTCCGATTCCAAATTCCCTTGGCTAAAATCAAAAAATCAATGGTATGGCAGATTTGAGGTTGTCTGCGCCTCGTTGTTTCGGATGGGACTGACGTCATGTCCTTGGTCTGCTGGACACTGTCTTCACTGGAAAGTACGTGGTGGTCTGTCTCCACGAAAATTCTTTTCCAGCGTTGTTCCATCCCCGGCAAACGTCCCCTTGAATCCTGTAAAATAACAGGGAATCATGGACGCTGCTTTCTCCACGTCCATCTGCTCCTTCCCCACCGGACTGAGCCTCCATGGAGCCACCATGATGCTCAGCTACTGAATATGAATATCAATAGATCCGCAGAGGTGGATGTGCGGACTCCGGTCGGTTCGCGGGTCTGGGGAAGGGCTCCCCATTAACATCAGGGATCTCGCGATGTCAGCTGCTGGTCCAGTTTCAGCTGAGGTTTTACATCCAAGTGTAGGCATGGATGCCAGTGGTGATCAGCCAGCTGGGTTTCTTCACACGCTCTAGCCGGCGTCCCGGTTCGTAGTGGGTCGAGCGGTGGGTCTGATAAACTGCGTTGATATCCGCTCGTCAGCGGTCTTCGGGGTCTAATCGTAGATAAACATCTTGTACTGCGTACTGGAAAAAATAGGGGAAAGCCTTAACAATAATAGGACGTAAAGTCCTGGCAAATCGTGAGTCTACAGTGGACTGTTCAAGGTCTATTGCATACGCTCAAGCAATACAAGGCACTTCCCTAGAGGTACATCGGAATCGATCGATAGGAGGGCATGATAGGCGTGTTTATTTTAGAGCATAAAGAAAAGAGTGAAAAGGGAGCTGAGCCAAAGCGCTCAGCTCTGTATCGTGACATCGATTCGCTAACTCGCTAACTCGTATAATAACAGAACTCCTGTAGCTCTGGTACTGTATCCTACGAGTAGCGTACCGTATCGGAGTATCGTAGGTATCTCCGATTAATTAGACCGAATCGTGTGCTAGCGCGTTGGGTAACTGTTTGGGTCGGGTATCCGATCATGGTACATATTATACACCAATGACCCGACCCCGGCGGTAGCATCATATCTTAGCATTGGTATCATGGTAGGTTAGCATCTTCCAGTATCTCGTAGCCTTAGCATCCCTAACCCTGTAGCATTTAGCTACACCATAAAGGTGCTTTACTCGGGGTACGTACGATTGGTACAAATCGTACGCGACGACCCTAGTAAACTCTGCTAGCAATACTAGACAGGATAGGTCTGCTGCTAAGCCTGTTGCTAAGCCTGTTGCTAAGCCTGCTGCTAAGCCTGTTGCTAACCATTTAGCACACAGCTCTAGCACTCAGCTCAGCACCTGTTAGTCAGTTACTGGATGTTGCTGTCTGTAGACCCAGTAGCCCTTCTACACAGGAGCCTTGCTAGCACAGATCATAGCACCACCTCGAATATCTTCATACTAAGGTAGAAATTCAGAGTAGTATGAATAATTGTGTGTTAATTCACTTTACAAGATGGGATTAAAATTAAAGAGAGGAAATAATGAGCGATGAGGTCATCGCGATCTCCTCACGTAATATTTATCCCTGTATGTAACATATATTCGGTATGTAACCTTAATCGTATAATCGCTCTCTTCTGCATGCCTGTTTGTATATACCAGATATCCATACCTGGATACCTTATATATTTGAATCCCATGTGGGATTCGATTAATTATTAATTCGTAACTACTAGCCTACGCTAGCATGTTACAAGATCTACCACTATAACCACCAGTTACTACTACTAGAATTGTGACGAGCTAGCGTAGCTAGCTCAAGCCACAACTGAATAATTAACCGAATCCCATATGGGAATCGAATATTATATCTTCAGTCATGAATACATTTCGATATGTGTTCTAATTATTATGGTCGAGTCCCAGAAGGTGATATATGCCTAATTGTGGGAACCGACAATGAATCAACATTTATGGCAAGAGCATGCCAAAATGTGGCTATGCTCGCGACCTCAAATTTTATATGTTTCCATTCTCAATTCGCATAACAATATTCCGTAAAGTATCTAAACATTCACAATTTCATACTACTCCGAAATTTCTACTCTAGACCGTAACACAGTAATTACTGTTTGTGCTTTACAGTAGAAACAGTAGAACTCAGTACTGAATTCAAAAACACTAACAGCCTCAACAACAGAGGCACCTTTTATCTCCAACAAATCAATTGACGCAACCGATCGACGCAACCATGGCTGGCATCTACAGAGATCCCCCCATTGCCTACAAGAGCTCCTTCGATCGAACCAAGCCTAAACTCTTCACCCTGTACAATGTCGACGAGGATCGGACAGATAGCATGAAAGTCCCCCTATTTACAAAGACCGGAGGACTAGAAGAGCTACTCTTTGTGGAGGAGTCTTTTCGAAACGCCGCCAAGCTCCTAAGACTCCCAATTGACATCTACCTAACTCACTTCAGTCGATGCCTCACTACAGACGCACAAAGCAAGTGGAATGACATGATCAAGGATCCACTGGACCCGGATGAATACCAATATTTCCAGGAAGAGATTGGTGGATATGACCAAGCATTCCTTGACTTCACCAAGCTCTACTGCAACGCCAGGGACGCTAGAGATATCATGCATACGTACCTTCGAAGCGCGGAATGCCGCAAGACCCCATCAGTTACTTGCAAGGAGCATGCCGATCGAATCCTTATCCTCATGAAATACACCCAGAAACTAGATGGAAGCAGTGCTCCTCTATCCAGAGTAGAGAAACTAACTATCCTGCTGCACTCCTTCCCTTCTGCATGGATCGAGAACTATGGAATCATCCAAAGTGGAATTCAAGAAGATACCACAGTCCAGCACATTGTGGATCACATGAGCTGCCACGAGAGACAAGCTAACAAGAAAAGCAACAAAAATAACAACAAGCAGCAAAGGCGCTCGAACAACAACAACAATAACAACAACAACAACAACAACAGCAACTCTCGCAAACAAAACTCAAACTTCAACAAGAGCAACAACAATAAGAAGAAGTCGAACCCTTGCAGAATCCCCGGCCACAACTATGATTGGTCCGAGTGCTCGAAGAACAAGTACTCCAAGAACTACAAGGGCCCCAGTAACAACCAAACTGAGTCCTTCCATACTCATACTCATACTCAAGCGCTCATGATACCAGGGAGCAACGAGACCTTCCAAGCACATATCAACGCAGCTCGTGAAGCAGCGATTGAAGAATACCATGCCAATCATGGTGGAAGAACTGAACGGAGTATCGATGGGGAACTCGTATGGCTCCCCTGAATCTCCAATGGCTCCAAGCCTAAGAAGCCCCGGGCTTCACCAAAACTAGCAATCACCTTGCCTCCAGCTCCCCAGGAACTGGATGCCAGCACAGCCCTGCTGTCTGGGATAACGCATGGAGGAGATCTCCCAGATAAAGAGGGGAAGGAACCTACAGGATGGAGTCCTGTTGAAAGCTCAGCAAAGCCTGCGAACGCAGCAACAAAAACAGTTTAATTCTCTGGAACAAACGATACGAACATGGATACGAATCAAAACCAACCGAATCGATCCAAGGGTACAGACGCGAAAGATAGTACAGCAGCAATAAATAGACCAACCTTGTCCCTGGCAAGAAATTGGTCTACCGGTACAGCAAAAAACCTCTATTGCAATCCCGGAAACTCCAAAGACTACACCAGAGGAGGTGCGCTGGAGCAAAATTATTTAAAGCTGCTGTCAACTGCTGCAAATACAGCAGAACAGGCATACATGAATAAGAGCAACGTGGCTCCTATTCAGAATACGAGCAAGGTGGCTCATATTCTACTAACCACAGTACAGTATATACAAGGCATACCAACTAAATCAAGACCACTACTCGCACTACTCCATAGTGGATCATCCGGAACCCTAATCAACAAACGGGCCCTACCATTTGGCACTATACCAATAAGAAGCAAGCATAAAGTCCTAACCACGACAGCAAATGGAAGCTTCGATACTACAGAATACATCATCATGAAGAACCTCAAGCTACAAGAGTTTGGCAACTATACCATCGACCTACACAAGGCAAGGCTCTTCCATTCCCCGAACTGCAAATACGATCTGATACTAGGCAGAGACTTCCTCCACCTAGCACAAATCAACCTCCTATTCAAAGAAGGAGCAGTTCAGTGGATGGATAGAACCATCCCTATGAAGGATACATCCTTATACCATGAGTCCGACTACACCCTACTCATGGAAGAACTAGAGGACGCTGAACTCTTTGCTGATGATCTCTCCTTTGCCAATCCATACAAGTCCAAGGTAATCCTAGACAGAGCCTACCAAGAAACAGATCCATCGACAGTCGCGCAGCAACAGTCCCACATGTCCACAGCAGAGCAGCAGCAGTTCCAAGCAATACTGAACAAGTATCCAAATGTCTTCAATGGAGAACTTGGCAAGTACCCTCACAAGAAGATCTCTCTAAGACTGAAGCCCGGATCCAAACCCATACACAAGAAGCCTTATCCAGTTGCATACAAAAGAGAAGACCTATTCAAAAGGGAGCTCCAGAATCTTTGTAATGATGGAGTACTCAAAAGATGCACTGGACCGGCTGAATGGGCATTCCCTACCTTTATTGTTCCAAAAAAGGACAACAGAGTTAGATGGGTATCAGACTTCAGAGAACTCAACGAACTTCTTGAGAGACGTCCTTATCCAATCCCCCAGATACAGGATATCATGAACAAGCGAGGCAAGTACACTCACTTCACCAAGATTGACTTGTCCATGCAATATTACTGCTTTAAACTGGATGACGCAAGCAAGAAACTCTGTACCATAGTGACGCCATATGGCTGCTATGAATACCAAAGACTACCAATGGGTGTCAAAGTCTCTCCAGATGTTGCTCAACAACTAATGGAAGATATTCTACAAGACACCGACTGCATTGTTTATATTGATGATATTGGCATATGGACCAATGGCTCCTTCGATCTACACATGAAGACCATTGACAAGATCCTGGACCGGCTCAACCAGAATGGACTTAAATGCAACCCACTCAAGTGTGATTGGGCTGTACAAGAAACTGACTTCCTTGGATATTGGATGACTCCTACAGCAGTTAAGCCATGGCGCAAAAAGATCGAAGCCATCCTGCAGATGGATAGACCTCGGACTATAACCCAAGTCAAATCCTTCCTTGGAGCAGTTGGATACTACAGAGATATGTGGCCTCGCAGATCTCATGTCCTAGCTCCTCTATTTGATATCACTGGAACCCCCAAGACTCCTCAAGCAGCTGCCATCAAAGGCAAGCAAAGGAAGGCTCCTTCAGCTTTCACTTGGGGACCAGCTCAAGATAAAGCCTTTCAAGAGATGAAAGCAATGGTGGCAGCGGATGCGCTGAACACCTATCCAGACCTTAACAAGCCCTTTGAACTGTACACTGATGCCTCAGACCTCCAGCTTGGTGCTGCTATCATACAAGATTGCAAACCAATCGCTTATTGGTCCAAGAAACTATCTGATGCCCAAAAGAATTATACAACCATGGAAAAAGAACTCCTAGCTATTGTACTCTGCTGCAAAGAGTACAGAAAGATGCTCCTCGGTGGAGTCATCAACATATACACTGACCATAAGAACCTCACCTTCAGAACCCTTTCAGTCCAACGAGTCCTCCGGTGGAGACTGTTCCTAGAAGAATTCGGTGTCAATCTCACCTACGTTGAAGGCAAGAAAAATGTTCTTGCTGATGCCTTCTCCAGGCTCCCCAGGATGGATCCACCTACTGTGGGGAAGAAAGAAGCCCTTAATAAAGGCACTCTTATTGATTTTCTGAAACTTGAAGTCCCCAAGCAAGATAAAGAACTGTTCCTATCAGAGTTCCCCAACTTATTCCAGCACTTATGCAATGACGCAGACCAAGAACTCCAAACTTGTCTGCTGAACAATGAGTGTCTTATCAACCTACCTAACAGTCAAGAGGTAGAATGCCCGGTGAACTACTCCAACATCTACCTTCATCAGCAGAAGGATCCAACCATCAAGTTCAAGACTCAATCCAAAGCCTTCTTCTACCAAGAATTAGAGGGCAACAAGATACTTTGTTACGCGCATCAAGCCAACCCGGAATGCTGGAGAATCTACATACCAGCATCTCTTATTAATGATACCATCAAATGGTACCATCTCCTGTTGGGTCATTGTGGATCCACCAGATTACAACAGACTATATCAGCCCGGTTCTATGCTGATAATCTAACCAGTTTATGCAAGTCCTATGTATGCCCAGACCATTGCATCAAATACAAGAACCAGAACTCCCAATATGGCAAACTGCCACCAAAGGAAGCTCCACTATCCCCATTCCATGAAGTGCACGTCGATCTCATCGGTCCCTGGAAGATCACAGCTCAGGGCAAGAACTACAACTTCAAAGCCCTAACCTGTATTGACCCGGTTACTAATCTCCTTGAAATCATCAGAATCAGAGACAAGTCCTCGCAGCATGTATCAGATCAATTCAAGAACTGCTGGTTCTCAAGATACCCAAGACCTATCAGATGTGTCCATGATAATGGTGGTGAATTCCTAGGGGCTGAATTCCAGACTACCCTCAAGCAATATGGAATTCAATCGGTCCCAACAACAGTAAAGAACCCCCAGTCTAATGCCATATGCAAGCGCATCCATCATACAGTTGCTGATATCCTTCGTGTCCTGGTACATGTTAACCCCCCTCAGGTCAACACCAGGGCAAGTCAACTCATGGATAATGCACTATCCACCTGCATGCATGCTTCCAGATGTGCTGTCAACGCCGCTCTACAGGCATCTCCAGGATCCCTAGTATATAGCCGGGACATGCTGGTTGATCTACCATTAACATCAAATCTATTAGCTCTACAGCAGCCTCGACAGCAAGGTATCAACAAGGCTCTGCTCAGAGATAATGCCAAAAGCAAGGAACATACCTTTCAACCCAGCGACAAGGTATGGATGCAAGAGCCAGATCCGGATAAGCTACAACCTCGAAAGACCGGACCATTTGCTATTGTCCATGCCGTGCACCGGAATACAGTCACGAATCCGTTCGTGATTGGATTACGATTAGCGAGTCTCTTTATCGCCGAATACAGGAGACTGCCGGAAAGCAATAGCAATAGACTAATCAATAGCTCTCACAATTTGCATATCACTACTACTTTCTAAATCACTAGTAGACCCGGGGTATGGCATGATTTTAAAATCAAGCTGAGCGCTGATGACCATGAGCAGAAAGAGATCGATCGGCCAAGGCGCCGACGAGACCGAAAGACTGCCAAAAATGGAGGCGCAGAGAAGCAAAAACAGGGAGAAGGATATCCAGTGTCTGCAGCACAAGGAAGACCGACCCCAGCAACTGTTGGCGCCCAAAGAAGGGAGCAACAGCAGCAACAGAGACACCTAAGTACCTAAACAGGACCATGGTCGACAGCAGAAACAATCGAACAAAGAAATAATAAAATAAGTGTCGAAAAAGTGACACATAATCCAGTGAGTGGACTAATTGGACCAACACTGAGTGGATGGACAGACCGAATAGGGGATGCCAACCAAAACCGAAGTATACGGATATCCGGAAAGGTATATAATGAATACCTAAACACCACCAATCCCACGGGAAACGGGAAGTGGGACCGGCCCGGTGAACGCTTAATAGAGAAGCAACGCCGGAGAACCACGGGAATCGAATCCCATTAAAATAAAAACAGAAACAACTCCGGAGAACCACAGGATTCCCGGGAACTAAAGAGAGAAACAACTCCCACCACTGGACAAACCAGGGGGAAAATCAGTTACAACACGAGTTATCACAAGAACAGTGTAAAAATCCAGCAAAAGGACTGGAGGAACTGAGCAATCACTTTTTGCTCAATTTCAACACAAGCAGCAAAGATAACAGAAATAGTGTAACTAAAGTAACTTAATAAACAGCTGATTAAATCACCATGGCGACCAAAGGAACCAAACTGAAACCTTTCAACATCACACGGGAGGACTGGCCGGAAGACGCCAACACCGTAAAGATGAATGTAGACAGCGAACAAGGTGGAATCGCATTCAGCGACTACCTGAAGGTCCTCAATGGTACTGAAAGACCAGAACTCTTCCTTATCTGGAAAAGAGACTTTGACCAGAAAATTGCTGGCAATGACAAACTCAACGGAGACCAGAAATTGGAGGTCCTACAGAGAATCCTCTCTATTGAGGCACTCGGACTTGTCCAGCGAACGCTCGCGCGGACCTACTTGGCCGAACCAACCCATAAGGTCCATCACACCAGACACGTACAGAAAAAGATCCAAGAGATCGAGCAAAGGGACCAAGCAAACATACTACTATCAATGGGGCAAGACGCCACCGAAACTCCCACGGGAGCCTCCAAGGAGACGGCAAAGGAGAAATCTCCAACCGCCGACAAAACCGACACAGCCACGGCGAGATCGGACAAAGAATCGGAGACCGACAACCTCGAGTCTCCAATCCCAAAGAAGAAGGTCGCAAGCGCCCTCATCCAGTACTACCAATCCCAGGAGTACAGAAAGGATGTCATCGAGGAATGCATGCATTCCCTCAAGCTCAAAATCTTTGGCAATGACCAACACGGCAAGCGCTCGTATATCGTCCTCCGCCGATTCATGCGAGGCATGCGCGTGGACCTCAAACATGGCATTAGAGCCTGGGCCAATCGAATGGCCGAACTCCAAAGCTACCTCCCAGAATGCCTCTGGGAATGTGGCAGTGACCAAATGGAAACACCAAGAAGTTTCACCCAAGGAGAAATGAAGGAAATCCTGGATTCCAACATGACCCACTCCCAACGCGAGAAACTGGAGCACATTAGTTGGGACCTCTACACCCACTCCTTTAACACCACTATCGACAAGCTCAAAAATCTGGAACTCACCATCCGGAAGGAAGCAGTAATGCAACAACGCATCACCGACCTCGAAAAGCAGACCGGTGTCACCAAGAAGACCCCCAAGGCCGCATCTGGGGGAGGAACCCACCACGGGAAATCCCCTGGCAAAAAGAAGCGCCCTATGGACAACAGCAACAAACAGCTATGCAAGACCTGTGGCAAGGTCCATGCCGGCAAATGCTGGAAACTAACCGGCGGACCCCCCAAGAAGGGAAAGTTCGACCGGGAGACCATCAACTTGCTCAAGGAGCATTTTGTGGCAAAAGAACAAGACTCAGACGCTGAGCAACACTCCAAACCCCACTGGGGAAGGAACCTATCGAACCACGAGTACTCTTATGTACTGGCCACGGCCCAAGCTGACCACGAAGTCTCCGATGACGAGATCGACATCTCCGAACGGGAACTCAAAGAGTACAGAAGAAAGTACAGAAAGACCTTTAAAAAGAAAGGATCCCACAACTGAATGGCCAATACCATCCACACCGGACCACGCATAATCAATCGATTTGCGGACGTCTGTGTGGAGGTATTGGACCACAAGGGAAGGGGGAGGATGCTCCGGGGCCTACTCGACTCCGGGTGCTCCAAATCCATCATACTAAGGCACTTTGTCAACCGAAGTCAACTAACGAACCGAGACCAAAGATCTGTCACCTACAACACATATGGAGGCAAGTTCAGAACCAAGTCTGCGGCTTCAGTGGGACTAAGGCTGATAGAATTTTCAAACTCCAAGACCATCAAATGGACCTTCCAAGTGGATGAGTATCATCACCATGAGGAAGTACCCTATGACATGATTATAGGATCCGATCTAATGGCACAACTGGGACTGGATATAAAATACAGCTCCCGTACGATCGAATGGCAGGGTGACTTTATTCCCATGAAGGGGATGGGGGAGCTCTCTGACCCGGACAAATGTGAGGCAGTATTCTTTGCCAACACACAAAGTCCAATCCTCCAACAAGAGGAAGAAAGGCAAGCCAAGATCCTGGACGCCGACTACTCCAAAGTCGATATAGATGCTATGGTCAATGACCTGGAGATTACAGACGCGTCCAAGGAAGCGCTGAAGAAAACACTGAAGAAATTCCCAACACTCTTTGGAGGAGGATTGGGTCTGCTCAAAAATATAGAACCGGTGTCCATTGAACTCCAACCAGGGGTCAAACCGGTCCGGCAGAGGTACTATTCTGTACCCCATGCCTTTGAACAAGCACTCCGAAAGGAGATCACCAGGCTCTGTGATATTGGAGTCCTGGAAAAACTCCCCCACGATGACGACTCACCGTGGGCATCCCCTACCTTCTGTCAACCCAAGAAGACAGGGGACATTCGCGTCCTAACCGACTTTCGAAAGATGAACGCAGCCATCCAAAGGAAACCATTCCCACTACCACGAATAGGGGAAACGATCCAAAGACTACAAAAGTTCAAGTCAGCTACGGCGCTTGACTTGTCCCAGGGATATTATACCATTCCCATTTGCAAGGAGAGCCAGAAGATCTGCTCTACCATTTTACCATGGGGAAAATATGCCTACAAACGATTGGCAATGGGAATTGCATGTGCACCCGATATCTTCCAGTCAGTCATGATGAACCTACTAGGGGACCTAGACTATGTCCTCGTCTATATCGATGACATCCTAATCATACAGAGGGAAGGCGAGTCCGAACAGGATCACCTCCACAAAATCGATACAGTCCTACAGAGACTGGACGATGCTGGCTTCCGAGCCAACCTCAGAAAATCCTTTTTCATGCAAAAAGAAGTGGAATATCTGGGATTTCTGTTAACAACAGAAGGCATTCAGCCCCAACCAAAGAAACTGGAGGCGATGAAGCGACTAGAAGCCCCCAAGAACACCAAGCAACTCAAGATGTTTCTTGGAATGGTAAACTTTTACAGGGACATGTGGAAGCGCCGCTCCCACATCCTAGCCCCTCTGAACAAACTCGCAGGGAAAAAGGGCAAAATGAACTGGTATTGGGGTCCAGCAGAGCAGAAAGCTTTCATGGAGGCGAAGAGGATGCTCGCAGATGAAGCTAAGCTTGCATTCCCGGACTTTACGAAACCATTTCATCTCTACTCAGACGCCAGCGATAGGCAACTGGGAGCAACTGTATGCCAAGATGGCAAGCCCCTTGGTTTCTACACCCGGAAGCTGAACTCGGCGCAGCTCAACTACACTGTTGGAGAAAAAGAACTCCTGGGCATAGTAGAAGGCCTGAAGGCATTCGAAGGAATCCTACGAGGACAAGATGTGATTATTCACACAGACCACCTTAACCTGCTCTATCAACAGATGCCCACCCAAAGGATGGTCCGATGGAGACTCCTCATGGAGGAGTTCCACCCCGTAGTCAAGCACGTTGCTGGCAAAGACAACGATGCAGCAGATGCACTATCACGACTGGATATTACGGATGACCCAGCAGATACGGTGGAATGGCTACCACCAAATAAGCCCCTCACCTACGCGGATGAGGAAGAGCACCTCCGGCAACTCCTATTCCCACTTGGAGAAGCGCCGGAAGAATTCCAGGGCAATAGTGCATTCCCACTTGCCCCGGACATGATTCAGTTCTACCAGCAACAGGACACAGGAATCGTGAATGCTCTGGAAAAAGACAATCGACTAACCACCAAAAATGTGGAAGGTTACAACCTAATCCATAAAGAAGGAAAGATCCTGATTCCCGATAAACTCAAGGATAGAGTTATGGAATGGTACCACAGCATGTTGGTCCATCCCGGAGAAAAGAGAATGGAACAGAGCATACGCTCAGTCTTCACCTGGAAAGGCCTACGGAAGGACGTCCAGGACCTTTGTAAGCACTGCCACACGTGTCAGATGTTTAAGAAGAGTGGCCGGAAGAAGTATGGACTACTACCGGAAAAAGCAGTGGAAGTCACCAAATGGCAGAGGGTCAATGTGGACCTCTGGGGACCTGCAACTGTCCACAACAAAAATGGTAAAGACTACCAAATCCATGTCCTCACCATGGTGGACCCAGTGACCGGATGGTTTGAACTGGCTCACCTGAAGGACTCCCCAAATGCAGCAGAAACTCAACGATTGTTGGACAGTACCTGGCTGGCAAGATATCCGCGCCCAAAGGAAATTGGCTTTGATGGCGGGAGTGAGTTCAAAGCAGAGTTCCAAGAGCTCTGCGAGAACATGGGGATGAAAAGAAAGCCCAGCGGGGCTTGGAACCCACAATCCAACTCGGTGTTGGAAAGGATCCATCAGGTATTAAAGGACTGTCTGTTGTCCTTCAACCTGGAAAACAGGGACCTCCACGAGGAGGACCCTTTTGAGGAATTCACCACCAAGGCAGCATATGCTATCAGAAGCGCCATCCATACCACCCTGGGGTACTCCCCAGCGCAACTGGTGTTTGGTCGAGACATGTTCATGCCGGTGAACTTCCCAGTGGATTGGGAAGCAATCCAAGCAAGGAAGCAGAAGAGCATCCACAAGAGCAACATCAGGGAAAACCAGAAGAGGATCCCCCATGTCTATAAAGAAGGAGACTATGTCACCCTGGAAAGGAAGGGCATTATTCCAAAACTATCCTTCCCACGGCAAGGACCTTACAAGGTGCTCAAGGCCCATGATAATGGAACTGTAACTATTGAAACTGCTCCCTTTGTAACCGACCGGGTTAACATTAGGAGAGTACATCCCTATTATTGCAGGGATGGCATTGAATCGAACAAGTAACCAATTGTAACAGTACCATGGAGGAGCATGCCGTGCACCGGAATACAGTCACGAATCCGTTCGTGATTGGATTACGATTAGCGAGTCTCCTTATCGCCGAATACAGGAGACTGCCGGAAAGCAATAGCAATAGACTAATCAATAGCTCTCACAATTTGCATATCACTACTACTTTCTAAATCACTAGTAGACCCGGGGTATGGCAGTCCAGGTCAACAGCAATGGCACTGTTAAACTACAAAAGACCCCTTCAGTAGTTGAAACAGTGAATATTCGAAAGCTGACGCCTTACAAGGATCCAATCAACCAATCAGAATCTTCGATAATCCATTGGTCGGCTTAGATATAGGATTCGTTCAATCATGGGGCACTATGTGACGAGCTAGCGTAGCTAGCTCAAGCCACGACTGAATAATTAACCGAATCCCATATGGGAATCGAATATTATATCTTCAGTCATGAATACATTTCGATATGTGTTCTAATTATTATGGTCGAGTCCCAGAAGGTGATATATGCCTAATCGTGGGAACCGACAATGAATCAACATTTATGGCAAGAGCATGCCAAAATGTGGCTATGCTCGCGACCTCAAATTTTATATGTTTCCATTCTCAATTCGCATAACAATATTCCGTAAAGTATCTAAACATTCACAATTTCATACTACTCCAAAATTTCTACTCTAGACCGTAACAAGAATATATGATATGCAGAATCAGTTCATTGTACAGTTCATTATTTTATGGTGGATTGTACGGTGCATTATATGGTAACCTTACATTTGAATGTGCATTTTAGGTTGAATTATCATGCATTTTTGTTGTGCATTGTACGGTGCATTATGGTGCATTTTAAAGTGCATTGTACGGTTCATTATTGATACAGGCTTTTGCATAAGATTTGAAATCAAAAGTGATTTCAACTACCGTACCATACCGTAAATGTACGTTGCATTATATGGTACATTTTACCACTAATATACAAGTTGAAGTCCAAAATAATTCCTTTTGCATTATTAAAGCCAGGGCTTACCATATAAACAATGTTGTATGACTCTGCGATTATTAGGCTTACCATATAAACAACATTGTATGACTGCTGCGATTTTACTACTAATATACAATTTGAAATAAAAAATAATTCGTAATACATTATTAAAGCCATGATAATAAAACTACCGTACCATACCGTAAACCTTACTTGTTCATTTTAATGTACGTTGCATTATACTAGGTATGGTACATTTTACCACTAATATACAAGTTGAAGTCCAAAATAATTCGTTTTGCATTATTAAAGCCAGGGCTTACCATATAAACAACGTTGTATGACTCTGAGGTTATTAGGCTTACCATATAGAGTAAACAATATTGTATGGTGACTGCTGCGATTTTAATATACAATTTGAAATAAAAAATAATTCGTAATACATTATTAAAGCCATGAGTTGAAGTCCAAAATAATTCGTTTTACATTATTAAAGCCAGGGCTTATCATATAAACAACGTTGTATGACTCTGTGATTGCCATACCCCGGGTCTACTAGTGATTAGAATAGTAGTGATATGCAAATTGTGAGCTCTATTGGTTAGTCTATTTGCTACAGTTCTAAGAGCTCTCCAGATCGGCGATTCTATCGACTCGCCGATTGTTTTTATCCTTATCCTTAATCCAGTCCCGTGTGTACTCGTGACTGTATTTTGGTGCACGGCATACTCCTCCATGGTACTGTTACGATTTAATAGGATCCCTACAATAATAGGGGTGCACTCTCCTAATGTTAACCCGATCGGTTACAAAGGGAGCAGTTTCAATAGTTACAGTTCCATTGTTATGGGCCTTGATCACCTTGTAAGGTCCTTGTCGTGGGAAGGATAATTTCGGAACAATGCCCTTCCTTTCCAGGGTGACATAGTCTCCTTCCTTGTAGACATGGGGAATCCTCTTCTGATTCTCCCGGGTGTTACTCTTGTGGATACTCTTTTGTTTCCTTGCTTGGATTGCTTCCCAATCCACTGGGAAATTCACAGGCATAAACATGTCCCTTCCAAACACCAGTTGCGCTGGGGAATATCCCAGGGTGGTGTGAATGGCACTTCTGATGGCGTACGCTGCCTTGGTGGTGAATTCCTCAAAAGGGTCCTTCTCGTGGAGATCTCTTTGTTCCAGGTTAAAGGACAATAGGCAGTCCTTCAGGACCTGGTGGATTCGTTCCAGCACTGAGTTGGATTGTGGGTTCCAAGCGCCACTGGGCTTTCTTTTCATCCCCATGTTGTCACAGAGCTCCTGGAACTCTGCTTTGAACTCGCTCCCGCCGTCAAAGCCAATTTCCTTTGGGCGCGGATATCGTGCTAGCCAAGTACTGTCCAACAATCGTTGAGTTTCTGCTGCGTTTGGCGAGTCCTTCAGATGGGCCAATTCAAACCATCCGGTCACTGGGTCCACCATAGTGAGAACATGGATGTGGTAGTCTTTACCATTTTTATTGTGGACAGTTGCAGGTCCCCAGAGGTCCACATTGACCCTTTGCCATTTGGTAACCTCAGCTGCTTTTTCCGGTAGTAGTCCATACTTCTTCCGGCCACTCTTTTTGAACATCTGACACGTGTGGCAGTGCTTACAGAGGTCCTGGACGTCCTTTCGTAGGCCTTTCCAGGTGAACACTGAGCGAATGCTCTGTTCCATTCTCTTTTCTCCGGGATGGACCAACATGCTGTGGTACCATTCCATGACTCTGTCCTTGAGTTTGTCGGGAATCAGAATCTTTCCTTCTTTGTGGACTAGGTTGTAACCTTCCACCATTTTGGTGGTCAGTCGTTTGTCTTTTTCCAGAGCATTCGCGATTCCTGTGTCCTTTTGCTGGTAGAACTGGATCATATCCGGAGCAAGTGGGAATGCACTATTGCCCTGGAATTCTTCCGGCGCTTCTTCTCCAAGTGGGAATAGGAGTTGCCGGAGGTGCTCTTCCTCATCCGCGTAGGTGAGGGGCTTATTTGGTGGTAGCCATTCAACTGTATCTGCTGGATCATCCGTGATGTCCAGGCGAGACAGTGCGTCTGCTGCATCGTTTTCTTTGCCAGCAACATGCTTGACTATTGGGTGGAACTCCTCCATAAGGAGTCTCCACCGGACCATTCTTTGGGTCGGCATCTGTTGGTACAGTAGGTTCAGGTGATCCGTGTGAATGGTTACATCCTGGCCTCGCAGGATTCCTTCAAATGCTTTTAAGCCTTCTACTATGCCCAGAAGTTCCTTTTCTCCCACGGTGTAGTTGAGTTGCGCTGAGTTCAGCTTCCGGGTGTAGAATCCAAGTGGTTTTCCATCTTGGCATACAGTTGCTCCCAGTTGCCGGTCGCTGGCGTCTGAGTAGAGATGAAATGGTTTCGTAAAATCCGGGAATGCGAGTTTCGCTTCATCTGCGAGCATCCTCTTCGCCTCCATGAAAGCTTTCTGCTCTGCTGGGCCCCAGTACCAATTTGTTTTGCCCTTCTTGCCCGCAAGCTTGTTGAGGGGGGCCAGGATGTGGGAGCGGCGCTTCCACATGTCCCTGTAGAAATTGACCATCCCAAGGAACATCTTGAGTTGCTTGGTGTTCTTGGGGGGTTCCAGGCGCTTCATCGCCTCCAGTTTCTTTGGCTGGGGCTGAATACCCTCTGTTGTTAGTAGAAAACCCAAATACTCCACTTCTTTTTGCATGAAGAAGGATTTTCTAAGGTTGGCTCGAAAGCCAGCGTCATCCAGTCTCTGTAGGACTGTATCGATTTTGTCGAGGTGATCCTGCTCAGATTCCCCCTCGCGTTGAATGATGAGGATATCATCGATGTAAACAAGGACGTAGTCCAGATCCCCTAGGAGGTTCATCATGACCGACTGGAAGATGTCCGGGGCGCACGCGATTCCCATCGCAAGACGCTTGTAGGCATACTTTCCCCATGGCAAAATGGTAGAGCAAATCTTTTGGCTCTCCTTGCAAATGGGAATGGTGTAGTAGCCTTGGGATAAGTCCAGTGCCGTGGCGGACTTGAATTTCTGGAGCCGTTGGATGGTTTCCCCTATTCGTGGTAGCGGGAATGGTTTCCTTTGGATTGCGGCGTTCATCTTACGGAAGTCCGTAAGTACTCGTATGTCCCCTGTCTTTTTGGGTTGACAAAAGGTAGGCGACGCCCAGGGGGAGTCGTCATCGTGTGGCAGTTTCTCCAGAACTCCAATATCACAGAGCCTGTTGATTTCCTTCCGGAGGGCCTGTTCAAAGGCATGGGGTACTGAATAGTACCTCTGCCGGACCGGTTTAACCCCTGGTTGGAGTTCAATAGATACCGGTTCAATATTCTTGAGCAGTCCCAGACCTCCTCCAAAGAGTGTGGGGAACTTCTTCAATGTTTTCTTCAGGGCCTCCTTAGACGCGTCTGTGATCTCCAGGTCGTTGACCATGGAGTCTATATCTACTTTGGAGTAGTCGGCGTCCAGGATCTTGGCTTGCCTTTCTTCCTCCTGTTGGAGGATTGGACTCTGTGTGTTGGCAAAGAACACTGCCTCACATTTGTCCGGGTCAGAGAGTTCCCCCATCCCCTTCATGGGGATGGAGTCACCTTGCCATGAGATTGTTCGGGAGCTGTATTTGATATCCAGTCCCAATTGTGCCATTAGGTCAGATCCTATGATCACGTCATAGGGTACCTCCTCGTGGTGATGATACTCATCCACTTGGAAGGTCCACTTGATGGTCTTTGAGTTTGAAAACTCTATCAACTTCAGTCCCACTGAAGCCGCGGACTTTGTTCGAAATTTGCCCCCATAGGTGTTATAGGTGACAGATCGTTGGTCCCGGTTCGTAAGTTGACTTCGGTCGACAAAGTGTTTTAGGATTATGGACTTGGAGCATCCTGAGTCCAGAAGGCCCCGGAGCATCCTCCCCCTTCCCTTGTGGTCCAACACCTCCACACAGACATCTGCAAATCGGTTGATTATGCGTGGTCCGGTGTGGATGGTGTCGGCCATTCATTTGTGGGATCCTTTCTTCTTGAAGGTTTTTCTGTATTTTCTCCGGTACTCCTTGAGGTCCCTGTCGGAGATATCAATCTCGTCGTCAGAGACTTCATGATCAGCTTGGGCCGTGGCCAGTACATAGGAGTACTCGTGGTTGGAGAGGTTCCTTCCCCAGTGGGGTTTGGAGTGTTGCTCGTCGTCCGAGTCTTCTTTTGCCACAAAATGCTCCTTGAGCAGATTGATGGTTTCCCGGTCGAATTTCCCCTTCTTGGGTGGTCCTCCGGTTAGTTTCCAGCATTTGCCGGCGTGGGTCTTGCCACAGGTTTTGCAAAGTTGCTTATTGTTGTCCATTAGGCGCTTCTTTTTGTTGGGAGACTTGCTGTTTCCTCCCCCAGAAGTGGCCTTGGAGTTCTTCTTGGTGCCACCGTTTTGTTTTTCCAGTTCGGTGATCCGTTTGCGAAGTTCTTCTTCGTTTCGGATGGTGGTTTCCAAGTTTTCGAGTTTGTCGATCGTGGTGTTGAAGGAATGGGTAAAGACGTCCCATCCAATGTGTTCCAGTTTGTCCCTCTGGGTGTGGGTCATGCTGGTGTCCAGAATTTCCTTCATCTCGTCGTGAGTGAAGCTGGAGGGTGCCATTCCTGTGGCTGCGCCACTTTCCCAGAGGCATTCTGGTAGGTAGCTTTGTAGTTCGGCCATTCGATTGGCCCAGGCGCGGATGCCATGTTTCATGTCGACTCGCATCCCCCGCATAAAGCGGCGGAGGAGGATGTAGGAGCGTTTCCCGTTCATGTCATTGCCGAAAACTTTCAGCTTGAGGGCATACATGCATTCCTCGATGACATCCTTCTTGTACTCCTCTGATTTGTAGTACTTTGTGAGGGCATCGGGTACCTTCTTTTTGGGGATTGGAGCGCCGAGGTCCTCGGGCTCTGTTTCCTCATCCGATTTTGCCGTGGCAGTCGGTTTGGTTTTGTCGGTTTTCTGGGTGGAGTTCCCGTCGACTGGCTCCTTGGTCGTGTCAGCGGGAGCTTCTGTGGTTAGGTCGGTTAGTGCGACTTTCTGGATCCTCATTTGGACCAGTTTGTTGTTGTGTGTCTTGTGACCTGGTTCGGCATAGTAGGACCGGCCTAGAGTCATTTGGACGATAGAGAGTGCCTCGTTGGAGAGGACCCTCTGGAGGACGTCCAGTTTCTGGTCTCCTTGGAGTTTGTCATTGCCAGCAATTTTCTGGTCAAAGTCTCTTTTCCAGATGATAAAGAGTTCCGGTCTTTCAGTGCCGGTGAGTACCTTCAGATAGTCACTGAAAGCTACCCCTCCTTTTTCTGAGTCGATACCCATTTTCACGGTGGTGGCATCTTCCGGCCAGTCCTCTCGTGTAAAGTGAAAGGGTTTCTGTTTGGTTCCTTTAGACGCCATGGTTGGGTTAATCGGTTATTCTATTTAATCTAGTTACACTATTTCTGTTATCTTTGCAGTTTGTGTTGAAACTGAGCAAAAGTGATTGCTCAGCTCCTCCAGTTTTTCTTGCTGGATTTCCACTGCTCTCGCGATAACTCGTGTTATAACTGATTCCCCCCCTGGTTTGTCCAGTGGTGGGAGTTGTTTCTCTCTTTGGTTCCCGGGAATCCTGTGGTTCTCCGGAGTTGCTTTTGTTTTTATTTCGTGGGATTCGATTCCCGTGGTTCTCCGGCGTTGCTTCCCTATTAAGCAATCACCGGGCCGGTCCCACTTCCCGTTTCCTGTGGGATTGGTGGTGTTTGGGTATTCATTATATACCTTTCCGGATATCCGTATATTTCGGTTGTGGTTGGCATCCCCTGTTCGGTCTGTCCATCCACTCAGTGTTGGTCCAATTAGTCCACTCACTGGATTATGTGTCACTTTTTCGACACTCATTTTATTCGATTATTTCTTTTGTCGACCATGGTCCTGTTTAGGCCCTTAGGTGTCTCTGTTGCTTCAGTTGCTCCCTGTAATGGAGCCAACTGTTGCCGGGGTTGGTATTCCTTAGTGCTGCAGACACCGGATGTCCTTCTCCCTGTTCTTTGCTTCTCTGTGCCTCCATTTTTGTCAGTTTTCGGTGTCGATCCCTCTTCGGTCGATCGATCGGTTGTTTCTGCTCATGGTCTTCAGCGCTCAGCTTGATTTTAAAATCATGCCATACCCCGGGTCTACTAGTGATTAGAATAGTAGTGATATGCAAATTGTGAGCTCTATTGGTTAGTCTATTTGCTACAGTTCTAAGAGCTCTCCAGATCGGCGATTCTATCGACTCGCCGATTGTTTTTATCCTTATCCTTAATCCAGTCCCGTGTGTACTCGTGACTGTATTTTGGTGCACGGCAGTGATTACTATAATAGGCTTACCATGTAAAAGAAAATGTATGACTGCTGCGATTTCAATATACAATTTGAAATAAAAAAATTCGTAATACATTATTAAAACCATAGTGACATGCTAATTTCTAAATTATAATTGCATTTCTCATTCTATGTAAATAAAATAACTGTCTTTACCGATTCCGACATGCTATATTCTAATTTTGTATTGCCATACCTCATTTGTAATCATTTTTAATGGCTTCCGCAGAATTAAGTGTTTTTCACTTGGTTTTAACAATTCACTTTCCTGTAGAACCCTACCACAAAAAACTTTTTTTGACGACTTTTTCACTTTTCTCCACCCCCAGACCCCCAGTTCTGCCGAACTAAGAGCTACGTTCTAAAAATGTTATGCAATTCCAATTTTTACAACTCCACTAATTTCCGTAGTAACAATGGTTCCGGTGGATTCCTGGTAAGGTACCGTACTAACCTTACTACTCGTATCGTTACTGAGAAACATTCAGGTTGAGAGAGATTTGGCTAGAAAGCCTACCGGTATGTGACAAAGACATTCTGATCAGTTCGATATTTTCAATTTTTGGCGGCCAAGGATTTTTTGATCCGTAATCTCACATACCGGTAAGCCTTACTGTACGGTACCAGTAAGATTTACCCAGAACTGCTTCTTTGTACATTCAACCTGGCTACCCCGATTGTCGTACATATTTGAACGAGTACAATAGGGTGAAAAAATACATACGAGTATCGTCTAGTCGCGGCATTGCCGAAAATCGAAGCCACAGCGCTTGTTCTTTTTGGAAAAATCCTAACTTCTGAAGTAAGTTATTACAAAGTAATCCAATAGCAACAAGTAATGGCTCATTAGAAAGCTCTCACTCTCCTCTTTCCACAGGTATATGGTTTTATATACTTTAGAGCTAGTCTTGTTGTTGCAAATACTCAACCAAGTAGTATGCACAAGTGAACACATGAATTTTAGAGGTACCTTCAATTTTGGGCATCCCTTTTCTACATGTTTTTTGTACTAGGTAGACCCGTCTGACTTAAAATAAAAGAGTCTTCCCACACCTCTTTTTTAGCAAAGGTTTTTCAGTTTTTTTTGGGAAAGAACCATCATCAATCTCTTTCCAGAAATGAGTAATATTTGACTGACAAGATTAAAAATCTAACCTCGATTGAAAGAACCAATTTTTTAGTCGAATGAGTCTCATGTAGAAATTAGTACCAGAAAAGGATGCCCAAAACTGTTGATTTTTCCGCTGCGACTAGACGATAAGTATTACCAGTACTATAGTTTGTTCAAAAATAAATACTACCTCTGGTCCAAAATACCGTAGCTTTTAGCGCATATTTGTGAACTTGGGATCAATTTTCAACCAATTCAAATCGTTCTTTTTGGGTTAAACTCTCCTCAATAAACTCCCTATGCCTGGTTAGACACTAGTTATGCTGGTGGTATTGATCCACCTTTCATTGGGACTTGAACAAGGCTTGTAAAGCCATGCTGATGTGATTTTACCAGTTGAAAGGCTTCCAGCTGGCATTTGAGAGTCCGAGAAGTTTCTTTGAGAAGCTGAGACACTGAGCTTTTGTAAGAGAGTAAGTGTTAGAAACATTAAGATAGTTCTTGCACTTTCATTTGTGTTCCAAAGAGAACCATTTTAGTGCCCGGGTGGTGTGTCCCATTTGCACTGATTAGGTCTACAGGGGATCCAATGTATGCTAAAAAGGAGTTTTTCATCAGTTTTTTTTAATCGCGCATTTTGTTTGTGCAAACATGTGCTGTTTTGTGCACGATCTCAAAACAGTTCATATTCACCTCTTGCATGGATCTAATCGGATTGATCAAATTTTTAAACAATACACTACTGTATTTAGGACCGCACACACAAGAATCATCGATACAGTATTTTTGACCAGAGGTAGTACGAAGTAATAGAAGTACGAGTACCCGTACCAGTAAGGCCTTACTTCATCATATTCATTGCGGTCCCACTAGCACGATAAGTATAAGTACGAGTAACCTTAAGAGTATGACGTAATTTTACTTCCGTACAATGTCTTTTCTGCCACAGGAATGTCCACCAGTTTCTTGCCCCTGTCAACTAGAGGTGCGGCGTGCATTACTACTAGTACTACTAGCAGCAGCAGCATTTGATCCTATCCAGTTTTGTGAAAGGGGAAGTAAACATTTATCTGTTCCTTAGTAAGAACCAGTCTTTCTGCCATGGCAACAAGAAGATATTTTGGCAAGAACAAACAAGCTCAATTAATAAGTGGAGGGATTACTTTGTGTCACAATTTTTTTAGGGTAGTAGTCACGGGCACAACAACATTTTTTGTAGATGATATAGCCGAAGGAGCTGGCACTATTACTTGCTAGGTACAGGAAAGCCAACCAAACGGACACAGCAGCCCCAGATCAGGAATATGGTATGCTCTGCTTCAGCATCTTTTGGAAAAGAATTCCTCTGATTAATTCAAATACTACTACACGTAGTATGTTATCCAGGAGATTACAAGTTTTGCTTTGAACACAACAAATCCATGGTTCTCAAAGTAGCAATCTTCTTGTGATGTTCAAAATGCCTAGATAATATGTTTTCAATCTCATTATGTGCACTGATTTGTCATGGTGTCTACCATGTCAGCAAATGGCAACATCCAACTTTTGCCTCTCTATCCCATGCAAATCCCGCATTTATAATATCAGGCTTCAAAGTCATAGATCTAGAGATGGGATTGGATCCAGTATCACGCAAAGCAAAAGCCCCAAAGTATCTAAAATATCAGAACTCCTGTACACTGTGATTAGTTGTGCTGAACATTGATCACGGTGAATGTTTTGCAATCGTTTATTTTTGTTCATCCCAAATGAAATAGCAAGCAAGAAGACATGGTTTGGATACGTTGGTACGTGCAAGTTTCGAAGGGAAGAACTAGTACTACTAGCGTTTATCATAACCTTTCTCGCTCCATGAATCAATAACATGAAATCTTCGAAAACCAGAGCCGTGATCAACGGCTGTCGGTCCTTTTTTGGACGACCGAAACATCGTTGTGACCTGATGGATGCAATACCGTTGGCAAATCTTTCTGTAAATCCCAATAATTGGGTCCCCTTTGATCGATAGGCCCTCCCCCTATGCAAATCAGATCACCTTCCTTTCCACCAGCATACACTGCGCAGACTTGCCCAGGGGCAATCCCTCTCAACGGTTTTCCCAGTCGGATCTCGTAACTTTCGAAAGCGGACTGTCTGTTGCTGACGGCTATTGTAATCTCACATTCTACCAATGGCTGTAAATGCCGAATACGGCACTTGGCGCGGAAGGGTAGTGGGGGAGGTCGGTTCGTTTCTCCTCCACCAGCCATCCAATTGAACCGATCCGACCGGATGTAAAATGCATCCGCATACAGACTTGGATGGTGCGTCCCGGGACATACAAATACACAGGGCCGTTCCCATTTCCATTGATCTCGCCTGCTCTCCAAGTTTCGAGGTGGCTGCAATTGTTTGTCGACAACAAACCACTTTTGCGTAGCACCGGATATTTTGGCACCTTGTCCTACAGTGGCATAGGTCAACGATGGACTTTCGACTGGATCAAATGTTGCTACAACTTGATTGTTCTCGACGTTGATGCATTGTACCAGGGATGATGCTGTGGATGATGAATGTGCATCGTGTGTGTTGTCTAAAGGGTTGTCCACGTATTCGTTGACAAAGTCGCCGTGTTTGCGTTTGCCGATGAAACAGATTCCCACCGAATCCCTTTTGGAGGCGTTCGGCAACTGTGCATGCCGGGCCCATTGCCGAACGGAAAGCACGTCTCCACTCGCATTGGCATTACGGCAATCGCTGGAATCAGTCGTTGATTGAGCACCGCGGTTGGTCTTGTACAAGTCACCCAACGGGAAAAGGACACCAGAAAACGCTTTTGCCGCTACCCCCGACAAAAAATAGGACTGGTCTTTCGAACGATCACGAGCGGAAAGAAGCAGAGGCGTTTTGGCAACCGATGGATGCAACACATAGTCGGCCAGTGCGGTCGACTCCTCCTCCTCAAGAGCTTGTTCAACGCATCCCGGCATGTCGTTGTTGATTGTTGTGTGGATTCCCTCGTGGTCGTTTCTGCTTCGATCCCAAATTCTTGCATAATGCCCCGTCGCCAAACGATCGACATCCCCTCCAAAGCGTTTTAGCAAATATTCTTTCAAGGCACCGAATTTGATATAACGGTTGCAATCGACGTCGGGATTGGGTGTAATAGATTGAGAAAGCTGTTGGCAATATGGCTGGAATACTTCGTTCCAGTATTCCGCCTGAAAGGAAACGTGATGGATCGGAATGTTCAATTGTTTTGCCACGGCATTTGCATCCTTCCAATCTTGTTCCCAACAGTAGGAATTGTTTTTGTTGCTTTTCATTGCGGTAGATACGGTAGGATCTTCGTCGGCATAATCCCAGTTTGACATGTGAATTCCGATCAGTTCGTCGGACGGGTGGCTTCTCGAAAGCAAGTAGGCAACCACGGAAGAGTCGACGCCACCAGACATGGCAACGGCAATTTTGCGTGATTTTGGATTTGTGATGCAAGATTGGACAGTAGGAATAGTTGGCATCGGTCTGCCATCGGCACTTTTAGAATTCCAGCGGATGCCGACAGCCTTTCGAAAGTCCTTGGTGGGACTTTTTTTCGTACACGGGATCCTACGGGTGACAGTGGTCAAGGTCGTTGCATCTGTGAACGAGCGGATCATGGTTGGATTCACCAGTATCCTTGTAAGCCGTCGCTTCATTTGGTTGTTGTCTTGGTGTCGTCTGACACTCGACTCGCGTTGATTCAATGGGAGGGAAAGGTGTACGGACCGTTACAGTGAACAGAAATACACGGCGACAAGTACTTGTACCGTACCTGGTGCCTTACTGTTCAGTGATGAGTGATGCGTGATACTACCGGTAGTGCCGGTAATCTTACGTATTCTTTCAATTTTGACGAAAGATGGAAGAGAAAGATGTGATAAATGGGGATAAATGGCTTTGTGTGATTCATGACTCCCGGTTCACCATGAACCAGGACTCAATCAAATATCTTTTGTGACGATCCAAAAACAATGGAAAACAAGTTTTAGCTAAGGCTTACGGTAAGACCTTACGGTAATCTTACGGTAGGAATCCATAGATCAAGTGTACAATGCTATTGCGTCATTAGTTATCCAATACTACAGAATTCCTATCAGCTGTCCCCGGGTTTCAGTAGAAATTAGTAGTCGGGGACGTAGAACCGGTGGACAGCTGATAAGAATTTTGTAGTATTGTACATTAGCACAAGACAACTCATTGCAAAACATCAGCTGCCATGATGCGTAGATACACTTTTCCCGTGTCTTACTCGTTTTTTCTCCCAACTCAGTTCTTGTATTGAGACTGAATCAATCACTCGTCTTGATTGTGGACCAGACAGACGCAATCAGGGCACCAACCACGGCCAGCGTGACCATGGCTCCCGCCGGAATCGGTGCTACCGATAGGGGAAAGTGCTTCAGGGCCAGAACGTACGCCAGGGTCGGGGATTTGGAGAGGGTTTCTATGACGAGTGCCCGCTTTGTTTTCTCGCTGAGGCGCAGTCCGTTCGTGATGCACAGTGCGATGGCGCCACCCAGACACGACAAGAGGCAAGACGGCACCAGCAACGACCCCCAGTGGGAACAAGTGTTGCCCGCGGTGGCCGCGAGGCTTGCGGTCGTTGCGACCGAATTGGAGGACCCTCCCGCAACCAGCACCAGGGTCGACAAAACTCCCAGGGTTGGAAGAAAGGGAGACACTTTTTGTATGGTTTTGGGGAAGATCGTGGCCAGGCTGGATCCCGTGAACAACGGAACCAGGACCAGCGACGCGGTGGACCGGAGAATCCCTAGACCGTCGACGTCGATCGAACAGCCGAGGAGATTTTTTACCAGAAGGGGAGTCGAAAACACACCCAAGAGCGTCGTGGATATTGTGCAGATTACCGACAACGCCACGTCTCCGCGCGCAATCAGGGTGAACAAGTTGGATGCCTGACCCCCACCCACGGCACCCAGCAGTATGAGGCCAGCCGTCTGGCTCGGTGAATAGGACAATCCTTTTGCGATTCCGCAAGCAAGCAACGGCATCAGACCGAAGCACAAGAGAGCGTTCACCGAAAGAATCAAGGGATTGCTTGCGGCCCTCTTAAAGTCCTTAGGGGTGATCGTCAACCCCATGACAAACATGAGACTCGCGTATGCTTTTTGCATCACCGGGAGGGATCCAGCAATTTTGGAACACAACGGTGCTTTCCAAGTCGCGACCAGTGCCGCGAGAATTGTCCAGAGAGGCATCAAGAATGTGAACTTGGACAACGCATTTTCGAGTTGGTGTTGGCGGCTCGATGGATTGGGAAAATGCGATGGCTCCGGCCCGCCACTATCTTCAGGTGACGCCACGAATAGCCTTGCGCCGTCGAGACGAAGTCGTTCCGCATGACCCTTCGCGGTGCCCCGAAAAGCCCGTCTCGGTGACACCGATGCCGACGGGACTACTAGCAATGAGTTCGGTGGTGATCGAACCGACTGCGTTGCCGGAGTTTCGAAGCGGACTCTGATGGGGGAGAAGCTCTCAGCGCCCCGACCAATGACCAAGAAGATCCAAAGGAACCGTCGATGCATCATCGTGTCGATGTCGGTTGGGTTCGGACGCGACGATTTTTGTGAATATCGGTATCGAAAAAAAATCATACCAAAATACAAAATACAGCCTGTCGAAGCTAGCGCGCAATCTGCTTGACGCCTCAATCAACATCATTAATAAATTACGGTAATTTACGTAACGATCCGTCCCACGAAGAACTACGAGTGTGCGGTGTAAATGGTCGAGTAATTACTTCGTACTTGCGTGCGTACCGGTAAGGTTACGGCACGGTACGGTAAGTTACGGCGTCGGAGGAAATTCGTTGATGTACGTACTCGTATGATTAGTACATACGAACCAATCGACAAAACTGATCTCGAAATGAGCAATTTTAAAAGTAACTATCCGGGATTCCGCCTCCCGGGAATGTTTTTTTCCATCGGGCAAGAATTTTCGTTGGCCATCATCATCCGCATTGATCCCAAATCTCAAAAAATAATCATCTCAGATCACGGATTAATCTTACAACCATCAACTCGTGATTTTACAATCATTGAACGAAGACAGTGACGATGCACTTGGAAAGAGCTTCCAGTGAGCGATGCATGGCAGAATAAGTTTCTCCAGAGTAATTGTATCTAGTACGAAACACCTGCAGAGAAGAAGCAGCAGCAGCAGTGGGGTCGGATTGCGAACATTCCAAAGCTGGGCGGATCAACTTCATCGCTACTACAATCACCGCTATCAAACGCGGGAACACGACACCATCGAGGTAGCAGCCGGCAGCGATTTCCGGGTAGGGAAAAAACGAGCATCGTCGACCATGCAAACAGAAAAGTCGGAAAACGAAGACGAGAGTCAAGGCAGCGTGAGGGTATTGGAGGACAACCCGTGTTGGGGGACTCCGGCGCGTCATCGACTGCGGGACCTGCTGTCCATCATCGACCGCGATTCCAGCATCGCCTATGACTCACCTCGGTACCTGGTGCTCAACAAGCCTCCGGACCTGCGAATGGATGGGCCGTATCCCGCTACCGTGTTCAAATTATTGACTTATTGGTACCCGCCTCCCAGCCTGCAACAACAGTCAACGGCAACCACGGATTCGAATTCAAAGCCAGAGACAGCGACCGAGATCGGAGATACACGGGAAAATGCAACAATCGACAGCAAGGAAAACTGTGATTTGGCCCTGCTCGAGGCAATCTCTGGGTTGCATCAACACAACGATGTTAGCGACAACTTCTTGCGGCCGTGTCACCAATTGGATTACGCTACCGTAAGTTTGTATTTTGATGACTACGAAAAATCACCCCCACAATGGTCGTTTCTACTCGTTTGGACTCGTCCGCTAACCCTTTGCAATTTTGTGGAAAGTCGGGAGTTCTTTTGGTGGCAAAGACACAGGAAGCGGCCGCTCACATTGGACGCCTCTTCGAAGAGCGCCACGAAGGAGTTCAAAAATCCTACGTGGCCATTGTTGTGGGGGATTTGTGTCTGAAAAACAGCAGCAGCAATAGCAGCAGCAGCAGCAAAAACGGGAGTAGCTCCAACGAGAACAACGAACGGGAATTGCGCGGCAAAAACGGCAGCACCAAGGTCCCGGTGTGGAACGGGGGAAGCACTACGAGCCAGCTACGGGAACGGATGCGACTGCTCGAGGGATCCTATCGACGGACACGAGTAGCGGCGGGAAAGCAACACCGACGTGTCCGTGACAACGCCGCGAGGAACAAGAAGAAAAACGAGAGAATATCGTCGTTTGCCGGTGGTACCTTCCACGGGTTCCAACCGGCGCATTCCATTTTCTTGAAGTGGAAAGCAAACCTGAAGAAGGAGCGGGACCAGATGACCGTATCGACCGGAGACAATGATTCCAGAGACGACGCAACAAACGAATGGTCCTCCCCCCAAAAGAAGCGGCAAAAGCGACAAAAATGCAGCAAAAACAATTCTGCCAGTGCACTCTTGACCAACGAAGACTGGGAGCGGATCTGGGATCCCGTGACCGCAGTAGTCGGAGCGACCACGGCACTATCACCCGAGGAGGCAACCAACTTTCAAAATACGAACTGGAAAGAACTCAAAAAAGAGCACCCCGCATTGAAAGAGGCAATGATCAAAGCCACGGATTTTCACAACAATATTTTGCGCGAGGCGGTTCGAAAAGTGGAGCGGAAAGAATTGGAGCAACAAAACGACAATAGCACCGAAGAAGGCAGCTGTGGGGATGGAGAGGAATTGCCAACCGTATTTCGGTTGTCGAACGCTGGCAACACCACGGAGAGGGACGAAAACGACCGGCAAGGCCCGGACGATTCCGATGCGGGTGAGAACACCTTTTATGTATGTTGTCCACTGGCACAACACCCCGATCGGTTCAACATGGTGGTTCCCTCGAGCATGGCGAAGGATTACCCGCATTTACCAACACCGGGAGGCACCGATGACGAGAGCACCAAGCTGAAATTCCGGCCGTCACTGACCAAGTGCACCATTTTGGAACGCGGCACGCTGTCGACGGAACAAGGCGGTGCCGATGCAACCGTCCGTGTCACAAAGGTACGACTCTTTCCGATAACGGGGCGCCGGCATCAGCTGAGAGTCCACATGGCCCTGGCGGGCTTTCCGATCTTGGGAGACGTTGCCTATGGGGGAGACAGGGTTGCCGGCAACGCGAAGGAGAACGAGAACGCGAACGACGAGGCCAAGAACGGAGAGGAGGAAGAGATCGCGAGAGACGTTTGCTCGCGCATGTGCCTGCACGCCCACTCCCTGGAACTTCCAACCCTGCCGGGTGAGGACAAACCCGGATGGAAGGTCGTTACTCCCGATCCGTTCGTATTCGGGGCAACCGGAAAACTGGAGTTCCGGTAACGAAACATAGTGGGGTGGTCTTCCGGTCTGCCATGGAACCTATTGATTTGATAAAGTTGTACAATAACAATAACAGCACCGGTACCGTACCGTACAAGAGATTGTTTCAATCAAGTACTTTGCCTATATATATATTATTTCAAAAAGTAGCTGTACACAGTATAGAACGGGTGATCCACCTCAACAACATCCGTGAGATAAAACATGTATTAAATTTGAGACTCGGAGTCATACGTTTCATACGAGGACTCCGACTCGCTTCCACTCCAGCTGTCTTCCGAAATGATTTCTCTGTGCTGTATCTGTGATCGCGAACCGACTCGTTTGTTGGCGGACGAGGCATGATCCCTTCTCCTGCTCGACATTCCGTGGCCGTGCTGCATCTTGCTTTGCTCGCGCATTCGAGCAATGTAATTCTTGACCGCATTCCAGTCGTTGTTGGCGATAAATTTGTCGAGTTCGCTTTGATTCCAAGAGCTGTGGGCCTTTTCGTAACCTCCGGGGAGATTTGCGGCCCGCATTCCATCCGACAGGGCCGCCGCGAGGTCCCAGTCTTCGATTTCGATGGCAGCATCCAGTGCACGTCTCCTGGCTTGGTCAAAATTATCTCTTCGACTCAAAAAGTCGGTGTCGTTTTCACTCAGGGCCGAAACAGAATCCGTCCCATAAGTGTCGTTGTCATAGGTCGAAGTGGCGTAATCATCCAGTGTGTCATTGTCGACATCGTAAAATGATGCGCGCGTCGTTTCGATGGGTTCTCTCGGTCGGCCTTTCACGATTCGGCCGCGCTTTTCCCCGGCTACTCCTTCATAACTTTCGGCACTGATTCTCGCGTCGGTCAGTTCTTCTATCATGAGCTGGCGTTCCCGTACGACCGGCACCCTGCTGGGAACGCGGGGCGAGGGAGATGTGGGCCTGTCGTAACTGCTGGCGCTTGTTGCCATCGACCTGTTTCCGTTGATCGCCCTGATGGCGGAAAATTTTCCCTTGCCCGTGTTCTTGATCTTTTCGGTGCGATCCGTCAGGGCCGACCTGGCGCTGGCCTTGCTCTGGTAAGTCATGGTGCGCCCGAGTCGTTTGGGGGACTGAGGCAGGAACAACAGCCCGGGCCCGGTATCGGTCATGGGTTCATCAAAGGGAGACTCGTCGAATGGCTTGGTTTCGTCAAACGGTTGTTTGCTTTGCGCCACCTCTTCTTTCGCTTTTTCTTCTTTCTCTTCTTGCTCATCTTCTTCGTTGGCGGTTTCCTCTGGAATGGACTCGATCTTCTTGCGCGAACTAGAGTCTGATTTCTGTGTATCCTCACCCGTTGTGTCGGGCATTTGGAGCGGAATCATTACGCATCTTTCCAAAGGATTGCTGGGGGTGCGTTTCATCACCTCGACTTCGGCCTTTCCTTCCGCTTCTCCGCTGGATACAGCTCTGTTTGGCAAGGACGAAGAGCGGAGGAGCGTGTTCACAGGCGCCTTTTCTTCTTCCTTGGTCTCTTCGGTAGCCTTTGCACTGTTTTCTTCCGCGGCGGCCTCGGCAGCTGCTCTTTCGGCGGGAGATGCCGCAGCTACGGCTTCCAGCCACTTCTTATAATCGATTTGGTACTGCTTGAATTCCTTTGGTTTGGTCCACGTGGTTTCTCGCGTCTTCCGATGGTAGTAATAAGTTCTCCCCGAGTTGGGATCGACCACCGACTTCCAGACGAGCTTGGGCGGAACAAGAGACACCGGAGACGAATCGTCGGCCGCCTCGCTGGACTTGGCGCCGGATGCCTCAGCCGGCGATCCCTGCCGCGTTGCCTTGCGGTTTGTTTCGAGCGATTTCGTTTTCGGTCTCGCTTTCGATTTCCTGGCACTCTTTTTGCCGTTCTTGAAGTAGGAGCTCTTTTGGATTCTCTTGAAGCGGTTGCTCAACAACGTGGCCTTGCTTGGTGTGGCTTTTTTGGTGGTGTTGCTCACCTCGACCGATTCGACCGCCGTCGCGGGAGCCTCACTGGCTTCGACCTGTTTTGGCTGCTCGTCGCGCGAAGCGTTCAGCGCATCGTCGCCTTCCGTCAACAAGGAAAGATTGGAGCTTTCCATGCTGCTATTCACGTTGGAACTGTCCGTGCTCGTGTTCAGGAGCGATTTCGTGGTGCGTGTGACACCGCAAGCATCGGCACCCGCGAGTTCGGGGTCGAGAGTGTTCGTGATGGACGTGAAAATGTTGTTCCAGGCGTTGGCCATGGAGGAAGCGTGTTGCTCGTCGGCAGTATTTCCGTTGGCGTCGGAATCGCCCTCGATGTCGCTCTCGTTCTCCTCCATGATGGGTTCGACATCTTGTTTGGGGCAACCCTGGTTCAAAAATTCTTGTTCCTCGAGGCTTTGGTCGGGTTCCGTGGATGTAAACTCCATGGATCGTCGGACCACCGCTGCTTCGTCGTCCACCTCCGCACGATGATGCGATTGCTTCTTGTCTCCGTGTCCGATCTTCTTGGCCTTTTTCCAAATCTTGGCGAGCACCTTGGGGCCACCGGAACCGCCGGTCGACGATTTCGCATCCTTCTTGGCAGACGATTCGACGGCTTCGGCAGACGCCGGTGCACCTTCTTCCTCGGAATCGCCGTGCTGCGGCTTGGCCGCGGCCACTCCGAGCAGGACACCGATTTCTTCGTCCAGGGGCGCCTCGAGATCTTCGAGGACCTTGCGCGGCGTCGCCGGTGCGCGATCCGTCGAGGGAGACGAAGCCCTGGCAGCTTTGTTTTCGAACGGGGGAACCGAAGTGCCGTTGCCGTTCGGCGATTCGTGTTGCTTTTCCTTTCGTTGGGCGGACAGCGACGAAGCCAGAGATTTCGAGAGACGAGGCCAACGCTTGGCCTTTTGCGGCTTGACGGGTTTGGCGGTCTGTTCTTCCTTCAGCAGAGATGCAGGATCCAGGACCACCTCAAAGTTTTCGTGGTCGTGGGAGGGGGATCTCGGGATTCGCTTGTCGGGAGCTTGGGTCAGACTGCTTCTATTGGAAATGGGCATCGACGTAGAGTTGGTGTGCGAACACATGGAGGTACTGAGGCCGGTGGTATCCGAGAGCACAAAGGAACTCGTGGTGGTGTCGTCCAGGGCATGGGAATAGTCTCTGAGCAACTGGGGTTGATTGTCCTCTTTGGGTCCTTGGCTCTCCGAGGGCATGGTTGGAAGCTGGCACATGTCGTCGAAAAAGTTCAGCGTCTTGCTCACGGCGGCCACTACGGGGTCTTCACTGCTCGCTGTGGAATTGTTCGTAGGGGTCGATCTTTCTTCCTTCTTTTCTTCCCGCACGGCCGCGGATGCCGACGAATAGGAACGGTGGTGTCCGAGAAGAGGCGATGGGGGCGAAAGCATCAGGCTCGACAGAGGATCCGTCGAGGGGTCGATTTCGCTCGCCACAACGGTGACACCGGGTTCGTCCTCGGGAGTATTGGGAGCGGTGATCGAGAGTTCCGAATCCTTCCCGCCGCCCTTTTTGAAGACCTTCATCACGGAATTTTTCTTCCGGACGGAAAAAGGGGTCTTCAAAGCGCTGGACATGGTTTGAGGTGTCCTCCTCGCCCGACTCCTTTGGGCTGGCTGTGTGCTAATTCGGCGTCTTTGGTTCCTGTCCTGTTGAATTCCGAACACCGCAAGCAATGCTGTGATACCGAGAGATCGTTGCAAAGAAAATTACTCTATAGGAGATGCAAAGACGATTGCGAAACCGTTCCGGTGACGGTGTCGACGTCAAGCCCAGTGTATAGACCCTTAGATGTCGTTCCTTACGCTCTACAACCCCCTGACTGACGATAGGAGGATGCGATGGAATAAGTGTCCGCGATGCGCTGCGGAACTCGTGACAAGCTGTTGGAAAATAGGAAGGCTCCGAGCGAGTTCCAAACCGTTATTGTCGAGAACCGTAGCGGTTTGAGTTGAGTCTGGAATCAATCAAAAACCCCTTCGAATTGCCATCGACTATCGCACCCAATTTGGCGCTGTCTGCTTCGTCGCTGTGTCCATTGGTAGGAGAAACCCACTCGTGAGCTTCCCCGGGCCGTCACGACACACCAAAAAATGTATCGAAGCGACACCAAAAATTAGGACGATGTCGGAAATCGTCCGAAAAAACCGATTCCATCCAAAAATTGAAATCGTGCTGGCACGATTCATAGACAGCCACGGCCAATGAATCGAGCCATTGCGCCAAAAAAGTGCGCATGTCCCGAATTATTGAGTGTGCCTCCTCGGAGTCAATAACGAGCCGGGCGATACAGATCGGATTCGCATGCGCCGCCGGCGGGATGCGGTCATTCGTGCACGGATCCGGCGAACCAGGACCATCGTCAAAAAAATAATTATCGTAATTAGGGTTCCGTTTGGTCTGCCATGCTAAGGTTATCCGTCACGAATACAGTACAGTATTACTGCCGTAATTACTACCGAATGAGTGAAGTTAGTAGGTAATTTTTTTTTTTAACAAAATTTGTAAAAGTAGTGTGATTGTGCAAACACAATGGAACTTCACAGGACACAATTTAACTTGTAGATGGTGGTCTCAACCTTTGTTTCAAGTAGTAGTAGCTTCTTGTAGCTTACTCCTAAAAGAAGTCTGAAATCTGTACCGTAGTAGGTAGTTCTTTCTTTCGGAAAACTTCCTCTAGGGAGGACATTTACTAGTGCCTCATTTCTGCTTTTCCTTCCCAAGAAGAACAAGCACATGGCATGTACTTTGTCTGAATTTATGAGCTTCACAAAAAATCCATTGCAGAACAATGTGGAGTGAAAATGCAGGCAAATACATGATGACATGGGAGATATTCTATGAAAATGTTCTGGTGCTGCTAGGTTGTTTTGTTGTGGCATCTCATCCTCCAGCACCATAGTAACAAATAGAGTAGTAGTTGTATGGTAGAATGAAGGGACAAAAAAATCATAGAATGAGTTATATCCTTGTTGATTGAAGAGCAAAGAGGGTGCAGAGTGTTAGCACTGTTCAATCAAGAAACATTGGGATCATGCTGCTGGGGTGCTAGTAAGGGTTGCTGAGAAGTTTTTCACCAGGGCTGTGCTGCTATCAAGGATACTGGATACTAATTTTTTCCAACCCCCTGCAGTATTCATCTTTGTTGAATTTGGAAAAAACAAAAATCCCAATCCCTTAATGGTAGCCTAGTAGTAGTAGCTAATATTATCACCAAAACACCAGTCCTCTCAAGTGCCAAAGTGACACCTGGGTTCACTTTGATGCTGGGTGTCAAGTCGACATCCATTTGTCTTAGATAATCTTTGTTCATTGCATGTATTGCTGTCCCCTACATGATATATGCCCTTTGTTCATCTTACATGCCTTTGTGCATCATTTATTTCAACATTCATTAGACACTCTTTGTTCATTGGCAATATATTGATACGTTAGCAAGGCATTCATCTTGTTCATCTTACATGCCCTTTATTTGTCTTATTGTGCCTTTGTTTGTCGTTCAACTTCTTGTGACACGGTAGCGTAGCCAACGGTCACGAATGAATAATTAACTGAATCCCGCATTGTGGGAATCAAATATCATATATGTATATGGTAATCTTCATTCCTGGATACATTATAATATGTGTCTTAACTTAACGTTCGAGTCCCAGAAGAGAACATATGCCTAATCGTGGGAATCGACATTGAACCAACATTTATGGCAAGAGCATGCCAAAACATGACCATGCTCACGACCTCGAAATTTTATATGTCTCCATTCTTAATTCGCGTAACAATATTCCGTAAAGTATCTAAACATCACAATTTTAATACTACTCCGAAAACTTCTACCTTAACGTGTAACACAGTAATTACTGTTTATCTTTAAGTAGAAAGACAGTAACAATCAGTACTGAACAAAATCCCTCTCTGAAAACATCGATAGCCTCAACAACAGAGGCAACCTGTATCTCCAACAAGCAACCTAAGATGGCGGGTCTATATCGGGATCCACCTATCACCTACAAAAGTTCCTTCGATCGAACCAAACCCAAGCTCTTTACCCTCTACAACAACGACGCCGACGGCAACACCGACAGTATCAAGGTCCCCCTTTTCACAGAAAAAGGAGGCCTGGAAGAACTCTTATTTGTCGAAGAATCATTCAGGAACGCCGCCAAGCTCATACAGCTCCCAGTCAGCAAACACCTCACCCACTTCAGCCGATGCCTCACGACTGATGCGCAGAGCAAGTGGAACAATATGATACAAGATCCACTCGATCCCGACAATCTCCAATATGAAGAGGAAGAGATTGGAGGATATGAACAAGCCATTTTAGACTTCACCAAGTTCTACTGCAATGCCAGAGATGCACGAGATATCATGCACACCTATCTCCGGAGCAACGACTGCAGAAAGACGCCGGCAATGACCTGTAAGGAGCACGCCGACCGGATATTGATCCTCATGAAATACACTGCTAAACTGGATGGAAGCAGCGCTCCTCTCTCCAGGGTGGAGAAACTAACTATTCTCCTACATTCTTTCCCAGCATCATGGATCGAACACTACGGCATGATTCACAATGGCATTCACGAGGATACCACGGTCCAATTCATTGTCGACCACATGAGCTGCCATGAGAGACAAGCCAATAAAAAGAGCAACAAGAACAATAACAAACAACAGAAACGTTCCAACACTTCAAACAACAACAGCAACTCTCGAAAGCGCAACTCCCACTCCAACCACAAGGGAAACACCAGCAACAAAAAGAAGTCCAACCCGTGTCGAATTCCCGGACACAACCATGATTGGTCCGAATGCCCGAAGAACAAGTTCTCCAAGAACTACAACAAGAACTCTAACCCAAAATCAGGAGCAACAGAGACATTTCATGCCCACACTCCCTGCGTCCCTGGAAGCAACGAGTCCTTCCAAGCCCACATGAAAGCAGCAGTGGAATCATACCATTCCGAATATGGTGGACGCACTGAAAGAAGTATCGATGGGGAACTTGTGTGGCTCCCCTGACTTCATGGCTCCCAGCCACGAAAGAAGCCCCGGGCTTCACCAAAACCAGCAATCACCTTGCCTCCAGCTCCCCAGGAACTGGATGCCAGTACAGCCCTGCTGTCTGGGATGACGCATGGAGGAGATCTCCCAGATAAAGAGGGGAAGGAACCTACAGGATGGAGTATTCCTGTTGAGCGCTCAGCAAAGCCTGCAATCGCAGCAAATACGAACATGGATCCGAATCGAAAACAACCGAATCGATCCAAGGGTACAACAGACGCATCATCGATTCATTCAATCGATCAGACAGCAGCAATAAATAGACCACTCTTGTCCCTGGCAAGAAATTGGTCTACCGGTACAGCAAAAAACCTCTATTGCAATACCCAAAACTCCAAAGACTACACCAAAGGAGGTGCGCTGGAGCAAAATTATTTAAAGCTGCTGTCGACTGCTGGAAATCCAGCAGAACAGGCATCCCCGAATAAGAGCAACGTGGCTCCTATTCTATTAACTACAGTACAGTACATACAAGGCATACCAACGAAATCAAGACCACTCCTCGCCCTACTCGATAGTGGATCTTCCGGAACCCTAATTAACAAACGAGCCCTACCATTCGGCACCATACCGACGCGCAGCAAGCACCAAGTCCTAACCACTACAGCAAACGGAAGCTTCGATACTACGGAATACATTATCATGAAGAACACCAAATTGCAAGAGTTCGGCAACTACACTATCAACCAGCATGAGGCAAGGCTCTTCCATTCCCCCAACTGCAGATACGATTTGATACTAGGCAGAGACTTCCTCCACCTAGCACAGATCAATCTCCTATTCAAAGAAGGAGCAGTTCAGTGGATGGATAGAACCATTCCTATGAAGGACACGTCCCTATACCATGAGTCCGACTACACCTTGCTCATGGAAGAACTAGAAGACGCCGAACTCTTTGCTGATGATCTCTCCTTTGCCAATCCATACAAGTCCAAGGTAATCCTAGACAGAGCCTACCAAGAAACAGATCCATCGACAGTTGCCAAGCAACAGTCACACATGTCCAATGCAGAGCAGCAACAGTTCCAAGCAATACTAAGCAAGTACCCCAACGTCTTCAATGGAAAATTAGGAAAATATCCACACAAGAAGATCTCTCTAAGACTGAAGCCCGGATCCAAGCCCATACACAAAAAGCCTTATCCAGTAGCATACAAACGAGAAGACCTATTCAAAAGGGAGCTCCAGAATCTTTGCAATGATGGAGTACTCAAGCGATGTACTGGACCAGCTGAATGGGCATTCCCTACCTTTATTGTTCCTAAGAAAGACAACAGAGTTAGATGGGTATCAGACTTCAGAGAACTGAATGAACTCCTTGAGCGCAGACCTTATCCCATACCAAGGATACAAGATATCATGAACAAGCGTGGCAAGTATACTCACTTTACCAAGATCGATTTGTCCATGCAATACTACTGCTTCGAACTGGATGATGCAAGCAAGAAACTCTGTACCATAGTAACCCCATATGGTTGCTATGAATATCAAAGACTACCAATGGGTGTCAAAGTCTCTCCAGATGTTGCCCAGCAACTAATGGAAGATATTCTACAAGACACCGACTGCACTGTTTATATTGATGATATTGGCATCTGGACCAATGGATCCTTTGACCTCCACATGAAGACCATTGACAAGATCCTCGACAGACTTAACCAGAATGGCCTCAAGTGCAACCCACTCAAATGTGATTGGGCTGTACAAGAAACTGACTTCCTTGGATACTGGATGACACCTACAGCAGTTAAGCCATGGCGCAAGAAGATTGAAGCAATCCTCCACATGGACCGGCCAAGAACTGTGACCCAAGTCAAGTCCTTCCTCGGCGCCGTAGGTTACTACAGGGATATGTGGCCTCGCAGATCACATGTCTTAGCTCCTCTATTTGATATCACAGGGACCCCCAAGAAAACTCCCCAAGCAGCTGCCATCAAGGGCAAGCAAAGGAAAGCTCCTTCAACTTTCACTTGGGGTCCTGCTCAAGATAAAGCCTTTCAAGAGATGAAAGCAATGGTGGCAGCAGATGCCCTAAACACCTATCCAGACCTTAACAAGCCCTTTGAACTGTACACTGATGCCTCAGACCTACAGCTGGGCGCCGCCATACTACAAGATGGCAAGCCCATTGCATATTGGTCCAAGAAACTATCTGATGCCCAAAAGAACTACACAACTATGGAGAAAGAACTCCTCGCAATCGTACTCTGCTGCAAAGAGTACAGAAAAATGCTGCTTGGTGGTGTCATCAATGTATACACTGACCATAAGAACCTTACCTTCCGAACACTTTCAGTCCAACGAGTCCTCCGCTGGAGATTATTCCTGGAAGAATTCGGTGTAAACCTCACCTATGTGGAAGGCAAGAAGAACGTTCTTGCTGATGCCTTCTCCAGGCTCCCCCGGATGGACCCACCTACTGTGGGGAAGAAAGAAGCCCTTGGTAAGGGCACTCTTATCGATTTTTTGAAACTTGAAGTCCCCAAACAAGATGAAGAACTGTTTTTAGCAGAGTTCCCAAACCTATTCCAGCACTTATGCAATGACGCAGACCAAGAATTACACACTTGTCTGCTGAACAATGAGTGTCTAGTCAACCTACCAAACGCGCAAGACTTGGAATGCCCAGTGAACTTCTCTAACATCTATCTCCACCAGTTGAAGGACCCAACCATACGATTCAAGATTCAATCCAAAGCATTCTTCTATCAAGAATTAGAAGGCAATAAGATACTTTGTTACGCCAATCAAGCCAATCCAGACAGCTGGAAGATATATCTTCCTAGATCACTTACAGAAGACACCATGCGCTGGTACCATCTCCTCTTGGGTCATTGTGGATCCAAGAGGCTATATCAAACTATAACAAACAGATTCTACGCAGACAACCTCGACGCGAAATGCAAAGCCTACATTTGCCCTGACCACTGCATCCAATACAAGAACCTACACTCCAAATATGGCAAACTACCACCAAAAGAAGCGCCACTATCTCCATTTCATGAAGTACATGTGGATCTAATAGGCCCATGGAAGATTACAGCCCAAGGCAAAAACTACAATTTCAAGGCCCTAACTTGTATTGATCCAGTCACCAATCTACTTGAAATCATCCGGATCAGAGACAAATCTTCGCAGCACGTCTCTGATCAATTCAAGAACTGCTGGCTTTCCAGATACCCAAGACCTATCAGATGCGTTCATGACAATGGTGGCGAGTTTCTAGGCGCTGAATTCCAGACTACTCTCAAGCAGTATGGGATTCAGTCCATTCCCACTACAGTTAAGAACCCACAGTCTAATGCCATCTGTGAAAGAGTCCATCATACAGTCGCTGATATACTCAGAGTCTTGGTGCATGTCAATCCCCCTCAAGCCAACACCAGAGCTAGCCAGCTAATGGATAACGCGCTTGCAACTTGCATGCATGCCTCCAGATGCGCAGTGAATGCTTCCTTACAAGCCTCTCCAGGATCCCTCGTGTTTAATCGGGACATGCTAGTGGATCTCCCTTTGACTGCCAATCTGCTAGCCCTACAGCAGCTACGACAGCAAGGTATAAACAAAGCTCTGCTTAGAGACAATGCCAAACGTAAGGAACATACCTTTAAACTCAATGACAAGGTATGGATGCAAGAACCGGATCCAGATAAACTACAGCCAAGAAAAACAGGACCATTCACTATTGCCCAGGTCCATGACAATGGTACGGTTAAAATCCAGAAAACTCCCTCGGTCGTTGAAACAGTTAACATACGAAAGTTAACCCCTTACAGAGAACCAACGCCCGTGGACCAATCAGAAGCCTCAACCATTCATTGGTCAACTTAAGTATGCTGGCATTCATTTAATCATGGGGCACTATGTGACACGGTAGCGTAGCCAACGGTCACGAATGAATAATTAACTGAATCCCGCATTGTGGGAATCAAATATCATATATGTATATGGTAATCTTCATTCCTGGATACATTATAATATGTGTCTTAACTTAACGTTCGAGTCCCAGAAGAGAACATATGCCTAATCGTGGGAATCGACATTGAACCAACATTTATGGCAAGAGCATGCCAAAACATGACCATGCTCACGACCTCGAAATTTTATATGTCTCCATTCTTAATTCGCGTAACAATATTCCGTAAAGTATCTAAACATCACAATTTTAATACTACTCCGAAAACTTCTACCTTAACGTGTAACACTTCTCTTGCAACAAGTGTCAATCAAAGTGACCCCAGGGGTCACTGCAGTAACTTGGTAGTACAGAAAATTTAGATTGTTTTTCAAGACCACATACCAGTAAGAAAAATGTCACTTGGGGGATAGATGGGAAAATGGCGCACTCGGAGTATCACCAGCGCAAGCTTGCGGATGCCAATTTTCTGTTTCTTCTTTATATAGACAGAGGACCGCCGTCTGGTTGCTTAAGACTGAGTGGAACCATTCCAACCAGAGGTGCCATTACCACTCAGTATGCCATGTTATAAGTCATCTTCATGCGATTTTTAGTATCTCTGGACTTGGGATTAAACAAGAGAAACTATCACCCAGCGCATGACGTGCTAAAATTATCTCAGCCTTATTATATAAGCTGATCTTGTAAAAATTTGAGTCCTGTTGAAAAAACGTCATTCTTGTTGGTTGAAAATAGGTGATAAAGTGAGGTTGATAATGGTTGGATTATCAACACTTTCATGGAACCTCCTTTGGGCGCATAGACTAAAAGACCACTATCTAAAGGGCTGTGGTGGTGCGCCGGTCTGGGAAGCTTCTGCAGAAATTTTGAAAATTGCACCAGAAGTAACGGTAAGGCCTTACGTAATCTTACCCCCCCCCAAGTGACAGGTTTAAAACGGGTGGGGAGAATCCAAAAAACAAAAACCATGTTCCTGATGATTGTCGCGCCAACATTCCATACCGTAGGTATGTATATTAGATATGCGGTATACGTACTCTTTAGACTATTACTTTTTCATCTTTCACCCTCGAATTTTTTCATCCCTTTTTCGACATTCAACAATCTCCCCCCGAATCAATCCCGTTGCAAACGGGGTGCCCTTCTTTTTTGGAGGAAGAAAAACTTTCGTTCTTTCTCACTCTCGATCCCTTCGCGTGTCCGCACCGACAACGGTAAAACTTCGTCTAGTAAGGTTACGTACTCGTACAAGGAGCTGTAACGTAAGTACAGTACCTGGTATCCGTGTTACACGTTACAAGTAACCCTTACGGGTACAGCTAAGTTACTCGTAATTTCATTGTGATGTACGGCACAAAGTTCCAGATCATCTTCTACTCGTGCACAACGATACATGGCATTTTCAATGCTTTCAAAGTTCGAACTTCAATCTCGCCTCGCACGCGGAAAAACCATTCTTGTTCGTGAAAGAACAACTTTTCCCTCCCAACTGTCATTTTCGAACCGCGTATCCGATTCCATCTGACTGCTTGCAATAAGAAGATAGTTGTCTATAATGTAAGTTATCTGCCTTTCTTCATCATCCCCTTCTGGCGCATGCGATAGAATGCCGTCGTCGCCGGTCTTTGTCGGTGCCTTTTGGGAATGAACGAGTCCGGCAAAAGGATTCGTTTCATATTTTTCAGCGCGCACTGTGCATATTCTCAAAGAGTACAATAAGATCGAAAATCGTGAAATTCTTTTCGGCTCGTGGATTGATCTGGATTGAGTTGACTATCGGACGAATTTGCTTCCGACGAGACTCACACATATGGTCCCCAGTGTTGAGAAGCTTCAGTATTTCATTGAAACACGTTGCTCTTTCGCTTCCTTTGATCTTGAGAACACAGACTGACACCCAAGAACCTTGTGAACAAAAAATATCGCAAAACGTCACACCGCAATGCAATGACATCAAACAAAATAATTATCATAAATTGAGGAATCAGATTTCGGTCTTTGGCGTTATCAAAATAGAAGAAAAGAGGAGAGTTAGTGATAAGCGTAGATTCCACTGAATTCGGTGAACGATCAAAGCGTAAGGCCCTAAGAGAGGAGTCATAGGCAATGGAGACCGCAACGATGACTACGCCGTCTCTTCCGCTTTCTATGATAGAGGATAAAAAAGCGACAGATTCTGAGATCGATGCGTATGCTGGTAGAGTTTTGAAAACGATGAGTTCTGAGACATGCTTCATTGATGATAGTTTGGGACCGTATGTAACCTCTTTGCTTAGATGCGCAAATATCCAGGAAAAGGATCAAGTGAAATCACTCGTGGAATTTGATTCTATCTTGGAATTACTTGAAGATCAGTGCAGTATGGACAAGACGAAGGCATCCGATTGCGTTTTACTCATAGCAGATGCCGTCATCACGCACGTCTTACCCTTTTCGGAACGAACCACAACGACATCGACTAGGAGAAGAGGTCGCTGCAATAGTTTCCCATTGTATAGCCAGCAAGGAGGTGCCTTCGATTCCTTTCGGAGCATAAGCAGTGCCCTTGACGAAACTATGACCACGGTTACTGAGACAAGTGAGACACCATCAAAACCTTTGGGACGAACTGACAGTTCCGGTGCGTTTTCTGTTGGTGGGCCGTCACCAATCAAACTCGACAATCTTATTCCGCTTGATCTCATGGGGGAACTCGATGACCCTTCTCCAACGTATGCATCGCAGTCCACATCGGAATTTCATACGCAAAAGGAAGGTCAACACTTTCGAATTCCATCCAAGAGCAACGTGGGTCGAAGCCAACACGACAATGATTTCCCTCCACTGGGAACATCTCCGGAGGCATTTCCACCGCTAGGAGCGTGTGTACCGGTAGAGAAACCGAAAAAGGTCAAAATACGGAGTTCGAAGAAGTCTAGCGATGGAAAAACACAACAACATACTAGCAAGGATTTAGCTGCAACGCTATTTCGACCGGCAAGACCGCGACAAAATAGTATAGAAAGCGAAGAGGCAGCATCCAGATCTCGAGGATCTTCTAATGCCAGTGTATCCATGATGGCAATAACCAGCACAATCGACGAAGGTGGAGTCTGTGGTAGTAGTAGCAGCAGCAATATTTACTTTCAACAGCAGTTGAATTCATGCGTTGAGATTCTCCTCTCGATGAATCCTGAACTCTCCGAAGAAGCAGCATCCGCAGCGGGTCTCATGGCGAATACGGATTTTAACCTCGCTCAACACATAATAGACTCGGCTCTTAGGGCGCCCCCTATATGTCGCCACATGCTTCACGATGGATGCTACAGAAGTGATTGTACGTTTAGTCACGATGTGGATGGTCATACGTGTCTTTTTTGGCTTCGTGGACGCTGTGGGAAAGGTAGTGCGTGCAAGTTTTTTCACGGATTTCATGAGAAACTCTTGGATGGCATAGACATCTCGGAGTATAATTCGCAACAGCAGAATAATGGAATGGGTTCTTCTTCTGGATACGAGCAGATGTTTCCTCCCAGTCTAGCCTCTGCCTCAACGACTAGTTCTTCCGGATTGGATGGTGGCTTTGGCGGGATGTTCTCTCCACTATTATCCAATTCGTGGCAAACACCCTCATTATCAGAAGCGTCTTTCGGAATCGGTGGAAACAAGAGCATAAAATCTCCTACTGAGACTACACAATTTTCTTTTGCGAATATTGCTTCGAAGGGATACGAGAAGAGTCGGTTGACAGAAGCAGCAGGTTCGCCTACTCTGAACCCTCTGAACAGTACAAAATCGATTCCCACGGTACGAATTCCGCGAGATTTGTGGAACCCTCACGAGAACAGAGACGCATCGGTCTTTTACATTAGTGATCCGCTCGAACGATACCAAAAGGTCGCCTTATCGGTTCAAAGATCCGATGTCATTGATTTGCATTTTCAGTCCACGAAGACCTTCCCGGTAGTCCTCCAAACTATGTTGCCGTTGAAGTTGAATGGCGGCGAAAAAAAGGCAAGACCAATCTGGATTATCACTGGGACAGGTCACCATGTAGGAACAAAAACACATCAAAAGGGAGGCGGAGCGCTGGAATCGGCTGTCATTGAGTGGCTGATAGAAAACAACTACAGCTTTTCCCGAGGCAAGGATCGAAATGGCCAAGGTGGTGCCCTGTTAGTAAATCGATAGTTCTGTTTTGTAAGAATGTTTTCGTATGATTCCATTACACTACTTATACACTATTTATCTAGCGTACCTTCCCCACATAGCGTTTGCTTTGGATGGCGAGAACAATAAACTATGAAGTTTCAGAACTTACCATGACATTACAGCAGAACTTTTTAGATACCTTCTTTTCATGTTCAGAATTTTCTTGCTGGGGAATACCCGTTGTGGGTGTCTATTTTGTAGAACGGATCAATATCAACTAGCACACTTTACATCAATTCATGAAATTGTTTCATCAAACAAGAGGTCACTATCTACATCTGGTGCCCACATGATCAGAGATATGAATGCGACTGACACTCGAGGAGTCGCTAACCCGAGCCACGAATGAAAACAGAAAGAACGACGTTTTCAGAGTGGCTCTAAATTGATAATACCGGTATGTACCGAAGTACGTAGTAACAAACTCCTTGGAACTACCGGTACACTCAATTTACCGGTACGAACTTGGAATTACGTTTACAAGTCATTTTGAAAAAATACATCGTACTACGTAAATAACGTGAACAAATGTCATGGTGCCTTAGGCTCTAACCGCCAATTCTTTTCCTTGCTAGAAACATGAAATATAAGCCAGAAACAGATTTTTCCAGTAAGACCCTTCCCGTCCCATGAAAAAAAATATGTGATTACGGGCATCGATGATAATTCTGTCTCAAGTTGAAACGAAAACCTCAAGATGCTAGTCCATTGTGACTACGAGCATTGTACGTGAACCCTGCATCACGAATTACACAACGCTCTACACTTTACCAAACAACACCCTACAAAAGGAAAGTAATTGCATGCACTGCACTAAATCGTAAGATCGGAACAAAGATGACATCTTACGTCGATGTCGACACATCAGAGGAAGCGCTTCAGGAGGATGTCGAGCTTCAAGAAGCAGTAGAGCAGATCGTTCAGAAAGGCGCTGAGATAATTATTGAGGATGTGAAGAAGGATGTGAATGGAGTCTACGAGCAATCAAAGGCCTTCTTCTTGGGTCTGTTTCCATTCATTGTCTCTTGGTCAGAAGACCACAATCGGTTCTGGGTTGATATGGAGCGCTTTACAATTGCAGCATTTCTCTTTGTCGTCTTCTTTTGGTTTTTGTCTCCATGGGGAGACTCCTCCTCCTCGAACAACAATGCTTCGAACCGAACAAATAGGAGGCGTTCAATGGAACGAAGCAAATCCATGTCGAGCATTAGGAGAACAAAAGACGCGATAAAGAGACAAAACAACACGGTGTCGAAACAGAACTCAGCAGTAGCGGACGAAATCGAAGAAGAGCGCCTGCGCTTAGAACAAAAGGAAGAATCGGAAGTCCAAAAGTTCGCGAAACGATGGCCAGTCATTCTGAGAAATTCTCAGTACAGAAGTTTAGTCCTTCCACCTGAATGCAAACAAGTCGAAAAGCCTCGAAGGAGAAGGAGGAAGGAAAACGGAGCGACAACAACAAAAACTGAGAAAAAAGACAAGTTAGCAACAACTTTCACGGATGAAAACCCTGGAACGCGTCTCGTCAACTACTTGAAGCAAATATTTCATTTAATTGTTCTCTTTAGGAGATACGATTACACCGCAGCCGGTCGGACGTTGATAACTTGGGTACAATCTGCGATTCGTGCTCGGAACAGTAATAATATTCCTGGGGAAGGACAAGGGATAGATGATGACGACGATGAAGATGAGTCCGTGGCGAGTGAGGTGATCATGTCGTCAAATAGCATGACAGAAGACGAGACTGGTGGCCATTCGATCACTAGCAGCAATGGTGGAAAAAGATCTAAAATGAAATCTCGCAGGCTGTCACGAAGCAAAACAGAAAGAAGCAGTATGATTCACGATTGTATACCAAAGAAGGACATACGAACTGAACATCAGAATGAAAGTACCAAGGCGGATAGTTCGAGTAAAGATTCCAGCAATGGCCCCAGCACGCCGTCGCGGACCGATTTGAGGAAGAAAACGATCAAGAATGGTAGAAAAGATGATCAAGCAGATGATTCCTGTTGCGGCGACGAAACGGTTACGAAGACGCCTCCTCCTAGAGCTTCATTGGAGTCAGAGAATCTACCATTTTTGACGCCAATGCACGAGATGCACATGATCCCGCCATTGAGATCACCGCCATCCTCACTCATTCCTCCGTGTACAGGAGCGACACTGCGTCCTGAAATGCCCTCGAAAACCTTGTTGTCAACCGTCAAGTCTCGCTCTCTCGCCACCGGTACGAAAACCCGGGACGCGCTTGCAAACTATCGGATTGAGCACTCTCGCCGAGATTTCAAAGTGACTTCGAGCCCACAATCGACGACATTAGAGGACATTTCATCGCCTCCTTCGACTAAGTCAACTAAGTCGTTCTTTTTCGAAACTGCTGCTAGTCACGAATCAATACGAAGAATGGCAGTGGATGTTCCTGTTCCGGATCATAATGGTTATATCTTGGGGGATGAATTTCTCCCTAACAAAAGCTTTACCCCACTCCTAGTATTTGTGAATTCGCGATCAGGACCTCAACAAGGCCACTTATTGACGACTCAACTTCGAGGTCTTTTGAATCCGATTCAAATTTGGGACTTAGCAGACGGCGGACCCGAAGAAATACTAGAATCATTTTCGATATTCAGTCGTTTAAGGATTCTTGTATGTGGAGGGGATGGAACAGTGAGCTGGATTGTGAATACCATTGAAAGCATGGAGATGAAAAGATGGCCGCCAATTGCAATACTTCCTCTTGGAACAGGAAACGATCTGGCGAGAATACATGGATGGGGCGGAGGATATAGCAACGAGCCTCTGATCAAGATATTGGAACAAGTTTCAGAAGGGTACGTCTCATGGTTGGATCGATGGGAAATGACTAAAGAAAATAGGAAAGGAGAAGTTCGGAGTGTACAGTCTTTTTTGAACTACCTAAGTGTTGGGGCAGATGCCCAAGCTGCTCTTCAGGTACACATGTTAAGGGAAAGTCGGCCACAACTATTTTTCTCTCGCATTGTCAACAAATTATGGTATGGTCTGTTTGGAGCAGAAGACATCATCAAAGCTTCTTCAATCAATCTCCGTCACGATATCACTTTGATTGCTGATGGCATAGAAGTTCCTTTACCAGCAGACTCTCAAGGAATCATAATGTTAAATATTGATTCATATACTGGGGGAGTACCACTATGGGCTACTGGGGATACGGCATATGATTCTATGAACAACGGCACTGAGAATGACGATGATAGAAACTTAAGGGATTGGGCGATAAAAAAGAGATCGAAGAGCTTCGACGATGTTTCAAATATAACTACACCCGTGGTTCCAAGAAGTCCTGGAGCGAAAGTCCAGAATAGCCATACATCTATGTATCGTGTCGACAGCGTGGAGGATACATCGTCGTTGACTCTTACGGATGATGAAAAATATACCCGTGTTACTGCTTGTGATCGCCCAAGTAGCTGTCAAGATGGATTGCTTGACATCGTTTCTGTTCGAGGTACTTTTCATCTGGGTCAAATACGAGTAGGATTGAGCACTGCTCAAAAACTATGCCAATGCCGGGAAGCTACCATCATCATAAAACGTAAAGTTGCTGTTCAAATAGATGGGGAACCCTGGCGGCAAAACGTATGTACGTTACGAATTCGACGCAAAAAGGATGCTGCTATTATGCTTCATCGATCGGCTGATGAAAGCAAAGGAGTTGAAACAGAGATGGCGAATCTGCTTGATTGGGCAAAGAATAGACACTTGATCGATGGTAGGGTTCACGAGGCAATGATGAAAGAGTTCAGTAGACGCATCGAGAGCAAGACACGCCAGAGGCGAGTGCAGAGCAATGATAATTTGATGACACACCTGAAACGCGCGATCAATGCCAAAAGCACTTCCCACCAAACCCTCACTTCTCTTGGAAGTGCCAATGGGTCAGGCATCAATTTCTGATCATCGCGATAATTATACCATTCAAGAATTGGCAAGAAGCCTGTGCACGTGTCCTGTTTTTTTGTACACGTAATGAATATTCTAGTAGCAAAATTATGTTTATTTTTGTTCAAAATGCTTCTGTTAGCATTTTCGAACGACGAACCTTCGAATCCGAAAGGTTCACAAATTTTGGAAGCAGTCTTGTCTTCACCAAGACGTGATGAAAAGTGCAAGATGACGATTTTTCGCTCGAGGGGATGGCTCCTGCTGTCCCGTGTTTCGATGAACTTGTTTTTTATGGAAGAGAAGTAAGATTACTCGAATGATGGTTTTAACTCACGTCCTGTTTTTAATTCAGTCTACTCGGCTGTCATTAGCTACGATGATTGTGAAATCTATTGATAATTTTCATCGAAGAAATTTTAGCGAATGCAAGATCTCTACTAGGGTAAAATAATCCAAAAGTGTATTTTTGAATCCTCCTCTAAAATGTAATCGTTAACCGTTGTGCAAGAATTGGGAACCCTTCAAATGAATGCTTGGGAAAGGTTCTCGACTCGAATCAACATCAACCATGAAGACAATGGTTTTCCATCGAAAAGACTGGATGATTTCCAAGGCATAAATAATTTAATACAACATTTCTAACACGAATAGTAAACTTAGACCAAAAGAGAGGTACCGATTGGTACACCTTAACCTGCTCAACGAATGTCAAACCCCGTCTCATGACCTTGTATAAGGTGTATTACCAAAAGAATCTTGGCCAGGTGCATTTTCGTCTTGTTTTTCTAATATTTCTGAACGATGAGCACCCAAAATTGCTGCAAATGTCCCCAGCAAAACACATTGAAGGAGGCAAAAGAAGGCCATAACGGTTTCCGTCACTACCGGTAGACCGTCATTCTTTTGATCCTTACGGTATCCAATGTAAATAAGCATCAAGAAGAAGAACATTTGTGACATTGCAACAACTCCGCCCATGAAAAAGCCAACCGCCATTGAATTATGAAACTTCCTCATAATCATCGTCCCGCCAATACTCAATGTCAAGAGCATAATTGCCGACCAGATCGATGTGAACGACTCGCTCACGCCTCGGGTGGACATGACAGCACAACACATAAGAGCAAGAACTCCCGTCAATCCCAGAATTGAGTACCTTTCCCGCGAAGAGATATGGTATTTTGTGAATTTCGTCGAGGGATAAGAAACAAAACAATACATTGCCGTGGATCGAGCAGAGAGATAAATTAGCAAAGCTAGATGATCTGTCCATTCAAAATAGATACCACATTCTTTCACAATCGCCGATATTCAATTCCACTAAAAAACACCTACCACCATCCCGCAATTAGTCGTCGAGAAGAACCTCCGCAAAGAGAATCTGCAAGGAGTGCCGTGTATGTTGAAAGAGAAGCTCTCATGATTATGTCGAACAATGTGCGCCTTTTGTTGATTGCAATTCGTTGAGCTGTCTACGTCTTTGGTCACTTCTCTTGACCACGTTCGGTTGTTGTTTGTCTTTCACGTCGAAAGCACTCCTACTGATATGGAAGCAGATATCACAAGGGATGTGTGATTTGATGAGGCACACTTGTCCAAAGTATATTGCAGTCAGATCCTCAACCTGTTGCTCCAGGCAATGGGCTTCGGCAGTTTCAGGAACGCTGGTCGATTGACGGAGCGTCAAGTCGTTCTTCCGTGCAATGCCCTTGTATTGGTAAGGTATGTTATTAAGTGGCACTCGAAGAATTTTTTTATTTAGACGAACCGTCCGTACTGGAGATAACGGTAATTACGGTACTCATACTTTCTCGGTCTTCATCCAACAAATGAAGCGCATTCTCAATTATTTGCAAGCCCATCCTCCTCGTTACTTGTTTCCCAATGCGACTTCCGTTGGCACGAAGCAAGCCGGACAGTGCACGACTGACTCCACATAGTAGCATATGACAAAAATCTTGAAAATTGACCAAGGTTTACTCGTACCGTATGTACGAGGACTCATACGTACCAGGTTGCAAGTTTCGAGTCGAAGAACTGTGAATTGGATCCGTTACAATACGGTAATTACGGTAAGGTGTACTTTTACTCGTAGCTGATACCTTTTGTTGCGAGATGAACATCAACATTCTAGTATCGTACTTCTTTTTTTTCTAGTTTACTTCTAGTTGTATTCGGTATTGTATTCATCATAAAGTAGTTGTATGCAGGCAATACCATCGTCCAATGTTGTACGATTCGTATTACTTGTAATCTCAACCTAACAAATAATTAGCCAATCAGTATTAGATATCGTCTTCGATACTTGATTTTGAACATGATCAGTTGTCCCTTTTATTCTAGTTGTAAATTGAGTGGACAAGTTTTGTTGATGTATGTATGCACATTCACGTACTCTAGTAGAGTAGAAAGAAGATCATGATTTTCAGGGAGGACTGAATGACAAAATTGTATCAAAAAGGGACCTGTCGTCAATAACCAATTTAAATTCACACCTTTCAAACGATCGTAGATTTTGGAGCATCTTCAGTTACCCAAATCTTTGGCGTCCCCGGGTCATTCGTTTCCCCTTCAGGCAAGAGAGATGCTTTCTTTTGAGCCAACTCGGTGTCCAAAGTTTCCTCCTCGTGTGCACCTGCATGCTCGGCTCCTGCCTTCAGATAATGATCGGCAACCCAGAAGTAGATGACGTTCAGGACTCCAGGGAAGAAGATCATCACAAACAGCAACTCGAAATGAATGTTTGATTGAAGAGGCGAAAACAATAGATCACCAAACAAGGACAGCCAGTCGGCCGTCCAAATCATAAAATAATAAATGATCACTTTGGATATGGTTAAAATAGCAAGCCAGGCCACTGCTTGATGTATCCAATGCAAGAGTCCATCCACACCTTCGTACACACCAGTATGTTTTAGGGACATCCAATCCCACTCGTTGGCCATCCAGTCGATCGCCTTTAGTCCCCAAATAGCCAGTACTAACCCCAAAGTCGTGTCTATCAAGTAAGTCATTCCATACCATGCGCATTGATCTTTTAGGTCGGTGGGCTCGTCTCCGTTGTTTACTATGATCGCTGCTATTATCTGGACAGTGATTGGTGGAATGGACAACATGAGAATACCTCTTCAAAGAATGCATCGACAGAAGCATCCCTTTCGCCTTTGGGATAGTACTCACCATATTCAGCACGTGGGCATAGCAGGCCCCTAATCCTTGTTTGGACACATCCAAAAACCACGTTCTAAATTTTCTCTTCGGAGTCTCACTTTGTCGTTTGAACCACAAGGACATCAGACCAAAGAAGGCCAACAACAATTGTACGAAAACGGTAAAAAAATCTTCAGAATCATAAACTTTGCAAACTTTCGCCACTTCGGCTGCAACATTCTCATAGTTGTCGTCTACGTATTGGTCATTCTCAACGTTATCGTCTGCCATGGTGCTATTGGATTGCTATTGTATGGACGTAAAGTTAATCGGTGTTATCCGCTATTGCATCCGAACGGAAAGACGTCGATATAATGATGTTACCTCTGTAGTCGGCAGCAGTGATGACTGATCAACAGAGAGAACGTGGAACTCGGAACTGTGGTGGGTGTTGGCCCGTTGCCCCTCAACAACGATCATTTTTTGAACGGAATGTGCGAGCTTGCGCGCTCAAACAAGAGCGGGACAATCCAAAAACTACGTTACCATTTATTTGTCTACTACGGTATAACCTTACTATCGTTGGAGAGATATGAACTCTTGCCGTGAATTCGTGAATCAATCAATTATTATGCTGTGATATTCTTCGTCACCAAATACACGACTCGTTAGAATGAGTCGTGCGGTACGAGTATGGAAAATCCTTACTCTCTCGAGGGCTTTGCGCGAGTTGAAAGAACAAGTACGAGTAAAGTTACCACCGGACGGTACACGCACTCAAGTACACGTGATACTACGAGTAACCTTTCGTACTGCAATCCCTGTTGGGAAACTAAAAACAGAACGAAAATATTGAGATCATCCAATCACAACATTGTTGGACTTGTGAAACTTTCAACCTCCAATGCCCAATCATTTCTTTCGTTGAGACTGAATTCTAAACAAAACTGAAATCTAATTTCATTTTGAAAAAAGAGTCTGAACTAAAACCGAAGAGACTATTACTTCGCACTGTTTTTTGTACATTGTGATTGCTTAGTACTAGTAGAAGTAAAATGTAACAGTGAATGATCAGAAGATTACTGAATTGTTAACTGCTTTTGACTGTCTTTGTAGTCGAAAGTCTGTGCTGTGAATGTCTTCAGTGTTTCCCTAGCTATCATTTTCACTCATTATTTTTGTATTGACTTTGCCACCAGTAGGATTCACCAAACTATGAATTACACAACACTACTACCAAAAGGTGAGATCTCATTTGCTCACCCACTGCTGTCTACAGACAAAAGCAATGAAGTACAATTGATTTTGATTGCTGACAGGTCAGAGAGATCTTTTGGATGCTGGGGGCAGCATGCATGTTCCTCAAAGTAACTTTGATATTTATTTCTGCTTGATTCTGGCTGTTGTAGTGGTCACTTTGGTCATGCTGTAGAGCACTTGCTCGCTTTTAAAAAGATTACATTTAGAATCTATTACAAAAGTAATCCGATGTGTGTTTTCTGTTAAAACAAAACAACTTTTTGCATGTATTTTTCGTAATTGACAAAATGCACAATACTGTAATATGCACAAATGTCTTAGGAATTGCTCAACTCAATACCACAGTGATAGAACTATTGAAATCTGAAGCATAAGCTTTTCCCAATACTTTTACATTCTGACTATAGGGAATTGAAGGGGATTGTACCTTCTTTGGTTCTGGTTAAAACTCATTCTAAAGTTATGACACCAGATCCACATTGCAAAGACCAAGCTCACCATATTAACCTAAAAATCACAAGAACCTCAACCACTTTTCAATTTCTAACCAGACAGCAACTGAGTGTCCAGGCAGCAAAAACAAAAACAAAAACATTGGCCCTAGTCCTCATAATGTTGTACAAACAGAATTTATCTTCAGTTGCACACCTGCTGCTGGTTCTCATTGCTATGATCAAGGAGGCTGGAATTCTTGGGTCTAACAGCACCATCATGGCTTCCCAAAAGGTCATTGAGACCAGTGACGTACTAGTAGCCAGCAGCATGAAAGAAAGTCCAATTTAACCAAAAGTCACTACTCATGTCAATGTTCTACCATGGAAACTACATCATTCACATAATGGTAAAAATGTCAATTTGTGGAGCATGAGGTTGTCGCTTTCATAAGTTGTCTTGGCTGCCAATGGGATACCTCTCTGTGCTATTCGATCCAAACATGAACAATAATGATGGTAAAATGGTATGCTGAAAGACAATAGTTACAACAGCAACAAAGTCTTAGCACTACACTTGGAATGATTCACTGACATAGCTTAAACTTCAAGATCGCCCCATATCGCAAGACATCAGGCACTCTTTGAGATCTTTAGAGGTGTTGTGTTCGTTGACTGTGCAATGGTGATGATGTGAAGAAAATCAAAAAACAATAATACATCGAATACGTACGGTACGTGTACCGGTACACGTATTCAGTGCGAACCAAGTAACCTTACGTAAGTTAAGTACTCGTACCCGAAAAAAAAATACGACGATTGAGGATACCAGTGCTCGTACTTGGTAATTAAAAGGTTACCGACCTTTGGCAGTTTATTGCACCTAACGGAAAATATTTTACCCGGAAGACACCGACTATGAATACCGACCAGCACTCGTTGTTCTTTTGATTTTCAATACAAACTAGCGCCATTCGGTTGTTTCTCGTTGAAATCCCAGGTTTTTTAAAATTGCCCTAGCTTGTGCTGCTGAGCGTTTTTTGCACGTATCATGTGCAAATGAAGGTCGTGTGCGAAGATGAAAATATACGGTTCTGTATGTTGCACCCTCCTGAACGCACAATCACGTCTGAAAAGGCTATTGTCTCGATTTCATGATCTCGTTCGTGTTTCTCGGTTTCATGGAGGTTGTAACTATGATTCCTGCACGTGACGTTTTTTACCAATCTTCCATCGAGACACCAGTAGGGTTTTTCGTGCTCTGCCATAACCGCTATTTCGGTACTTTGTTGCCTAACTGTCTGATTTTCAAATTCCAAATACAAACAGAGCAGGACCAAAAAATTATTATAACAATACTGTAATTGTGAGAAGGTAACATTGAGAGAGAAGCTGAGCATCGGGTCGCACAGATCGGTGGCCGAATAAAGAGAGCAAGAAGCGCACCAACGGCTATCTTCCTAATTTCATCAAAAGGCAGTGTCGCAACATCCATCAGCTATATTTATTGCGCTTGGGAAGACAATAGGGAACAGCGATAGTATTATTCTTTACTTCAATAACAATGACAGCGCATCCCCATAGTACTCGATCGACCTTTTTCAGCTTTCGTGCAGTGCTTTCAGTCACTCAAGCGCTATTGTTTTTGCATGTCCTTTTGTCCAAAGGTTCGGAGGCGACGGCACCCCAATCGAGAAAGCTGCGGAGAGGGAATCTGCGACGAGGCATCAACAAGAATGGATTGACGAGCCCCGCGTCGGTGACCAGAAATTACAATCCACGACGAAGCAATAAGAGAAAGCTGGATCAAGGATTCTGGTATGGGTACATTCACATTGTTGATGATGGCAACAGCACAACCGAAGATTTTGTCGGTCTGTCGGATAACCCAACAACAGAGCCGACAACGACGGAATTCGCTGCCACAATGTCCGCTTACAATGAAACGGACTTCTTGGACAACGACTATGACATCGTTGATTTGGACCAGGAAAACAACACGCAAGTGCATCGGTTTACGGGAGACAACGAACTTGAACCCAATGATGATGACGGAGAAACGGAGACACGGTTTGACGAAGAAATTGATGATGCTAGTATACAATCTGGCCCCACCGCGTCCCCAACAAGACTTTTCAAATTTTTCACAGATCCACCCTCCGAATATCATCGGTTGGTTCCCCAGACATTGGTACCTGAAAGTGTAGATGACGACGAAAATGTTTTCATTTGGAAGCCAGACGACGAAGATGATGATCTTGTCGGCAAACTGGATGAAGCCACCCAAACTACATATCCTTCTTGGTCCCAATCTTCTTCCTCCGCACCGACCAACTATAGTAAGCCATCAACAATGCCTTCGCTTATCAAAACGCCAGTGCCAACTTTACGTCCGACTCACAACCCAACGAATTATCCAACTGCAAAACCTACTTTCAAACCAACCGGATTTCCTACACCTTCGCCGACATCTTCTCCAACACCTTCGCCAACATCTTCACCAACGTCTTCACCAACGTCTTCTCCAACACCTGCGCCAACATCTTCTCCAACGTCTTCACCAACGTCTTCTCCGACAGCTTCACCAACGCCTTCTCCGACAGCTTCCCCGACAGCTTCCCCGACAGCTTCTCCAACAGCCTCTCCAACAGCCTCACCGACTGGCCAACCTACACCCGATCCAACGTTTGCTCCCACACTTGTGCCCACACTTGACCCTACAGAGAACCCAACAAAATCGCCGACGAAGCGACCATCCTCGACACCGTCATCAACACCCACTGTAGTAAGGTCACAAGATCCAACTCCTAGTGGAACGTTGGAACCAAGCATTTCACCTCTACCTTCGATCTCGCCAACCATTTCAGATGAACCGACGATTGCACCCACAGGTACGCCCACTTCAACACCAACTAATCGACCAACTCTTCGTGAACAAGAAGGCCGGGCTCAAGGTTTAATGATACTATCTCCTTTCCCCAACGGGCAGACATTGGATAAATCAGGTATTGAGGTATGGGAGCAGGTAACTGAGCGTTTTCTAGAAGAGTACTTCTCCAACGTGGTAGAGCCGTCCATGATGGGTGTCACTGTTTGGACGCAGGTATTGAACGTTCGATATCAAGTTGCCGATGTTAACGATGCGACTGGGTCGAGTCGACGGCTGCAGCAAGACGATAGCAAAGATCCGTCGACAGAGTCTTTAGCGATTGAATTTGATTTGAAAACTTTTTATCGCTCGTTTGCAGAGGATCACGATCTTGATCAATTGGTGTGGTCTGCATTCGATTCGCCTCGAGATAAGACGAAATACGTCAGTCGACTTCAACGGCGATCAGAAGCGTTCCGCCCTGTGCAAGATGTAGGGGTTAAATTGGATGGTTACGAGCCCCCTCCTACACTAGTTCCTACACCAGTTCCTACGCGAGCTCCTACCCAAGCTCCTACCCAAGCTCCGAAACCTGAAAAGGTAGATTCGGCGGTGATTGTTGGAGCTTCCCTCGGAAGTATTGCCTTTGTCATTCTCATTGTACTCCTATTCCTTCGGCATCGCACTTCAAAGAGTGTAGACGACAATAAAGTTACAGAAACTGTAGTCACCCCTGTGACAACTGGGAACGTTAAAGTTTCAACAGAAATTTTGGTCGAACCCCAGGATGACGTGAGCACCTTAGGCGATCCAACGTTTGGCCAAGGAATGATGATGGGTGGGATTGAAAAGGATGAAATGACTGCAACGTAAGTTTGTTAATGCTGCCAAATGCCCGGTTTCATATGACTGACTGATTCACCCTTCACAACATTTCATGCTAACATTCTAACTGACTCTTGTACTTCAATTATTTCAGTGTTGGGGATGATTATGACTACACCAAACACTATCGGAACACACGCGGTGCAGCCCCAACAAACACTCGAGATCGTCTTGCTTCAGAAGAGATGTCAAAGATGTCTTCCGTTCAATCCATTTCAATGAGTAAACTTGGAAAAATGGAAGAAAATCTATTTGCAGATGATGCTTCATTCGAAGAACAATTCATAGATCCCGAAGAGCGACTCGACGTTGTTGCTCCTCCAGGAAAACTAGGCATGGTTATAGATACACCAAATGGAGGCACCCCTATCGTGCATGCCATCAAGGAGACAAGTGTTTTGGTCGATCAGGTCCGTGTAGGCGACCGGCTGCTTAGTGTGGATGGAGAAGATTGCACGGGTATGACAGCAATACAAGTTTCCAAGCTTATTAGCCTGAAATCTGAAAAACCAGCGCGCGTACTTGTCTTTGCAAGATCGACAAATACAAACCAAGAACAATAGTGATAGCCCAAAATTAGAAATAAGATTCATGTTTCTCTTGTATTGATATTATATATCGCTTCAAAAAAAGGTGTCACAACCAATGAAGTCCACCACCCTGGTTTTTGAAACAATTTTTCGCGAGAGTCCTTTGGGTATGTGTACGTGTTTAGAGCAAGGATCGGGGAAAATGGAGCTACAGTAAACAAATTGAAAACTAGGTGTCAACTAGAGCGCAATGTCTTCAACTACAACTATCAAAATGGCAGTTGCCCGGTCGTTCCATATTTTTCGACGTAATCATTTTGTTGTTTGGACAAGGTTTTGAGGATCGGAGAATTGATTTTTGCAAAACCACCCCATCCCGTCGAAAGGACTGGGGCCACTGCAGCAGCCATGGTCTCCATGTCCGGAGCAGCTGCTGCTTCCTCCGCAACCGCAACAGGTTCTACCGGTGCGGGTGGAGGAGCAACCGGTGCGGCGGCAGGAGGCGCTACCGCCTCGACCACCGGTGCCGGCGCTGGTGCGGGTTCCGGTGCTGCTGCTTCTGCGGCAGGAGGCGCCGCCGACTCTTCCAGGACAAAGTTGGCAAACGCGGCAATATCTTCCTCTTCTTCGACCGTGACCATGATTGGAACACCGACTTCGATGTCATCTCCACTGCCCGCCTCCATCAGGATCTTAGCTGGAGTTGCGGCACGGAGTGTTTCCAAAACAAGGACGCATCGATATCGAATTTGCACCGGTTTCGGAAGTGTTTTGGCCGCGGAGGGGTTTGTTTCGGAGTCGATTAGTGTGAGAGTTGTTTGCGTGTGAATCGTGACAGCGATGGACCGACCGATGGATCGATCGATCGCAGCAATCCGAACGTTCAAAACAAAACGTACCAACGAATCCATCATCCTGGGCTTCGAAATCGATCGAGGCTTTGTCCGTCTCGACCTTTGCAAGGGATTCTCCGGCAGAGAATGCAGAACCTTCTTCGACGTACCACTCGGACAAAATTCCGGTTTCCATGGTTGGACTGAGAGCTGGCATGCCCACCACAATGTGGTAGGGAAGGTCGTCGTTGGAAACAAGGGCGGATCGGGTGAAGTTGCGGCTGCGGAGATTCATCCATTCCATGCGGTGAAAAGATCGTTAGAACAACAGAGAAGACAGTGTCTCGATCGTCGTGGTATTGTTTCCAAAACAGAAGACCTTTCCTCCGAACACCAACTAGCTCAACACTCCGACCGCCAAACATCATCGGAACGCACCCAAAAACGAGTGCGAGTACCTACCCAAGAGGACTCAAGCCGAAGCGAGAGCACCTTCGAAGAACCGCAGCGCCATTTAGTCTACATACAGTGGAAGCAAGCATCGTTTATTGTCGATTTCAAATCAAATAGAGTACCCACGGTGAAGAGCGATCCATCGACCAAGCACAAAAAATAATTGTTGCTTCCTCCGATCATGGTCAAACTCGCCATTGATGAGAAAAAAAACGCCATATCTGTTGGAAAACGGTGTGGGGAACAGGGAGAAGGAGCGACGAAGGGAACGCAAATTTGGGAAACGGCGAAGCAACAACTAGTCGAATTGATCGTACCGATTACACCTTACACCACATATTTACGTATGTAGCCTATGTGTCCGGGCACTCCTACCTACATACATCCCTCCAACATCCTAATGGTAACCTTACCTGGTACAAGTAAGGTTAACCTTACCTACTTGTGCTCGCAACTGCTCGTACGGTACATCATCGCAACATTCTTTTTGGATGATCGTAACTGATCTCATCAACAAGATGGTGATGGCTTGTTGCGTAAGGTTACAGTGAGTTACCGGCAAGATTACGGAGTGCGAAACTTTTGGTATTCTTTTGGACGGAACCTTCAACAAAACGGAATAAGGTACTGAACGACACGCATTGTATCTACCGGATCAACGTTCCATTCTGATAGTGTAGTACCAGTAGTGATGAACCCCAGTAAAACAGACATGGCTCATACCAACAACCCCAGGATACACCATTTGATATTTCTCATGACAACGATGATGCTGTGTCGGGTTGTCAAAGCATTTCAATCCGGTTCGACTCTGTCCAGAACGGTGGCAACGCAAACGATAAGCGGATGTTCTGTGCTGTCGGAATCCTTGGAAGGCCCCGCGATGTCATCGACAGCAATGGCGAGAAACGAACACCGCAACATCATCGTTTCCAGAAAACATCAACAGCGACACCAACACCAACAGCGTTGCTCGGGGTTTCGCGAAGGGACGAGACTCTTTGCCAGCAAAACGTCCTCGTCGTTGTCGAGTTACGATGTAGCCGAAATACAGCGAGAATACAAGAGGGCAACCGAGCTCCTCGACGAAAACATGAAAGCCATTCCCAACAATCTGGATCGGATCGTGGAAGAGTTGGAAACGGAATCTTCCGCGCCGTCGTTCTGGGACGCCGAAAACAAGGCGCGAAATGCCGTTGTCACGGCGCGACTCAGCAAATACGGACGTCTCCAAACCAGGGTGAAAGAGTGGCAGCGATTGAAGGACGACTGCGAGGTCGCTCTCGAGATGATGGCTCTCGCGACGGGCGGGGGCGACGAGTCGGACGACGGCGAGTCTCTCTTCACCGAGGAAGAATACCATTCCCTGGTGGAAGAATTGCAGACGTCGGCCGACAAATTGTTGGCAGACGGAGAACGCTACCAATTGGAACTCTTGCTGAGTGGACCCTACGACGACCAACCCTGTCGGGTTCTGCTGACGGCCGGGGCCGGAGGCACGGAAGCGAACGACTGGGTGGCGGATCTGAAACGCATGTACGAACGACACGCCCAAAAAATGGGATACACCGTCAAGGTCGAGGACGAACAACAGGGGGACATTGTGGGATTCAAGAGCGTGGAAATGATCATCTCGAGCACGCCCGGTGGAGGCGACGGGGCAGCGGAACACCCCTACGGCTGGTTCAAGGGCGAGAAGGGCACCCATCGGCTGGTTCGTCTGTCGCCCTTCAACGCCAACAACAAACGGCAAACAACCTTTGCGGGAGTGGACGTCGCTCCCATCTTTTTGGACGAGACGGATCTCGCGGACATTGTCATTCCCGACAAGGACCTGGAGATCACCACGATGCGAAGCGGTGGTGCGGGTGGCCAGAACGTCAACAAGGTGGAATCGGCCGTCCGCATCAAGCACCTGCCGAGTGGTCTGAACGTCAAGTGCACACAGGAGCGAAGCCAGGCCATGAACAAAGATCTGGCTATGAATCGGCTCAAGGCGCAACTGATCGCCATTGCCAGGGAGCAGCGGGTGGCCGAAATCCAAGAAATCCGTGGCGACCAAGTGGAAGCGAGCTGGGGGACACAGATTCGAAACTACGTCTTTCATCCCTACAAAATGATCAAGGATCAGCGAACTGGGTGGGAGACGAGCAACATCCAGAACTTTATGGACGGAGATCTCGAGGACTGCATTGCCGACTTGCTGAAGAATCAAGCCAGGGACGAGCAAGATGCTTCCCTTCGACAAGCCGATGGCGAGATATAGGCCCTTGGATCATTGAGTTCCTTTCGTTTGATGAAAGATTGAAACAACTTCGACCTGCTGTGCTGTGGCTGGAATTCGTATGTTTGGAACCATGCTTTTGGGGGATTATTGTTTGTAAGAAGAAATCTTTCATCTCGTTTTCACTTCACAAGCATTGTAGTAGATCACGATTGATATCATCCAACACTCGGTGGGTCTCACGGATATGCTTACAATCATTGCTTTCCCGCTCCCCTAAGTACATATGGAACTGGTATGCATTCAATAAACTAAGACACGTTGTAACGACTCTTCCGAAGCCAGTCTGGGTGTAACCAGACTCTCGGTAAATTTAGTAACACTGGCAAACGTGCCGGTGGTATCGAAATCACGCGTCATGAATTACTGACTGAATCAATCAATCAATCACAATACTGTAATCATCTCAATCAAAGTCAATCAATAATTAAAATCAAAACAACAATCATCAAACATCGCAATCGAGATACAGTAAGGTTTTACTACCGGTACAGTGTAGGAGTAATTACGTACGTACCGTTATCGGGGTTTTGCACAAACCGTACATCTCGAAGTTTTGGCTCGATTGAACTTCGATAAATTTGTGCTCATAACCCAAAATTGCCTCCCGGTTTGCACGGTTCTACATCCAGCAATAACGAAAAAATGCGAACGCAAAAATCTCAGAAGTCGTGAGACTGGAGAGACGCGAAAAGTGACTTAGAGTACACGTACGGTATCTAGTACTAGTAACGTACAAGTACGTTCTTCTCCGTAAATTCCATGTATTTACAGTAATTACTACTTTTGATGCATGCACGCAACAATACGCACTCGTACCGTAAACACTAAACACACATCGAAACACGATCATGCAAAGTTATTCAATTCCTATCCTACAATATTTGCAAAGAAGAGAGCCCAAGTGAAATACACCGAAAAAAAGCTTGTACACACCCCTTGAAACGCATCGTTGTATTTTCACAATGCCTCTGATTACCAAGATAGCCGAATCTCTGGATTGGCCCGACGCCGATGGCGAGGCCGGAAAAGTGACCGTCGAGTGCGCCGGTCGAGGGTTCGTCGCCTTTTACGAACTGTACCAAGCGTCGGGGGGAGAAAGCGAAGACGAGATGTGGGCTGCGAAAATCGCCAAGGATGCAATGGATCGGGCCGGAGACGAGAGCTCCACGGATCAAAATGGGAGTGAAGATGGCGCTGCATTGCCACCCGCCGTCGACTTGTTTTCTCTTTCGGAAAAAGAACTGGAAGAAATCGATTATTACAAGGTCTTGCAACTGCCGTGTCTGCCGTCGGTCACTCCCGAGGACGTGAAAAAGGCCTACCGAAAGTCATGTCTGAAGTATCATCCAGACAAATCGGGTAGAGGGGAAGAGGATGCCGTCTTTCTGAAGGTCAAGGCTGCCTTCGAGACGTTGTCGACCCAAAAGATAGCTTACGATTCGACGGAGATGCCCTTCAACGATTCGATCCCATCCGACAACAAGATTGCGAAACACGATTTCTTCGAATTGTTTCGACCCGTATTTGAACGCAACATGCACTTTGATTCTCGGCTGTTGCCCTCGAACCAGAACAACAACGGCGGCAAGCGAAACAACCGACGAAAGAACGGCTCTACACGAAACCTCAAGAGCAAGAAGCAGCAGGGCCCCCCATCACTGGGAGATGCCAACACCCCCATCGAAGAAGTTCACGAATTTTATGACTATTGGATTCATTTTGAGAGTTGGAGAGACTACAGTTTGCAGGCAGCACGTGAACTCGAAACCGAGGATCACCTAGAAAATGCCGAATCGCGATACGAAAAGAGATGGCTGCAAAAGGAAGTCGATCGTGCCGCCAAGAAATTGAAACAACACGAGGTGGCACGGATTAGTTTGCTTGTGGAAAAGGCAATGGCTGCGGATCCACGAATGATCCAAGAAAAGAAACGATTGATCGAGGAGAAGGAGAAAAAACAGCGCGATAGGGAGCAAGCAGCTCGAGACAAAAAGAAGGCCGAGGAAGATGCCAAACGCGCTGCGGAACAAAAGGTGGAGGAGGAAAAAAAACGAAAAGCAGATGAAAAGATGGCAAAGGAACAAGAGAAAAAGAAGCTCCGGAAAGCCAAGCAGGCGTTCAAGAAGTACGTGGCCGCTGCGCTCGAAGAATTGGGAGAAAAGGAATACGCCCTGGAGGACGAAATAGACGTGATCTGCGCCGAGTTGGATCGACTAAAATTGACAAAACTGAATAGCCAGCTCGATTCCAAACCTGCTGCCGACGTTGTTTCCATCGTGAAGAAGCGTACGGAAAACATCAAGAATGGCTTGGATGGAGATGACGAAGAGGTTGACAATAGCAAGTGCGATGCAGATTCGACATCCAAACCCACAACAAATGGATCTTTAACAAACGGACACTCGAAGGAACACACAAAAACGGCACCCCCAACAACCTCTACATCAGCTCCTAAGAAGAAGACCGTAACCTTTACCAAAGACGAAATGACTGCTTTGGCAAAGGGAGTGAAGAAGTTTCCAGCAGGCGGGGCAAATCGATGGGATCAAATTTCAAATTACATCAACAATGTGTGTCGGCCAGAGAATCCAAGGACCAAAGAAGAATGCATTGAGGTTTACAATAAAACCGCCAAGTCGGCAAAGTCGCTTCAAAATGGCAACACGAGTCAAATGGGTCCTGCATCTGCTACAACTTCTACGGCTGACAAAAAGTCAGGCGAATGGACAGCACAACAAGACCAGCAACTTCAGGAGGGACTCTCTACCTACCCTTCCAGCATGGACAAGAACGAACGATGGAGTAGCATTGCGAGCCTGGTGAAAGGAAAATCAAAGAAGGAATGCGTTGCGAGATTCAAGGAGATCCGAAATGCTCTCAAGGCAAAGAAGTAATGACGACAGCACGCCATTCATTTTCGTTAAAATAGCGAGTAAAATCATTATCGACATTGGTTCTGTAAAAGTTTGTTCTTTTCTTTAGTTCCTCATTCCTCATACCGGTGAACCTTGTGAAGTTTGCGTCGATTTTTAAAACTTGATTTTGAGATTGATGAGATGATTCATTCAGTCAGTACCGTCCCTACGTACTACTAAATCATAGTACTTCGTAATACCCTACTACTTTGACCATGTACTACGTACCAAACTACGGGTACCGTAATCTTACTACTACAATGCAAGGTTGAGCATGACCCATGAGATTGTTGAAGCACGTTGTAAAGAAAAGAAAGAAGAGTCTGGCAGGTGGACCATTGGACACTGTGTAAAGCTGAGTTTCGAATGTTTTCAAGATCACTGTAACCTTACTCCTACAAGTAAACCTTAATTACTCGTAATCCGGCGCCAGATGAAGGGTAATACTTGTAAGATATTCGTACTCTCAATACGACCCTTTTAAATTGCAACGTCTCCAGTTAGGTCGTGTCCCGGATGACACATGATCGGTTTTACTTGTTTTAATCGTGTTATCTAACTTTTGAGCTCTTCAGTGCAACTTAGCCGAAAGAAAATCATCATGAATCCTGTATCACCATCATTATCGTCTCATCATAAAATATTTTTTTTTAGGGACCATTTGATTGTTGCACTAAGGTTTACTGTATATCGTATTGTAATGTACCATACTGATATGCATGATCATGACAACAAAACAACCAGAATACGAATGATCGACGAACGCCAACCACCGTTTCATCAACCCCTTGAACCTGTGCTAACGCATATAGTCGGGACGTCGTCCCTTTCATCGGATCCGTCTTGGTTCCAACAAGTCAGCACCGCCTTTCGTCGATGGATGATGACCGGCTGGATGGCGAGGGAGAAGGAGACCGAAACGACGACGACGACGACGACGACGGACGACAAAGTGACGCTCGTATGCATCTCAGATACACACGGGCAGCACCGTCAGATCGACATGCCACCGGGCGACATTCTTTTGCATGCAGGGGACTCCTCGCTTTACGGACGTCGAGAAGACGCGGAGGACTTCAATGCATGGTTAGGCACGCTGTCCTACCAACACATTCTCGTCATCCAGGGGAACCACGAGGCGAATGCGCCGTGGAAGAAAGAGGCCAAGGCAATGTTGTCGAATGCCAAGCTCTTGGTGCAAGAGGGTGTGACGTTGACCGTGGCAGGCAAGAACGGCGCGGCGGCGCATCGCATCAAGTTCTTTGGGTCTATGTTCAATTGGCCGTGTCGAGGAGAAAATCCGTACTTTGAACAGATCCCGACGGACACGGACATTGTTCTATCACATTGCCCCGCCCGTGGCTGCGTCGATATGGGTAAGGGGTGTGCATCGTTGAGAACGTGCATGCTGGAAAAAGTGAAACCACGCCTCGTCGTCTCAGGTCATGAACACGAGGGACGAGGCGTGACCGTAGTGGGAGGCACCACCTTTGTGAATGCAGCTAATGCTTTTGGAAACCATCATCAAGTGACTAAACAGCCTATTGTTTTGTATTATTGAGTGATTTCCCCAAAACATCATAGAGTAGCATTTGAATATATTTATGAGGCGAAACACATTTGCATACCACCACCACCAGTAGTACTACTATCTGATTCCACATCATGTGACCAAAGATGATTCTAGAGTCGTTGTTGTCCCTGCTGGCTGAATGAACTAGTACCATCACGAGTAGAATCTGGTGATTCTAGATCTAGTATTCTTAGTTCATTCTAGTTTAGCTATAGCAGCTACTATTAGTAGTAGTACTAGTGGCGGGTCTTTGTTGAATCCAATAACACCAGTACCACCAGCTGCTTCTACCAGTACTAGACTGTCATTAGCAGTACTAGTGGTTGATCCTAGAGTCCTCAGGCATAATCGAACGCCGGGCTCCAACCACCACTACGAGTACTATTTCTATCCAACCACAGTGCCTTGCTTGCTTGCTCTCTGCAGTGTGCTTGCTGCAGGTTTAGGCATCCATGCTAGTAACTCACCACATAGTGGTAGTAGGTTTCATGCATGTGGTGATTATTATCGCAAGATGAAGAAAGGGAACAACTCATCCTCTAAACCTTAAGTGCAATAGTATCTTTTATAGATACAGAAGGTAATGACACAAAAACCTACAATCGACTGACAATCGACTGACAATCGATCTCATCTCAAATCTCACCTCACAACATCATGATGATCCAATCAATCAACCACATCTCTCATCTTTTTGCCGCCGATGAGACATCGATCATGTTGCATTATATTGTTATGATTGGCATCCAAGCTTAGTTTGATACGACAGCTGAAACGTTTTATAATTGAAAACGATTCACCGAGGCAACACCATGAATGCTATCCAACCATGGCCATTTCTCATCATCGCATCTTTGCTACTGTTGCACATGAAAGCGACATCTTCGTCGAATGCTGCGTCTAGTGGGTCTCGGTTGTTGTTGCTGGATGTAGACAACACACTCTATGAAGAACGTTGTGCTGGGATTGAATCTCAAATCATACGAGGAACTCATTCATATTGTCAAGATGTTTTGGAGATGGACAGTCAAATGGCAGATGAACTCTACAAACAATATGGTTCTACAATAGAAGGGCTACAGCATAGCGTCTGGAAGGATCTTTCGGAAAGCGAACTTCAAGAAAAGCTGGAAGGTTTTTATCATGCTGTTTACGATGATGTAGATCCCTCTTCCCTTTTGTTGCCTGATATGGGCGCCAGTAGTGGCAGTACTGGGTACTCTCACGATTCGAAGGAGCAGAGGAAAATGACGCGTCAACTCTTGAAATCTAGTCCTTTGCCCATTGCGTTGGCATCAAACTCGCCATCTTGGCACATTTGCAAAGTTCTCCGCGCTCTTGGATTGGCAAAAATCTCAAAGGAATGCAAAACGTTCACACCCGATCGACTTCGTTCATATCCTACAAAGAACCAACCAGAAAAATTCTTCGCTACCGCAATTGATGACGAAAACGACGGTAGTGGTCTCGATCAATATACATCGGCTAGCTTCCTAGACGACTCACTCTACAACTTGAACCGTGTGAAAGGGGCATTCCCCCTCCTTATCGATATAGTCCACCACATTAATCGAAAGCACGAGAATGGCGACGGTGAAACGAGTAATACTGAATTTGGCGAGGAAAATTTGGTCCAAGCTCTGATCAAAGAGTTCGGATTAATCAATCCCACATATCATCTTTCTCAAACGCGATACCTAGAATCCAAGAACAAAGTCGACCGTCAATCTCTTCATGCTGGAATATGGAACAAAGTTGTCCAAGAGTTGAAGGATATAATGCTAGATAATAATTCTGGAATCAAGTCGGGAACAGCGACCGATGACGAACCACTCTCGATTGTGGATCTCGGAGCTGGGCTTTTGTCGATGTTGGATCTCCTTCTTCACGGGGATGCAGAGCGTGGACTAATGGCTTTAAGTCCTATGTCGGAGACATTGGAAAATGAATCAAAAAGCAAAATTGTTCGCTATACTGCCTATGAGTCCAACCAAGAACTTTATGAATCATGCAATCAACGACTACTTTCTTGGGATTTCGATGTGACCGAAAACACTGCATCGAATGAGGACGGGATGGTTGACACTATTGACTACCAGAAAGAGCATAATGGCGTAAAGATTCAAGTTAGATTGATTCTTCGAAACTTTGCCGATGGTGACAGTGATCATTTGCACTCAACAGTCGAAGCATCACCCCCGAATTTGATAATTGGATGTTGTTTTGCCGACTTGATCGATCCCGAACAACTAGTTCCAGACTTGCTCCGTACGTTTGGTCTTCTCAATCTATCCGCATCCCGATCAACCTCGAAAGGAACATTGATATACTTTCCTATCACCTTTACCGGAACGACACAGTTTTTACCACCCAGTCCTTTTGAATTTCAATCTGACGGAACGGCTATTCCATCCGATACTGTTGGATTTCGATCGTATTCTCGAGCTCTTGACACAGTTCTCGGCCACAACTTGGATCCATATCTCTTACAAGACGTAATGGAAGACTATGGAGCAAATTTGGTCGATTTCGGTGCGTCAGATTGGAAGATCGATCCAGAGCGAGATGCTTATTTGCATGAAACAATGCTGTACTTTTTCGGTAGCACAGGAGGGCCTCAGCTTCTAAAGGAAGGTTGGGATGCACCAGGATGGATCGAAAGAGCACAAACCAACCGGCCCGCTATTCGAGTGTCGAATCAGGATTTACTCTTTCGGATAGCTCCATACACCAAACTTGGTCCGGAGAACGAGGCAAATATCCAGTCAGAAGACAAGGAAAAAATGTCAGAGATTTTGTTCACTGCGCCACATGAGGTAACTTCGGTAGAACGAGATATTCCATCAACGTTAGGACCCAAACAAGTTCTAGGTAAGTTTTCAGTATCAGAGTTTGTACAACTTGAAAGGTGATTTTGTTTTTGTGTTTTTTCTTTTGACGAGACCGTACAATACTCTAATTTGAGTCGAAACACCCATTTTAGTTCGCGCATCCTACTCGTTGATAAGTTCGGGGACTGAACTAAAGATCTTCAAAGGAAATTTTGACGATGATGCAGCCCTTGATGTCAATATCAAGGATATGGAAGACGAACGAATGGCCTACCCTCTTTCATACGGATACTGTCTTGTAGGAGTCGTTGTTGATTGTGGAAGTGATGTTTCTCGTCAAGGTTTCATGGGCAAAACTGTTTTCACGTTTTCTCCGCACTCTAGCCATGTCGTAACAGACGCTGATGCAGTACAAATTGTACCTTCAGACATTGATCCCAAAGACGCTATCTTTATGCCTTCCGTCGAAACGGCCTTATCGTTAGTACACGACGCTCACGTCAGAGTTGGAGAAAACGTGGCGGTTTATGGTCAGGGATTGATTGGTCTGCTCGTAACAGCACTTTTGAGCCAAGGGAAGAGTGATGCATCAAGTGGAAGGTTCAATAGCATTACAACCTTTGATATGATCCCTGATCGCCTCGCTGCGTCGTCAAAAATGGGTGCATCTCAAGCCCTTGTTCCGGGGAAGAATTCTCAAAAAGGAGGTTTTGACGTTGCCATAGAGGTTAGTGGGAATGCCCGAGCTTTGCAATCTGCAATTGATCAGACACTGAATGGCGGTCGCGTAATCGTAGGGTCCTGGTATGGTAACAATGATGTTTCCCTGAAATTAGGGATCGACTTTCATAGAAGCCACAAAACAATTCAAACATCACAAGTCAGCGAGATTCCAGCCGAGTTGTCTCGCTTGTGGAGCAAAGAAAGGCGATTTGCTTACACGTGGGACTTGGTAAAACAGATAAGACCTTCTCGGTTACTGACCAAGATTCTTACTTTGGAAGATGCCCAGGAAGCATACGAAGCATTGGACGGTGGGACTGAAATTGCCATTGCTTTCGAATACTCTAGAAAATGATCTTAATACGACGTCAAAAGAAGCATTGAATCATTCTATCCAGGTTATGTGAATTACGCGAGTGGCTATTCATCAATGAAATATTCTCCGACGATAGAATAGAATATATGCTGCCGAAGAGTGGACATCAGAAGGTTGAATTGGATGCACACTCGAGTCGTCAAATGCATTCCATTCCTTTGAAATACCCGTCTCGTCCCATTGCATCGCAAACGCGGTGTAGTGTCCGAAACCCAATCGACCGTAGTGATTGACAACTGCGAATAAATCATAATCAGCGGGGACATTGCTGTTTGCAAAATCTTTGTTACCTTCAGTTGTTTGCAGACGAGCACAGTGGGGATTCATGTCTAAGCCCGCCAAGGGAAAATCAACAAATGTATTTAGCTTGTCTCGTCGAAGAGCATGTTTGAACTCAAAGCGCTTCAGATGAACCACTAGAATATTTGGCAATCTCCAGAGTTTCATCGTTTTCAATGCTTGTACGTGTTCCTTACACTTCGAGCAGTACCACATATTGTTCGTATCCAATCTCTCGGGTCTTGAAAAGGACTGAAAACATTGATCTAATGTAACCCCTTTCCTCGTGGTTGAATTGTTCAATAATCGTTGCTGACGTATTGCTTCGACAAGAGTCGGATGATTTTCGACCTCCAAGAACTTGTTGGGATCAATGATCGAGTTCTTCTCGTTCGGAGTGGTTTGTGATTTCCAAACCAAATTCAAGAACAGAAACCTTTCTGCGCAATCTTCACCTAGAAACGTCGACAGGAGAGTTTTGGATAGTATCGGGAGGATACTTGTAGCTTCCTTGTCGCTATTTGTCTTAAAGATGTTCCGTGATCGGCCTGCAGCATCCACAATGTGGATGGTTAGGACGTCCTCTAGTCGGGAATCTTTCGCATTCTTATCTCCAATGTCCGCAACCAAACGCCGCACAAAACCACATATTAGCTGCCAGAGATCATGGCATGAGCTATTCTTGGCATCGATTGACGTCATGAAGGGTAATCCGATGTGCTTGTGTTCCGGGGTGTCACCATTTGCAACATTACCCTTATCTCTGCCCTCCTCCGCGTCACTCCTAGTCTGATTTATTTTGTTTTCCAAAAGAGAGTGTGTCACAATCATGTGCAACGTGTCTTTTACCGCATAAGGAGTAACTTCGTAGGCAACGATATTATCTTCATTCGGATTAATGGTTGACAAGCTTTGTTTTTCATCCAAAAGTTTGTATATGCTATTCTCGTAGACATCTGTCATGATCAGCTTATCCGTGGGAATTTGTGCTAGATCTGCAACAGCAGTTCGCAGGTCCAAAATACAGGATTGTCGTCGGAGAGTTACACCGAATCGAACAGGTTTCCGCTTCCCGTCGGCAAAATGAACCAAAACCGGAACGGCCATCGTGGCAAAACCAGCATCACTGGAGGGAATCTCCAAAGAAACATGATTAAAGGCGTCAAAGGAGACAGAAATTCGCTTGCATTTGGGGCAAACGCAAGTCGATTGAAATTGTCCATAGAATGTGTCCATCACTAAGGAATCATTTCGTCGTTTGTGGGAACTCCAAGCCTCGGCTGCGGCGATGGTCATGTTTTGACCATCCGTCACATCCGGCATTTCAACGTAAGGCGCTCGACGGATGCGATTGAGATCCTCGTGGAGACCGTCGAGAAGGTACGCTAGGAATTCCTGAGCGTCGTGCTGGTGACACCCAGCAAATCTTGGTGCAAAAAGAGCAATGGCTCGTTTGAGTGCTGTAGGCGAGATAGAATTGGTTCCCTGTTTCATCCAGGCATCCTTGAGGAATGTTTCGTACGCAAGAGCTAATTTGCCTCCAGTTCCGAGCGGGTTCGATGTATTCAGATCCGATTTGAAACGATTAGAAAGGAAATGTCGCGTCAACGGTGTGGCGTGACTAAGAGATTGGAGGGCAGAATTCATAAAGCATGTGTTTCCCAAATTATTCAGTCCGACGCGACCACCATCAGATGGAAAGGGTATCTGTACCAACTTGATCGATTCATTGTTTTCGGTGTTTGTTGCGATTCGTCTCATGGAGTTGCAATGCTGTCTATGGAATCGCCAGTGTGATTCTTGACAAGCCCTGTCGCAATACTGAACCATCAAGCACTGTTTGCATCTTGAATTGGCTCCCGGTGCACGGCATGCATTGCATCGCGGGGTCGAGCGACAAGCAATTGTAAGCCTACTCGACTTTAATAGCGATGTTGAAAGATAGAGGGCAAGGTTGCCATCTTTTGTTATTCGTCTGCACAAACTAGGAGTCTTCTCTCCGTACCATGACCGCAACGCGTTGTAGACTTCTCGCGGCACAATTTCATAGTGATATCCCCGTATCAGGTTGGGTTTCAGTGACGGTGAAGCGCTTTTCTTTGGGTTATCTCCGTCGACACTTTCATGGGAGATTGGGGCTGGAAGATACCATTGCTCAAAAAAACTATCATTGGTTGGAACAATGAGCTCAGAATTGTCGATTGGTCCAGGAGTCATAATTATGCTATCGTTTTCGTCCTCTTCGTCGTCGGACGAGTCGTCATCATCATCACCGTTTCCAAAGCGTTTCCGAAACTGCAAGGGGAAAGATGCCCCAGGAGGCATATACGTCAAAAGCAGTCGTCGTCGTTTGTGCTCTACCGAATTATCCCCCGTTGAGTCGGCAGTTGAGTCCTTTTTCTTGCGAGAAGCTGACGCAAAATCGAAAAAATCGACGTATCGACACCATCGGACCCACCAATTCCATTCCAGCAGGAAAAATGCTTCTCCCTGCAGCACTCGACCACTCTGGTAGCGCGCAACCAACAATCGTTTAATATCTTGTTTTTGCTCAGATTGCAGTCGTTTTTGTTTTGGCAAAGCGGACTTGGTGTTTTTGTTTTGGTTCTCGTTTCGCGTCAACCTCATGGCTCCCTCGCTATTCCATTGTTGCTTTTCTTGCCGATTGAACTCCTTCTGCAATCGATCCAAAGATCGTTGGCATTGCTGTATAACTCCCTTGTTGCTTTTCCGTTTGCTTCCAGATTTGCCACGTCCACCACTACTATTCCCATTCTCAGATGAAGATTGTCGCTGTTCGTGGTTTTCTTTCTCTAAACACAGCAGAGCCTGTTGGAGGTCACTTATCGCTCCGCTCAACAGCTCTTTCTTCCTCCCCATACCCATTTTTGATTGGCACTGTTCAGAGCTACTCTGTCCATGGCTCTGATTGTCGGCTTTTTTGTCCATGTTACAAGAAAAGTAGAACCCCTCTCTTGCGCACGCTCGTCGATAGAGAGCTATTGAAATGAATCGCGAAACACAGTCAGCCTCGACCCGCATAATGGAATTCGAAGGAAACACAAGCAAATGTCACATGAATGAATCAGAATCAGATACCTTTACACGAAAAATCTACCGTACCTTTGCTGTTCTGGGGTGCGATCGATAGCAATTCGTTGCACTCTTCTTCGGCTCGATCGTATTCGTGAAGTTTGAGAAGGGCAAATGCCATGTTTGATCGCAGCGCAATTTCCAGAGAACCTTCCGATACTGGTCGTCCCGTCGAGGGGGCGTCGTTGTGGTTTGATTCGTGTCGAGTTTCTTCAGTTGCTTCTCGTTGTCGCAGCAAGACCGCCAGACCCGAACGATACGAATGCAAGGCTCCACCCCAGTCTTCTTTCCCAAAGCGTTTATTCCCCTCGTCTTTCCAATCACAAGCCAACTTTGTTGTTTCCCTATCTTTGTTTCCACCATGGTTCTCCTCCCGATCCTGGTCCATCGCAGAAGGCAACCCGGAAGAAGACGCGGATACGGAGGGCGAAAATGATGATGTGGTGCCGCCCATTTCTGTCGTCGCATCCGGCATCGGAGTATCGCCATCGTCGGACCTGTTGTGTTTTTCGGCCTCGTCAGAGTTTCGTTGTGTTGTCGCAACATCCATCGTGGTCTCTGTTGTATCTATCGAACGGCGACAGAAAATAGAGGTATCCCGATGACTTTACGTCATTTCGTTGTGGTCCTGAATTTGGAGTTTGGGGAAAGGTTCGTCATGAAAAAAAGATGCTTCCCGGTAGGTCTTGATGTCATTCGTGTTGGTTAACCTTACTGGTCACTACACGTAGTTTAGTACCGGTAAAGTAATTTTCTATCTGTTGCAATTGGTGATGGCGGTTCATTTATTTCTTCTCGTGTTAATCAATAAGGTTACGAGTCGAATGAATCATCATCAAAACAATCTCAAAACACAAGAAAACAAAACTTTTTTTTTGGAAGATTGAGAGAAAAGTCACAAAAAATGGTGTCCAATAGAAGTAAAAAAGTCACGTCGTCGCAGTAATTTAAACGTAACCTTACGCATATGAGTACGTAACTCGTACCCGGTACCGTACGCAATGTGAATATTACCATGTAAGGTTTACCGGGTAAGGTTTTCAATTAGTTTACCACTCAAAACCTACAAGCAGCTTGCCTTACGTGACTATCATCCATTTGTCTCGTTGTGCCCAAGCATTCTTCTCAATACCACTCTATTGATTGAATATCAATCCAGAGATGGTTGTACACAACCATGACGGACTAGTTTTTCAAATAAACAATATTATCTAGCGACATTAACGGTACTTTCGTTTCTTTTGTTTCCCACTTCCTCGTTGGTTGGGCAGGGCACCTCCCCGTCCACCACTTCCACCGGCGTAGAATCCCTTTCTGATTTCCGATTTCAGGTCTCCCTCGAAGTCGTCGCCTCCGATACCTCTTCGCTTCTTGCGCCCGCCGGATCCCTTCGATCCTGCCAGCTGCTCCTTGAGCTCTCGCGTGGCGAGTCTCTGGGCCTCGCTGACGCGTTCCAGCAACACCAGCACGGTCTCTTCGTCGAGCTTGTATTCCGGCAGCTTCTTTCCCAGAAGACCTTCCAGTCGCTGGTATACTTCCACATCGTACTGGGTTACCATTGCGATTGCCTTCCCGGAGCGACCCGCTCTGGCGGTTCGTCCAACGCGGTGAATGTAATCCTTCCCGTGCCCCGGAAGATCAAAGTTGATGACGAGATCGACGCTCGGGATGTCCAGCCCACGGGCGGCCACGTCCGTGCAGATGAGAATCGAACGCGATCCACTCGTGAACTTGTGCAGTGCTCCCAATCGCTTGGGCTGAGACATTTGTCCGTGCAGACAAATGGCAGGGAATCCGAGGTTGCGCAACATCAGGGCAAGACGTTGCACGTTGTTGCAGGTTGCTCCGAAAATCAACATGGACTGCCCGGCATATTCGTTGACGAGATACGTAAGATAGCAATCCTTGTATTTGGCAGGAATGAACAGATACGACTGCAACAGCTTCTTGGGAGTTTGGAATTTGGTGGAAACCTCGACCTTGACGGGGTCCTTCAGACAAGCTCGCTGGAGTTTCTGGACCTTGGAGGTCATGGTCGCCGAGAACAGCAATGTCTTGCGCTTTTCGGGAATCACCTGCAAGAGCTCATTGAGTTCTTGTTCGAAATCCAACGAAAGCATGCGATCGGCTTCGTCTAACACCAGATACTGAAGACTGCGCAAGTGAAAACCTTTTGTGTTTGTCAAGTGATCGAGCAAACGACCGGGAGTCGCTACTAGAATGTGGGGATTGCGTCCCAGTGCGATCGATTGTTGTGTCATTGGAACTCCTCCTACGATGCACAAACTCGTAGCTCCCATAGTGGTACCCAATCCTTCCACCACGGCGTGAATTTGGAATGCCAATTCACGGGTGGGAGCTAACACCACGCCAAAGACGGCCCCCCGCACAGGATTTTCCAGCAATGCCTGCAACATGGGAATGCAAAAGGCACCCGTTTTCCCCGAACCGGTTTCGGCCAATCCGATAATGTCCCGGCCCTTGAGTGCATCCACGAGCACCTTTTCTTGGATGCGGGTTGCCGATGTCCAACCCAGGTTGTCACAGGCTTCGACAATGGCATCGCACACACCCAAATCTTTGAAAGAAGTTTGGGTTACAATGTCCTGCTGTTCCTCAGCGCCATCGGCGCTGGCGTCGGCCTTGGCATCGGCGTCTGTTGATTGCGGTTCTTCTTTCTCTTTCTCGTCAGAGCTATCATTTTCACTGTCTTCCTCCCTCTTTTTCATAGCATCCTCGGCTTTCTTCTGACTTCGCTTTTTCAGCTTTTTCTTTTTGTTCTTTTCGGAGTTTGTCATAATGAATAGATGTAGTACGTATAGACGTACTGATGCCACAGCAAAGGATAAAGATGCAGCTTAGCGAAGATCGGGTGTTTTCGGTGCGATTACCGTTGCAATGATCGTCGATCTCTTTGTGTTCCAGAGTTCTTTGTTTTGAGACGAGACGAGTAAAGTTTGATGAAAGTTTCTCGTGTCAGTGTGGAATTCAAGTTCATTCCTTCTGGTCAACGAACTGACAAAGACGCGGAAAGTGTTTCGTTTGGTTGGTTGCAGAGCTACTAGGGACCTATTTAGTCCTGTTTACTAAATTATGAGAAAACACCAAAAAATCGATATTTCTCTCCCCCGAAAAACAAAACTTGGTGACTCATACGACTGGAATCCGAAAAATAAGATCTAAACTTGATGTTGAATCGAGAATTTTGAGATGACGATGATGATTCATTCTGGTTTGAACTACGACAATGAATTGTTTGTGTGGTGTTATTTTCTGTACCGTATCATTCAGAGTATTGTATCCGGTTACCTTAGCAATACTATAGAGACTCGAAAGAAACGAGAATGATTTGTAAATCAACTGCGAGCGCATTGCTGCTGCTAGTGACGAGTCACACATGTGCAGCATGGACGACGCTACAAACATCGAGAGCGACGCCCGAAGTTAGATCTTCGTCCTTCCAATCGCATCGGCTGCTATCGGTTTCGCCATCCGTTTCGACGACATCCCGTACCATCTTGTCGGCGGCAGAGAAGGATGCTGTCGAGGGTGAGAGTGCCGCGCCAAAGAGAAAGCGCAAGCGCAAGAAGAAGGCTCAAATTGTCGATGTCGACGATGCCAGTTCCGAAACCACAGAAGACGCGACAACAGAACCCGCAGAATCGGCACCAACGGCGCCAACCCTGGAACTGAGACCCCGTGAAGATGCACCTGTTCAACTCGAGGTCAAAAACATTGTGGCCTCCAATACAGAACCAGAACCTAGTGCAATTGCGACCGTTAGCTCTATGCTTTCGTCCATAATGGGATCGAATGATGATGCTGGTAGCAGTAGTGGTATGTCGGCTTCGTCTTCTGCAACCAGTAGTGCTTCCAAATCTGGCTTGGATGATTTTGGAGGGCGTCCCCTGGATGATTCTCTCGATCAGCTCTTGGAAGATGCTCGCATTATGACGGAGCAAGAGAAAGACGCGAAGGGCGAAGGTGGTATGCTTTCGGACGAGGAGGGAACCGGTGTGAAAGCAATGATCGGAAATGCCTTATCGACCATCGTTACGGTCGATTTCTTTGTGGTCTGTGGATTCTTAGCGTGGTTTCTGTTGGGAATTTTCTGTAGTTACATTCTCAAAGACGACACTGTGCAAATTGCTTTCAACAACAACTTCGAGAAACTTGTTCAACCAGCTCTCGGAGTTCTGATGATCGCAGCGATCGGTGGCAACTTTTTCAAGGAAAAAGAAGAAGAGTACGATTTGTAATGTTAGAAACAGCTATATGAAATGATGAGAATCTAGAAATCTAGGTTTGCGTCGGCGGGATCAGTTCCTACTTGGAACCAATACGACATGTTGATTCTCGTTTTGTTTGGTTTCATGTCCACATAGCTCCAACAGGATACCTTCATCACGTCGTTGTCACCTGCAGTCACAGAATATTAGATACTGAAACTCATATTCCATTGAACTTCCACCAAGTGTTACGTTCCTTACCTACTTACATTCAAATGTTTCTCAGGGAAGTGCCTCTTCTACAATATTCGTTAAACTCTTACAACAATGTTCATTCTGTCACATATCGGTTCCAATGTTCGTGATAGAATATGTATCCTACAGATTCTAGTGGTGGAAGAGAGATGTGAACTCGTCTACTCTGTCACTTCCTACAGTACTGGGATACGCGATGTTAATATGAAATAGAGTAAATTGTCCCGTTGTGTATTCCTAAAAACGTAGTATTAGACGTTACAAAAATGGTCCGTGAAACATCAACCTTTCCCATCTTGGTTGTAGCATCCAATGCCACCCGAGTGGAAGTAGCTTAGTTTTCAGGGATTTCGATTTCTCCGTCATCGATTCCTTGTTGGATATCACGGGGAGATTCTCCGTTGACAGTGCATCCAATAGAATTGCAGGTTCCCAAAATTTCCTTTACGGTTCCGGCAAGCTTCTTTGCGCAGGATCGTTCACGCATTTCCTTGGCAATGTCGATAACTTGGTCCAAGGTAAGGTTTCCGTCGTGCTTGACGTTCTTCACCTTCTTGCGGTCACGGTAAGGCTCGTTCAAGGCCTTCATGACGAGAGAACTGGACGAAGGGATCATGGAAACGGTAGCCTGACGGTTGACAACAGTCAACTTAACAGTAACGTTGAGACCCTTCCAGTCCTTGGTTCCCTTTTGGATATCTTCACCAACCTTCTTGGGAGACAGACCGAGGGGACCAATCTTGGGCGCAAGGGCGGAGGCCGGAGCGACCTCACCACCCACGGTGCGCATGATCACAATCTTAACATCATCACTTGGAGGAGGGCCCATGGTATTTATAATCGATGACAGCAATTAGTGCTTCAAAAATAGACTTGGAAGTATTCTCTGTCGACGACGACCCTGAAAATGAAGTTCTTCCGGTGAGCTTCAGAGGACTCATCGACATGAAACATTCCCTTTCTCGGGCCATCGTTATTTCCGATAAAACAGACTGCGAAAGTGACATCCGCTTTTTTAGTAAGCACGTAATAGGTAGTAAAGTACCTAATCAATTCATACCTTCATACGATAAGATCAATACACTGAGATGAAAACGGAGAATAGTTTCGCCTGTATTCGTATGATACGAATAATAAGTAAAAACCGTATGATAAACGACAATCGTAATAAGTGGCATCTTTAATCGTGAATCATCACTACGGTACGGTACGGTAAGGCTATTCCCAATCATGAGAGTCGAATTCTCGTAAGTTACTTGTAGCCGAAAATGGAAAACGGTCTAGAAGGTAAGGCTTATTACCGGTACCGGTACGTATCCGAATGCTGATTGCTGATTGCTGATTGCTGATTGCTGATTGCTGATTGCTGATCTCTGACTTTTGGCTTTTGGATACCTTCTTTAGTCTTTAGTCTTCACCAGGCCTTGTCAGCTCCGTTACTGGTTTCAGATTGAAAGAGAGAGGCAAGATGACGATAGCCAAACCTTCCGAAAAGAAAATCAAGGTTTTCATACTACTCGGTCAATCCAACATGGTTGGAATGGGACTAGTCGAGGGAGAAGAAAAAGATGGAAGTCTTGAACACGCCGTGAAATCGAAGAATCTTTATCAATACTTAGTAGATGAAAATGGAGTGTGGAAAGAAGTCATCGACCCGCACGTCTGGAATATATTCACAATGGGAAGTGGGACCGGTGAGGGTGCTATCAAAAAGAACGAATGGCTCACGGTTCGGAACACTCGGACAATTGGACCCGAGATTGGAATTGGATGTGTGTTGGGGCAATGGATCGCTTCGAATAGTTGTCGTGGGGGAGGTGCTGGTGACGACATTCATGATGACATTGTCTTGTTAAAAAGCTGTATTGGCAATAGGAGTTTAGGATGGGATCTTTTGCCACCTGGAAGTAAGTCTTTCGAATATACCGATGTAACGGGGAAAGAATGGACATACGCAGGATACAAAGAATCCCCGAGCCGTTGGGAAAAGGGAACTAATCCAATACCTAATGATACCTGGTATGCAGGGGAGCAGTACGATGGCGACGTTTATCGAGCCAAGGAAGTGTTAGCAGATCTCTCAAAGTATATTCCAGATGTGACTATGACAACGCAATACGAGGTTGCCGGGTTTTTATTCTGGCAAGGTGACAAGGATCGTTACGACATGGCATACGCGAGTCGTTATAAGGAGAACCTGGCCCGATTCATACGAAAGCTACGACTCGACTTCGCATCTCCTAATGCAAAATTTATTCTTGCTACACTTGGCCAAACGTCGAAGAAGTCGGACGATTCTAAACCAGGAACGGATCGACTGATTTTCAATGCGCAGATGGAGGTTCCGGAAATGGATGAATTTGTTGGCAACACTGCTTGCGTGTATTCCAAGCCTTTTTGCCACGGGGGTGCCTCCAATAGTCATTACGATCATAACGCCGAGACATACATGGATGTGGGACTCGCAATGGGACGCGCTTTGGTTGCTCTCCTTGATGATTCGGGTGACGACTAGTCAGTTGAAGTGAATGTTTGAAATTGCAAATTTTGAAGAAATTAGAATTTGGGGTACACTTGTTAGATCTTCGACACTGCTGCTTTACGTTTCGGAGGTTTTCTCTTTGGGACGACACTTCTCGTACAAAGATTTCCAGTGAGCAGCTTCCGCTGATGCATCGGAGCCTCTTTTTCGCTCTGCTTTCAGTAATTCTTGAGCGCGTCTTAATTCCTCTTTCAGAGCTTCCTTTTCTGCAAGCTCTGTTTTTCTCTCCGATTCTCTAGTTCGCTCTAAGCGTTCAATCTCTAATGCGTGCGAGGTTCTAGTCGAGATCTCACCCGCAAGCTGACTACATAATTGCATCATTTCTTCATCAACGTCATCGTTCCTGATGACATGATAAACTTTCTCGATTTTTCGATCGATTTCCTCTCGCAATCTCTCGAGCCTTTGTTCGTTTTTTCCAAACACATTTGAAAGGTGTGGGGCTTGCAAATCTTGCCTTCGTTGCACACGTTCAATTTGTTGACTAAGCGTTGCGGAAATCTCTAACCTTTCCATTTTTTTCCGCATTCGTTCGAGTGAATGTGTATGCATCACATTTACGCCAATAAGCTGGGCGTGCATCTCGTCGCGTTCTGCCTGTATGTTTGTCAAGGCGTTGTGTAGTGAATTGTGGATGTGATCGATCAGCGAAGGTGGAAGAAGGGGGTCATAAATAATTGGCTCGGATTCGACAGTAGAATGTGTGTCAGGATTCTTGATGACTCGAATTGGCTGAATACCTTCATCAACTGCAGCTTTAGTTTGAATTTGCCGGAGTTCTGCATCGCAGGCGGACAGAAGATTTAGAATGGTTCCGCTACGATTTTCTGGCTCTGGCAAACTCAAACAAGGCTGAGGTTTCTTCGTCGCATCCTTTCTTCTTTCGTCATCTTCCAGAAGAATCTTATTGCTTTCAGCAGAATTGGAAGCAGAATCGTGAGTGCTCTGTTCGATTTTTCTGATTGAACAATCAATGCCAAGAGTTTCGGACAGAAATGTTAATCCACTGGCTGGAAGAGGACATTCAAGTAAGCTGTTTAAAAAATTTTCAATGGATTCACATTGGTATTGTCCAAGACCTTCGATGCGCTCTGGGAATTCGCCACCACTAAGAAGACCGCCTAATATTCGCCCCCAGACTACCATCTTTTCAGCTACATCTGACTTCGATGATCTCTCAGTGGACAAAGCAGACGGTTCATCACTACCAAATCGACGTTCTCCAGTAAGTTCCGGCAAAAAATGTACGATTGTTTCAGATATCCCTGCGTATAACTTCAATACGTCTCCAAAACTCCATTGCTTCTCAACTGGTACTTCAGTTTGCTCAGAGTGTACTCGCAAAACCTTGACGAGGAAACGAAGGGGATCACATTGGTTTTTCGACGGAGCACTTGGTTGTTCATTTTCACGATTAGAAATCGAATCAGTGTTCAAAGTTTCTTCTTCTTTGGTAAATGTCAACCTTCCGTTCTGTCCGTTGTTTTCATCTGCATTATTTCCAACATCATTGGTATCCTCCATAGTCGCAACTCTGGCTGAGAACTCCGTGTCATTAACAAGGACCTCGGTTTCAGACATCGTTGTGATTTCACTCACATTAACCATCCATTTTTCTTTCAACACACAGAGTGTTTTTACGTCCTGATTTGGTGTGTTGTGCAAACTTATTTTCTCGTGGCCAACATAGATATTTTTCAACGTTAATGATTCACCCCCGAACAAGGGATCGACAAGTGAATTATCTTGCTGCTTACGAAAACTGAAACGTGAGCTGCGTCGATTCTTCTCCATTTGCTTGGTGGGATCTCTATTGAGGACATTCGACATCGCGGAATGTCCTGCATCGGAGAATGGGGAATTTCCAGCCCCTGCGTCTTGTTCAACGGAACCTTCAGGAAGGGTCACAAAAGATGACATACTGTCTGCCGAATTTTCCTTCTCCGACGGAAACTGGATTCATTTGGATTGCTATCGTTGTCGTTTATGAGAGTGGAACCATCGTATGACGAGGCGTCCTCTGGGTCGTTCAGAGCGCTTCTATCATCAGCAGAATGGATTTGTGAATCAGACTGAAATTGCCCCACGTCGTCACCACGGCTGGGTGTCAATCCACCAAGTTTACCCCTTAGATTTGACAACCGACCTTGCTTTTCAACGCTTCCTTTCGCCATCATCCTTGCGTTCTGAATTGCTGATCCTAGTTTATTTCCAAATTTAAGAGGTGTTCGCTGTCCACTCTGTCCTCGATTTTCGTCCATATGTTGATCTATTGACAATGAATTTTTTGAATCCGACTCAGCCGTGTCTCCCTCAGCATCAATGTTCTTTTCAGAAATAAGTCTATTCGATTCACGCTTTTGACGTGCATTCTGGAGTGCCGATCCAAATCTATTTTTTGTCACTTGTCCAACTCCCGATAGCTTCTTGCTAATGTCCACTCTTTTCGACGTTCCTAAAGTTGAATCTTCAACAGGCGTTCTGAAGCTCCCTCCGTCTTCTTCGGAGTCTCCTGAAATAGCTGTCGAAAATACCAACGAATCATCACCATGAGAAGACTGGTCCATGGTGAGTGACGACTGCCTTCTGTCGACGATTTCTTTACTTTTCAACCTTGCTGATTGAAATGCAGATGATATTCTATTTCCTAAGCGACTATTCCTTTGGCTTCTTCCAGTAGCGGTGTCCTTCTCATCGTAAATTCCGGCTTCGATGTATTCTGATGCAATGCTCTGGCCCGTATCATCTACAACTGATGCTTCCGTCGTACTACATGATTTGATTGTGAAATTGATTTCCTTCGTCCATAATTCATATTCCTGTGCATTGCCTGTGACAAAATACCTGATCACGCCAGAGCTCTCAATAATGGCAAATCCCCTCTTCGTATCCTGCCTACTATTACCACCGGAAAGGTTTCGTATTCTGGCATTGACTAACGAGATGATGTCCGAAGGCTTTGGTTCGCCAGGGCGTGGGTATAGAAGAAGGAGCTCTCTTCGGAGGATTGCCCAAAAAGGCCAAAGGAGGGATTTCTTCACTACTCTCTGCCCTGAGCGATGTTGACCCCCCATTCGAATCCAGCCAGCTACACGCGATGACATCGACGCCAATGCACCGAAACGCTCCCTTTCTTTGTTGAATAAGTCAATCTTTATTGCCTCCAGTTCATTATCCTTCTTTAACAATCTATCACCAACCTCATGTTCGTAAAGGCTGAATTCCTCATGCGCTTTAAGAAGAATTTGTCGCGTATTGAAGAAAGTAGAGGACTCTCTTTTGAGGTTTCTTCCTCTTTCAACGTCGACATCGAATGAGTCTTTCTGCTTATCTGCTACACACTTGTTTTCTTCACGTTGCATTATTGCTCTCAAAACTCCGTAAATTTCAGAAATACATTCTACAGAAACCAAGACAGCAGAATTCAATCTTGAATGAATGTTTTCAACCAGGCGTATGTCATGAACCATAATACCTTTGTTCATCGATAGATCAAATTCTGCTCCTGAGTAGGATAGACTGATTTCGAATGGATGAATAATCTTCTCAAGAGTGTTCTTTTGTTCCTCTTCTGTTATAGAAAGCAAACTTTGCCGGGATAAAATCCTTTGATAGAAACCCTCTTTGTCTGTGTTGATCAGTGTTGACCAATCTATTCCTTTGCATGCTAATACATGCTCTATTTCGCTTCGTGTTTTACCAGGAATAGGGTAGAACCTGGTAATAATATCTGATTGATGCAGTAGAAAGCCAAGCTTTGTGCTCTGTTTCTCTTCGCATTTATTTTCACAAGGTATACTTATTATGACGTTCGCGACTTCGCATCGCAGAAGAATAACTTGCAAGTTGGACGGAAAGAACACTTTACATATTGATCGAAGCACACGTTCGACAATCGGTTCACGTGAATCAGTTTCGATTTCAAAATTGTTCCAATCCGATAAGACAAAATTTTGACCTGTTGCGAGTTCAGCTCCAACAGAAAAAAACATTGCTCCAATGGTACCCTTGGGAAAAATAGTTGCATCATTTTCCACAATTTGGTTTTTCAACCATGCGGGTAGAAGTAACGCTTCAATGATAAGGAGAATTGTAGTTTTGGCAGCTCTTGCGTCTAGATTTATGGTGGAAGGCGCCGAAATATCAGCTGCCATTGACCAAGATTGAGAACCATTTTTGTGATGCGCTTCCAATCGAAAAGCGAAATGTTGAGCTCTACCTGACGGATCCAATCCACAAGGCAAGCTTTCATTTCCAAATGAACACAAATCTATTAGTTTTCTCTGCGAGGCGTTGTCCTCCTTTACCGTTGATTTTCCTATCGATGATTGTTGTTTTTGATAATCTTCTACCTCTCTCGCTAGGTCAACAACTTTGAGGTTTACGTTCTTGACGTACGATTTCAGGACAGTCCTATGGCCAGAATTTGAGTGGAAATCAAATTCAATACCAACTTCGAGGTCTGTCATTCCGTAGTCTACAAGCGTAAGGAGGTCGATTGACCCTTGGTCGTTCTGACACTTCGAAATGGTCGGTGATCTATTCCGTAGAGGGCTACTGATGGGCACGTTCTGTCGCCAAACTTTTAGCCGGAAGTGTTTTTGTTGCAGACAAAAAATCACGACTAAACCACCAGTTTCTCTGCTCTGAGACATATGCCGCTTCGCTAGTATCCGTCGACCTTTCATACTTTGCTTGATTTTATCATTCTTTTCTAACGGTGCATTCTGAGAATTGGATATTATCTCACCAAGCATTTCCGCGATGGTGAAAATATTTTTCCTGTGACACAAAAATGTACTAGTTGCTCCGGCCAATATATCGAAATCGAGGTTCAAAATGATTTCCTGGATCAAAATCGAAAGAAATACCGTGATTTTCATTTTGTTACTACCAGGAGAAGGTGGTTCCCCTTCGAAACTGAATATCAGAGTGGATTCACCAATAGAAAAAAGCTTTTGCGCTTCAGGGGCCATACAGAAGGGAATGACCGGAACTACGTTTACCTCGAATCCACGAGTCGTCAGTTGTAGTCGAAAGGTCGAGATGTCTTTCCCGGTCAATCCTTGTTCATACCTGTAACAGATGTCTGATGGATCATTAGGAAAGTCAATTTCTACTTTTTCTTCGTCTTGTCGTGTATCACCACTGATAGAGTTTCCAATTCGACCAGTCAAGAAAGTACGAGGAAGAGCCGAGGATATAACAAAGGTAACTTCATCCCACTTCAGTTTTATATCACATGATCTCAAGCTTTCTTGAACTGATGATGGTACTCGCATTTCAATATTACTGAATCGAGCAGTCACATTGAACAGATCGGATGAGATCATCAAGTTCTCATCTAAAAAAAGCTGTTTGCATTCTTGAATGTGTTCAGCTAGATGTAGCGTTTCGGTTGGATTATTCAATATATCGGGAGTCAATATATCAATCCAATCGCCTGTATCCCATCGTGGATCAAATCCTTCTCCATCAATATCCAGAAGGAATCTTGTTATTCGAAGAAGAACTGTTGTGTCGAGAATAATATCCATCTCATCCACACCCAACTCATGGAAAACCATAAAATTGTCGACCGTTCCATTATCCTTAGTTCCCGGAACTATGTCAATCGTAGTTTTGAGCCCAAAGGCTTGAGTGGGAAATAAATGTCGCATATCAAGAGGGTCATCTCGAATACCTCGTCGTTCAAACAGAGGGAAAAAGTCATCGACGCAAATTTCCTTCGGTTTGGATGATGGTACATGGCGTGAAAGATGATCTTCCCTATGCATTCCTCCCAATAGAAGTGTCCGCTTGTGATAATCGACTCGCTCTTGTAGAGATACGAAGGATGTTGAAAGTTGCACATACAAACCACGCTCTCTGTTTGCTTTTGGCCAGATGACTTCAGCGACACAACCCTTCGCATTAAATTCAACGGATGCCTTCTCTCCACCAAATTGATATGAACCCCGTAGCACGAGATCATGGATTGCACACGTGAACGATATGCTTTTATAAATAACGAGGCCACTAGGCAGTATGATCACTGGTTGCTGACTGACGGATCTGGTCATCGGTGAAGGCTTTGATGTGCCTTGATCAGACGATTCATCTTCATCTACCGCAACTCCGTCGTCGCTACCGCTGGAAGCAACCGACCCACTGTCCTCAATCGAATTTGCATCAAGGTTGTCGATGACATTGGCGTCGTTATCATCTTTGTATTCCTCGGAACCATCCATAAAGTCAGTCGAATCTTCATTGACTTGGGTTTCAATTGTAGGAATTCTTTCCGCTTTAGAAGAAGACGAGGAGGATGAGATATCACTGTCGAGCAAAGGTTTTAACGGGTCTTTGAAGGATTTGTCTTTTGCTAAACAGTACTGTACTCCGGATGCAAAATGTGCCAGTCGACGAACGTCGTTTGAGTCGAGCTCAACGTCAATTTCAGGTATAGTTACGTCAAATTGGCATGCCAAGACAGCACCATCTCGTAGCCGTCGTTCTACAGCGATTTGAAGCTCCATTTTCAATTGTGCTAGTTCATGATCCAAACCTCTTTTTCTTTTCTTATCGAAACTTTGATTCTGGGGCAAAAGATTTATTTTGCATTCCCCACTCATCTTCTTATAAATGAAGAAGGAATCTCTCCGACCCCGATTATGTGCCCAGACTTGATCGGGAGTGCCGTCGGAGCCCTCGGCATCAACCATACATACTTTCAAATTGCTCATTTCCATTTGAAAAAGAGGTGGCATCCATGGCCCTGGTCGTTTTGTTTTGAACTTTCCACATGTTTGAAACTCTAATCGGAATGACTCGACCTCAATCGTCAAGTTGTCAACAATCCGATCGACCAAACCGTACGAGCTACTCACACTGAAAGGTTTGAATCCCTCAGAGATCCTTTTTATCAATTCCCTTTCTGTTATCATTTCGATACCTTGGCGTTCGTGCTGAGGCAAGAGGTTGAGAGGTTCTTGCACTTTTGCTACAACACTACCAATATCAACAATGATTGGCGCCTTCCGAATATTGGTCCACGAAGAAACGTGAAAGCCAATCTTGCTGACGTGAATTTCCTCCAGTTGAACATATGGGCATACTTTAGCAACGGATTCGTTCAATACGTCACAATTAAGCGAAACATCCCGGATTTCACCCTTGCCATTCAAAAGATTTGCATTGACTTGCTCTTTCCGAAAGCCAATTATTACCTAGGTTCGCATGAATCGAGATCAAACCAGTGTCGACAAATTCAATGACTTCTTCTGAGGGAACGATCCGAATGCGTGATACGACGAAATGGCATTTTACATTAAATGGCCATTCTTTATTTTGTCCATCGTCGGGATTGCTGCTACGCACCTTGGCTAGCTGCTCCTGGAATATACCCAACACGAGCTGCTCCATCGTCGAATTTCCGTTTTAAAATGTTGCTTTCTAACGATGTCGTTCGACGCCTCGAAACAGCAGATCAGGCATTCACAGGATAGTAAGTGGATATCTTGCGTATTTTTCTATGATGAATCGAGCAGCATACACCGGTTGCAATGCCCACTCCATCTAATATCTTTGGCATTTCCAAGTTCCGCTGCGTCAAGTCACAGTTTAATGAGAATTGATCACCGTTGAATATTACGGTTAAGATCTTACGGCTAAATTGTACGGGTAGATGGCGGATGGGTCAAACCCGGGAGCGGGACCGATGTGACAGGATATCTAATATCTACCGTACAAATCGTCGTTCGAACGAATCAAAAATCAATGGAATCATGCTGACAGGAACGAAACCGTTGCACAGTAGATACTGAAACAGTCTCGAAAACCAACTCCTTGTCCATCTTCGGCAGAACCATATCACAGTAAGGTTAGTAACCTTACTAGAAACAAGAATAACATGACAGGCCGAAGGCAGGTGCATGGTTTTTTCGATAAAAGTAACTTACCTGTGACTTTCAAAAGCACCTGACTTGAATCCCGTGACTTCTTACTATTTTCTTCTTTCATTCAAACTAACACTCCCAGCATGAGGCTAGTAGAAGAAGTACTATTCAATACCATAAGAAGCATGTTTGCAATGATACAAATATGAATTCATTAACCAATGAAGGCAATGATTGTTGCTCAAAAGGTCTCAACAGTTACATTCTAGTTTGATGTTGTAAGCTTCAAACCATGAATGGAATCAACCTGGAACCTGATTGATGCAACTTTTCATAACTAAAAAAATGAAGTAAGATTACGATAAGTTAAGTTACAAGTAATCTTACTTCGTAAGGCCTTACCGGTAACCTTACTACGTGTACTTTATGTAGGAATTCGTGAGTGGGACGAAGAACACCACGACAACCTTAACCTTACTTCATGCAACAAAAGAAATAATGGTAAAACTTTCGAGACGTGCGCGACACGCTCCAAACATCACAGAGAAAGCGACTACTACGAAATTCCTATCAGCTGATCCCCCCCATTTTTAATCAGATTAACTCGGGGAGTTTAGGGCAATTTGACCTTCGTCTGGTGGTAGATTTTTCTACACGGCTCTACAGAGCATCTCCAAGGCAACTCGTTGAGAAATCTCTCCAGTACTAATTCTACATGATATTGTTCAAAATTACATTTTGGCTCCTACTCAACCAATCTTGACTTGATAACACCAGATAAACAAACTCTGGGCACAAGGGTTGGATGGACATAGGTGGTATGGCTACAAGTCTATTGGAACTGCTTCCAATTCAATCACCATGGTCAGGTGGAGTTGTAGCCTAATTTGTACATGAATTAGTGTAGAAAATTAGTACCAGAGTTTCTTTCTGGGAAATGACTGAGTCGTGCAGTAGACTCCAGTAGAAAAATGTACCACCAGACGAAGGTCAAATTGCCCTAAACTCCCCGAGTTAATCTGATTAAAAATGGGGGGGATCAGCTGATAGGAATTTCGTAGTATCCCGATGAATCATCCGAGAAAACGTAATTCGAGAGTGGATCGGAGATATTATGTTGTCCGAACTGATATGACAACCGTTAGATCGAGACGAAGTACGTAGGCTTCGCCATCATTACGGTATAGGGTAATACACTACCCTAATAGGACGAAGCCGATGACAAGAGAAACCTGAAACATTCGAAGCACGTAGCGATATAGGTCGGTTCTGCAGCTTGAATTTTACGTTTGGATCATTTTGTCTTTCGGATGCCGTAGAGACAACAAGAAAGATTTCGACCCACAGCCAAAAGCAATTATATTAAACGTTATTCTGATTCGAACAAAGGATGATGTTTTACAGCTTCCTCTATCTCTTTTTGATTGGGAGATCACACTACGAAAGGCGGGAAACAACCAATGGTAACAGGTCACAAAACGGAAGCAAACTGGTACTGAACGCCATTGATCCGGGCGGAGGTGATGGTTTGGATCGAAGATCGATGCTATCATCTATGGCAACAACGCTGACAACAGCGGCATCCGTGAAAACAGACGACTCGAAAGCAAAAGATGATACTTACTGGTCGCTATGGCCAGCTCTTCCAATATTTCCATTTTCGCAACGAAAAACCCTTGTGCGAAAGGTCTCGGATGGCGTGTGGACATTTGACCAACTCATTGGGATCTACTACGTTCACGTCCCTATAAGAATGACGGTGGTCGCCATGAAAGAATCGAGAGGTTTGCTTGTGTATGCACCTGTCGCGGCTACAAAAGATTGCTTGGATAAACTCCAACCCCTCATTGACGAATACGGGCCCGTGCGTTACATCGTCCTTCCGTCTGTGGCTGTCGAACACAAGGTATTGGCGGGGCCTTTTGCCCGAAAGTTTCCCGAAGCCGAGTTCTATGTAACGGATCAACAATACTCCTTTCCTGTCAGTCTTCCGGACCGAACTCTTGGATTCCCTTCGTGGACAAAACCTCTTCCCGCGAGCAGCCCCGAAGGAGACTCTCCGATGTGGGGGGGAGAATTCGAGCACGAGGTGTTGACGGTGAAGCCCGGCATTGGCTCGATGTACCAGGATGTAGCATTTTTTCACAAACCCACCAAAACACTGTTGGTGTGTGACGCACTTTTGGCAACAACAGAAGAACCTCCGCCCTTGCTGACGCAAGAGCCAGAATACGTTAAGGCTCTCTTGTTTCATGCAAGGGACTCCCCGACCGAAATCGTCCCGGATACGCCCGAGGCGCGCAGGAAGGGTTGGAGAAGAATCGTTTTGCTTTTCAATTTCTTCATTCCATTGCATTCAGCAAACGTCGACTTAGGTCTGAAACCTCTCTTGGCTCTAAATCCGTCTTATGAATTTGGATGGGGTGGTTGGATGCCGTTTACTTGGAGTCGTGAAGCAGAACTTGAATCATTTGAAGCGTACAGTGCAGGGGGTGCACCTACCGTGTACACGATTGTGCAGATCATTTTGAGCAGGGGTAATTCCGGAGAGGCCACCTTGAAATGGGTAGATAAGGTGCAAAAATGGCCATTTGAGAGAGTTGTTCCGGCTCATCTCGATGCACCTTTGGCTATTGGCCCAAAAGAGTTTTCAGCCACCTACGATTTCATCAGGAAGGGGCGAAACGACGTGCGTTACTGCAACGATGATGTTTTTGTACTTCAGAAAGCCGAAGAGGGCCCGCTAAACTTTTCGGTCTACCCTTCAAAATTAGGATTGCTTCAGGGGAAGCCTTGTGCTGCCAAGAAAACAATATAGAACTAGCTAGAACATTTTGTGCACGATTCTCTTGCTTCCCTGTTTTGGATTGTAACAATAATCCGAACTATATCATACTACATGTACGCGAAGAGCTCCAGCAAAGAGAGCAAAAGAGGAGGAGAGATAAATCGCAAATTCAAGGATGAAATTGTTTTGCAATATAAGCAGAGTATTGTTTTAATTAGCAATCAAAGAAAGAATAGCACCATGAGAGCGAACTTGACAATTTTGGCGAGGGACCATGAGACAGAGATACATACTGAAACGAAATGCATTGCTGATGTTGAGAATAACTAGCTAGTAGTACGTGTAGGTAATTACTCCAATGAAAAGTATAGTATTAGTTGTGTTGGTAACCTTAGCATCAATAGTCAGTTTCAGTGTTGATGAGAGAGTGTACCATTGAAATCACAAAGAGAACTAATTCAGTTCGTGGAAACCAAAAAAACAGGATCTATTTCCCGCCTCGTGACGACGTCTTTCTCCCTTTTGAATCATCTTCTTCGTTATTCTTTGTTGTATTTCTAATGCCACCGGCAGCGGTACCGGTAATTACTCGTACCTTATTACCTCATTCCCTTTGCTCATCTTCTCTCGTTAAAATCTCTCGCAAAACCCACTCCGAGCAAATCAGGCACGCGGAATGAGAAACAAATCGAAAAGTAGTCTGATTCCAGAAACATAAAACCATGCGTACATCGTTATCGTCAGGAGATTATAACTCGTCGTCGTCAAACATGGGGTACTCCACCTATGAATTCACAAGAGCTCAAGAATTCAGCGCGTCAAACCCTGATCAGATTCATTACGACAAGGATGTGGCTTTTCGAAACGAGGATTATCGACATGTGTTCCATCAGCAAGGTACAATTGGGACCTTTTCTGTCCGCCTACTAGAAGCTGCCGATTTAAACAGACGTTACTGGAGTGCTTTGGCTCTGGGACCGATGCGACATTTGGGCTTGAGCAAGGCACACGGAAGAGTGTCGAGCTTTGTGAGTTTTCGTCTGGATACAACGGCAGCTACGAAATCTATGCAACGTGATTCCATCGACGACTATGACAAAAAAATGTCTGCGAAAAGGATTGCTGAAGATACGTTGAATCAATTTTCTACCTATGTATCCCCGGTTGTTCCCAACAACAACAACCCTGTTTGGACAAATTGCGAATTTGAAATACCGTTGAAGAAAGGGGCGCTGGAAGACGGACAACCAGTGCGGATAGGGCTGAGAGTCGATGAAGAAGCAACTGCAATTGAAAATATTATTCCCGGAATACCATCAGCTGGAGGGGTTGCTCGATTGCTTGGCGTTGGCTGTTTGGACGTGACTTCGCTCTGCTTAGGGCAGAACCCAGCGACAGGTCGGCCAGCAACTGGAGTTATCGATGCTTGGGTTCCCATTCAGCTCCCCGACGAAAAGGGGCAAGGGAATTCAGCCTCATGGCAGACCATGGACCAAGAGTTTTCCGTTCAGAAAAAAGTAGAATATGACGCGATGGATAAGAAAAAGGCCTCTGTACCAAACAAAGAGGAAGGATTGGAATCGAGGTCAGGAGGCATAGGTGGCAGGGTACGGGTGTTGATCACCTACCATCCTCATGGAATGACTCCTCAGAGAAACGATATCGTTGCGCTGGAAGCTTTTGCTAGGCAAGATTTACGGACTGCCACCTGCAACTCAATTCTGCCACCATCAATTCCAATGCAGGTAGTAAAGGTATCAGAACCCTGGCTCTTGTTGAAATATAGGCCTTACGAAACAATTGAGGACTACGAGATGGGAGCTAACCGTAACAACGATGACAGGAAGGCCTTTATCCGGATACATCGCAATGCTGTTTTTGTCATTGAGCGCAAAAAGTTGATTGACAGCGCTTTGAACCTTGCTCTGCAACCAGCCGAATTCGTTCTTTCCACTCCTCTGGGACAAGGCGCACAGGAAGTGTTGGGTCCAACATTCGTGGCCGGCAAACAGTTGTTGATGCCTGTCCTCCTTTCCTCGAAACTTGTATGGATGGCCGTGCGAACTACAGCCCTTGCGGGATTTACAGGGATGTCAGCAGCTGGCGCAGCATTTGTCAACGAAGGCACAAATTCACTTACCAACGACGGGCGGCGGCGACCAGACGACAATAGAAAGGTCAGATATGTATAGAGACCTACCACATACTGTGCCGATCCTTCCAGAAGTGTAGGTCGATGTACAGCTCAAAATTGATATGTCGCACTAGAGATGAAAATGTATGAATATTTTTGGGAAAGTCGCAGAATTGTTTGCAGTACTCGTGGGTTTACAGATAGATTTTCGATAGTAGAGAGACTTTCATCAAAGTGAAAACCACCTGACTTTAGTTATTATTAAGTTTCACCAAGGTCGTATTTGGTTCTTCAACGTACATACCTTTTCTTCAATGTTCAATCGCTTACAATCGCTTACAATGCGAAGTATTCCTTTGTTTGAATTTACGGGCATAGACTTGACTCAACAATGATTGTGACACTAATCTTGGTGCATTGGCGAGTAAAAAGCGATTCAATTTCTATTACTGAATTTGTTTGTACTACACGAGCAACTCTACATTACAGATACATAATATTTTGGCCCATTCTCAATGACGTATCGTCGTTTCTTTCGCCATTAAAAAAGTAATTCACCATAGCACTTCTTTGACGCCAAAAGTGGAAAGTCGTCGGTTGTCCTCTTGAGTACAAATTAGCTGATAACACAGCAGCTGTTGGTCTTTTTGGCTTGTTTGTAAAACATTTTGGACTGCGCCGAAAGATCGTTAGAGCGCTCCACCAAATTGTCCAACTTAACCCCACGTTCCAACACGCTATCAATTGTTTTGTGCAAAATTTGTGTGGTTTCGTCCAAATCATTCTGGATTTTGGTGATTTTGTCAGCTGCTGATGGATCTTGGTATTTTTGGAGGAATTCCTCCATTCCTGGAAAGGTCATTGATTCGGGGGTCGTGCACGTCTTCCATGTGTCTCCGACAGTGTTAGTAAATTCATCCAAGAGTTGCGTCAACAAAACAAATGCGACTCGAGAAGGATATTCCAAATCGGTGGTGACCGTCCCACCAAGTCCATCCGATCGCCGATAACAGTGGACGACATAATTTTCGTGAGTGATGGATTGACGTTGACCTGGTTCTGTTCTCTTCATAAATGTTCTTGTCAGAAAACCAAGCATTTCTTTGATTGTCTACTCGTATTTCAGGTTGTTCCAATCGAAGCGTACGACAGATCACACGATACAGAGAAAGAATCGTGAGAAAAATGTATTTCGATCGACGCGGAAATTCTGAACTAACGGATTTAGGGAAAAAGAGGGATAACAGCCGACAACGGACCAAGTTTCCGATTGAGGTCGTAGTAACTCGCACCCAAAATCAACTTGGGATTGTCTTTGTCGAGCGCTTTCTGAAATTTCGTCTCCATGACTGAATCGATCGTTCTCGTATTTTTGGCCGATTGGCGAAACATTGTGATGCCCGGTTGTAGATCTCCACCTGGTTTCACGAGCCTTCTTCATCCTCGCAAGCAATTCGAGATTTTATTCGAAAGTGGTTCGGACTTCGATGAATTCCATCACATCCCTCATTTCAATGATTTCAATGGCGACACCTCAACGAGTCCGCAAGATGCCAAATGACAAGACACCGTTTACACGACTTACCGGTCTTTGAAAAAATCCGAACGAAGAGAGCTCCGAGCTCATGCAGCAGATGATCGGGTCTTCGAGTTCGTTGCCTGTTCGTACGGTTGCTAGCGACAAAAGCTTCATCGTTCTATCTATATGCTTGAAGAGAGTTGTAATATGTTGTAGGATAGGATAGAGTAGTTCAGATTGGCAAAGACTTTAAATTCTTCGTGTCTGGCACATTTCTTTCATGAAATACTTCAGGCTTTTCAAACGACAACGGTTTGTTGTTTCTTCCGCCTTCGTCTTTTTCTCGTTTTTGATACATCCGTTGAAGACTGAGTGAGTCTTAGACGTGCCCTTCCGGTAAAAACTCTTTTACGGCAGCATCCGCACAGCGAATTTCACAGAGATTCATTCGTTCAGCTCATCTAAGAGTAAATAATTTGCTTACGTACACAACAGTACTGGTACGCACCCAAGCTAGACGAGCAGCTGGGATAGCTGGCGGGGTTTCAGAAAAATGACAAAAAGTTTTGAATTAGTCGATCGAGTCGATGACATTGGTATTTAAATTTTTCAAAATTTTTCAAAAATAAACTCCAATTCATTTGGCCGCGAGACCTTCATCGAAATTGGACTGGTCCAGTAATTACCGACCGGTAAGATTACTTGTACCGGTACGGGTCGTAAGGCTTCATAACTGTTATTCGTATGTGGCATGCAAGACCGCGAACGATACGCGAAACATGGATGCACAACAGTGTTTGTTGTTTGTCGTTTCTTACCGTAGGAATGACAAATTGACGATTGTTTATCGGTCTCTTCGTAGATGATTACAACGGCGTAAATTGGTTGTCTGTCGTACAACAAGAGCGGACACAAAGCAGAAACAATGCTGGTGTCATTTACTATCTTTCATAAGGGCGGGCTGATCCTCTATCAGCACATGGACGAAGACTCGGGAGAAGCAGATGATTCCATTTCTCATTCCATTAACACATGGTTGTCGGAAATCTATTTCAATCCCACTATTTCAAACACGATTCACAAGAACCAAATTCTAGTCGATGGAAGCACACGAAAGGTGGTTGAATGGGAGGAGACGTCCGAATTGATTGCGTTGGCTGTCTATCCCGATCTCCGTCACGAGGACTTCCCCTGGATTCGATCGTTGTTGACGGCGAGTTTGCAAGAATATCAGGTCTTCGTCCAAGCCCGGTCGGCGGGCAATACCGATAAAGAGAACGATATTGCGGAGGCTGCAAATTCCGAGAACCAAGCACTATTTGGAAAGACCTTTGAGATATTGTTCCAAAAGCATCGGAAGGAATCAAAATCATTCGCAACAACCTCGGCAACATCCAATGCCAAGAGCAGCAAAAATAACACTGCTGCAAACAACAATAACAACAGCAAAGGTGGAAAAGAAAAACGCCAGTGGCACGATGGAAAAGCCAAAGTCACAGAAAAGGCAATGAAAGAATTAGATAAGAGTAAGGCTGCCACAGAGGAGGAGATGGTGAAAAGTGAGGAACAGGCTCTGGCCGAGGCTCGAGCCGCCTATCTACCCACCGACGCAGATCTAGAAGACTTTGACATCGAAGACACCACACAGCTGGTAGATGACGAAAACGATGATGAGGACGGCGGAGGTGGCTGGGGAAAATCATTGCAGGGACTCTTTGCTCAGATGACTGGACAAAAAGTGTTGACGAAGCAAGATTTAGAAGCGCCACTCAAGGAAATCAACAAGCTTTTGACGAGCAAGAATGTTGCCGGTGATATTGCGGAACAAATTTGTCGTAAAGTTGAAGAATCACTCGTGGGGAAAAAGCTCAACTCGATGTATCGCGTGAAGACGGCAGTGCGGCAGGCTCTGGAACAGGTTATCAACGAATTGCTTCTGCCAAGCACGGAACTCAATCTTTTGCGACAAGTTGTTTCGAAGCGAGATCAGGCTTCTTCCTTCTTCGCTCGCAGCAAAACACAGCGGCCCTTTGTTATTGCCGTCGTTGGAATCAACGGTGTTGGTAAGTCAACGTCTCTCGCCAAATTGGCGTATTACCTCAAAACAAATGGTTGCCGCCCACTTCTTGCGGCCTGTGACACTTTTCGAAGCGGGGCCGTGGAGCAACTGAGTGTCCATGCGAAATGCCTAGGATTGCCCATTTTTAGCAAGGGGTATTCCAAGGACCCCAGCAGTGTCGCCAAAGCGGCGATAGAGCAAGCCACGCAAGAGGGAAACGATGTGGTATTGGTTGACACGGCGGGACGAATGCAAAACAATTTACCCCTCATGAAAGCTCTGGGAAAATTAGCGGCCGAAAATCAACCGGACATGGTGGTATTTGTAGGAGAAGCATTGGTTGGGAATGACGGGGTGGATCAAGTGAAAATGTTCGACAAGGCCATATCCTTTCAAAACAAATACCAGAAGGTCAATGCTATCCTGCTGACGAAATTCGACACGGTTTCCGACAAGGTCGGAGCTGCCTTGACGATGACGCACGTGACCAATGCACCAATCTTGTTCGTGGGAACGGGACAAAAGTATCATCACCTGCAAAAGTTGTCGACCGCCGCGGTCATTCGCTCCCTCTTTCGCTAATTACTACGCTCTTAAAGATGTAACAATCGGACGTGCTATGATTTTGATAGTACATTTTTTGTTTACACAAGATTTGCATTCCCTGTAGCAACACGTGTATTCTGTAGCTCTAAGCTTTCCAAGGTCAGTTGACGACTAGTTTTGACAACTTTCGTTCCCCCTCCTTTGGATCCATTTATCGCAAAGCGGACTGTTCACAATTCCAACCTTGAACGAAGAATGCAAGATCAAATTTATCACCCTGGTTAACGCTCGGGTCGAGTAGACCATAAATATGATTGAGATTCTCCCGTCGGATGGCTAAAACCATTGGATAAGGAAGATGTAGCAGTTGTTGCTGTTGTTGTTGTGTTTGTCATGGTTGTCGCGGGTCCGGTGTTTTCGTCATTGAACTGTCCTCGAAGCGTGGCATAGGATGGAATCCCTTGTCGTACCTCAGCGGAACCGGATTCGCCCAAACTAGAAGTCGCATCGAAACCATGAGAGGCCGAAAACGACGTCCGATTTTTCGTATCGGGTTCCGAGTCTCCCGGTTTCGTCGTCGTTGCGGCATATCCGTAAGAGGAATAGTTGCTCGACCATTCCGAGCTGTTAGATGCCGCAGCTGATGAATTGTTCGTTTCTTTGACCGGCAGAGTCGTTGTATTATCTGCAACCTTGGCCAATCCCATGAGGGCATCAATGGAAGTCATGGTTGCGGAGACAGAAGGCAGAGCATCCTGTACCAGTGACGACTGGACTGATCTTGCATAACCGGCCTGACTGTTTGCCGCACCCGAAGAAGCGGGTAAATTCATTTGAGTTTGAACAGCAAAGGTTCCTGCCTGATTCGAATGACAAGTTTGATAAGCGGATTCCACATTCCCGGGTCCCGACGAAAGTTGAGCAGCTTGTTCAAAAATACTTCCATTTGTCTGAGCTTGAGAAAATTGACCAAAGGAAGCCCCGTTGTGCGGTCCAATGGCGGATTGTGGACGGCCATTTTGCAGTATTTGCGGCCTGGAATTTTGTGTCATTTGACTCGAATGAGCGAGAGGGGACCGTTCGTGATTTCTGCCAACCGCGGTTTGTGGTATGCCCCCATAACCCAATGAGTTTCTTCCAGAGTCCTCTTCCGTTTGCAGGTCCAGCATGGCATTGTTGTTATTGTTGTTATTATTTGAAACATGATTCGCGTAAGATGCAACTATTTGATCTCTCCTCTGTCGATTTAGATCTTGGGCGGCAAAGTCGGCCTGTAGGCGACGTCGTTCCATCATTTCCAACAATTTTTTCTCTTCCTGTTCTTCCCGCTGTCTCTTTTCCTCTAATTCTCGCTGTTTTTGTTTCTTGGCTTCTCTTCTCCTCTGATCGGCCAGACGACGTTTTTCGGCTCGAATGCGTTTTTTCTCTTCCTCCTCTTTCTCTTTCTTTTCCCGCTCGGCTCTCGCGATTTCTTCGTAGTCAATGGGCAATGAACGTCTTCCGCACGAGTGAATGACATGCCTTCCACGACAAGCGCTGCAAGACGTGTCTAGAGTGCCAGGATTCGAGTTTTCGTTGGCGTATTTCGTAATTGTCGCCGCACCCATCGGTCCCTCCACGGGGCTGTCCCGGTCGGACGAGAACACAGAACCACACGTCATCGCGACTGGATTGTTTTCGCTCTTGGTACCCAGCAAAGCAAGCGAGGGAGAACCAATATAGGTCGTTCCTTTCGTGTACACGTGAGAGGCACTGATTCCCATTTCCGGTTGCTTCGTCTCTGGAAAAAGAAAGCTGTTGCTGGGGACGCTCGGCGTGTCTCTGGGACTGAGACCCAACAATCCCATGACAACAGCCGCTTCGTCGTCGTTTTTCGCTTCCATCGGGCTCGACGAACGCTGCATGCTCATTCCGGAACGACTGGAATCGTCCGTGCCCACGCTGAGTTTGTGTCTCGAGGCATACGACCCATTCGTCGAAGACGCCGTTTTGGCCAAGTTGTTGATTTTTCTGAGCTTGCTGCCCTGTCCGTTCACCGCAACACCCTGTTTCGACAACATCATCGATTGGAGATACGGATTTATAGAAGCTTTCAGCATGGTTTCCAAATTGGCGGCACGAGACTTTCGGCCTCGTCCAGGTCGTGATGGCAAAAGGTTAACGGCAACCACAACCTTGGTGGTCGTAAAGGACATGCAGTCCTCCTCGAGGGGCTTTGGTTTCTGCATGTTTGGCATAATGTCCAACACATTCGAAACGAACACGTCCGCCGCCGTCCGTTGTTCCACTGGTTCTGCTTTTTCCTTCCCGTTTCGTTTCGACGGCTCACCACTTCCGCAACGTTCCGATTTTGCTACGGTGTCGCATTCCTCCTCGTCGTCGGTCCCGCCGTCGTCTTCGACCTCGGTATTGATCATTTGCCGCAGGTATGGTTCGGGCCGGCAGGGCAAATATTCCTTCTCTTTTTCCGTTTCGGGCACCAAAATGTCGACGTAAGTGTCGTGTTTCATTGCCTCCCTCGCAATTTCGTGTTTTTTGTGTTCCAGCAAGGATTGGCGCATGGCTTCCTTCAGTTCTTCGTCCATCGACCCGTCGTCTTCGCCGTCGCTGTGGCCCAACAAGTCGACGTCGTCGCCTTCCTGTTTGTGTTCATCGTCGTTGCCGCTGTCGTCGTCGTCTTCGGTTTTGTCGCATGCCACCACGTGATCCAGCGCGTCTTCCTCCTCGATGTATTCAATATTGTTCGTAACGACCTGATATCCAGGTGGGTACATGATACCGGCAAAATTCGATTCCATCTTTGGCAACAAAAGATGACCCTTTCCGTCGTTCGTAACCAATACGATGCGATCCTCGATAGCATCGGTGTTGTTGCCGCTCGGTTTGTTTCCGCCGCCCACTAGTCCAAGGGCACCCTCGGACTTGGACGGCAGTGGAATGCTCATCGTCGGCACCGCGCTCGATTGTTCCACTTTCCAGACGTGCAAATTTTCGCAGAGCTCTTTCGGGCCCTTTGTGTGGGGCACACCAATAATGTACGGCGGCAGGTCCGGTGTCGTGTGATGGTGATGGTGGTAGTCGTGGTGGTGATGATGATGGTGATAGTTGTGATGGTTTGGGTTCGACTCTGCCTCGTCGTTGTCGTCAACGGCGCTGTCGCTCGCTTCTGCGTGCTGCTCGTGGTGTGGGTTCCGACTCTCGCTCTCGTCCGCTTTGATCTTTTCTCCCAGCAAGTCCTCGCATTGCAACCACTGCGGGGGCAATCCCCTTGCCGCCTTTGTAAAATTGTGGTTTCGTTCCGAGTAGTAGCTCCCCGCCAACCAACAGTCCTTCCAGAGGACCGATTGCCCGTGCAGCGCCAGTTGGTCCCCGTACACGTGAATCAGCTGAAGGGATTCCGTCTCGTAGAGGCGGATACCGCGCGACGATGCCACCAGGGTGTAGAGGCCGCCGGGAGACTGCGAGAGCTTGGTCGTTGCGGTGGCGCTCGTGCCACGGGTCGGGATCTTGGTCTTGCACGCGACCTTCCAGCTGTCGATGCTGCCACCGGAGACCAGCACGAGCTCGTGTTCCTGCCGGTTGGAAGAGAGGGCAATGAAGAGCAGCCGGTTGTGGGCCCCGCTGTCCCAGATCGCGGAGCACGACGGAGACCGCACCAGCATTGGAGAATTGGCGTCGCAGATTTCGACATTGTCCTTGGAGTGCTGGAGGAGCATAAGGGGAGAAATCGGAGCGGCCGACGCCGAGGCTTCCGAGGAATCGTTCGTCTTGGAACAGCTGACCAGAACGTCAAAGGTGTGGAGATGCATGTCCAGGGAGGTCACGAATCGGTTGGGTGAGAGCGGGCAGACCCAGAGAGATGTTCCGGAAGGAACGTCCAGGCATTCCAGTTCCTCGCTGGTAGCCAACACAACTCGGTTTTCGATCATCCCCAGTGCGTGAATGGTCGTGTCCGACGTGTCCAGCAGTATGCTCCGGAGCTGTTTGGCCCCGGATCCGAGAGCGGCGTGGAGCGGATGAACGGGCCGTCCCCCATTGCCCGCAAGCACTCCGAAACCGCTCGGTGATTTCATATTCATATTGATATTCATATTGATATTCATATTGATATTCATATTGATACTCATATTGTTGCTGTTGCTGTTGATGCTGCTGTTATTGTTCTTGCTCCTCGCTTTCGTCCGCCGTCGAACGTCGGCCCGGAGTCGCTCCTGCTCCGCCTTTCCCCGCTGCTGACACGCAACGCTCTCTAGCTGTGCGATTGGCAGGTGGACATTGTCCTTCCCGAGGCTGTAGATCGTCACGAATCCCACCGAGTCCCCGAGGACCAGGTAGTCGTGGTCCGGTTTGCGGACCGTCAGCGCAGTGATCCTCCGCGTGACGGGCATCGTGTTGGCCAGGTCGAGTTTTCCCGTCTCCTCGTCGTAGTCATTGTCGAAAAAGACGGGTGGATCGTACAGCGGGGTCCAGGTCGGCAGTCGGGAGCCGTGGTGCTGCGCCTGGTTCCCCTTGAGTTTCGAGAAGGATGCCGGGGATTGGGCGGCGTGACCCGCGGCCGAAAAGGGCATTGCCAGGCTGGAGGACGATTTTGGAATGCCAGCGCCAAAGACAGCCGGATACCTCGCTCGCAGCTCGCGTCGTATTCGGTTCGACTCGGGCCCTTTCGCCGCGGAAGCGTCCGCGGTGTTGTTGTCGTGATCACCGTTGAGAAGAGGAGTCTCCGTGACGTGGTCATTAGTTGGCTCGCTCGGAAGCTTGACACCCTCGTTGAACCCGTGACCGTCGTTAACGTTGTTGTGGCTGTTGTTGTTGTTGTTGTTGTTGTTGTTATTGTTGTAATTGTGACCGTTGTGACCGTTGTTGTCGTGTACCAGGACGGGTGGGAGTATCGGTGCCAGAGTGACGGAATGACCGACAAAGGTACCCTCGATATCCCGCTGGGGAGGCGTCCACGAGGCCGAAGAGTTGGCTCGGCCCCTTCGCAGCAGCGGGGATCCTCCCGCATCGTGACTCGTTCGCTTTCGCTTCTGCTTTTGGACCGTCTGGAATCGGGTGAGATTTCCACCGTTCTTGGACCGCGACTTCATCGAATCGAGTGACCGCCGGTTCCGGAGATTTGCGAGGCTCGGAGTGCTTGTGGTCGTCGAGGATTTCTCGGGGAGTGACCGTCGCCCCGAGGGATTGCAATTCGAATGCGTGGGTTCGGGTTCCGCTTCGGGAAGGTCTTTGAGAGAGGATTCGCTAGAGGCTACGGCTTCGGGTTCTTCCGAGGCCGGTGGATGGGATTGATGGTTCTGGGTCTTCGCGCTGGCGCAGTGATCCGGTGAGCCTTCCGGGGAGGCCAGGGCCTCGACCACCGGATGCGCCGGCACCGACGTCGAACCCTCCTTTGGCTTGTTCTTTGGAGGTCTCCCACGCTTTCGTTTGACCACCACCGGTGCATCGGGACTGGGAGACGGAGAAGCAGGCAGGGACACCGTCAGGGACTGACTCGTGACCGGCGTTGGGGGTTCCGGTGACGCCTCGAAGGGGTTGTTCTCCAGAGAAGAAGCAGAAGACGAAGAAAGCTCGGTCTTGTTGGATTGGATCTTGTTGGGCGTGATTGTGGTGGTAGAGGGAGCAGAAGAAGAAGAAGAAGAAGTGCAGGAAGCATGGGACTGCGTGATGATGTTGTTCGCGGAAGCCCTCGTGTGGTGCGGGTGATGCGGAGGTTCCCCACCGGGCCTGGGATCGGAGGTTTTTTTTCGCGGCGGTCTTCCCGGTCCTCGTTTCACGACTGGTGCCGGGGGAGGCATAGCATCGGAGCCCTCGCTCTCGGTTGCCGTCGTTGTCGTTGTCGCTGTCGTTGTTGTCGTTGTCGTTGTTGTTGTTGTCTGCCACCCAAAGTTCCCCGAGGTTTTGGTCCGCGGCGAGAAGTGATCGGAAGAATGGTCGTGCGCGTGCGCGTGCCCGTGCCCGTCGGAACCGGTGCTGTCCCGCCCCCGTTTCTTTTTCGTCGTAAAGGTGGTGGGGTTGTCATCCGTGTATATCGTGGTTGGAGTTCGCTGCCGTTTCGGCCTCCTTCGGCTCTGGCTAACTGCGGAGGAGCCGGCCATGACGACACCGATGGAGGAAGTGGGGTGGGTAGCAGGATGTGGCAGAGCGGTGTGTCTCGAATTGGATTTTCAACCTCGACGATTGCAAAAGTGCAAATGCGAGACGGTGGTTTTTTGGAACGTGGTGTCGATGGATTACGAACTGCTTGTACAGTAAGTTACGGTAACCTTACTTTACGTGTACGAACAGTGTTGTAGATAATTACGGTCCGAGACCGTATCGTACGAATGTTTGTCCGAGCAGATGTGTCGCTTCGACGCTTACAAGTACACCGCGCCAATAGTACGGGACACTACGTTGTCGAGCAGGCTTGGACCAATTTAGGTGCAAAAAGAACTCCTCGCATGGCATGGCATGGCATGGCATCGCAAAACCAAAGCACTCACGTATGTGTGTAAGTAGCACCTCGTACCGTACGGCACATCTTTACCATACTAAGCACTGCGGACTACGAAAAACTGCATAACCTTACTGCACAAGGAACAAAGTCCAGCAGTAGCATCATCGCTTTGTTCGCACGAGAGACTGAAGACGGGTGGGAGTAGCACCACAATGACTCCTTCCGTAGAACACCGTGGAATATGTACTGTGGCATTGCCGTCTTCGCAGGTGTCGTGCCCTAGACAGATCCAGAGAAGGGAAAGAGAGTCCAGCTAATCTTACCGAAATTCTTGACACTTCCCTCCTGCTTCCAAGCACCGCACGCGCGGTTCGCACCCGTAGGAGCATTGCCGGTTGTAGGTACTGTGCGATACTCGTAGTAAGTTACGAGTACGAGTACGAGTACGCAGAACAGCGCACGACAAAAAAATCAAAACGAAGGAACAAACGATCGATGCATGCGATGAGATGCGATGCGATGCGATGAGATGCGGATGCCTCCAACGGACTAAGTTACAAATGGATCCGCAACCAGTGAAAATTCAAGAATCCCATCACCCAAAGATTCTCTCTCCGAACGGAACCCAGCGAACCGAAGTTGTCAGTGACACGCACCGAATTTTCGAAGCAATCGGCACCGACTTTCTTCAACGACCATCCATCATCCATCATCCTCCACCCGACACCGGATTCGACGAGCCATCAACAACAAGAAAATCCATCGAGCCATCGAGCCATCGAGCCATCCATTCGCAGCTACAAGTAAGAGTAAACCTTAACTTACTCGTAATCGAACTTACTTCCAGAAGACAACTTCGAAACACCCGAATTCTCAACTCCCTCGCAAGGCCCAAACGGTCGAGTCAGTCCCCACCGTTTTGAAACCCAGCCACCGCAAATTGCTTTTCTCCGCGGTTTCTACCCATGCCCATTGACCTAAAATGGGTTCGGAACGATCCAGATCGAGTTCGACAATTCCAAGCCCTGCGTCGGCGACCACGAACCGGTGACGGGGAGACCAAAAACGGCAGCGGCAACGGCAGCGGCAACGAGAAGGATGACACCGTGGACCTGGTCCTCCGCAGGGACGAGCTGACCCGCAAGCATCTGCAATCCCTCCAGGACTCCAAGCGAAGCCTGAAGCAGCTGCAGATCCTCTTGCGGCCCGACAAGAACAACAATAGCAGCAGCTCGGCGGAGGACCGACGGTCCCTGCTGGAAGAGAAGAAGCTCCTCGAATCCACCATCCAGCGCGCCGAGACGGTCTGGAAGCTCTCGCTGGAGGAAACTCGATCGGCCCTCTGCAAGCTGGCGAGCCCGGTAACGATTGACAATCGCAATCCTGATCACAATCGCAACGCCTCGGAATCCTCTCGTCGCGTCGTTGCGGTGGCTCCTCCTCCGTGCTTTTCCCGACGGAAACGACTCGGAAAAGAACTGGAACACGCCTGGAAGGATTACACGATGCGCTGTTTTGCGCACTACACCGGGGTGGAATTGCCACGGGGCATGCGTGTGGAAACGGAAGAACACGCGAAACGGACCGGTGGGGTGTCTCTGTCTCCCGAGCGAGCGCACGAACTGTGGGGGTGTTCGTGCCCTCCGGAGGAAGAAGAGAGAGAGACGGAGACGGACGGAGCCGCTTTGGATTCGTCGCCGACCGTCGGGACCCCTCGTTCCGAAAAGTGTCCGATTTGCCGGGTTTTGGAGTTCGGCAAGAAGTCGTCGTCGTCGTCGTCACTGTCGGAATCCGATGGTCGGTGTCCGGTAGTGGTGCTGCCGTCCTGGATTCACTTGCTGACCGAATGCCTGCCCAACAAATCCATTTGGGGAGAACGAGAACTCCCCCGTTGCTCGGCACTGTGGGGCAGCAACGACGACGGCATACCTCCTGCGTCGGCGAGGGTCCATTGGCTGGGTCGCCTCGAAGACTCCTGTTTCGACGAGAACAACCGCGAGGATTTGGACCAGACCGCTGCAAAATCGTCTGCGGGCGGCTTTTCCCTCGAACTCGTGGCCATTTCCGCTCCGAGCGTCGTCGATGCGCGGGAGATTCAAACGAAACTGGTGGACGAACTCGGGGCGTACTACGGAAGCCTGCTGGCCGGGGAATCCAACGAAACCCGGGCCTTGGAGCGCGTGTTTGCGGCCCCGCACGAGCTCCGCCACCACGAATGGAGCCGCGTCGAGCTGCACCTGCCAATCGTCGACGGGGATCCTTCGCGGACCCTCCGACTCGGATGGGTCTCGCACTGGGGAGATGCTTCCACCCGCGCCTGCAACATGGCGTTTGCGGGGGGAGGTGTCGTTCGGACCGGGGGAAAGAAATCCAAGGGGAAAAGCAGCAACAACCACAACCACAAGAGCAAGAACAACAGCGCCGCCACCAAGGAATACGTGCACCTCATCCACGCGTCCGTGGTGGACGGCGCTACCTGGAACAAGATTTTGTGCGCGAATTCGTCGTCGCTCCCCGCGGCTGGTGCCAAAGAGCCCGTCGTCTCCGTGCCACCGAGCCTCGTGCCGCACCTCGTTCGGCCGCTCCCGCCACGGATCGTCCTCAGCGATTTGGTCCTCCCGGAAACCGGAACCCAAAACCCCAAAACCGGCAAGGACGCGTTCTTTGGAAGGATGACGGACGACACCCGAGGCGGCGGGGCGAGGGGAGTCGCCGGTTCCGAGACCGACCGAGCGGAAGCACCCGCCGCGGTTGCAGGGGATTCCGGCAATCGACCGAGGTTTCCGCCGGCGGCGAGGACGCCGTTGCGTTCCGGAGACGAACTGCAGCAACAAATCCGATGGGAAAAGCTATCGTGTCCCTACGACTTTGTGTTTGGTGGATGAAAAATCTGCAGAGGGAAGCGAATGGTCAAGGTGCTTGTCGACGAGTGAAGAAACAATAATAAGAATAAGAATATTTAATAGAATAATACAACATAATATAATATAATACAGTATAATAGATTGATCATTTTTCTGAAAGATAAAAGGAGACGATTGCTGTGGCATCAGGACATGGTTGTAATTGACAAGTTGTCGCCAGTTGCGTAGAATTTGATTCGGCACTGCAACCACTTTATTCATTGTTATTTGCTTGTTATCGAACAATTCTCTCTACCCGTACTGTTGTGTTGTTGCCACCTGCGCAACAAGAGATCGAGCGGCAAGTATAATACAATACGTTTTTGGCACCTTTCAAATTATAATAAGGACTATGGTCGTTCGTAGACATCGTTCGATCGGTAGACCCCATCTACGACGCGAACCGTCCACCGTCTCGACTATTATTACAATATTCAATACTGTATTTTATTTTTCTTCTTATTATTATTATTATTCGTATGATTCATCGCGTCCACTGATCGGCGTTTACCGGAGGATACGTCTCCACGGTAACATCCCCGTACGCAAACGTCACACACGACAATCGATAGCTGTCGGGGTTCGACCGCAGCGTGCTGGCTTCGTCCATGGACTTCCAGTTCGTGTTGGGCAGCCCCTCCGAAACGTTGATGATGCACGTTCCGCAGAGCTGCTTGCCCTTGCAATTGGTCCACCGGGTGACGCTCTGGTAGACATTGATCCCGTTGTCTACCAAAAACTGTCGCACGTTCACGCCCGAGGGAGCCCGAAACCTCATGAGCTGTTCCTGGGGCGATCCCTTGTTCTGGACGACGGTGATCGTGATGGTGTCGTCCGCGTCGCTCTTTGCTGCCTCTCCGTTGCACAATTCCTTGAGTTCGTCCTTGGTTCCCCGGAAAAACACCAGGTCCATTTCCGAAACCGTTCGATCCAGGCCGGCAAACGATGTCATCACAAAGTCAAAGGAAGCCCCCAATAAATTGATGGGAACAGGCCTCGGAGCATCGGGGTCGTTGACAACTGGAATTAGTTCACAGAGCTGGTCGCCCTTGTTGATCATTCCCAGCAGAGATGCCTGGCCCGTCGGATCCATTTCACGGACGTAGACAAACGAAAAACTCAGATCTGTTCCCCATTCGATACCCGGAGCTCGTGAAATGCGGGTCCGATACAATCGCTCGTCGATCGAAACATCGATGCGGCCGTCGCCTTGGTTTTCTGGATTCGATTCCGAATCGTTTTGTGTGGAAAGGGAAAGGCAAGGGTTGCGGTGGAATTCCGTCGGAGAGACTCCTGTCCGGTGAAATAGTCGTCGGGAGATCGATGTGGACCGAAAAGCGTGACAAGAATATTTCCCCGTCAGGGCTAGGGTGAAGAACACAAAGACGGACGCCAATCGTATTGTCCGAGCAACGACGGAAATACGGGAGAAGGAACTCATCATCGATTACGTTTGTTGCAGATTTCACCAAAACTTTCCTCGCACTGAAATATCTTGGTGGATGTCCAATGTTGCGTTCCTCTATCGAACTATCCCCATGGAGACAAGTTGCGGTGTATCCTACACGTACCGACGTTCGACATTATTTGTGCCCAGACAAGACGAAACTCAAAACCGCTCATGGCCAACCGCGTTATGTTTTTTTTTTTGGATAGAAAACTTCAAAAAAATCTTAAAATTCGTGCGTGTTTAGAGTTGTTGTTCTCTCTCATCGCATCACATTCGCCAAGATACTTCAAATTACGGGTAAGGTTAAAAACCTTACGAGAACGTAGACGTACGGTACACTACTATTTTTTTTTAAAGTTCAAGAGTAGTAAGATTACTGTGCTGACTTCTTAACTGTAATTATCCTCCTTCCTAAAACGTAGATATAAGGTATGAATAGAAACAACAATGATGGTGTAATTGAGACTGGTGTTCATAAAAAATGACAATACTAGTGTTGTCTCTCGAGGACATCCTAGATGATACTAGTATTATTATTATTATTTGTTACAACAACTAGTACCGTACTCGTAGCTAGACGAGTCAGTCTAAAGTTACTAGTACCTCAACGTGATGAACTGCGACTACTAGTACTTCTACTAGTAAGAACTTCGGTGGTGGAGGGGGGGAAGGGGAAAACTTTACTTTTTCCAACGCAGTCAGGTCATTAGTTGTTCAAACGAACTGGAGGTTCCATCTACGTGTAAGGTTACTTGTACAGCAAAAATACTCGTAATCTATGAAGTCTCCTTGGCACTGTGACTCTCACCAACAGACATTTGAATCAGCAGCATTCCTTGGTGTAAATCTTACTTTCTATTATGATCTCCTATCGAAGTCAATTATAAGAACAAGGACTAGAAATCCACCGCAATGAAGCAAAATACAGTAAGGTTTACACCACCGCAAAACACGGGCGTGCTTATCTGGAGTGCGAAATGTGCTGCTTTCCTTTCCTTCCTCACCCCACAAATCATTAGTAGTAACTGCCAGTAAGGTTACCACTAGTAGTAGTACTGTTGCTGACCAACCACCACCGTCATTTTGACCATGAACTTTCCTAACAGAAGAATATACCAGTACTACGGTAGTAATGGTGGATATCATGGTCAATCAATAATATAAGAGGAGGCTGTGGAAATACGGTGAGGTGTGGTGGCATTCCAAGTCAATAAAGAGAATTTCGATCATGCTGGGTTGGATATTGGATATGCCATAGCTGTTGTCGGCATCGTATTTACATTCCCGACTCTTCTTGTCAAACACACGGGGACAACATAATTTTCTTTCTTCAACAAAGTGTTGTATGAATGCTGTTCTTTCGTATGATCCAGAGATGACGAACCGGTCTTTTACCAGAATTTCGTACTACTTCTCCAAAATTTTCTCGCTCCACTTTACTCAAGCGTGTTCCGTCAATGGTTGTGAGGATATCGCCAACCTCAACCCGCCTTCTTAGCTGTGACTTCTCAGAGATACGATTAATGAAATATCCGCCTTGATCTGCTTTGTTGAAATAGAGGCCCAGCGGACCAGCCTTTGCAGTTATAGCGGACCGCTTAATCGACATGCATAAACTGTCTTTTCCAGAATCAGTTATATTCTTGAATTGACGAAGGTCCATCACACTCGCAGGTTTCCCGTTAATGTGTGTTATAATATCGCCGGGGAGAATCGATCCGTTGGTGAAATGGGTTTGTCTTTTGACAACCGTGACAAAGAATCCTTGCTTAATCTTTTCGACAGAGAGTCGTGGATTCTTGGTGTAAACACTGACAGGGAGGCAATCCAAATTTTCGTTCACATGGAAGTCGTCAATATCGCTGGAATCAATCGTTTGCTTCGTTGCGCCCTCGCGAACCCATGTCATCGGTAAAGCCGTCTCTTCCTTGACCAGATTCAATTCTGCAAAATTTGAACCAGGTTCCTGCTTCACTGAAGGATGACCAATGATCCCCATTTCTTTCTCCCCCGCTTTCAAATCCTTCATCAAGTCTTCACCGTTTTGCTTTGCACCCCTTGTTATCACCAGTTCTACATTAGGACGTTCAATACCCAAAACTTTCATGGCTTCATCTTGTTGCTTTCGAAGCCGATTCAAAATAGGTAGGCAAGCAGCACGACACGCCAATACTTTTTGTTGACGATCATGGTCAACCTGGTCTTCCCATAGTATGGAATAAACAGTGGATAGAGAAAGCTCAATGAATTCTGTCAGAGAAACTATTTCTTCGCTGCAAGCTTTCACCATGTATTCAATCGCTTCCAGAAGTTCATCTTTATACTGATAAAAAACTCTGTTCAAGGCCACACGAGAATTATCATGCATTGCTTCTTTCATCCGATCGAATTTCCCCTTTCCATTGGGAACGCTGGTTGTAGCAGCATATGACTGCTGCATTGATTGTTGAACTTTCGGCAAAAGAGATCGATTCAGTTTTCGTTGTTTCTCAGTTATCCGAAGTCGCATGTCCTCGAAGCAACGTAGCATGGTATTTTCGCAGTTTGATGAAGACACTGAAACCATTCTACTTACTCGTGCCTTCTCGATACCGATTGAATAAACATCGTTTAGAAGAGACTTATCAACTTCTCGGCACAGACCGATCACTCGACGCTCACTTTCAGAAATATTACCAACAAAAGCTGTATCAATTGCAGTCTGCCATGCAGCAGTGAACTCAGCCTCCATTGGTGCCAGCAGCTCGGCGTTGAAATCGATGTGACCTGCGTTAGGGGAGGAATACCTTCCATTGTGTCTGGCAGTTGCATGATAAGTATTCCAATGCAACCCATTTTGCTCAGCATTCCGTTCGTTTTTGGTTCGTCGGTTTGTTGATCCCCATGAATGAATCGTGGGCATGGCTGATGACTGTGCCTTCTCCGCTCCAGCCGTAAGAGCTGGTTTGAGCGTTTGCCTTATCTCTTGCATTGCCTTTGTCTCGAAGTCACGTGCAATCGGTACCACATTGGTTGATAAAGCTTTCATCTTGTTATCGAATAAATCTTTGCATTGTACTTTTTCCGTGGTGCTATCGTCGTTCGATTTTGCATCATTTGCAAGAAGCATTACACGGTTTACAATATCGCTGGTTCGGTTGACAAAACTCTTCGCGAACGTGTCGCGACGCAATGCTGTTGTCGCATAAACATGTTCACGAAGACGTTCTATTTGCGTATCTTTTGCTGAAATGAAACAATTTGGACGACCATCACTCGATGATTTGATTCTATGAACAAAAAATGATGAATGAAATGAAAGAGCAACTGAAATGGTGAGAAATGGTTGCTACTAGAATGAAGCTTTTTTTCCCGTGGGTTGAAAAATTGTTCCACTCACGCTGTTAGCTTCAAGTAGTCATTTGCACTAATGCAGAAAACTGGCAGACTGACATCCTTAGGCGTCGCTCTCTCCTTTGCCTCATCCGCTAACGTCTCATTGGCATCTTCGTACATCTCCTTGAGACCAGTGATGAAGTCGTCCTCCAGACATTTCGTGCTGTATTCGTTGCGTACCTTAGCGCAAATCGCCTTGAGTTTCTTCTGAAGTTTGCTACAACTTTTCGTGAAGAGGGTTTTCTGTTTGTTGTGACTCTTCCTCCATAACGAAAGTGCTTGTTCTGCATTTTGGACTGCCTTCTTTTCATCAGTAAGTTGGTCATCTGATTGTTGCTTATCTTCGTCGACGTCTTTCGGTGGCACCTCTCTGCTTTCAGCATTATCGCCATCTGATACAGATTCCTCTTCACTATCCTCGATTTCGCAATCATCATCGTCTACAGATTGTTCCTCACCGGTTGCATTCATCGCATCCTTTAACGCTCTCATACTTTGCTTCAAAAGTTCTTTAGCTTCTCGCAAGGCAACTTTGAGATCTTCTTCTTGTTGCTGAAGATCGGAAAGTTTTGTTTCAAAACCATTGATCTCCTCGTGCAATTTGGTCATCTTTTCCCACCTTCCCGAGACGCGAACAGCAATATCTTCGTGATCACGCATGATCTCGGTCGCTTCGCAATCATCGGTTTGTGTGCAAATGAATGTAACATTACCGTATTGTCCATCCATCAAAAGTCTTCTCTTGAATCGTTCTCCCATCAATTCCTTGGCAGTACCATCGTCAACCGCACGTTTGATTGGAGCAACTACCCAAATCCTTATAGACGAAAAAATTGATAGAATTTGAAACGAATGATCCATTCATAATATTAGTTGACGTCTTCATCAAACTTTCTGGACAAGCGAGTCAATATTTTTATCGAGCGACTAAAAACTTACTGATTGCAATTCTGCAGATATCGTTCCGCTACCCGAGCACGAGCTGTGTTTGCATCTCGAACACCTGGCAGATCAACCAAGACGCCCCCCGACGACAGGACATTCCACGGGCCTTGCAATGAGACGCACCGAATAAGTGGCCATGTCTGGGCTTCGTGGCCATTTCCCTTTCGCTAGACATAGTCGTTAATTTTCATTCGAAAGGATCTTGCCCATCGCTTCAGGTTGTTTTTAGTTTTTGCTCCCATCTCCTTGTATTCGCAGAGCACAGTTTTCGCGGCTTCAGAGAGATCAATAGAACCCTCTTCAACACAAACGGTATTGTATGGTTCTTGACTATCAGGTTTAGGGGTCAGTAGGTTCACAACTCTTGTGTTTCTTGACAATGCTTGAATTACACTTTCTATAGATTTCCCCGAAAAGCCAGCCATCGTTCCTTTTCCATACACCTGATCAATTTTTGCCCATGCAGCTGCTGTATCCGGCTGGGTGTGTTCTTCTGGACAGCGCGCCAAAATTAGCTCCTGAGGTGTCGAGCATTGGTTGACCAGCAATTTTAACTCTGTTGCCCAGTCTTCAAGTGTCATAAATTCAATTTTTCCCTTGTACACTGGGACCTTCGGCGGTATGGCATTTATCGAAGGTGTTGGTTCAGGTCCCATGGAATCTTGGAGCAAATCAGTGTTGTATGTTAGTTCCACAACAGCAGCAGTACATCCCCTAGATCCCGAAGTCGGCAAGACGGCCGATTCATCCAACAAAGCATTGAGCATAGACGACTTGCCAACACCTGTTGCACCAAGTACTCCAACGACAGTTTTGGGACCAGCTTTTCCAATCAGAAGTTGTTCTTTGATTTCTCTTTGCCATCCCTCATATCTTGCGTTTGAACAAAACCATGAAGTCCCTCCATCGTCGGGGTGTGCTTTGTTCTCTGATAGCATTTTTCCTAGTTCCAGCAAGGTTTGACACGATTTCTTCAACGCCAAATCGTATTTTGCGTTAAGATCAACATTGTTGGAATTCGGTTTGGATGACTGTTCCTCCACCTTTACCCCTCGATCGTTCTGATTGGTCCTGCTTTCCTTTCCATTGCGTTGATCGCCAGGGTGTTGATCATTTTCGTTGGTCTTCGCTGATACCTCAGTTTGTTTCCCCTCACTTTCGTCGGCGTCTCGAAGGCGTTTGCCGTTTTCATTGACACTTGATTTCGCTGGCGATGCCATTGTCGTTGCACACACGATAGTCCCACTTACTAAATGGTCAATCAACAATAAGAAGAACAGCAACAGTAGCAGCAACAAAAAAGAATTAGAGTAATTAAGATTCAGAAAGCTTTTGGAATCTCGAGTTGTGACAATAAAACGACCTAGTTTGCATCTAGAGTTCATTCCGTGATTAACTGGTAGTAGACATGCCGGAACGTGCTTCGTCTGTGACTTTTTGCTTAGGCTGCAATAAAACCTCATAAGAAACCACTCTTGATTTTGAAAAAATGAGTCACGGGAAATGCCACTAGCCACTAGTTAGTCTGTATTGCAAAACGAATGCCGTAAACGCGATCACAATAAAGCACCACCTTCATTGCCGTAATAAAAATTTAGTCATGTCAAGGCACTGCTTTGCGTTTTCTATGCATTTGACATGAACTTGTGACGATTCTCAGTCGTTTCTCTCGGTTTTCTAAAAAAAACCATTTCAAACACATTTTGCTTTCGTCTAGCTAGAATTATTGCCCCTTTTTCATTCGACTGAGCTTCAACTTATTTTAAACGTAAGGTTACAGTATCGTACTGTTTTTAAAAAAAAGCAAGAGTGAAAAAAAATGATAATAATAATGTACGTAGTAATACGACGTACGAAGTAAGGTTACTTCGTAATACCTTAGCTATTGCAACGCACTCGGATGATACTGAGATCGCTTGCCTGGGGGTAAGTTAGGCCTACTGTACCGAACGTGAGTAGAGCTGTCAAGATTGTGGATCTTTAGACCCAGAAGCATCACATGTAGCATCCTCCACAGCACCATGTTGAATATGCGGTAAGGTTATATAAAGAATATGAACAAAAAAAGAAATTTTACAGAAGAAGAGTGAGCTTGATTACTGGACCTTCCGGAACAAAGTTAGTTTTCGATGCGCAGACCGCGTGATTTTCTTATTCCAATTAGTCATTTTGAGGGTATCCCCTTAAATTTATTATCTCCCCAAAGAAACTTGCATTTTTTCGGATCGAAAAAAGTGCGGATTTTCATGGTAAAAAAAAACTCGCATTTTTGCTCTAGAAAAAAAACACGTATATACAGCAAGAAATGCGAGTTTTCAGCAGAAAAATGCGAGTTTTCAGCAAAAAAATGCGAGTTTTCATTACAAAATGCAAGTTTTCTGCAGAAAAATGCGAGTTTTCTTTAAAAAATGCGAGTTTTCTTTGGAAAATAAGTGTTTTCAACAAAAATTTCAACCAAAAACTCGTCGTTTTGCCTCTATCATTAGGATTACCGTATTAACAAATCGACTCCGTCGTGACTCCGTCGTTGCGCCTCTCTTAGCAAATTGACTCCGTCGTTGCGCCTCTATTAACAAATCGGCAAGCAGCAACGCGTCGATAATACAGGGGGGGACAGCAATCAGAAACGCGTCGATAATACAGGGGGGACAGCAAGCAGCAAGCAGCAACGCGTCGATAATACAGGGGGGACAGCAAGCAGCAACAACGCGTCGATAATACAGGGGGGACAGCAAGCAGCAGCAAGCAGCAACGCGTCGATAATACAGGGGGGGACAGCAATCAGTAACGCGTCGATAATACAGGGGGGGACAGCAACGAACGCGTCGACAATACAGGGGGGACAGCAAGCAGCAACGCGTCGATAATACAGGCGGGACAGCAAGCAGCAAGCAGCAACGAACGCGTCGACAATACATGGGGGGCAGCAAGCAGCAACGAACTCGTCGACAATACAGGGGGGACAGCAAGCAGCAACGCGTCGATAATACAGGGGAGACAGCAAGCAGCAACAACGAGTCGACAATACAGGGGGGACAGCAAGCAACAGCAACGCGTCGATAATACAGGGGGGACAGCAAGCAGCAGCAACGCGTCGATAATATAGGGGGGGGACAGCAAGCGTAATTTTAATTTTAAGCACCTCTGTTAGCAAATCGACTCCCGCATCGTTGCGCCTCTGTTAGCAAATCGACTCCCTCGTCGAAAAAAAATTTTGCGAAGAAAACTCGCACTTTTTTGGTCCGTTGAACCAAACTCGCATTTAATGCGAGTTGAAAAAGAACGTTTTTTTTAGTCCCGTGAAAACTTGCACTTTTTGGTCTCGAAAAAAGTGCGGAAAAAAAGTGCAAGTTTATCCCCCTAAAATTGTGTTCCAAAGGGGGATGAGTATTGACCAGGTCGACTTAAAATCGCGCAGTCTGCGCGAAATATATTCAGTTCCGGAAGGTCCTGTGCCAATGAAGGTCTGCAATTTCCCATAAAAGTGGGATACATGAGTATCAAGAGGTACGGGTCAATAATTTCCTACCCCAGGCCCAAGAGGGTGTTTCATAGTACTTAATACCACTGACCTCTAAGGTTTATGGTACCACTCCTGACCTCTAAGGTTTGTGATTGCTGGTAAAGTGATGCAATCAGGGCACTCACGCTGTTTAGAAAGAACTATGATCTACAAAAAAAAAAGTGAGTGACCAAACTGTTCCATGCCCTTGCTGGAAACTTTAATGGAGTTGATAAACACTGATTTTCTTAATATCTGGTATCTAGTTTGAATACAAAGCTAAGTAATACCACTGCTATTCCTACTAACTGAGTGTGATTGGGAAGTGAAAGGCAGCATGGATGATGATTATACTGCCATCCAAAAAAACATCCATTGGACACTGTTCTATTACACCCATCAATGTTTCTTTTCACGATTTTTAATTCAAAGTCAGCTCCGGCGCACTTAGTAGAAGATGTTGTTGCACTTCTTCAAGATAATACATTCTTCAAATTTTGATTCTAATATTACTATGTTGAATGTTGAACAAGCCCCTAATCCTATTTTTCTATGCAGCCGGTCCTGTGAGCAAACGCTGGCGAAGTGGTATACTCGGAATTCCCTCCAAACAAGTCTTTGGACTCAACGTAATTTTTATTGGGTCTAGCTTCATGCCGACGGATCGCGGCTCCTCGACAGAGGCTTTCGATTCGTTTGATGATGGAGTTCGGAGGTGGTAACCGCTTTCGAGATAAATAACCATGGCCTCTTTCTCGTCCTCAAGTCCGATGCGGTTCGCTTCCTCATGACAAGGTATTGAACGCATGCTGTATCTCGTTCTAATTTTTTCCACATCATTCTGCTCACACTCCCACTGAATCCTTTGCTCATCGAGGACCGAATCTATTGCAGTAAATTTGTTGGCCATTCGCTTCCTTTCCCCTTCCGGAAATCGATATTCAAGTCCGCGTAGGCATTGGCTAGATGAGATCGATGGCACGTCACTTGTCGCTGCCGTGACGGTTTCCATGCAGTTCAAAATGATGCCTGTCAATTCATCTGGACTGTACCAAGTTTTTCGAATTTCTTCTTCTGTATAATCGTTGAGATGCTTCGTACGGTACATTAACGCACTTGATTGAAAGTCCACTGACTTCATTTTTTTTTGTGGTCCGTCTATTGAGTTCTGAAGTTATGATGCTGGTTGTTGGACTTCAGCAAATTCCCTTGCAATTTTTTGGACAGTGATATTATGTTATGAGAAAAAGAACGTAATAATAGGGTTGCCTTAGCTTGCTTTCGGATAGTCTGTCGGCAACTAGCACTTACTACCCGTACCAGGTACTAAGAAAAAGTTCAAAAAGTTACTTCGATTGGAATAGAAAACGAGATAAGAAAGGAGGATTCCAATCTTCGCGTGAACAAGTGCTTGTACCAGTGAACCAGAAAAGCATACACAACGTTACAAACAATTGCAAAAAACAATGATATTGTTCGGCGATGAGAGAGATACCGGTACAGGTCTCATCTTCTCTCCCCGTCTTTTCAAATATTGAAGAAAAAATGATAATAATAAAAAAAATAATAATGAAGTCTCGTTTTCTAAGTAACTTACCTTATCGAGACTAGAAAGTGAGTAAACCTTATCCTTTTTCCAAAAAGCTCTCCAGACACGCCTCTTAAGTAACTTTTTGAACTTTTTCTTAGTACCTGGTACGGGTATATTCTTCTGAAGAAATTCTCTTTGAAGTTTAATTTTTTTTCGTACTCGTATCCAATTGAAGCCCCGCAATTTCCTTCGTATCCAATTGAAGCCCCGCAATTAATAGTACCGTACCAGGGTGCCTGGTACAGTAAGTTCTACTCATACCTCTATTTGATCGAGGCATGAACAACAGCCTTGCAGTGATTTCATCGTATGTAATTACTACCGGTACGTACAACGCATCAGAAGTATCACATTCAAGTCTTACCGTAACTTTGATTAAGCCTTACTGTAATTTACGAAGTACGAGTACTACGTACTTCGTAATAATAAAATCAACCACTGTCGTCAACTTGCGAGGTACCGGTAAGGTCTTAACCTTAATTACGAAGTAAGACTTACGAAGTACGAAGTAATTCGGTAAGCTTAACCGAGGAACAACGATTCAGCATCCGGGATTGTGTTTGAAGGCGATCGTATGCAAATTGTAAAAACAAAAGTTCATAAGTACCGAAATTTCGTAAAAGAACCCTATCGGCCGAAAGACTAACTTTTGGAGACTATGTGTAACCCCTACTAACCTATATATCGTTGAAAAGCTTATTTCAAGGAGAACAAGAATATACTATGCGTTTCCCAGTTTTATTGAGCCCAAATATAGAACTTTTTTTATTCATTACTGTATATTCATATAAACTTTTTAAATCGCAATTTGGTTCTCCGCGACTCTTATTTTCAAATAAATCTATTTTGCACCGGTGAATACTTGGTTCTTATTACTACTTACTCCGTACAAGTTATACGAACATGCACGTACTACTAAATAATACGGGTATTTGAAGCAATCATTTTCATCAAATCAATCAAACATTTCTACTAATTCCTACTTGCATTACGACATATCCTACGTATGGAAACATGGATGAACTGATTCTTACGAGGAGTAGTACGACAAGTACTGCCATTTTGTCTGAGCTCAACTGGTTCTCTGTTACAACTGCAATTATTTTGGCGCTAACAAAGAAAGACTGTAAAAGACAAACATATGTACCAGTGCGTTCCGTGAGTGTAATCGTAGTGTCTGTTGCTGAGAAAAAGTGTCCAGAGGCATGCAACTTTTTCTTTTTGAATTTTAAGGTTTCTCATGGTATGAAAAAAATATATCTTACTGTATGAACGAATTGCTGAATCATCAAAATAAGTAAGTTACGGTGATGGTACCGGTAACTACACAGTATCGGCAAAATGCAACCGTAGTTGCGCGCGCTACGCGCTCGTGCAACTCCTACTACATAGTACGTATACATAGGTACATTCCTAAGTACGCCTCATTTTTTAACGTATGGGACCATTTTTAATGGCTGAGAGTACAGTACCGGTTGCAAACCAGACCCCCTTAACATTGCTGAAACAGTAGTTTTTTTCTCCGTATATGGTGCGCAACCGTCAGTTGCATTATTAAAGACAGGATTCATGTCTATCGAAATTTTATTAAGACGGGAACGAAATTTCTCTCGTTTGCGTCTCCGATTGCTTCACAAAATACCCTGTAATCCACCTTTTGCTCACTATTTCACAGAAAAAACACCATGGCAAGGCAACTGTCTATGAATCCAAGAGCCATTAGGCAAAGGGAGAGGCGCGCAAGGCTCAGGGCTGCTAGGGCAGATGCAGCACGAAACAGCGTAGCGTTCGCAGCTGCATTCCCCCTGGATGCCGACGCTCGCGCCCGGTTGGATGCTGCACGACGGGGAATCTTGGACCACCAAGCCTTCCGAATGATGTTAATGCCCCCACTCAGCTACTAAAATATCATTCCACACTGCTTGAAATGATGAGCCACTTTACAGGGATCATCCACCCCAGCAGCAAGGTATTCACGAATGCTGAGCTCTCTATTGTCAAACCGGACCACATCTACAAGTGGATGTGTTGCAGGGCATTCGGACTGGAGGATCCGGGTCCAGAGGACAACCCTTATTATGCAAGAGCGTCGACTCTGGAGTTCTGAAAGAAAGCGATCTCCTATTTCATGCCACTCAGTTCAGCATGGGATGATACTAAAGAGGAGGGCAATCCTACTAAGTCCAAGAAACTTAACAATCTAATCAAAGCTGTAAAGAAGAAGGAGGCGTGATTGCTTGGAAAGGAGGGACAAGCCGATAGAGCGTTTACCCTGGATGAGTTCATCCAAATGCTGGATCTAATAGGACCGGCGCCGACTATTCTAAACTTGAGGCACCGGGCCATGCTCAAGTTCCAGTTCCATCTAATTGCAAGAGGGGATGATACGTCCCACATGAGAAAGGCAAGCATTCGCGAGAGTCTAACCTATCCAGGCTATCTAACTGCACAGATGCGTTGGTCTAAGAACGTACAAGAGGAAAAGGACTGTCCCCTTCAGTTGCTGATGGGCTCCTTGGATCCCCGGTTCTGTGTATTGCTTGGACTTGGTGTCTACCTAGAGGTATGGCTCACTCATGGAGCCGGTTGACTGAGCCAGTGGCTATTCGCTGAGGGAGATACACGCGCTGGATCTTCCACGACAAAGAAACTTGACAAGGAGGCTGACACCTGCAAGCTTGCCTACCAAAGAGCAATGAAAGCAGTATTAGAAAGTGGTCCCTTTCGATTTGCAGGAGACAAACAACTAGGGACCCACTCTGTTAAGAAGTGGGCAACTACTATGTCAAGACGCTGTGGCGCTGGAAAGGACGACGTCCACTACAGAGCAAGATGGAAGACTAGTAAGGCAATGCAAGACAGGTACTTGGAAATTCAGTTAGATTGGCCGGATATTAATGCTGGAAGCCGGCTCTGCCACAGAGGAGTCTGTTATTATAAGGAGAAGGAGGACAGCGCAGTGACTGACGAGTGGCTTGCTGCGTCTGTAACACCTGCAATTCGCGGCGCCTTTGGGGATCGCGTTGCTGTTATCCTTGCGAAGCCTTTGCTTTGGGCTTGCTATGATGCCACTGCTGCAGACTTGGTTCCCCCTGACTTGAGACAGCTGATTGTTAACAGATACTCACTTCTAAACGGACGAGGAGTAGAAGATTACAATCCATTGAAACAGATTCGAATCATTCCTTCGAACCATGATGGTGTCGTGCACATGGATGAGATCCCTGATGATGATACAGCAGACAGAGAGGGAGGATTTGGAAGAGGTGGACAGGAGTGGAGGAACGCTATTTATGCAAAGATTTGTACTACTCAAACTAATGTGGCGGAGATCAAGAACCATCAGCTCGCTGAGCTCGCAGAGATAAAGCGGCAGTTGCGAACACTGACTGCAATGGTTCGTGGATTGTCATATGCTCCTGCTAGGAGAGCTGCTGGTGGTGGAGGAGGAGGAGCAGTGAGACGCGCTGCACCCTCGGACTATCAAAGCGATGTGGGATGAGTATCAGAATGGGATTGGTGGTCGAAAGCCAGCAAGGGACTTCACTAGAAGGGAGAGAGGGAGCTGTAAATTTAAGTACGCCCGAAGGAAGCTGATATGGGATTGTGTAGAGAGGTTGCTAAATAAAGGGAATGATCTGAGTACAGCATGTAATAAGATCAGGCATGCCTTTGGAGACGTGTCGATGACATGCCTTAGCGATTCGATCCGAAAGGACAACCAAAGCGCCCGACCAAATCCAAATCTGCGCTGAGGCGCTGCTGATTGCTGTTTGTCAGATAGGGGAAGTACCCCTGTTGTTGCTGCTAAGGCATGTTTAATTATTTCAAGTTTATTGTTGTTACCCTTGTCGGTCTGTGGATCTGCTCTTCAGATTGGCCGACCCGATGTCAAGTAAAATCAGATAACATTTAAAAAAAGAATCGATGTCAATTTTTATCACGTGATTTTACACGGTGTTCTGAGTTTTTGACTTCGAAATATTTTTGTGATGCGTTCTAACGGTCTTTGCCGTGCACCGGAAGACAGTCACGAGTCCACTCGGGACTGGATTAAGGATAAGGATAAAAACAATTAGCGAGTCGACGGAATCGCCGACTGTATTGGAGAGGTCTGAGAACTGTAACAGATAGACTAACCAATAGAGCTCACAATTTGCATATCACTACTATTCTAATCACTAGTAGACCCGGGGTATGGCATGATTTTAAAATCAAGCTGAGTGCTGACGACCATGAGCAGAAGGGGATCGACTGGCCAAGGCGCCACCGAGACCGAAAGGACTGGCGACAAATGGAGGCACAGAGAAGCAAAACAGGGAGAAGGATATCCAGTGTCTGCAGCACAAGGAAGACCGACCCCAGCAACTGTTAGCACCATTAGATGGGGCAACAGCAGCAACAGAGACACCTAAGTACCTGAACAGGACCATGGTCGACAACAGGATGTAATCGAAAAATTCGAAAATACACACTGAAAAAGTGACACATAAATCAGTGAGTGGACTAATTGGACCAACACTGAGTGGGTGGACAGACCGTAGGAGGCATGCCAACCAAAACCGAAATATACGGATATCCGGAAAGGTATATAACCAAATACCCAAGCACCACTAATCCCACGGGAAAAGGGAAGTGGGACCGGCCCGGTGACGACTTAATAGAGAAGCAACGCCGGAGAACCACGGGAACCGAATCCCACGAAATAAAAACAGAAACAACTCCGGGGAACCACAGGATTCCCGTGAGCTAAAGAGAGAAACAACTCCCACCACTGGACAAACCAGGGGGAGAATCAGTTACAACACGAGTTATCACGAGAGCAGTGGAAATCCAGCAAACAAACTGGAGGACCTGAGCAATCACTTTTTGCTCTGTCGCAACACAAACAGCAAAGATAACAGAAATAGTGTAACTAAATTAACAATAATAGAAAACTGATTAACTCACCATGGCGACCAAAGGAACCAAACTGAAACCTTTCAACATCACACGGGAGGACTGGCCGGAAGACGCCACCGCCGTAAAGATGAATGTAGACAGCAAACAAGGCGGAATCGCATTCAGCGACTACCTGAAGGTTCTCAATGGTACTGAAAGACCAGAACTCTTCCTTATCTGGAAGAGAGACTTTGACCAGAAAATTGCTGGCAATGACAAACTCCACGGAGACCAGAAACTGGACGTTTTACAGAGAATCCTCTCTAATGAGGCACTCGCACTTGTCCAACGAACGCTCACTCGGACCTACTTGGCCGAACCAACCCACAAGGTCCATCACACCAGACGTGTACAGAAAAAGATCCAGGAGATCGAGCAACGGGACCAAGCAAACATACTACTATCAATGGGGCAAGACGCCACCGAAACTCCTACGGGAGCCTCCAAGGAAACGGCAAAGGAGAAATCTCCAAACGCCGACAAAACCGACGCAGCCACGGCGAGATTGGACAAAGAATCGGAGACCGACAACCTCGAGTCTCCAATCCCAAAGAAAAAGGTCGCAAGCGCCCTCACCCAGTACTACCAATCCCAGGAGTACAGGAAGGATATCATGGAGGAATGCATGCATGTCCTCAAGCTTAAAATCTTTGGCAATGACCAAAACGGCAAGCGCTCGTACATCGTCCTCCGACGATTCATGCGAGGCATGCGCGTGGACCTCAAACATGGCATCAGAGCCTGGGCCAATCGAATGGCCGAACTCCAAAGCTACCTCCCAGAACGCCTCTGGGAATGTGGCAGTGACCAAATGGAAACACCAAGAAGTTTCACCCAAGGAGAACTGAAGGAAATCTTGGATTCCAACATGACCCACTCCCAACGCGAGAAGCTGGAACACATTGGATGGGACCTCTACACCCAATCCTTTAACACCACTATCGACAAGCTCGAAAACCTGGAAATCACCATCCGGAAGGAGGCAATAATGCAACAACGCATCACCGACCTCGAAAAGCAGACCGGCGTCACCAAGAAGACCCCCAAGGCCGCATCTGGGGGAGGACACCACGGGAAGTCCCCTGGCAAAAAGAAGCGACCTGTGGACAACAGCAACAAACAGCTATGCAAGACCTGTGGCAAGGTCCATGCCGGCAAATGCTGGAAACTAACCGGTGGTCCCCACAAGAAGGGGAAGTTCGACCGGGAAACCATCAACCTGCTCAAGGAGCACTTTGTGGCAAAAGAACAAGACTCAGACGCTGAGCAACACTCCAAACCCCACTGGGGAAGGAACCTATTGAACCACGAGTACTCTTATGTACTGGCCACGGCCCAAGCTGACCACGACGTCTCTGATGACGAGATCGACATCTCCGAACGGGAACTCAAAGAGTACAGAAGAAAGTACAGAAAGACCTTTAAAAAGAAAGATTCCCACAACTGAATGGCCGATACCATCCACACGGGACCCCGCATAATCAACCGGTTCGCGGACGTCTGTGTGGAGGTATTGGACAACAAGGGAAGGGAAGGATGCTCCGGGGCCTATTAGACTCCGGTTGCTCCAAATCCATCATACTACAACAGTTTGTCGACCGAAGTCAACTAACGAACCGAGACCGAAGATCTGTCACCTACAACACGTATGGAGGCAAGTTCAGAACCAAGTCTGCGGCTTCAGTGGGACTAAGGCTGATAGAATTTTCAAACTCCAAGACCATCAAATGGACCTTCCAAGTGGATGAATATCACCACCATGAGGAAGTGCCCTATGACATGATCATAGGATCCGACCTGATGGCACAACTGGGACTGGATATAAAATACAGCTCCCGAACAATTGAATGGCAGGGTGACTCCATTCCCATGAAGGGAATGGGGGAGCTCTCGGACCCGGACAAATGCGAGGCAGTATTCTTTGCCAACACACAGAGTCCAATCCTCCAAAAAGAGGAAGAAAGGCAATCTAAAATTTTGGACGCCGACTACTCCAAAGTCGATATAGACGCGATGGTCAATGACCTGGAGATTACGGACGCGTCCAAGGAAGCCTTGAAGAAAACACTAAAGAAATTCCCAACACTCTTTGGAGGAGGATTGGGACTACTCAGAAATATAGAACCGGTGTCCATTGAACTCCAACCAGGGGTCAAACCGGTCCGGCAGAGGTACTATTCTGTACCCCATGCCTTTGAACAAGCACTACGAAAGGAGATCACCAGGCTCTGTGATATTGGAGTCCTGGAGAAACTCCCCCATGATGATGACTCACCATGGGCATCCCCGACGTTCTGTCAACCAAAGAAGACAGGGGACATTCGCGTCCTAACTGACTTTCGGAAGATGAACGCAGCCATCCAACGAAAACCATTCCCACTACCACGAATAGGGGAAACAATCCAAAGGCTACAAAAGTTCAAATCAGCTACGGCGCTGGACTTGTCCCAAGGATACTATACCATCCCCATCTGCAAGGAGAGCCAAAAGATTTGCTCTACCATTTTACCATGGGGAAAGTATGCCTACAAGAGACTGGCAATGGGAATCGCATGCGCACCGGATATCTTCCAGTCCATTATGATGAACCTACTCGGTGACCTGGACTATGTCCTGGTCTATATTGATGATATTCTCATCATCCAGAGGGAAGGGGAATCCGAACAGGATCACCTCAACAAAATCGATACAGTACTCCAGAGACTGGACAATGCTGGCTTTCGGGCCAACCTCAGAAAATCCTTTTTCATGCAAAAAGAAGTGGAATATCTGGGATTTCTGTTAACAACAGAGGGCATCCAACCCCAGCCAAAGAAACTGGAGGCGATGAAGCGACTCGAAGCCCCCAAGAACACCAAGCAACTCAAGATGTTCCTTGGAATGGTAAATTTCTACCGGGATATGTGGAAGCGACGCTCCCACATCCTAGCCCCCCTCAACAAACTAGCAGGGAAGAAGGGCAAAATGAATTGGTACTGGGGACCAGCAGAGCAGAAAGCTTTCATGGAGGCGAAACGGATGCTCGCAGACGAAGCAAAACTCGCATTCCCAGACTTTACAAAACCATTTCATCTCTACTCAGACGCTAGTGACCGGCAACTGGGAGCCACAGTATGTCAGGACGGCAAACCGCTTGGCTTCTATACCTGGAAACTGAACTCCGCGCAGCTCAACTACACCGTAGGCGAAAAAGAACTCCTGGGCATAGTAGAGGGGCTAAAAGCGTTTGAAGGAATCCTATGAGGACAAGATGTGATTATTCACACAGACCATCTTAACCTGCTCTACCAGCAGATGCCCACCCAAAGGATGGTCCGGTGGAGACTTCTTATGGAGGAGTTCCACCCGGTAGTCAAGCACGTTGCTGGCAAAGACAATGACGCAGCAGATGCATTGTCTCGACTGGATATCACTGAGGATCCAGCAGATACGGTGGAATGGCTACCACCAAATAAGCCCCTCACCTACGCGGACGAGGAAGAGCACCTCCGGCAACTCCTATTCCCACTTGGAGAAGAATCGCCGGAAGAATTCCAGGGCAATAATGCATTCCCACTTGCCCCGGACATGATCCAGTTCTACCAACAAAAGGACACCGGAATCATGAGTGCTCTGGGAAAAGACAATCGACTGACCACCAAAATGGTGGAAGGTTACAGTCTAATCCACAAGGAAGGGAAGATTCTAGTCCCGGACAAACTCAAAGACAGAGTTATGGAATGGTACCACAGCATGCTGGTCCATCCCGGCGAAAAGAGAATGGAACAGAGCATACGCTCAGTGTTCACCTGGAGAGGTCTGAGGAAGGACGTCCAGGACCTCTGTAAACACTGCCACACGTGCCAGATGTTCAAAAAGAGTGGTCGGAAGAAGTATGGACTACTACCGGAAAAAGCTGTTGAGGTTACCAAATGGCAGAGGGTCAATGTGGACCTCTGGGGACCTGCAACTGTCCACAACAAAAATGGTAAAGACTACCACATCCATGTCCTCACCATGGTGGATCCAGTGACCGGATGGTTTGAACTGGCCCATCTAAAGGACTTGCCAAACGCAGCAGAAACTCAACGTTTGTTAGACAGTACCTGGCTAGCAAGGTATCCGCGCCCAAAGGAAATTGGCTTTGATGGCGGGAGCGAGTTCAAAGCAGAGTTCCAGGAGCTCTGTGACAACATGGGGATGAAAAGAAAGCCCAGCGGCGCTTGGAACCCACAGTCCAACTCAGTACTGGAAAGAATCCACCAGGTCCTGAAGGACTGCCTATTGTCCTTTAACCTGGAACAAAGAGACCTCCATGAGAAGGATCCTTTCAAGGAGTTCACCACCAAGGCAGCATATGCTATCAGAAGCGCCATCCACACAACGCTGGGGTATTCCCCAGCACAACTGGTGTTTGGAAGGGACATGTTCATGCCCGTGAATTTCCCAGTGGATTGGGAAGCAATCCAAGCAAGGAAACAGAAGAGTATCCACAAGAGTAATGTTCGGGAGAATCAGAAGAGGATTCCCCATGTTTATAAGGAAGGAGACTATGTCACCCTGGAAAGGAAGGGCATTATTCCAAAACTATCCTTCCCACGACAAGGACCTTACAAGGTGCTCAAGGCCCATAACAATGGAACTGTAACTATTGAAACTGCTCCCTTTGTAACCGACCGGGTTAACATCAGAAGGATCCATCCCTATTATTGCAGGGATAGCACTAAAGTGGGAGAGTAACTAAACGTGACAGTACCATGGAGGAGTATGCCGTGCACCGGAAGACAGTCACGAGTCCACTCGGGACTGGATTAAGGATAAGGATAAAAACAATTAGCGAGTCGACGGAATCGCCGACTGTATTGGAGAGGTCTGAGAACTGTAACAGATAGACTAACCAATAGAGCTCACAATTTGCATATCACTACTATTCTAATCACTAGTAGACCCGGGGTATGGCAGTCTTAGGCATCGCTGACACCCATCTGAGTGAGAGAATGTAACCAAATGAGCTTTGCGCGCGCCTTATGAGCCTACGTAGGATTTGTACGTGTTTTCTGGTACTCATACTTTTAGTTGCATATTGTGTAGTTACCATCACAGTATGCAACTAAAAAGAATGAGTACCAGAAAACATGTAGAATTTCTACGTGGGCTCATTTGGCGCGCGCAAAACTCATTTGGTTACAAAAAAGAATGAGTACCAGGGAAACACGTACAATCCTACATGGCATTCACTCTCACTCAGATGGGCGTGAGCGATGCCTAAGACCGGTAGAACACATCACAAAAATATTTCTAAGTCGAAAACTAAAAACAACGTGTAAAATCACGTGATAAAATTTGACATCGATTTTTTCTTTAGATGTTATCTGATTTTACTTGACATCTCTTCGGCCAATCTAAAGAGCAGATTCACAGACCGGCAAGGGTAACAACAATAAACTTGAACTTTGAAAACATGCCTTAGCAGCAACAACAGGGGTACTTCCCCTAGCCAACAAAACAAACAGCAACACTAGTAGTACTAGTAGTGAAACACCAGGGTGTTGTTGGTGCAAGGCTGCAAGGATACTACTACTGGTACTACCTAGAGTACTGTCCTGATAGACAGCATGTATCTCCAGATGTGATTGTTTGTTTGACATACCAGAGCTCACACTTGTTTAGATGTTCTCATGGAGCTATTAGTAGTATAATACAAATACATGAAATGCTGCTAGTAATACTAGTACTACTACTAGTACTAGTACTAAGATGCATACCACCATTGGCATCATGCCCAAGCTACAGTGCTATACTACAAGGCAACAAGATACATACAGAGCTGAACTGAGCTGAGCTGAGCTCAGCTCAGCTCCCACTTATTTTGTTCTGATCTCCTTTAAATTAGTAAGCACCATATTGGGGATGTAATACTAGTAATGTACTACCTCTAGGGGAGTGTCTTGTAGTATCTGAGTGTGTACAATACTATCGCTTGAACTGCATCCCCCTGTAGACTCATTGCTTGCCAGCACTCTGTGGGCTGCTGTTGTTGCTGTTTCTGTTGTCTTATTCATATCTCTTGCTGATGATCAAATATCAAAGTAGTACTAGTAGTACTAGTAATAGTAATAGACTACTACCACTACTACCACTGCTATAAGTAGTAGTACTACTACCACTACCACCACCACCACTACTACTAATAGAAGTGGTACTACTAATAGTAGCAGTAGCTTTGGCATAGTGTTTTGGTGTTTGTGTTTTTTTTCTGTGAAATAGTGAGCAAACAGTGGATTACTGACAGAAATTTCGATAGACATGAGTCCTGTTTTTATTAACAATGCAACGAAGGTTGCGCACCTCCGTGTTAATATACGGAGAAAAAAACTACTGTTTCAGCAACATTAAGGGGGTCTACAGAGCAACCGGTACTGTACTCTCAGCCATTAAAAACGGTCCCGTACGTCAAAAAATGAGGCGTACTTAGGAACGTACCTATGTATACGTACTATGTGGTAGGAGTTGCATGAGCGCGTAGCGCGCGCAACTACAGTTGCATTTTACCGATACGGTAAGGTTACCGTGATGATACAAGCACAATCTGCAACTATAAATGCACAGTACAATAAACACGTACAATTGTACATACATGTAACAAGGCGCGCGCAGAATACTCATCAGTTGAGTCCTATGCGTAAGACCGTTGGAACGCATCACAAAATTATTTCAAAGTCAGAACACTCAAAAACACTGCATAAAATCACGTGATAAACTTGACATCGAATTTCTTTTGAAATGTTATCTGATTTTACTTGACACTCGTCCACAGATCGACAAGGGTAACAACAATAAACTTGAACTTTGAAACTGGCCTTAGCAGCAACAACAGGGGTACTTCCCCTATCCAACAGAAATAAAGCAACAACAAACGCTCAGCACAGTTGTGGATGGGGTCCATTCTTCTTGCTGTTCCGAATCCTGATGATGAGCTGTGTCATCGAACAATCCCCATGGACACGTCAAATCTTGTGGCATGCTGTATTAATATCGTTGCCTCTATTAAGAAGTCTTTCAACTACCTTCCAAATAATGAGTCTCCTAGAATACTTGTACTTCTCTCTTCCTCTCTCACTCCGTGTGAATTCCCTTGCAGGCTTTCGACCACCAATCCCATTCTGATACTTGTCCCACATCTGCTTGATGGTCTGAGGATGGGGATGAAGGGTAGCAGGTCTTTCAGTTTGTGGGGTTCCAGGCGCTGCAGTTCTTGTAGGGGCTCCTGCTGCTCCTCTTGTTCCTCCACCACAACGAGCAGGAGCCATCGACAATCCACGAACCATACTCATGACAGTTTGCATCTGTCTTTTCAATTCAGCAATCTCTGACAGCTGGTGGTTCCGGATCTCTCCTACATTTGCTTGGGTAGTACAGACCTTTGCATAAATCACATTCCTCCACTGTTGACCACCTCTTGCAAGAGCACCACCTTCTCCTCCAACCCCTCCTTCTTCATCCTCGAATCGGATCTCATCCAACCACACGATACCATCGACGTTCAACGCAACAACACGAATTCTATCTATCGGATTTGCCCCTTCCTCCAGCATTCTTCCTCCAAGCAACACAAATCTCTGGGTGATCTGCAGCTTCAAAGCAACAGGAACCATGTGCGCTACAGAGGCATCAAAACAAGCCCAAAGCAGCGCTTTCCCAAGGATCGACACGATGCCATCACCAAAGACTCCCCGGATTGCTGGAGTGACCGAAGTAGTAATCCACTCATCTGTAAGTCCACTCCCATTCTTCTCCTTGTACAGACAAATACCCTTATGGCAAAGCTTGCTTGCAGCGTTCATATCAGGCCAATCCAACTGAATATCAGTATAGTTGTCTTGCATAGTTCTAGTCTTCCATCAAGCCCTGTAGTTGACATCATCCTTTGTAGCGCCGCCGCTTCTTGCCATTGTAGTCCCCCACTTCTTCACTGAGTGAGTTCCAAGGTGCCTGCACATACCATCAGGTCTAAAGTCTTGGCTATCGATGATCCCTTTTATTGCTCTTTGATAATTGTTCTTGCATCAAAGCGTCTCGTTGTCTTGCTCTTTCAAAGGGGAATTGATAGTGGAAGTTCCCTCAGCAAACAACCACTGACTGGTGCGTCCCGGTCCACTGGCAGTACTCAGCCACGCCTCGAGGTAGATTGCAAGCCCGAGATAGACACAGTACTGTGGATTCATCGATGCCAGCAGCAGTTGCTTTGGACAGTCTTGCTCTTCATGGACCTTCTTCGACCACCTCATCTGTGCAGTGAGGTACTTTGGGTATCCCAGACTCTGTTCCAAGCAAACCTTCTTCATGTGGGAAGTATCATCCCCTCTTGCAATCATGTGGAGCTGGAACTTGAGCAACGCCGAGTGTTGATGGCTTTCAATACTTGTTCCATGTAGCAAGTCGACAACTTGCCAGAACTCATCATTTGTAAAGGATCTGTCTGCTTGGGAGTCCTTCCCAAGCAATTGCGTCTCCTTCCTTCTTACAGCGCGAATAAGGTTGTTCATTAGCCTTGATTTTGTTGGGTTCCCTGTCTCTGAGCTATCATTCCAAGCAGCAGTGTTGGGCATGAAATAAGAGATTGCTTTCTTCCAGTACATCATCGTCAACGCTCTTCCATAGCATGGGTTGTCCTCTTGGCTTGGATCGACCTTTCCATAAACCTTCCAGCACATCCATCTGTAGATGTTGACCAGATGGACTTCAACAAGTTCATCTGGACCAAACACTCTGGTGTTAGTAGGGAACTGGATGCCACAATTTGCGCATCGCGCATTTTGTCCGACGTTCCGATGTTCCAGTACTAAAAATACGTAGATTTCTACACAACTTTACCATGCGATATCTCGCTCCCTTTTACACCACCAATCACAACCCCAGGACCTACATGTATTAACCAAGACCTGCGCTCTTTGTTTCTGCTATTGGTTCAGTTGCTGGCTGCTTCTTTTGGTTGATTTGGTTGCCAATTCACCACTCGGCCGATCGATCCGCAGCAACAACCAAAACAAAACCGACACCTAATTTTCTACAGCACCTCCAGTACCGATTCTACAGCGATTCGAAAATACTTCTACTACGTAATACTGTTGCCGTCTTACTGTTGCCGTCTGTACTGCTTCGATCTGTTTCCAAGCTCCACCCTCAAGGCCCTTAAGTATATATTATACTTAATGTTCTACATTGTTTCCAAGCTTCCTAAGTGATTTCCACTTAACGTTCTACATTCTTCAAGGTTCCTTGCTAAGTCCCCTAAGTCTTTTCAAGGTGTAGTTCACGAACAGCCCCTTCCACTGTAGGTATATTTCTACAAGAAATTCCAGCTGTCATCTGTTTTCAAGTCCATTGCCCTGCTGGACCATATGTGTTTTCGCTTATGGTCCTACTGTTTCTTGACCCAAGCCCCAAAGCCGCTAAGTACAGTTTGCTTAAGGCTCCACCACCTACATAACCCTATCAGGTGTACTGTATAAATGTCATCTGTTTCCAAGTCTACTGCCCTGATGGACCCTAAGTGTTTTCGCTTATGGTCCTACTGTTTCCTGACCCAAGCCCTAAAGCCACTAAGTACAGTTTGCTTAAGGCTCCCCTACCTACATATACCTCTCAGATGCATTCTTCAACTGTCATCTGTTTTCAAGTCTACTGCCCTGATGGACCATAAGTGTTTTCGCTTATGGTCCTACTGTTTCCTTACCCAAGCCCCAAAGCCGCTAAGTACAGCTTGCTTAAGGCTCTCCTACCTACATATACCTCTCAGATGCACACTTCAACTGTCATCTGTTTTCAAGTCTACTGCCCTGCTGGACCATAAGTGTTCTCACTTAAGGTCCTACTATTTCCTGACCCAAGCCCCAAAGCCGCTAAGTGCAGCTTGCTTAAGGCTCTCCTACCTACATAACCCTCTCAGATGCACACTTCAACTGTCATCTGTTTTCAAGTCTACTGCCCTGATAGTCCATAATTGTTTTTGATTATGGACCTACTGTTTTTATGACCCAAGCCCCAAAGCTGCTAAGTACATGTTACTTAACGCACCACCACCTACATATACCCCTCCAGTTCACAGTACAGCAGAGACCTGTTTTCAAGCCTACAGCCCTGATGGTCCATAAGTGTTTTCACTTAAAGGCCCTGTTTCCAAGCTACTACAGGAGAGCAAGTTCAAGTTCGAACAGAAGGCCAGCTGTTACGAATTTGAATTTGGTAGTAGGCTCCACCGCCTCTACGTGTCTCCTACTATGAAGTTCGAACAGAAGGACAGCTGTTACGAATTTGGTAGTAGGCTCCGTACTATATGTACCATACAGTGGTAAGGAATGTGTTTGGGGCACTCGCATTACTGATGCTGCAATACAGCATGCAGAGACCAGTTTTGCTTGCGTCAGCTGACCACTTGCATTACAGATACTATGTATCTAGGCAAGGGTTTTGCTTGTGTCAGCTGACCACTCCAAGCATCACTGATGCTGTACAGTGGCATTCAAGGGACAGTTTTGCTTGTGTTTTCCCTTTCACGTTCTTGTTACCCCGTCTCCTGTACGCTTTGCAACAGCTGTGTCTGTTGTGCTCTGGACTGGTTCGTTTTTTTCCTGTTTCTTACCAAGGTTCGTTTGCAAAATAGCCGTCTTTACAACCTGGGGCCTATTCCCCATGGTTGAGGCGGCGCGTCGTTCTACAACTTGGGGCCTAACCTCTCTTCGATTGAGGCGACGATAAAGTCTGGTTACAGACTGAGTAGCTTTTAACCACCTTCGGTGGATTTTCCTACTTAAATAAGTATATTATTATTAGGGAACTGGATGCCAACAAAGTGGATCATCAGTTCAAGTAAGATCTTGTGGTACCTGATCACTTGCGTTGGAGCGTTTACATCATTCGGAAGGATCGGTGGTCCATTGTTCAAACGCGCTGGTGCTGGGGGAGGGGGAGGGCGAGGACGTGGTGCTGGAGGAGTAGGAGCAGGAGCAGCGGCGGGAGCAGGAGCAGGAGCAGCAGCGGGAGCAGCGGCAGTGGGCGGGCGCCAATGTGAGGGAGGAGGGAGACGGGGAAGTACTGGATGTTCTGGTGGGATTGTAGCAGCTGTGTCTGCAAGAGCAGAAGGGTTCATAACAGCAGCCCGTTGCATCTGTTGCTCATCTATAGGAAACGCTGCTGCAAAGTTGTCACTGTTTTCTTTTGCTTCCTCCAGAGCATCGCGAATGGTGCGTTGTCGGGCCCGGCGACGCCGAGCGGCAACAGCGCTGGGGTTGGTACTTAGTTGTCTAGGCATGCTGCTTGTTGTTGCTGTTCTTCTTGTTGTTCTTGTTGATTTAGCAGTTCTTTGTGGAGGAATTATTTTGTGAGCTGAGCTGACAATCGAAAATTTCGAAACAGATCCCGGGATGGAAGGTTCTGTGACTCTCAACTCCCATGTCAGTCAGTTTGTTGCCTTAGTTGCGCACCTTGTGTTAAAATACGGGAATAAAAATCTACTTAAAGATCAATTTTACAGTGTATTGAAACGCAACTGATACGCTATTAAAAACCATTGAAAAAAATTCTATACCTCTCTTTTTAGAGGGGTATCAGTGACGTATTGAGTATGTAGGAGCCTCCACGTAGAAGGTTGTACTAGCGCGGAGCGCGCGCAACAACAGTTGCATTTTAGTAATATTGTGATGATACAGGAACAATCTGCAACTATAAATGCACAGTACAATAAACACGTACAATTGTACATACATGTAACAAGGCGCGCGCACGATCAGTTGAGTCCTATGCCTAAGACCATTGGAATACGTCACAAAATTATTTCGAAGTCAGAACACTGCAAAACACTGCATAAAATCACGTGATAAACTTGACATCAAATTTCTTTTGATATGTTATCTGATTTTACTTGACACTCGACACTCAACACTCGACCAACAAGAATAACAACAATAAACTTGAACTCTGAAACATGCCTTAGCAGCAACAACAGCAGGGGTACTTCCCCTATCCAACAGGAATAAGGAGGAGTAGGAGGAAGAGCAGGAGCAGCAGCGGCAGCAGTGGCGGCAGTGGGAGCAGCAGCAGCAGCAGCGTTGGTGGGAGCCGGAGCAGCAGCAGCGACAGCGGTGGGATCAGGAGCAGCAGCAGCGGGAGCAGCAGCAGAAGCAACAGCAGCAACAGGAACATTATGGAAAAAATTTTTTTTGAGAAAATTTCCATGTTCACGCGCGTGTTGCGCGCGATAAAATTAACGTATTTTTAACGTCTATTGTTCGCTGTATATCCACTTTAACGGCTGTACGAGAACTTAGAGTGTCCTCAAAACTGTCCTCAAAACTGTCCTCAAAACGTGTCCTCAAAAAGTGTCCTCAACGATTTTGTCCTCAACAGACTGTCCTCAACCATTATGTCCTCAACCTCTATGACTTCAACATTGAGGTTGAGGACAAAATGTTGAGGACATAATTGTTGAGGACATAATGGTTGAGGACAGTCTATTGAGGACAAAATCATTGAGGACACGTTTTGAGGACAATCGTTTTTTGAGGACAAAGATGACGGTTGAAGACCGTTAAATTATGGTCGCTCTTTTTTAATTATTAATTAAAAATATAGAAGAGCCGTTATTGCCCTAAGATTTTTTTGAGAGTAGTTGCGCGCATGAAAATGGAAATTTTCCAGAAAAGTTTTTTTTTCCATAATGTTCCAGCAGGGGGAGCAGCAGCGGCGGCGGCGGGAGCAGGAGCAGCAGCAGCAGCAGGAGCAGCGGCAGCAGGATGACAAGTAGCAGCGGCGGCGGGAGCAGCAGCAGGAGCAGCAGCAGGGGGAGAAGCAGCAGCAGCAGCAGCAGCAGCAGCGGGGGCGGCGGGAACAGCAGCAGGACTCAAATTTGTGAGCTGAGCCGACAATAAAAAATTTGGAAAACAGTCCTGGGATGGAAGATTCCGCAACTCTCAACTCCCATGTCAGTCGGTTTGTTGCCTTAGTTGCACACCTCGTGTTAAAAGGTGGGAATAAAAATCTACTAAAAGAACAATCTTACGGTGTATGGAAAGGCAACTCATACTGTATTAAAAACCGTTGAAAATCATTCTGTACCTCTCGTTCTGATGGGGTATGAATGAGGTATTTAGAATGTAGGAGCTTCCACGTAGAAGGTTGTACAAGCCCGTAGCGCGTGCAACAATGGTTGCATATTGGGAATATCGTACGGGTACAAAATAAGATCTTTCTCGCCCGGTACCAGAACCTCTAACTTCTACAGTAGAGTAAACTTACTATGGTAATGTTTAATACCCTGTATGACAACCATAAGGAAAACTTTGTACCCATGTACCCACTAAAAATAGAACTTGAATTCATGATTCGCCAAACGACGAGAACTAATAAAACAACGGAAGCATTGATGACTCAAAAATTAAAAATACTTTGTAACAAAGAGTAAGATTACTACTACATAATTGATTTTCTATCCCTCATTCAGTGAAGACCTGGAAGTATCGTTAGTAGCAACGTACGGTACCGTACGTACTTTCGACAAATGAATCATGATAAGTTCCTCCGTTCCAAAATAACCGAACTGCCGGAATGACCAAAAATGCAGTTGTGCATCCTGAAACACAAAAACAATGTCACTACATCAGCAATCAGCACCTTATTTTTTTTCAATTTTGAGAACAATATCTTGAAATTCAAAACTCTTTCAAAAATGAAGCAGTCAAATGAGAAGCTAGATAAATTGGGGATTATTTCAATAGTAGTAATTCCAATCCATGTTTTGAGGAATTGGTTTGCAATGAGTCATTCCCGAAAAGTTATAAACTAAGATAACATAACAATTCCCAAATGTGCTTAATACATAGAAAAATTGCGCGCCGAACAATTTGGAATCTTTGTCGAATAGTAGTAAATAAAAACTCTCTCTCTGCACCCGACCCGCGCCTCCAAAGATTTTTTTTTGGCGCGCGATTCCGATTTATGTTTATGTACCATTATAGTCAGACAGACAGCACAACAGCTTTTTATGTGGATAAGCATTTGATTTATCTCCCTATGTTTTAGGGAATTGAAAATTACATGTTTGACGTTACTCAAAAATATATATTATGTACTCCGGGAACCACTCAATATCTTTTGATAAGTATGTTAAGTTAATTCCCCAATGTTTGTGATCAAGTGGATGAAGAGTTTTTCATTCCTGTCAGGTATGCAAAGTGTACCATTCTTCTTTAGCATGTAGCTACAAACAGTGACATTTCAACTGTTCTTCTGCTATGGGAAGGTTCAACTAATGAAATGAGGTGTTTCATGGAGGCTTTTACCACAAAGAAAAAGCACTGAAAATGAGAGCAAGCAAGATCTGATGAAGAAAGAGCATTGATTGCACATATTAACAAGTCAAAGCTTAAAAGTAGCCTATATCATTTTCCCGTGCTTCCTGTAATTGACTCTTCACAAAAGATCCTCACCCCATGTATTTCAGAAGGAGTCAGTCACACTTCTCATGTTGTGTAGTGTGTAGTGTGTAGTTTATTCTGTCTTGTACAATCACTTAGCAGATGACTTCCTGGTTCATCTGATTGCAACATTTCCATTCCACATAGTGAGGTGTTCTACGCATACAGTGAAAAAATCATTACTGCTATCATAGCATAGCGTTTCCACTTCTCAAAAATGAGCCTTGCAAGGTGTTTGTGACATTGTTGTATGAAATTTGTTGTCCACTGTGTGATTACTTGTCAACATGATATTTACCAACCTTCTAACTGCTATTAAAAAAGAAAGATATGCCCCCCAAAAAGATGAATAGAACTTAAAAGAACAAAGTGCTACTAGAGATCCTTACAAATGATGGTCAGAGTAATGATGAATATTGTTTTGGTTTTCTGATAGTGAATAGGAACTACTGTAGTGTATTTCTTCTTTCGTCATATTAATCATTCAAAGGTAAAGTTGTCTTTTTCTGTTACGTCATATTTTCTCTCTCTTCTGGTATATGTCCGTGATCCTAATTTGCGTCTTTTTGTTCTACCATTGGAAGAGAAAATCTTTGACTTACATGCACGAGTGACATCTGACCTCAAATCGAATCGAGGTCGCTTGGTCTTACCAAAAATCGTTATTTTTGGCTCCTCGAGTGGGGAAAGGTTGCAGTTGCCATAGGCAATGATTTCTTCTGGCATACTTATACCATTGAGTTCACTATGCGCCTTTTGCCCTGTACTTCTTCTTGGCAACACGTGAGCACACTTTTCCATATCTTTTCTTGTCGAAAGAGCGCTCGAGTTATCGGGATCAGCGAATGATCTCTTTTGTTTTCGACTTTTCTTTTGGCGGAGACTCTCCTGTTTTAGCTCCGATACCCCTCCAGTCGGAGTCACACAAAGTAGCTTATCATCAATGGCAATACTTAGTGGCAAATCGATCTTCTGATCTGTGTCACGATGTTTGCCATAAAGATGTGAGTCGTCGTTCTTTCGTACATTCTCCTTGGATTTCTTCATTCGCTTTCCGTTGGTCGCAAGAGCATAATTATCCATACCATTGGCAACCATCGTCATTGATGACTGCCTTGTGCGCTTTGATCTACGCAATGGCCTGAGCTGTGCGTTATCTTTCCTACTATTGTGCGAGCTCTTACTGCGGGAGGCTTGTGTGAGACTAACTTCCCCTTGGATAGAAGAAGATTTATCCCCAATGGAAAAAGTTGCTCGGGAAGAGTCTCGAGAAGTGGCGGATTTTTTGTTCAGTCGATCACAATCGGTGGAAGCACTACCAGAGTGTTGCTGCTTTCTTCTTGTTTGCTCACGAGCAGCCTTCCAGACCACGCTGGTGGCATGTTCTTTCGATGAAATATTCGTTTCGGAAGTGAGGAAAAAGTAGGGTTTCAGACGACTCGCGATTGCGCTGCAACTATTCGCAAGCCATGTTTCTGTAAACTTCGAAAGCCTTGCGAGATTTCCTTCTGTACAGACTTCTAATTTCTTTACGTAACTCGAGCTGGTCTCTTCTAGCCTGATCATGTTCAACTCAAACAGTTTCTCGGTCGACTTCTCCATTTCTCCTTGTTTCCGATCCAATTCGGACTGTGCAAGTGCTCGCACCAACTCGGCTTGTCGCTCAAGTTCGGACTGTGTTGCCTCCTGAACTTTTAAAGCTCTTCTATCGAGTTCGGATTGCGTTGTCTCCCTAAGTTTTCGTGCCTTTTGTTCTAGCTTAGTCTCTGCGGTGCAAGTTACAGTCCGAAGGATTTTATTAAAGTCGTTTCTTGCTTTTGATTCCATTTCATTCAATACTTCTTGAAGCTGTTTTTTGAAATCTTGCAGAGCTTGTTCCTTTTCGGCTTCAAGACTATCGGGTATGTCTATTGCAGGTTGGCGTTCTTGCATATCGATAGCCGTATCGGTAGTCATTGTCTTTAGTTCATTCCTATTAGCTTGCTCATTCGAGAAATATCGCGAGTTTGTTGTATCATTGGAAATAGTCCCCGATTTTGATGGATCAATTCCTCTCTCTACTCCTGGCGCGGGCGCAGTATTGTCTGGACAATTATGTATCCTTCCGTTCATCTGTTCTTGGTTGCTTTGGTTGGCTAAGAGCACCCGAGCTATATCTGTTGTTTCGACGCTGTTTTCAATTTTTCCTCTGCGACGAAAGCATTCGTCTCTCACATCATTTCGCCCCGACGCAAACATTGTTTCTTGGCTGGCATTATTTTGTTTTCCCAGTGCAGAGTCACTAAGTCGTCGTTGCGTCACTTGGATGGTTGCCATCTTTGACACTCTTATGCCGGCGTGGTCTTTAGGATGTTTATCATGTTGTTGTAAACGCAATTCATGCTGTTGCTGTCCTAGTTGAGATTCGAGTAAAGGATATGGAACATCAAGCCTTTTTCTGGGAGTGGCAGCTTTCGAAAACTCGCAGTTCAAAATCGAAGACCATGGCTGGTGAATATCACTGATTCTACTTTGAGCATCTATCGGCATCAACGCGCGAATATCCTTAGCGTCACTCAGTCGACGGTGGCTGTTCGTGTCCATGTCCCGCCGGAAATGAGATATTTCAGAATTTTGGTGGCGAGGACGCTTTTGTGGTGAGTGGTGCGAAGAGTTACCAATAGCTTCATCAATATGAGTTCGATCGTGACGAGATCTCACCCGCTTCAAGTCATCATGAACAACAAATAAATTACCGCTTGGTCTGCGTCCATTCAGGCTAACTGCGCTGGATTTGAATGAAGACTTCGAAACGGATGCCGAAAGCGACAAAGAAGCTCCCAATGACCCTTGACTCCCGGTATAAGCATCATTTCCATCGAAATCCTCACTTGTACTAGCAAATCGAGTCTTCTGTCCTTTTTTTCTCTTCTGCTTCTTGTTCCCTTGCAGCAAAGACGGCTTCCTTTGGGTTTTTGAAAAAAAAGAAGAAGAACTTCCAATACTTTCGCTTATGTGATCACGTCCCGTCACTGCATTGGTGTTTTCCCGGCTCGGCAATGTCAAAGAATGGCAACCTTCACGTGAATTTTGTTGTTGTTGTTGTTGTTGTTGTTGTTGTTTTTGTTGTCGGTGACTGCGTTTGAAACCGTCCATCGAGATAGCCGATGAAGACGGACTATGACCATGACTATAGCTTCCGACCGACCCCGACGGTTGTCTCAAGGGGAAGTTGTCGGCAAAGTTGGTAGAATGAGAGTTTGTCCCGAAGGATGAATCCATTGAAAGTTGTGATATCTGTGACAATTCGACGTTTGGATTGTGAGCTGCCACCACCGGATGGGAATGCTTTGCTTCAACGTCGGAGTACGATGATCTTGAGGCAGACGAGGAATCTATCGAGCGAGAAAACCATGGCTTTCGCCGAGCCCCTTTCTTTTCGCTCTGATGCAATAGACCATGATGGCGATATTGATTTGCACTAGACATGTTGAACCAGATTATAGTTGATTCTTCTTCGTTGTCTGCTTCTCATGCAGGAGGTGAAACAGAGAAGCAGGAGAAAGAAGAAGAGTGAGGAAAGCAAAGATTTTTCTCGCTTCCCAGCGACTAATGTTAGGAAAAGTACTACATTCAACCAGCAGGCAATTTCCAACTTCTAAAAACGTACACCGTCATTCTCAGAAAGACTGAACGATGAAGAATGTGGTTGATTGATAATCTATTTTCCCTCTAGGTTTTTCAGTTCAGCAACGTCTTTTCTTCGAAACAAAAAAGTGAAAGAATGAATATCAATCGCCATCAACCGGGGAAAGAAAAGTAATAGTGTTTCAAAAGTGTGAAGGCGGGAATGGCACGATAACAAGTAAATGAATGATGTTGGGCAAGACACAGGTCACCGCAACTGCAGGATGCGGGTGGGGACACGCCCGCACCACCACGCGCACCACCTGTGAACTTGCCGCGCGCGCCGTGACGAGCACTACGACGTATGTGAGGAAGGTCCCAATGGTAGGTAGGTAAGTGTCACGAGAGGGCCGACAGCGCGCGTACCGTAGACGGGCACAACGCGGTGCCCGCACAAGGTACGCAGCCGCTATCGGGCACGGAGGTGCGGGACGATGCCTTCCCCATCTGTTCACCTCATTGTCCCTTGGCCAACACCAAGCCGACGACAATGAGGAGTGCTGTTCCCTGTGGGAGCGGATCAACAAAACTCCCGCCCGCCCACCCGGCAAGGACTCTCTGTGCACTGTACTAACCCTACATACCCCTACTACATAGGGGTCCCACCCCGATTAGGGTTCGGGTTAGTGACTAGATAGCTACCGCGCACACGCGCGCGCACGCTATACCACACATTCGCCTAAAGCTTCGTCAATCCGCCATCACTACAGAATAGACATAGTGTGTACCGCGTATGACCTAGTATAGACAAATGTGAGCACAGAGTACGTGCACTCCGAAGTTGACGTACACCCGAGACGGCGCCGGGGTATCCCATAGGATACACCTTAATTAAAATCTTTTTTCACCTCATCACAAGCAGGGGTCATGATCACAAGCAGATCACAAGTAAAATGGTAAGGTTTTAATCTCACAGTATCTTACGCGTATACGTAACACGTAGTGCTTTCGTACTCTTCATACGTACGTACTGCAGAGCTAGGCATCCGGTTCGGGTTCAAAATCATACCGTAATTACTAATTACCGTACCGTACGTGAACATAACCCGAGGGTAAGTTAGCACCCTTAACCCTGTAGCATACAACATCGTATCGATTCGGTCCCGGATGCTACGGTAACCTTAACCTTACCTGGTAATTTACAGTAACTTACCTGGTACGCGTAAGGTTACTGTTCTGTAGATTGCTACTACTAATAGTTAAGGATACCGGTAGGGTACAAGTATGTAGCTCATAGATCCCTACGGTACACAGGGACCCAGCACCCTCTCAAGCATCCCTCATAGTAAGTTGATATTGCTCGTCAACAAGAGAGAGAACAGCAAGATCAGCAATAACAGCACCACGCCGAGTGCTGGTGGCAAACAGTGAGTCTACAGAGGGATACTGTTCAAGGGCTACTACTACACACAGTCAGATACTAAAAGATACACCACTTTCTCTGTAGCTGCTTTGTTAGCCTGCCAACCTACCATGTCTATTAGTCAGTATACCTATACATAGGACCACACCAGGTCCCATAGCTCAGATCAGTAGTTGCTGACCAGTTGAGACAGTGCCCTGGAATTGGGCATAACAGATTCCCGTATCATACAGCACTATACCGTAGTGTATGCTGTAGGGCTGTATTATTCAATTGTGTGCATGCTTGCTTGCTATGTTTGGATGCTACACGCTCTTGCTAACTGCAGGGCCAGGTATATGGTTCCAGTACATATCATACATAGTGGCTGTACCCCATTGTAGTACCATTGGTACTGTAGTGTGTAGCTTGTAGCTACAGCATCCTTCACCCTGCAGCACCATGCTACGGTATGCTAAGGGTGCTACAGCTAGGTATCTGGAAATGGTACAAAATCCTGCACAAGGACCCAGTACCCTAGCTGATAGCCTCCTCATAGCAGCCTGTTGCAGCATCTTGCTAAGCCTGTTGCTAAGCCTGCTGCTTAGCAACCAGTCTAGCACCCAGTAGACTGTTACTGGGAACTAAGATATGTACCTCTGGTACAGATCCCTACACAGAGACCCAGCATCATACTTCGTATCCTCCAGCACCATAATGGATACCTTTACAATAGCACCATACCTTAGCACCACAGCTCTTTGAATATTTCAAAAAGCACTTTGAACTTCAAACAGGTAACCTTACTTAGAACTGTTGTGGAGAATTCACAAGAATATTGGATTGGAAATGTAGCATGTCGGTGTGGATCTTCTCAGATAGAGGTTATAATGTGACTGGAAACCAAGAAAGAGTTGGGATCATTGGAGGAGATCTAGCAGCTCAATTTTGTAGAAAACTTTATTCTAATGAGGTGCAACAGCACTCCAGTTATCTTCAACACCATTTTGCAGTCAGACAACAAATACATCTCAATTCTCCCAACAATGAAACAAAAGGACCCGCATCATGATGCCCCTGGATTCGTCCAAAATGACCCCAAGAGGGGGCCACATGCCTCTACCAAGAGTTGCTGAATGTCACAAAAGCTAACCTAGGAGGACAGCCTCTTCATACTATGAAAAGACTTCAATTTTAAACGGAATATGTAATTGATTCCTCCGCAAAACAAAACAATGAGGTTGGCTCCCGAATTTCAAATTTTTCTGCCGCTTTCATTCGTTTTTTTTAGCCCAATTTCATCGAAGAGAGCATAAGCTGGAACACGTGATTTCAAAGATTGCCAGGCCGAATCATCAAATACCAGTCCCTGTTCGTCAACATTTTTGCTATCCATCGGTAGATCTTCGCCAGCTAGAGAAGCAGCTAAAGCTTCCTCTACCAATTTCAACGCTTCTCTCGCCGCATCTTGTTGTTCGGGAGTTTCGGCAACCTCATCGGATCTCCCTCTCTTTTTTTTGGCAACATATTCTTTGTGAGATTTTGTATGAAAGTGGTGGAGAACGACAACATCCATTGGTTGGTCCTCGTTGAACGGGCCACTCACGGACTTTCCATTGGAATCATGAACCGTAGACCCTTCCTTCACGGCAGCAAAATTGTGCGGATTCGTCAAGAGAAATTCTTCGACGTCTGCTAACCTTACAATGGATTTGACGTGAGTGTTAACAGGATTGTCAAAGGCCAGGTGGTACTGAAACCGCCTAGTAACTGGTTCGAGTGCCTGCAAGTTCCATCCATTCGACTCGAAAAGAAGCCAGTTCACGACCAGCGCCCCCCGGTTGCAGTGCTCCTCCAGCATATCTGCTACGTGTTCGTGTTTTTTGAGGACCAAATATTCGTCAGCATCGAAAAATGCTGCCCATTCATACTCTCCTGTCTCGGCTAGTTTCTCTCCACAATCAAAATACGCCGGCATTTGTTTTAAATCTCCTGGAAAATGTATAACCTCAACATGATCTCCTTTGAGCTTTCCCCATTGCTTCATTTCGAAATTTTTGGTGTTGTCATAGATCCAAAATTTTTCAAATCCCAAGGCATGGTGGTAGTCCACGAATTCGTCCAAATATACTTCTTCGTTGATAACAATCATACACATTGCTGCTTTTTTGGTTGTCGTTTTTGCTGTTGCTCTTGTTACTGTCGCAGTGGTTGGCGCTGTAGTTGGCGCTGTGGTTGGCGCTGTGGTTGGCGCTGTGGTTGGCGCTGTGGTTGGCGCTGTGGTTGATGCTGTGGTTGATGCTGTGGTTGGCGCTGTGGTTGATGCTGTGGTTGATGCTGTAGTTGGCGCTGCTGTTGATGTTGACGAGAGGTTTGACGTCGGTGCTTTCGTTGGTGATGCTAATCGCACCTTTCTGGGCGCGGGTGATTTCGATTTCACCTCTTTCGAAAAAGAACTTTCATCAATGGATCGCAATTTCCTAAAAATCGGCAACGTTTCTGTCACTGAGAAAATGAGCGTGAAAGCAAATGCCACTGCAAGTTTTGTATTCAAACCAGTTCCTACCATGGTTCCGTTTGACCTTCTAATGATGCTCTGTACTCTCACACTTGATTGAATAATTTCATGACGTTTCGTTGGTTGGTTGATAAATAATGCCAACAAAGTGTGAACATGAAAATGTTTTCGCTAGGATTTTCAATGATTCAACGAAAATTCGTAACGGTAGGAAGTGCATTAATTTGTGCATTGGTAACAAAAAAAATGATTCTCTCTTGTTGTTTTTTTACAAGACGAATGAAGGTTGTCCGTTCGGACTCTTTGCTACTGAGTAACCTTACTAGTATTTGGTAAACTTTTACGTCATTGTGTCTTTTCGTCGAGAAAGACGAAAAATAAAGCGCGCCGAGCTTAAAAGCCGTCCGTACGTAAGGTTACTGCACGAAGTCCACAAAAATTTTACGTAAGATTACCGTAATTACAACGGAATTGCTACTACAAAGTTCTTATCAGCTGTCCCCGGGTTCTACGTCCCTGACTACTAATTTCTACTGAAACCCGGGGACAGCTGATAGGAATTCTGTAGTACTGTAACCGGGTCTTAAGTTTCAGTAGAAGTTGTCAGCATGGATCGTAAAACTGGGGGACAGCTAATAGACATCACAGAGTAATTACACCAAAAAAGTGACAAAGTGTTCCCCTACGGTACCATACCGTGGGAGCAAATATCTCTCCTAAGGAGTGGAAACATCTTTTAATTGTATGTTATTTTTTCTAAAGAGTGCGTCTACTGTAATAAATAACTGATTTTGGACATGGGTCGAAAATTATCAGCTCTAAGTTTTTCATTCCTACGCACTAATTTATTTTTTCATTTATTTTTTCATTCCTACACACTAATTTTTTCATTCCTACCCACTGATTTTGTCAGCCTCCAAGCTTGACATTTTCAGACCCTTGGCTCGCAATATCTCAGCCTCCATGGATATAATTTTTCATGCTTCGTCCTTATACTTTCTCATGCTCGGTTCTCATATTTTTCAAGGTCTATCTTCATTATATCTCAGCACGGAGCAATCTTCCACGCTAAGAATCACATAATAACGTTACACTATTATTGAGGTTGAGAACCACTAGTATTCTGACTAATACCAAATACTGTATTGGTACAAACTGGATTTCAGTTGCCGTCGTATTGCGTTTCAGTTACCGTCGCATTGTATTTTGGTGGCCGTTGCATCCTATGTCAGTTGCCGTTGGATTGTATTGCTGTTGCATCTTATTTCAGTTACAATTGCATCCTACAATTTGCGCGAAGCGCATTTTGTCCGACGTTCCGATGTTCCAGTACTAAAAATACGTAGATTTCTACACAACTTTACCATGCGATATCTCGCTCCCTTATACACCCCCAATCACAACCCCAGGACCTACATGTATTAACCAAGACCTGCGCTCTTCGTTTCTGCTATCGGTTCAGTTGCTGGATGCTTCGTTTGGTTGCTTTGGTTGCCAATTCACCACTCGGCCGATCGAGCAGCAGCAGCAGCAGCAAACCGACACATAATTTTCTACAGCACTTCCAGTACAGATTCTACCGTACAGCAAAACCGACAACAACAACGTTGTATTTCTGCTTCGATCTGTTTCCCAGCTCCATTCCAAGGCCCTTAAGTATATCTTATACTTAATGTTCTACACTGTTTCCAAGCTGCTTAAGTGATTCTCACTTAATGTTCTACATTCTTTGAAGTTCCTTGCTGAGTCCTCTTAAGTCTTTTCAAGTCGAAGTTCACGAACAGCCCCTTCCACTGTAGGAATCTTTTTTTTTTTTTTTTAAGAAAAAGAAATTCTGTCATCTGTTTTCAAGTCCATTGCCCTGCTGGACCCTAAGTGTTTTCACTTATGGTCCTACTGTTTCTTGACCCAAGCCCCAAAGCCGCTAAGTACAGTTTGCTTAAGGCTCCACCACCTACATAACCCTCTCAGGTGTACTGTATAAATGTCATCTGTTTCCAAGTCTACTGCCCTGATGGACCCTAAGTGTTTTCACTTATGGTCCTACTGTTTCTTGACCCAAGCCCCAAAGCCGCTAAGTACAGCTCGCTTAGGGCTCGACTACCTACATATACCTCTCAGATGCATTCTTCAACTGTCATCTGTTTTCAAGTCTACTGCCCTGATGGACCCTAAGTGTTTTCGCTTATGGTCCTACTGTTTCCTGACCCAAGCCCTAAAGCCACTAAGTACAGTTTGCTTAAGGCTCCCCTACCTACATATACCTCTCAGATGCATTCTTCAACTGTCATCTGTTTTCAAGTCTACTGCCCTGATGGACCATAAGTGTTTTCGCTTATGGTCCTACTGTTTCCTTACCCAAGCCCCAAAGCCGCTAAGTACAGCTTGCTTAAGGCTCTCCTACCTACATATACCTCTCAGATGCACACTTCAACTGTCATCTGTTTTCAAGTCTACTGCCCTGCTGGACCATAAGTGTTCTCACTTAAGGTCCTACTATTTCCTGACCCAAGCCCCAAAGCCGCTAAGTACAGCTTGCTTAAGGCTCTCCTATCTACATAACCCTCTCAGATGCACACTTCAACTGTCATCTGTTTTCAAGTCTACTGCCCTGATAGTCCATAATTGTTTTTGATTATGGACCTACTGTTTTTATGACCCAAGCCCCAAAGCTGCTAAGTACATGTTACTTAACGCTTCACCACCTACATATACCCCTCCAGTTCACAGTACAGCAGATACCTGTTTTCAAGCCTACAGCCCTGATGGTCCATAAGTGTTTTCACTTAAAGGCCCTGTTTCCAAGCTACTACAGGAGAGCAAGTTCAAGTTCGAACAGAAGGCCAGCTGTTACGAATTTGAATTTGGTAGTAGGCTCCACCGCCTCTACGTGTTTCCGGCTACTACTAAGTTTCCGGCTACTACTAAGTTCGAACAGGAGGACAGCTGTTCTGAATTTGGTAGTAGGCACTGTACTTTATGTACCATACAGTGGTAAGGAATGTGGTTCGGGATGTGTTTGGGGATGACTACTCGCATTACTGGTGATGCTGCAATCCAGCATTCAGAGAGGAGTTTTGCTTTTGTACGCTGACCACTAGCATTACAGATACCATGTATCTAGTCAGGGTTTTGCTTGTGTCAGCTGACCACTAGCATTACGGATGCTGCACACCAGCATTGGAGGAACAGTTTTGCTTGTGTCTTTCCCTTTCACGTTCTTGTTACCCCGTTTCCTGTACGCTTTGCAACAGCAGTGTCTGTTGTGCTCTAGACTGGATCGTTTTTTTTTCCTGTTTCTTACCAAGGTTCGTTTGCAAAAAAGCCGTCCTTACAACCTGGGGCCTATTCCCCATGGTTGAGGCGGCGCGTCGTTCTACAACTTGGGGCCTAACCTCTCTTCGATTGAGGCGACGATAAAGTCTGGTTACAGACTGAGTAGCTTTTAACCACCTTCGGTGGATTTTCCTACTTAAATAAGTATATTATTATTATCAGTTACAATTGCATCCTATTTCAGTTGCCTTTGCATTGCATTTCAGTTGCCATCGCATCCTATTTCAGTTCCCGTCGCATTCTATCTCAGTTCCCGTTGCATCGCATTTCAGTTGCTGTCGCATTGTATTTCAGTTGCCTTCATATCCTATTTCAGTTCCCATCACATTCTATCTCAGTTCCCGTTGCATTGTATTTCAGTTGCCTTCACATCCTATTTCAGTTGCCGTCGCATTCTATTTCAGTTCCCATTGCATTCTATTAGCCATCACATTCTATTTCAGTTCCCGCATCACAGTTCAGTGATTGTTCTTCCCTTTTAGGAGCAAGCAGGAAATTAAATCCATGGTTAGAAGTGAACTCCATGATTAATAACCCAATCTTGATGCAGTTCACTCACTGTCGCATTGTATTTCAGTTGCTGTCACATCCTATTTCAGTTGCCGTCGCATTCTATTTGCCGTCACATTCTATTTCAGTTCCTGCATCACAGTTCAGTGATTGTTCTTCCCTTTTAGGAGCAGGCAGGAAATTAAATCCATGGTTAGAAGTGAACTCAATGATCAATAACCCAATCTTGATGCAGTTCACTCACCGTCGCATTGTATTTCAGTTGCCGTCACATTGTACTGTATTTCAGTTCAGTTGCAAAAACTTATGTGAAGTTTGGCACATGCATTTTATGTGTATTTTTTGTGCATAAGGCTTACTTGTATGCTGTGTCTTGGAATTATTTACTACAGAAGTACTAGTAGTATTACAAGCCTGCCCTCACCCACTTCTTGGAGTCCTCCCCGCCGCGCCATAATTTTTGACTACATTTATGTAAGGTTAATTACTACTACCGGTAATTTAGTTTCACCTTTGGTGATTAAAGTTATTTAAATACGTATATTATTATTATTATATTTACCAAAAAACGTTCGTGGGTCAGATACTTTCGTGCTGTGTCAGATACATGCGCGTGCGCGCTTTAAAAAAGCAGTATTTAATAATATCTGATCAATACTCCTTCAATTAATAAGTACACTTATTGATTACTGTATCAGCGTATAATTAGTACGAGTTAATAGGGACTTCTTATTTCGTACGAAGTAGTGTTTTGATAAGAGACAAGAGGCATGCGCGAGTTCAGAGTTAGGACATACAAGAAACAAACTATTCACTCTAGAAACAAACACTGTTTCTACTACAACTCCAACGGGGGGGGGCAAACAGCAACAAAAATAGCGAACACATAAATTTCGATTGGGGACAGCAAGCAGCAAGCAGCAAGCAGCAAGCAACGCGTCGATAATACAGGGGGGGGGACAGCAAGCAGCAGCAACGCGTCGAAAATACAGGGACAGCAAGCAGCAGCAAGCAGCAACGCGTCGATAATACAGGGGGGACAGCAAGCAGCAGCAAGCAGCAACGCGTCGATAATACAGGGGGGACAGCAAGCAGCAAGCAACGCGTCGATAATACAGGGGGGACAGCAAGCAGCAGCAAGCAGCAACGCGTCGATAATACAGGGGGGACAGGAAGCAGCAGCAAGCAGCAACGCGTCGATAATACAGGGGGGACAGCAAGCAGCAAGCAACGCGTCGATAATACAGGGGGGACAGCAAGCAGCAACGCGTCGATAATACAGGGGGGACAGCAAGCAGCAAGCAACGCGTCGATAATACAGGGGGGACAGCAAGCAGCAGCAAGCAGCAACGCGTCGATAATACAGGGGGGACAGGAAGCAGCAGCAAGCAGCAACGCGTCGATAATACAGGGGGGACAGCAAGCAGCAAGCAACGCGTCGATAATACAGGGGGGACAGCAAGCAGCAACGCGTCGATAATACAGGGGGGACAGCAAGCAGCAAACAGCAAGCAACGCGTCGATAATACAGGGGGGACAGCAAGCAGCAAGCAGCAACCAACGCGTCCATAATACAGGGGGGACAGCAAGCAGCAAACAGCAACCAACGCGTCGATAATACAGGGGGGACAGCAAGCAGCAACAAGCAGCAACGTGTCAATAATACAGGGGACAGCAAACAGCAACGCGTCAATAATACAGGGGACAGCAACGCGTTGATAATACAGGGGACAGCAAAAGCATTACAACGCTGCTGACCAGAAGCAATTCTCAAGACTCAAATATATAATGGAGTTTGTGAAGGGTCGAGTTGCTGCCGGGGAATCATTGGATGCAGTGCTGAAAGAAGGGGATCAGTTCATGGCAACCACCAATAAGAAGACTCTTTCAACGCTCGGTGCGACACACCAACCAAATTCTTCAAACAATATAACATAGTTCAAAGTTCAAACAATTTAACATTGTTCTTGCTGGAGATGAAGGGGAGAGTTTTGTTGTGGTCGCAGCGTTTTTGGCGTTTCGTTTCCGCGTTGCGGCGTTTCGGCGTTTTGCTTGTTTGGGCGTTTGCTTGTTTCGTTTCGGCGCTTGTTTCCTTCTTGTTTGTTGGAGGTTTGCTTGCTGGAGACAAAGGGGAGTGTTTTTGTTGAGGGTAATGGGTGTTTTTAGCTGCTGTACTTGTTGTGGTTGTTGTTGTTGTTGTTGTTGTTGTTGTCGAATCGAAATTTATGTGTTTCTTTTTAAACAGTGTTTGTTTCTTACTACATATGGAGTTGTTTGTTTCTTAATACATAAGGAGTTTGTTTCTGTGTCAGAAAGTTTGTTTCTTTGAAAGTATTCTTCTCACAAGCACCTCAAGGCCGTGCGATCGTGCGTATTATGGTTGAATTTGATTGGTTAATAATTAGTCCCAAGCACTTACGATATTGTGTCAGAGAAAGGGATCGTAAGGATTAAAACTGCACGCAAATCGTTAAGAGAGGTGTCAGATACTGTTTATATATACTAATAATAATCTCTTATTATTATTACTGCTACCGGTAATCTTACCTAAATGTTGGAAAAGAATACTCCAAAAACTGGCATGCAACAAGGAAAAAGGACAGACACCAGTTTTTGCAAATCAGCAAATAGACACTAGTAAATACACTAGTAACAGTAACTACTAAACTATAGAAAAATGACTTACCTAAATTAAGAAATGGAATATTTCCACCATTCCAGTGCCAATAGTCCTCACCCTATGTGCCATACCCCGGGTCTACTAGTGAATAGAATAGTAGTGATATGCAAATTGTGAGAGCTATCAGTTAGGCTATTGCTATTGCTTCCGATACTTTGCAAGTCTCCCACAATTTAGTGATACAGAGACTCGCTAATCGTATTCCAATGACGAGTGGACTCGTGACTGTATTCCGGTGCACGGCACTATGTTTGCTTGGGACTATGAAAAAAGTCTGAGTGAGAAAGACCTGATAGTTTGGATGTCACATCTATTTAATGCACATTTCCTCCAGTACTGGCATATCTCACTAGAAAATAGACATAATGACCTATATAAATTAAGAAACGGAATGTCTCTGCCATTCCAGCGCCAATAGTCCTCACCCTATGTATGCTTGGGACTATGAAAAAAGTCCGAGTCAAAAAGACCTGATAGTTTGGATGTCACATCTATTTGATGTACTTTGGAATGGTACTGGATGGTAGGGCCCTCCAATAGGATAGATATGTATCATACTAGTTACATACCTTAGCTCTGAACAGACAAATACCATGTTAGAAGATCTACAAGATGCTAACTGAACAGGATGCTAAGCAGGATGCTCGGCCCTTCTAGTAGAATTTGTACCAGATCTACAGACCCTATCTCTTATCAGACCAATATAATAACTATTCAGTGTGCTAACTGATATACCGAATAGTGTTTTGCTTTGCTTGCTGCTTTCTTGCTTGCTGCTTTGTTTGTTGCTTTGTTTGTTGCTTTATTTCTTGTTGCTTTGGTTGCTGCTTTGGTTGCTGCTTTGTTTGCTGCTTTGGTTGCTGCTTTGTTTGCTGCTTTGTTTGCTGCTTTGTTTGCTGCTTTGCTTGCTGCTTTGCTTGCTGCTTTGCTTGCTGCTTTGCTTGCTGCTTTGCTTGCTGCTTTGCTTGCTGCTTTGCTTAGTGTTTTGCTTGCTGCTTTGCTCAGTGTTTTGCTTGCTGCTTTGCTTAGTGTTTTGCTTAGTGTTTTGCTTAGTGTTTTGCTTAGTGCTTTGCTTAGTGTTTTGCTTAGTGTTTTGCTTAGTGTTTTGCTTAGTGCTTTGCTTAGTGCTTTGCTTAGTGCTTTGCTTGGTGCTTTGCTTGGTGCTTTGCTTGGTGCTTTGCTTGGTGCTTTGCTTGGTGCTTTGCTTGGTGCTTTGCTTGGTGCTTTGCTTGATGCTTTGCTTGATGTTTTGCTTGTTACGGTCTAGAGTAGAAATTCGGAGTGGTATGAATAATTGTGAATGTTTAGATACTTTACGAGATATTGTTACGTGAATTGAGAATGGAGACATATAAAATTTCGAGGTCGCGAGCATAGCCACACTTTGGCATGCTCTGCCATAAATGTTGGTTCACTGTCGGTTCCCACGATTAGGCATATATCCTAATCTGGGACTCGACCATAATAGTTAGAACATCTATCAAAATGTATTCATGACTGAGGATATAATATTCGATTCCCATATGGGATTCGCTTAATTATTCAGTCGTGGCTTGAGCTAGCTACGCTAGCCCGTCACATAGTGCCCCATGATTAACCGAATTCCATAGTTAAGCTGACCAATGGATTGCTGAGTCGTCGGAGTTGGAACTGTCCGTTGGTTCCTTATAAGGGGTTAGCTTTCGGACGTTGACTGTTTCAACGATCGATGGAGTCTTCTGGATCTTAACGGTGCCGTTATCGTGTACTTGGGCAATAGTGAATGGTCCTGTCTTGCGAGGCTGTAGCTTGTCTGGATCGGGCTCTTGTATCCATACCTTCTCGTTGGGTTGAAAGGTATGTTCCTTGCGCTTGGCATTATCCCTGAGTAGAGCCTTGTTAATGCCCTGCTGTCTTAGCTGCTGCAGAGCCAACAGGTTCGCAGTCAGTGGTAGGTCTATCAGCATATCCCGGTTGAATACAAGGGATCCCGGGGATGCCTGTAAGGCAGCATTAACAGCGCATCTGGAGGCATGCATACAAGTAGAAAGGGCATTGTCCATGAGCTGACTGGCTCTGGTATTTGCTTGTGGAGGATTAACATGTACCAGGACACGAAGGATATCAGCAACTGTGTGATGGACACGCTCGCATATGGCGTTCGACTGGGGGTTCTTCACTGTTGTAGGGACTGAGTGAATTCCATACTGCTTGAGGGTTGTCTGGAATTCAGCCCCTAGAAACTCACCACCATTATCATGGACACACCTGATAGGTCTTGGATATCTTGAAAGCCAGCAGTTCTTGAATTGATCTGATACATGCTGAGAGGACTTGTCTCTGATTCTGATGATTTCGAGGAGATTGGTGACTGGATCAATACAGGTTAGGGCTTTGAAGTTATAGTTCTTGCCCTGGGCTGTAATCTTCCAGGGGCCGATGAGATCGACGTGTACTTCATGGAATGGGGATAGTGGAGCTTCTTTTGGTGGCAATTTGCCATATTGGGAGTTCTGGTTCTTGTATTTGATGCAATGATCTGGGCATACATAGGACTTGCATAAATTGGTTAGGTTATCAGCATAGAATCGGGCTGATATAGTCTGTTGTAATCTGGTGGATCCACAATAACCCAACAGGAGATGGTACCATTTGATGGTATCATTAATAAGAGATGATTCGCCAGCATTCAGGATTGGATTGGTTTGCGTAACAAAGTATCTTGTTGCCTTCTAATTCTTGATAGAAGAAGGCTTTGGATTAAATCTTGAACTTGATGGTTGGATCCTTTTGTTGATGAAGGTATATATTTGAGTAGTTCACCGGGCATTCCACATCTTGACTGTTAGGTAGGTTGATCAGACACAATTTGCGCATCGCGCATTTTGTCCGACGTTCCGATGTTCCAGTACTAAAAATACGTAGATTTCTACACAACTTTACCATGCGATATCTCGCTCCCTTTTACACCACCAATCACAACCCCAGGACCTACATGTATTAACCAAGACCTGCGCTCTTTGTTTCTGCTATTGGTTCAGTTGCTGGCTGCTTCTTTTGGTTGATTTGGTTGCCAATTCACCACTCGGCCGATCGATCCGCAGCAACAACCAAAACAAAACCGACACCTAATTTTCTACAGCACCTCCAGTACCGATTCTACAGCGATTCGAAAATACTTCTACTACGTAATACTGTTGCCGTCTTACTGTTGCCGTCTGTACTGCTTCGATCTGTTTCCAAGCTCCACCCTCAAGGCCCTTAAGTATATATTATACTTAATGTTCTACATTGTTTCCAAGCTTCCTAAGTGATTTCCACTTAACGTTCTACATTCTTCAAGGTTCCTTGCTAAGTCCCCTAAGTCTTTTCAAGGTGTAGTTCACGAACAGCCCCTTCCACTGTAGGTATATTTCTACAAGAAATTCCAGCTGTCATCTGTTTTCAAGTCCATTGCCCTGCTGGACCATATGTGTTTTCGCTTATGGTCCTACTGTTTCTTGACCCAAGCCCCAAAGCCGCTAAGTACAGTTTGCTTAAGGCTCCACCACCTACATAACCCTCTCAGGTGTACTGTATAAATGTCATCTGTTTCCAAGTCTACTGCCCTGATGGACCCTAAGTGTTTTCGCTTATGGTCCTACTGTTTCCTGACCCAAGCCCTAAAGCCACTAAGTACAGTTTGCTTAAGGCTCCCCTACCTACATATACCTCTCAGATGCATTCTTCAACTGTCATCTGTTTTCAAGTCTACTGCCCTGATGGACCATAAGTGTTTTCGCTTATGGTCCTACTGTTTCCTTACCCAAGCCCCAAAGCCGCTAAGTACAGCTTGCTTAAGGCTCTCCTACCTACATATACCTCTCAGATGCATTCTTCAACTGTCATCTGTTTTCAAGTCTACTGCCCTGCTGGACCATAAGTGTTTTCGCTTATGGTCCTACTATTTCCTGACCCAAGCCCCAAAGCCGCTAAGTACAGCTTGCTTAAGGCTCTCCTACCTACATATACCTCTCAGATGCATTCTTCAACTGTCATCTGTTTTCAAGTCTACTGCCCTGCTGGACCATAAGTGTTCTCACTTAAGGTCCTACTATTTCCTGACCCAAGCCCCAAAGCCGCTAAGTACAGCTTGCTTAAGGCTCTCCTACCTACATAACCCTCTCAGATGCACACTTCAACTGTCATCTGTTTTCAAGTCTACTGCCCTGATAGTCCATAATTGTTTTTGATTATGGACCTACTGTTTTTATGACCCAAGCCCCAAAGCTGCTAAGTACATGTTACTTAACGCACCACCACCTACATATACCCCTCCAGTTCACAGTACAGCAGAGACCTGTTTTCAAGCCTACAGCCCTGATGGTCCATAAGTGTTTTCACTTAAAGGCCCTGTTTCCAAGCTACTACAGGAGAGCAAGTTCAAGTTCGAACAGAAGGCCAGCTGTTACGAATTTGAATTTGGTAGTAGGCTCCACCGCCTCTACGTGTCTCCTACTACAAAGTTCGAACAGAAGGACAGCTGTTACGAATTTGGTAGTAGGCTCCGTACTATATGTACCATACAGTGGTAAGGAATGTGTTTGGGGCACTCGCATTACTGATGCTGCAATACAGCATGCAGAGACCAGTTTTGCTTGCGTCAGCTGACCACTTGCATTACAGATACTATGTATCTAGGCAAGGGTTTTGCTTGTGTCAGCTGACCACTCCAAGCATCACTGATGCTGTACAGTGGCATTCAAGGGACAGTTTTGCTTGTGTTTTCCCTTTCACGTTCTTGTTACCCCGTCTCCTGTACGCTTTGCAACAGCTGTGTCTGTTGTGCTCTGGACTGGTTCGTTTTTTTCCTGTTTCTTACCAAGGTTCGTTTGCAAAATAGCCGTCTTTACAACCTGGGGCCTATTCCCCATGGTTGAGGCGGCGCGTCGTTCTACAACTTGGGGCCTAACCTCTCTTCGATTGAGGCGACGATAAAGTCTGGTTACAGACTGAGTAGCTTTTAACCACCTTCGGTGGATTTTCCTACTTAAATAAGTATATTATTATTAGGTAGGTTGATCAGACATTCATTGTTCAGCAAACAGGAGTATAACTCCTGATCTGCGTCATTGCATAAGTGCTGAAATAGATTCGGGAACTCCGATAGGAACAGTTCTTCATCTTGCTTGGGGACTTCAAGTTTCAGAAAATCAATAAGAGTGCCCTTGGAGAGGGCTTCCTTCCCTTCAGTAGGTGGATCCATCCGGGGGAGCCTGGAGAAGGCATCAGCAAGAACATTCTTCTTGCCTGGTACATAGGTGAGGTTGACACCGAATTCTTCGAGGAATAGTCGCCACCGGAGGACTCGTTGGACTGAAAGCGTGCGGAAGGTGAGATTCTTATGGTCAGTGTATACATTGATAACACCACCAAGTAGCATTTTTCGGTACTCTTTGCAGCAGAGTACAATTGCTAGGAGTTCTTTCTCCATAGTAGTATAGTTCTTTTGGGCATCAGATAATTTCTTGGACCAGTAGGCTATGGGCTTGCCATCTTGGAGTATAGCAGCACCCAGCTGTAGGTCTGAGGCATCAGTGTACAGTTCAAAGGGCTTGTTAAGGTCTGGATAGGTGTTCAGCGCATCCGCTGCCACCATAGCTTTCATTTCTTGAAAGGCTTTGTCTTGAGCAGGACCCCAAGTGAAAGCTGAAGGAGCTTTCCTTTGCTTGCCTTTGATGGCAGCTGCTTGAGGAGTTTTCTTGGGGGTCCCTGTTATGTTAAATAGAGGAGCTAGGACATGAGATCTGCGAGGCCACATATCTCTGTAGTATCCTACTGCGCCGAGGAAGGACTTGACTTGAGTCACAGTTCGTGGTCGGTCCATATGGAGGATAGCTTCTATCTTCTTCCTCCATACAATTTTCGCATCGCGCATTTTGTCCGACGTTCCGATGTTCCAGTACTTAAAACACGTAGATTTCTACACAACTTTCCCCTTTGATATCTCACTCACTTCTAAAGCTCCTACAACAAAACCAAGCACCACACCTATTAACAGAGACCTCCCCTATCTGATTCTGCTGTTTGTTTGGCTGCTCAGTGCTCCCTTTGGTTGCTTTGGTTGCTTGTTTCCGTGTCGGTCGATCGGCAGCAACAAGCTTCGGCAACAACACAACACATAATTTTCTACAGAGCTTCTAGTACTAATTTCTACAGCTGATTCTGTTTCGCTTCTGAGCTCGGTTTGTTTTTCGATCTGTTTTCAAGCCATCCTCTTATTTAACGCTATACAGTCTTCCAAGCCCCTTAAGTGATACCCACTTAACGTTCTACATTCTTCAAGGTCGAACCCACTTAACGTTCTACATTCTTCAAGATTGAACACATATACACCCCCTTTTCTAGAAGGTTCCTACTCGCTGATCCATAAGTATTTGCAAGTTCACGCAAGCATATCTTCCAGTTTCCTCCCTCTTTTCAAGCCAATAGCCCCCCTGCTCTTCTAAGTGCCTGTCATTTAAGAGCTACCCTGTTTCCTAGTCAAGCCCCCCAGTCCCTAAGTGTTTTCGCTTAAGGCTCCCCCTACTATACCTGTTTTCAAGCCAAGACCAACCGATCACTAAGTACCTCCTACTTATTGCATTCTTGTTTCCAAGACTACAGCTACTATCGCCCCTTGTTTTCAAGACTACAAGTCCCTAAGTGTTCGCGAGTTCCCTGTTCCATAAGTGTTTTCGCTCTTAAGCAACTCCAATTTGAACTTCAAGTTCGACACTGTTTTCAAGACACAAGCCTCCCCTCTGGTCCCTAGGTGTTTCTACTAAAGCCCCTGTTTTCAAGCAAGCAGCTTCCCTGGTCCCTAAGTGTGTCGCTCAAGGTATTTGTTTTCAAGCCAATTGCCCCCCGGATACTGTTTCCACTGCTTCCCTGGTCCCTAAGTGTCTCGCTCAAGGTCCCTGTTTTCAAGCCAATTGCCCCTGGATACTGTTTCCACTTATAAGTACTTGCGAGTTTGAACTTCAAGTTCCCTCCTGAGCCTTTTAAGTGTGCCCTGCCATTGATATCCCCCGGTCCCTAAGTGTTCCTACTAAAGCCCCTGTTTTCAAGCAAGCAGCGTCCCTAATACCAGGCCTTTGATACAAGCCAGTTGTCGGTGGTTGGTTTCTACAGTCTTTTTCTACAGTCTGTTTGGTTTCTACAGTCTGTTTCTACAGTCTGTTTCTACACGATTTGCAGTGGTCTACCGGAGTTTCTAAATTCTGTAACTCCAGAACACCTCTGTGGGTTTCGAGCGTGACTCTTCTGGTAGTGCTCCAGTCTTTTCTTTTGGTTCCCCTGGAATTTTTCCTTGTTCAGACCAACATTGGACCTGTTGTTGCTGCTGTACCCTGTTTCCCAGCATATAACCTATCACTCAACTGGTGCTTCTACTGCCCCGGCATTTGTCATCATCAGGCATTTCTGCACCAAGGTGGCGTGTCTGCTGTTTCTTCTGCACTCCACTCGAGGTTTTCTACTGTTGAATTGCCCTCAACTGGTGCTTCTCCTGCCCCGGTTTTGCTCTCAACCGGTGCCTCTCCTGCCCCGGCCTTTGTCATCACCTGGCACTTGCACATCCAAGCGGCGTGTCTGCTGTTGGTCCAACACCCAATTGCTTGCTTTTCAGTTGTTGCTTTACTCTCAACCGGTGCTTCTCCTGCCCCGGCCTTTGCCCTCAATCGGTGCTTCACCTGCTCCGGCCTTTGTCATCACCTGGCACTTGCACATCCAAGAGGCGTGTCTGCTGTTGGTCCAACACCCAATTGCCTGCTTTTCAGTTGTTGCTTTGCCCTCACCTGGTGCTTCTCCTGCCCCGGCCTTTGTCTTCAACCGGTGCCTCTCCTGTCCCGGCCTTTGTCATCACCTGGCCCTTGCACATCCAAGAGGCGTGTCTGCTGTTGGTCCAACACCCAATTGCCTGCTTTTCGGTTGTTGCTTTGCTCTCAACCGGTGCTTCTCCTTCCCCGGCCTTTGTCCTCAACCGGTGCTTCTCCTGCCCCGGCCTTTGTCATCACCTGGCACTTGCACATCCAAGAGGCGTGTCTGCTGTCGGTCCACCATCCAACTGTTTGCTTTTCAGCTGCTGTTTGCTCTCAATCGGTGCTTCTCCTGCCCCGGCCTTTGTACTCAACCGGTGCTTCTCCATTCAAGCGCGGCGTTTCAGTTGGTGATCCTGCACTCCACTGGAGGTTTTCTGCTGTTGAGTTGCCCTCCACCGGTGCTCCTCCTGCCCCGGCCTTTGCCCTCAACCGGTGCTTCACCTGCTCCGGCCTTTGTCATCACCTGGCACTTGCACATCCCCGAGGCGTGTCTGCTGTTGGTCCAACACCCAATTGCCTGCTTTTCCGTTGTTGCTTTGCCCTCACCTGGTGCTTCTCCTGCCCCGGCCTTTGTCTTCAACCGGTGCCTCTCCTGTCCCGGCCTTTGTACTCAACCGGTGCTTCTCCATTCAAGCGCGGCGTTTCAGTTGGTGCTCCTGCACTCCACTGGAGGTTTTCTGCTGTTGATTTGCCCTCAACCGGTGCTTCTCCTGCCCCGGCCTTTGTCCTCAACCGGTGCTTCTCCTGTCCCGGCCTTTGTCATCACCTGGCACTTGCACACCCAAGAGGCGTGTCTGCTGTTGGTCCAACACCCAATTGCCTGCTTTTCCGTTGTTGCTTTGATCTCAACCGGTGCTTCTCCTGCCCCGGCCATTGTCATCAACCGGTGCTTCTCCTGCCCCGGCCTTTGTACTCAACCGGTGCTTCTCCATTCAAGCGCGGCGTTTCAGTTGGTGCTCCTGCACTCCACTGGAGGTTTTCTGCCGTTGATTTGCCCTCCACCGGTGCTTCTCCTGCCCCGGCATTTGTCATCTGCCCTCAGTGCTCCACTTCTGGTACAATGCCTCCCCCTCCCACTAAGGGGTGGCCCACCTCCCAAACAGCTTCCCGGAAGAAAAGATCTTCCACGCCTCCTTCTTCTGCTAGGTCTGCCTCTGGGACTCGGTCTAATAATAATAATATACGTATTTAAATAACTTTAATCACCAAAGGTGAAACTAAATTACTCAGTCTGTAACCAGACTTTAACGTCGCCTCCATCATAGAGTCAGGACCCCAAGTGGCAGAACGACAAATTTTCAAACAAACCTTGAACATCAAGCAGGGAAAAGGACAAACAAGTCCCACAAAATAGGGACTTGAGAGAAAGTGAAATGGGAATGAAGATATTGGGATAAGATCCAGTATCAAAAGGGATGGGACAGGATAAGAAGCAGGAACAGAAGACAAAACCAAGGTACAAAGTGTAATCAACCCTGAGGTCCAGTAAGCCAGGCTCTGAGAAGAGCAGCCTCTTGTTGGTATGGCTGCACTGGTGGGACAGGCGCTGCATACTGCTTCCTTGCAAGGTGGATGGTTGCAAGCCACTGCCGCTTGGCAGTCAGGGTGTAACCTTGTAGGACGTGGAAAGGGGTTTGTAACAGGGAGTGTGACTGGGGAAGTGCACCAGCTGCACCAACTGCCAATTCTGAAGTGATGGAAGCATCAAGAGATTGGTGTTGTTCAGCATCAAGGGTACCCCCAGGACCATGGAGTCGTTCATTCCTATAAGTCCAAAGATCCCAGGAGGTTAGAAAGAACTGATGGATGACAGCTGTAGCCCAACGTTTGGGAGAGCGCTTGCTTCCAATGTGGGAGTAGTAGTCAGCCTGAATTTGGTACCAGCGAGGAGACCACCTACCAAGAAGCCAGTTGTGCCAGCCAATAGTCCTCTGTGCCCTGACAGCAGACGCAATTGCAAGTGAGTAGGATGATGGATAAATGGTCTGGCCCTTCCGAACTCTGGTGAGAAGATCCACAATGGCAACAACCAATGATGGATCAGTTTGTTCAACTTCAAGCCTCTTCTGCAGTGGTCCCTTGAAAGCTGACACACTGTGCTGTACTGCCCCAGTGTCCTTGCAGGAGAGCACATGAGAAACCTTCTCGTTGTCTGCATCACACAATGGGCACCGGGAGTGATCCTGATACTGGTAGTGAAGTAGTTGGTTGCCAACACCAATGCATCCAGAAGCAAATTTGACAAACCACCGTTGCATGCCAGGAGGTAATCGCTTGAAGGCAGACAGATGGGCACACCAATGGATGGAACTCAAAACAGGTTGTGGAATGGGAATATCATGGTGGGTCTGCCAGTATTTAAGAAGAGGAGGACCAGAAATGGCAACATGCAGAGCATTCTGATCAAACCTTGAACACTTGCATCCATGGAGAGAAAATGCCCAAGGCTCAAACACAAGTCTGGGATAGTGATGGGCCGAAGCTCTATGAACAGAGAGAAAGGCCTTTGCCATGCTGTCAACCTGATGATTGCGAAGGGCCCACCAATCAAGAAAGATTCCAGCTTGATGGCCCTGAACCCACTGAAAGTGCACAGAGATTGGCAGGGCAGAAATCATGTTTCTGATGACATAAACATAATCAAAAGACTTCTGGGAAATAACCAAAGGCCAAGATCCCTGAGCCTGTTTGAGAGCTGTGTCACCATCCAGAGCAATAGTGATAGAGCCAGAAGCAATATCAAAAAGATTCACCAGAGCAGTGCAACAGGTGAGAACTCCAATGATACCCGCCAGTTCACTCCTGTAGGATGACTGATCCTCAGGGGATCCACTGACAAAATTACAGCCAGTGAGGAACAATGAAGCAGTCTTGGTGGAGGTATTGGGTGACAGGATGAAAGCAGAAGTTCCTCTGAGAAGGTCCGGATCAAATGACCCATCACAGACAGCACTGGCAATACCACTCTGGATAGCATCAACAAGGTGTTGACAGCCAGCCTGTGGTAGAGAATATTTGTGGAGAAGTACCCTTGGAGACTCACAGAGTGCATCAAAGGCATCTACTGGGGAGTCTGGAAGAGAATCATATGGATTGTACTCCAGAGGATCCATGTCAGGAGGTTCGGAAACAAAGGCTGAGGACCCAACCACTCGAACAACTTGGCCACAGATAACAGGGCAGACAAGCACATCAGCGCAGGCTGGTTTGTCAGAAAGGAGTTCAGCAGTGACCCTGTATCTGCCCCTGCCCTGGGAGGTGCTCACAGTCCAGCCAGTAGAAGTTTTGAAGAATATTCTGTTGGTGGATGGAGACAAAAACCAAGGCCAAAGAGAAGCTGTCTGGGGAGAGAGCCAAGGCCCAAGATGAAAAGAAGGAGCTAGTGCCCTGGCTGCAGGGGGTGGACAAGGGGGAAGAAAGCAGGTCTGAAGTGCCTGAGTCCAAAAGCGCTTTGCTGCTGGTGGCCAAGATGGAGGACATCTCGGCCAGTCAAGATGATCCCTCAAGTGATTGGAGGATGTCAGCTGGAAAGCCATGGGAGAGAGTCTCTTCCCATCTGGAGTACAAATGTCAGCAAGGGAGATAGCCTTGAGTGACATGCGCATGTGATTCAAGAGGGACAAGTCAGCACCTCTGAAGCCAGCGTTGACAAAGGCTTGCATGAGATAGCAGTCATTGGAACGTAGCAGGGGAAGATCTGGGAAGTCTTCAAACAAGCTCACAGGGTGAACAGAGAAAAACTTCCACACATGTTTGTACCAGCAAGGAGTGACGTAGGAAGCAAAAGGATGATATGGTGTGACACCAAGATGGAGAGGAATGCCAAGTTCGAGCCGTAGAGACTCAGCAGTTAGCCTGAGAATCCTACCAGTTTGGGAGGACCTGACAGATTCCTGAAAGAGGGTGGCAATATGACTGAACTCTTGGAGGAGGTAGGGGTGAATGAAACCAAAGCCTTGATAGAGGGAAGGACCATAGAATACATGTCTGGGAAATGTCCGTGACATCCCTGCTTTATTCAGCACAGGAACAAGAGCTGGGTGAATTATCTTAGTCCAAGTGGCCTCATCAAGTTGCGTGACAGGCATGGGGTATTCAACAGACTTCATGAAAGAATACTTGAATGTGTAGAGGGATGCCCTCTTCTCACACTTGGAAGCCTTGAGCTGAGAGCCAAAAGACTGAGACTGTGACTTCATGTGAGCAATCTGTGCTTCCTCATTGCCATCCATGGAGATAAAAACCCCAAGGGTCTTGTCAGCATGGTCAACTTCAAAACGATCCAGGGTAGCGCGATTGCCATTCTTATCAGCAACAGAGAAGTCACCGGGCATGTCAGCAATGGAGCGATAGTCCCAACCGGATCCATTCCATTTGAAATCAATCAAATAACAGAAAGATTTGGCAGGTTCAATCGCACCACCAGTGGCAATAATCCCACCAGCCCATCGGTCAAGAGCTTCCTGAAAGTCAACAGCTAATTCTTCACCAGAAGTTGAGGAATCAGAGCCAGCACAAAACAAATCTGTGTCATCCACAAAGGCAAAACCCACAAGAGAAACCAGTTGCAGTGACAAAGAAGTGATAAGATGGACACCATGCCCAGCCTGTCGCATCATTCGGAAGACAATGGTTGACACCAAAGCCCAAAGAGTTGGACCAATACCATTGCCTTGGCCACAACCACTGAGAGGAACAGGTTCATCACCATACACAGGACCTGACCGTCCAAAACCAGTTTTGATGTGGTGCTTAGCATGTTGCAGAGTAGACAGAAGAACTTCACACACATGTGCAGGAACACCAAAGCTCTGGAGAGTGAGACCTGCAATGGGATGAGAGATTCTATCATAACAGCCCTTGGCATCATTCATAGCAACAGCACCGGATCTGCGCTTCTGCCTCAACACATCACAGATGAGCTTCTTGTTCAAGCAGGTGTTGATGGCCTTGTGGTGTTTCCTGCTTCCATGTTGATCAACCGCCACTGCATTGGCACGTTCAGCATGGGCAAGAATGCGTCTGCCAATCATCTTGTTGTTGATTTGGAACTCAGGAGACATCAACTGGATGAGTCTCATCTTATCCACTCTATATTCACCAGGTTTCTTGAATATCTCAACATCCGTGATGACCTGCCAGGCAGAAGGAGAAAAGCCAACAATCAAAGGGACAGATCTCAGGAGAGTGTCAAACTTGTTCAGCTGGGGATCCAGGGCAAATGCCTTGTGGTGGGCAAAACTCAAACAAGAAGGTTCACTTGCTGTGCGCTCCCTCTGGCGTTTCCAGGCAGCAACAACCCCAACCCCAACAATAGAAGCCAAGGAAGCTACAGAGGCATTGTGCCAGTCTGGAGTGTCCGGAAAAACCTGAGCATAAACAGGAGGGATGGCAGTCCGGCAAATATCATGGATGGATTTTTTGTCTGTACCCTCCTTCTTGCTGAAAAAGTGTGTAGGGCTTGGACACCCAGCCCATAACCGTTTACCAGTTGGAGATTTTCGAAAGGCATGAATTGCAGATGGTATAGGAGACTTGCCAGAACAGGGACCCTTACCATAAAAACACCAGAAGAAGGAAGCGGAATGAGCCCTGTTGGCAGCAGCCAAAGCCTCCTGTCGTTGGGATTGGCGTGCTTGCTGCTGAGAGGGATCAGCTTTCTGGGCAGAGGAAAAGGCAAGAGTAGATTGCTTGAGGATGGAGGAAGCAGGGACCTTGCCTGAGGTCCCAGAGCCCTTTGGTGTGTGTCTGGGCGTCTGTTGGCCTGGCAGCTGGGAGCCTGCCTGGGTGGATCCTGGCTGCTGGGATCCTGGGGGCCGGGGTCCTGACTGCTGGGAGCCCTGCTGCTGGGATCCCTGCTGCTGGGAGCCTGAGGACTGGGAGCTTATCAGCTTGGGGTCTGACAACAAAGTATCTGACGACTGAGAGCCTGACAGAGTACCTGACTGCGGATGACCTGACTCCTGGGAGCCTGATTGAGAAGCTGTTGACAGAGAAGAAGTTGGAAAGGAATCCCCTGGTGCAGAGTCCCCTGGTGCAGATTCCCCTGGTGCAGATTCCCCTGGTGCAGCTTCAGTGCCAAGCATCTCAACATCAGAGAGCACACCTGCAGAAGAAGAGGTCTTCAAGGAATCCCCTGGAGCAGGTTCAGTGCCAAGCATAACAACATCAGAAAGCCCACCTGCAGATGAGGACTCAGAAGAAGAGGAAGACATATCACCAACAGAAGACCCAGGCATAGAGGATGAAGAGGCTGATGAGGCAGAGGAAGAGGATGATCTGGTAGCAAGAGTAGGAGAGGGAGTAGTAAGAGCAGAGGTGACACTAGAATGTCTTGGAGGGGTCTTTTGCACAAATGGGCGCTTGTTAGACCGAGTCCCAGAGGTAGACCTAGCAGAAGAATGAGGTGTGGAAGATCGTTTCTTCCGGGAAGCTGTTTGGGAGGTGGGCCGCGGAGACATTGTACCAGAAGTGGAGCACCGAGGGCAGAGACACCAGCTGCTGGTGGACGGACTGCGGGTTGGCTGACTGCTGGGGAGCTCACTGCTGGTGGGCTGACTGCTGGGGAGCTGACGGCTGGGGGCTGACTGCTGGTAGGCTGACTGCTGGTGAGCTGACGGCTGGGGAGCTGACTGCTGGTGAGCTGACTGCTGGGGGGCTGACTGCTGGGGGGCTGACTGCTGGTGGGCCGACTGCTGGTGGGCCTGACTGCTGGTGAGCTGACTGCTGGTGAGCTGACTGCTGGTGTGCTGACAGCTGGTCGGCTAACTGCTGGTGGGCTGACTGTTGACAGCTTGACTGCTGGTGGGCTGGTGAGCTGACTGCTGAGAGCTTGACTGCTGGGAGCCTGACTGCTAGATGGATAGGTTGGGGGTGTACGCTGGGTTTGAACCAGGGTACAGCAGCAACAACAGGTCCAACGTTGGTCTGGACACGGAAAAACTCCAGTGGAACCAAAAGAAAGGACTGGAGCACTACCAGAAGAGTCACGTTCGAAACCCACAGAGGTGCTCTGGGGTTACAGAATTTGGAAACTCCAGTAGACCACTGCAAGGCGTGTAACAGAAACGCCGCTTGGATGTAGATGTGCCAGGTGCGTCAAGTGTGAGACAAGTGTGTCAACAGTTGAGCGTAGGATCAACAGCAGAGAAGCCACTGGAGTGCAGAACTGCCAGGTGAGGACAGAAGCCGGGGCAGCAGAAACACCAGTGGAGTGCAGAAGCAACAACAGAATCGCCGCTTGATTGCAGAGATGCCAGGTGAAGACAGCAGCCGCAACAGAAAAGCCGAGTGAGGACAACAGCAACAGCAGAAAAGCCAGGTGGTGACAGCAGCAGCAGCAGAAAGACCAGGTGATGACAGCAGCAACAGCACCAGAGATGCAAGGTGATGACAGCAGCAACAGCGGAATCGCCGGGTGAAGACAGCAGCAGCAACAGAAAGACCGGTGGATGACAGCAGCAGCAGGGCCCGTAGTCTTGTAGGCGTGGGAGCTGTAGGTTTGAACCAGGGTACAGCAGCAACAGCTGTAGAGATGAGAGTTGTAGGCGCGTAGGCTGGGAAACAGGGTACAGCAGCAACAACGGGTCCAACGTTGTTCTGGACAGGAAAAAACTCCAGGGGATCCAAAAAAGAACTGGAGCACTACCAGAAAAGGCACGTTCGAAACCCACAGAGGTGCTCTGGAGTTACAAAATTTAGAAACTCCTGTAGACTACTGCAAATCGTGTAGAACCTGCGGCAATATGGCTTGTAGACTTGTGTATCCAAGTTCGAACCAGGGATGATTCCAAGTGGTACACTTAAGCGACAGGGATCAGATGGCTTGAAAACAGGGGCTTTAGTAGGAACACTTAGGGACCGGGGGATATCAATGGCAGGGCACACTTAAAAGGCTCAGGAGGGAACTTGAAGTTCAAACTCGCGAGTACTTATAAGTGGAAACAGTATCCAGGGGCAATTGGCTGGAAAAACAGGGACCTTAAGCGGAGCAGAGCAGCTGCTGTAGAATTCTACAGGGAAAATTCTGGTAGTTCTGTCTGGAGTTGCGGGCAAATGGAATAGAAGTACCACTTTTGGCCCTGTAGAATTTACGTAGAGGGGGAAATGGAAACAGTATCCAGGGGCAATTGGCTTGAAAACAGGTACCTTGAGCGCGACACTTAGGGACTGGGGAAACAGTGGAAACAGTATCCGGGGGCAATTGGCTTGAAAACAGGTACCTTGAGCGAGACACTTAGGGACCGGGGAAGCTGCTTGCTTGAAAACAAGGGCTTTAGTAGAAAAGCCGAGGGACCAGGGGGAGTCTTGTGTCTTGAAAACAGTGTCAAACTTGAAGTTCAAGTTGGGGTGGCTTAATAGCGGAAACACTTAGGGATCAGGGAACTCGCGAACACTTAGGGACCAGGGAAATTGTAGTCTTGAAAACAAGGGGCTGTAGTAGCTGTAGTCTTGGAAACAAGAGTGCAATAAGTAGGAGGTACTTAGGGATCGGTTGGTCTTGGCTTGAAAACAGGTGTAGTAGGGGGAGCCTTAAGCGAAAACACTTAGGGACTGGGGGGCTTGGCTAGGAAACAGGGTAGCTCTTAAGTGATTGACACTAGTAAGAGCAGGGGGCAATTGGCTTGAAAATAAAGGGGAACTGGAAGATATGCTCGCGTGAACTTGCAGATACTTAGGGATCAGCGAGTAGGAACCTTCTAGAAGGGGGGTGAATATGTGTTCGATCTTGAAGAGTGTAGAACGTTAAGTGGGTTCGACCTTGAAGAATGTAGAACGTTAAGTGAATATCACTTAAGGGGCTTGAAAGAACGTTAAGTGGGTATCACTTAAGGGGCTTGGAAGACTGTATAGCGTTAAATAATAAGGTAGCTTGAAAACAGATCGAAAAACAAACCAAGCTCGGAGACAAACTGAGTGTGGAGACTAACCGGAGCAGAGCTGCTGTAGAATTAGTACTGGGCTTGCTGTAGAAAATTATGTGTCCTTTTGCTTGTGTTGCTGCCGATCGATCGACCGACACGGAAACAAGCAACCAAAGCAACCAAAGGGAGCAATGAGCAGCCAAACAAACAGCAGAATCAGATAGGGGAGGTCTCTGTTAATAGGTGTGGTGCTTGGTTTTGTTGTAGGAGCTTTAGAAGTGAGTGAGATATCAAAGGGGAAAGTTGTGTAGAAATCTACGTGTTTTAAGTACTGGAACATCGGAACGTCGGACAAAATGCGCGATGCGAAAATTGTGCCTCTGGGACTCGGTCTAACAAGCGCCCATTTGTGCAAAAGACCCCGCCAAGACATTCTAGTGTCACCTCTGCTCTTACTACTCCCTCTCCTACTCTTGATACCAGATCATCCTCTTCCTCTGCCTCATCAGACTCTTCATCCTCTATGCATGGGTCTTCTGTTGATGATATGTCTTCATCTTCTTCTGTGTCCTCATCTGCAGGTGTGCTTTCTGATGTTGATATGCTTGGCACTGAACCTGCTCCAGGGGATTCCTTGAAGACTTCTTCTTCTGCAGGTGTGCTCTCTGATGTTGAGATGCTTGGCACTGAATCTGCACCAAGGGAATCTGCACCAGGGGACTCTGCACCAGGGGATTCCTTGCAAACTTCTTCTCTGTCAACAGCTTCTCAGCTAGGCTCCCAGGAGTCAGGTCCTCCGCAGTCACAATTTTGCGACGCGCGATTTTGTCCGACGTTCCGATGTTCCAGTACTTAAAACACGTAGATTTCTACACAACTTTCCCCTTTGATATCTCACTCACTTCTAAAGCTCCTACAACAAAACCAAGCACTACACCTATCAACAGAGACCTTCCCTGTCTGATTCTGCTGTTTGTTTGCCTGCTCCTTGCTCCCTTTGGTTGCTTTGGTTGCTTGTTTCCTGTCGGTCGGTCGATCGGCAACAACAAGCTTCTGCAGCAAAACAACACATAATTTTCTACAGCAATTGCAGTACTAATTTCTACAGCTGATTCTGTTTTCTTTCGCTTTGTCTCCGAGCTCGGTTTTTCGATCTGTTTTCAAGCTACCTTATTATTTAACGCTATACAGCCTTTCAAGCCCCTTAAGTGATATCCACTTAACGTTCTACATTCTTCAAGGTTCCTTGCTGAGTTCCCTAAGTCTTTTCAAGTTGAAGTTGTCGAACACATACATACCCCCCTCTTCTAGAAGGTTCCTACTTGCTGATCCTTAAGTATTTGCAAGTTCGCGCGAGCATATCTTCCAGTTCCCCCTTTATTTTCAAGCCAATTGCCCACTACTCCTTAAGTGTTTATCATTTAAGAGTACCCCTGTTTCCTAGCCAAGCCCCCCAGTCCCTAAGTGTTTTCGCTTAAGGCTCCCCCTACTACACCTGTTTTCAAGCCAAGACCAACCGACCCCTAAGTACCTCCTACTTATTGCACTCTTGTTTCCAAGACTACAGCTACTATAGCCCCTTGTTTTCAAGACTGCAATTTCCCTGGTCCCTAAGTGTTCGCGAGTTCCCTGATCCCTAAGTGTTTTCGCTATTAAGCAACCCCAACTTGAACTTCAAGTTTGACACTGTCTTCAAGACACAAGCCTCCCCCTGGTCCCTAGGTTTTTCTACTAAAGCCCCTGTTTTCAAGCAAGCAGCTTCCCTGGTCCCTAAGTGTCTCGCTCAAGGTATTTGTTTTCACGCCAATTGCCCCCGGATACTGTTTCCACTGCTTCCCTGGTCCTTAAGTGTCTCGCTCAAGGTCCCTGTTTTCAAGCCAATTGCCTCTGGATACTGTTTCCACTTATAAGTACTTGCGAGTTTGAACTTCAAGTTCCCTCCTAAGCCTTTTAAGTGTGCCCTGCCATTGATATACCCCGGTCCCTAAGTGTTCCTACTAAAGCCCCTGTTTTTCAAGCAAGCAGCTTCCCTGGTTTAATTGCCGCTCAGGGTCTTTGTCACGCCAGTTTGTTTCTACACGATTTGCAGTGGTCTACTGGAGTTTCTAAATTTTGTAACTCCAGAGCACCTCTGTGGGTTTCGAACGTGCCTTTTCTGGTAGTGCTCCAGTCCTTTCTTTGGTTCCCCTGGAGTTTTTCCTTGTCCAGACCAACGTTGGACCTGTTGTTGCTGCTGTACCCTGTTTCCCAGCATACAACCAATTTGCAGGAGTCAAGCCAAGCCTACACGATTTGCAGAGTTCTTCCGCGCGCAGAGTTTTTGTGCTCCAAGTGTGAGACAAATTTTGCTCGTTTTTTAGCAAAAATTTCACGATTTGCAGGAGTCTACAGGAGTTTCTAAATTTTGTAACTCCAGAGCACCTCTGTGGGATTCGAACGTGCCTTTTCTGGTAGTGCTCCAGTTTTTTTGGATCCCCTGGAGTTTTTTCCTGTTCAGACCAACGTTGGACCTGTTGTTGCTGCTGTACCTTGGTTCAAACCCAGCGTACAACCCCAAGCTATCCATCCCGCAGTCAGGCTCCCAGCAGTCAAGCTCTCAGCAGTCAGCCCACCAGCAGTCAGCCCACCAGCCGTCAGCCCACCAGCAGTCAGCCCACAAGCAGTCAGCCCACCAGCAGTCAGCCCACAAGCCGTCAGCCCACCAGCAATCAGCCCACCAGCAGTCAGCTCATCAGCAGTCAGCCCACCAGCAGTCAGCCCACCAGCAGTCGGCCCACCAGCAGTCAGCCCATCAGCAGTCAGCCCACCAGCAGTCAGCTCCCCAGCAGTCAGCCCACCAGCAGTGAGCCCATCAGCAGACAGCCCACCAGCAGTCAGCCCACTAGCAGTCAGCCCACCAGCAGTCTGCCCACCAGCAGTCAGCTCACCAGCAGTCAGCCCACCAGCAGTCAGCTCACCAGCAGTCAGCCCACCAGCAGTCAGCCCACCAGCAGGCAGCCCACCAGCAGTCAGCCCACCAGCAGTGAGCTCACCAGCAGTCAGCTCACCAGCAGTCAGCTCACCAGCAGTCAGCTCACCAGCAGTCAGCTCACCAGCAGTCAGCCCACCAGCAGTCAGCCCACCAGCAGTGAGCCCACCAGCAGTCAGCTCACCAGCAGTCAGCGCACCAGCAGTCAGCCCACCAGCAGTCAGCCCACCAGCAGTCAGCCCACAAGCCGTCAGCCCACCAGCAGTCAGCCCACCAGCGGTCAGCCCACCAGCAGTCAGCTCCCCAGCAGTCAGCCCACCAGCAGTCAGCCCCCCAGCAGTCAGCCAACCAGCAGTCAGCCCACAAGCCGTCAGCCCACCAGCAGTCAGCCCACAAGCAGTCAGCCCACCAGCAGTCAGCTCACCAGCAATCAGCCCACCAGCAGTCAGCTCACCAGCAGTCAGCCCACCAGCAGTCAGCTCACCAGCAGTCAGCCCACCAGCAGTCAGCCCACCAGCAGGCAGCTCACCAGCAGTCAGCTCACCAGCAGTCAGCCCACCAGCCGTCAGCCCACCAGCAGTCAGCTCCCCAGCAGTCAGCCCACCAGCAGTGAGCCCATCAGCAGTCAGCCCACCAGCAGTCAGCCCACCAGCAGTCAGCCCACCAGCAGTCAGCCCACCAGCAGTGAGCCCACCAGCAGTCAGCTCACCAGCAGTCAGCCCACCAGCAGTGAGCTCCCCAGCAGTCAGCCCATCAGCAGTCAAGCTGTCAACAGTCAGCCCACCAGCAGTTAGCCGACCAGCAGTCAGCCCACCAGCAGTCAGCTCACCAGCAGTCAGCTCACCAGCAGTCAGGCCCACCAGCAGTCGGCCCACCAGCAGTCAGCCCCCCAGCAGTCAGCTCACCAGCAGTCAGCTCCCCAGCAGTCAGCCCACCAGCAGTGAGCTCCCCAGCTGTCAGCCCACCAGCAGTCAGCCCACCAGCAGTCAGCTCCCCAGCAGTCAGCCCACCAGCAGTGAGCCCATCAGCAGACAGGCCACCAGCAGTCAGCCCACCAGCAGTCAGCCCATCAGCAGTCAGCCCACCAGCAGTCTGCCCACCAGCAGTCAGCTCACCAGCAGTCAGCTCACCAGCAGTCAGCTCACCAGCAGTCAGCCCACCAGCAGTCAGCTCCCCAGCAGTCAGCCCACCAGCAGTGAGCTCCCCAGCAGTCAGCCAACCAGCAGTCAGCCCACCAGCAGTCAGCCCACCAGCAGTCTGCCCCGGCCTTTGCCCTCAACCGCAGCTGGTGTCTCTGCCCTCAGTGCTCCACTTCTGGTACAATGCCTCCGCGGCCCACCTCCCAAACAGCTTCCCGGAAGAAAAGATCTTCCACACCTCCTTCTTCTGCTAGGTCTGCCTCTGGGACTCGGTCTAACAAGCGCCCATTTGTGCAAAAGACCCCTCCACGACATTCTAGTGTCACCTCTGCTCTTACTACTCCCTCTCCTACTCTTGATACCAGATCATCCTCTTCCTCTGCCTCATCATCCTATTCATCCTCTTTGCATGGGTCTTCTGTTGATGATATGTCTTCATCTTCTTCTGCGTCCTCATCTGCAGGTGTGCTTTCTGATGTTGATATGCTTGGCACTGAACCTGCTCCAGGGGATTCCTTGAAGACTTCTTCTTCTGCAGGTGTGCTCTCTGATGTTGAGATGCTTGGCACTGAATCTGCACCAGGGGAATCTGCACCAGGGGACTCTGCACCAGGGGATTCCTTGCAAACTTCTTCTCTGTCAACAGCTTCTCAACTAGGCTCCCAGGAGTCAGGTCATCCGCAGTCAGGTACTCTGTCAGGCTCTCAGTCGTCAGATACTTTGTTGTCAGACCCCAAGCTGATAAGCTCCCAGTCCTCAGGCTCCCAGCAGCAGGGCTCCCAGCTGCCAGGCCAACAGACGTCCAGACACACACCAAAGGGCTCTGGGACCTCAGGCAAGGTCCCTGCTTCATCCATCCTCAAGCAATCTACTCTTGCCTTTTCCTCTGCCCAGAAAGCTGATCCCTCTCAGCAGCAAGCACGCCAATCCCAACGCCAGGAGGCTCTGGCTGCTGCCAACAGGGCTCATTCCGCTTCCTTCTTCTGGTGTTTTTACGGTAAGGGTCCTTGTTCTGGCAAGTCTCCTATACCATCTGCAATTCATGCCTTTCGAAAATCTCCAACTGGTAAACGGTTATGGGCTGGGTGTCCAAGCCCTACACACTTTTTCAGCAAGAAGGAGGGTACAGACAAAAAATCCATCCATGATATTTGCAGGACTGCCATCCCTCCTGTTTATTCTCAGGTTTTTCCGGACACTCCAGACTGGCGCAATGCCACTGTAGATTCCTTGGCCTCTCTTGCCTCTGCTTGCTTTCAAGGCTCTGCCCCAGCCTGGACCAAGCAACCACCTGGCCAGGCTCTGAAGAAATGTCTTATTGGTTTGGTCAAGATGTCTCCTGAGTGTTTTGATGACCTCTATTGTGAGGGCAACCTTTTGCCTAGCACTGAAGGCAAAGTATGGTGGGCAGCCAATCAGGTGCTTGGTTCTCATTGGCATTTCAAGAAGCGACCTCCTACACCTGCGCCACCAGTGGCTGATGATGCCTCCACTTCCAAATCTTCCCCTTCCAAATCAGTGTCCTTTCTTCCTGGTGGTGGTGATGCTACTGTCTTGTCCTCCTCTGCTGGGCATTTCCTCCAACGCCGAGGGGTTTGCTCCAGTGATTCTAGAGCTCCAGTGGATGTAACTGCTGGAACCAAGTGTTCTCATAGTTCTTATGTCACTCTGTCCCTTCCAAGGTTGATGTCACAACACCCTGGGGAACTTTTTGATGAGCTGCTCAAGTCTCTCAAGGAAGCTTTGGATCTTCTATGGACTGTTGACAAGCGCCTGGTGTTGTATGTTTTTCCCTCCAGAGCCAGGCTCAACCCCAAGGCCAAGCCTGTTACCAAGTTTTGGACGACTCTTCCTGACAGGAAGACCTTGGAATTGTATGTTGCACAGCTCTGGCTTCGCAGTAGAACTGCTCCTCATCTACGCTTCTTTTTGGGACACAGTGCTTCCCTGGAGAAACTCTTTTCAGCACAATTGCTCCAGAGGCTCAGAGACCGTGACATGGACCTGAAATATGACCACATACAGGCCCCAGTTATTGTCACCTGTGGCTTTCTCCTTGGATCTTACATGCAGAGTTTTGATCTTGACCACTACAACGAATTGCTTCAGACTCATCCCAGGTTTCAGGCATGTCCTATTGCTGTTATCAGGAAGAATATCAGCCTTGACAACTCCAGAACTCCTGATCCCAATCCTGTCCTGGCTGCACATGTTTTGTGTGATGCTACAAAGCGCGCCCAAACTGTTAAGCTCCTCAAAGCCCAGTTCAATCGGTGCAAACCTTCAGACATTGCCTCTCTCCCTGATGGTAAATTCTACAAGTTTATTGAGACAGCTACCAATCCTTCTGACAGACCTCTTCCCCCCTCCAAGCTCAAGACTGTTCGCCAGGCTAAGCACCGCCAAGCTAAATTTATTGAGAGCCATGAAACTGCTCCTGTTCTGGGGGTAGTTGATCTTGATCTTCCAGTTGACCTGGGCCAAGGGCTGGGTTTGAAGACACTGCGCAGTGTGCTTCTGGGTATCAGAACCCGTGACAATTGGTCATGGCCTCTTTTTCTTTCTGTCGATACCAGTTCATACCGAGGCGAGATCCTTGCTTTGTACAATATCACTACCAAGGCTGAAGCAATGGCCATGTTGTCTTTCCTGCCTATTATACTGGAAGCTCATTATGGTTCTTGTGTTCGACAATGGTTCTCTTCTGAGTGCTTGACTGAAATGGAAGCCTACCATTGGGATGCTGCTGCCAATTGTGTTGTGGAAACTGAACCTGCTGCAGATCCAATGCAGGATGACTCTCTTCCCTTTTTTGGTGATGGGGATGCAAGAGATTGGGAACTTGTTGATGATGACTTGTCAGTTGACCTTGCCCCAGACCTCACCTTTGATCTGGATCTGCACTTTAACCTCCAAGCCCGTGCTGACAGTGGTGGTGGCGGATTTGATGATTCTCAATCCATGGATACTTTAGCAACCGGTACTTCCAATCTCACTGATGTCCAGGCTTCAGCGCCTGCAGGTGGTGTTCCTACTGGAGGTGATCCTTCCAATGTTGCCAAGGCTGATGCCTCTCCTGGTATTCCTCCTGACGTTCCCCCTGCAGTTCCTGACCCTCCCCAGAATGCCATGGCTGGTGACCTCCCTGTGGCCTCTCCTGATTCCTCAACTGCAGTTCCTGCTGCCGGTGGTGGGGAAGACGCAGCCTCTGCATTGAGGCTTGGAGTTGCTGCAATTGCATTCTCCTCCAGCCATGATGCTAGTGTCAGTGATTTGAGCCATGCCAATGTTTCCACCAAATCAGCTCCGGCAACTCTTCCATCCCTGCGACAGACTGGGTTTCCTTCTGATCATGGTTAGCTCTTCTGGTATGAGGTTTGATGGGATGCCTTCCACTCCAAATCCTATCAATGCTTCTACTGTTTCTCCCTTTTCCTCCTCCGCCTCTTCCCCTGTCTCTCATTTTGTCCAATTAACTCTTCATGGAGACTCTCTTGCTGCTAAGGATTCTGACAGTTTTGGTCACTCCTTCCCTCAAGCTCCATCCTCTAACTCCACCATCATCACTTTCCAAAACATTGGACCACAGCGCAGAGCTGCCTTTATGTCCATGTCCAAGCACAACTCCCGTCAATTTGTCAAGAGCAATGCCAGTGTGGCTCTTTTTGCTGAACATTGTTTGAATGAATCCAAACTCCTGCCATGTGATCTTTTCAATCGGCGCATGAAGAATATCAGTCCCTCAAGTTTTTCCTACCTTGCCAACAACAAGCATGAAGCTTCTGACTGTTCATGGCTTCAGCCTGGTGGTACAGGGTTTTCCATTGATCAACTGTTCAGTTCCCACAAGATTGCCCATGGGGCTGATCCTTCTGGTCTTGGGAGATGGTCCTTTGTCAAGTTTCAGGGCAGGGATGGTTACACTGTCACTATGTTTTCTGCTTACTGCCCTGTTGAAAATGACAGGGACCTTGGTTCCGTCTGGAATCAACAGTACCGATACTTTCAAGCAGCTGAAAATCTTTTCAGTCCCAACCCATGCATTCTCTTTCACAGGGATTTGACTGCTGCCCTTCAGGTCTGTCTGGGTGCAGGTGACCAGGTCATTCTTGGGATTGATCAAAATGCTGATGTTCGGACTGATGGCTTGTCTTTTGAGCTCAAGGCTCTTGGTTTCAGAGATGCCATTCTTACCCTTCATAGTCAGTCTTCTCCTCCTGCCACTCACAACCGCAACACTACCAGAACACCAATTGATGCCATTTGGGTCTCTGAGAATGTTGATGTTCTCAGGGCTGGGTATTGTCCCTTTGGTGGCGCCTATGGTATGGAATCGGACCACAGAATGCTTTGGATTGAAGTCTGTAATTGCAGCCTCATGGGCAAACACCTGCCACCTCCCGTGAGCTTCTCTCATTCCAAACTCCAGTCCTCCCACCCTCATCTGCGCCAACGGTATTTCAAGCGTGTTAGGCAAGGCTTTCTCAAGGCTGGAGTGTTTTCTCTCCAAGCTAAGCTGGAACACCTCCTGGCTCAGTTTCAGTCTGGGGATATTTCTGTGCGCGCTGATCTCATCACCACATATGAAGTCCTCCATGAAACCTCCACCTCTCTCAGGCTCTCTGTTGAACAAAACCTTTGCCACACAAGAGCTGGTCTGGTTCCATGGTCCCCGAAGCTGCAAGTCTATCGTGATACAATTGACTTTTGGCGGCGTGTTGTTAAGCTGAGACAGGGTGTGTCCACCAGTCATACTGTTTTGAAAAGGCTGGCATGCAAGCTTTCTCTCTACAAAGGAGAACACTGTGATCTTTCCAGTGCTGTCCTCCACCTGAAACAAGCTTACAGGCAATACCGGGCAGTGAAAAAATTGGCCCCCTCTTGGAGAGACTCCTTCAATCAAGGCCTGGTGGATGCACTTCTTGCTGAAGGCAAACCTCACAACCAGAATGCTTCCCAGATTCGTGCCAGGATGCGCAGGGAACGTCTTCAAAGAGAGCTTGGCCTTGCTGCTAGGTCTATTCGGGGACGTGTCAACAAGTCAGCTGTCTTGAGAGCTATTGCAGTTGGCCCTGATGGTGCTGAACAGGTCTTGGAGTCCCAGTCCACTATGGTTCCAGCTATGGCTGAATCCAATGTCCGGCGTCAACAGCAGTGTCTTGGCACTCCCTCCATGACTCCCTCCTTCATTCAAGATTTTGGCTACCTCGGCACAGCCCATGCTTCTGCTCAAGTTCTTGATGGCACATATAATCCTCCTCCTGCCACTGACAAATACCTGTCTGAATTTCTTTCTTGTCTCAAAGTCCCTGCCTCTATTCTGAGTTTGCCTCCCTTTGACTATTCAGTGTGTCCAGCTGACAATGCTGCTGCCTGGAAACACCAGAGGGAACGCACAGCAAGTGAACCTTCTTGTTTGAGTTTTGCCCACCACAAGGCTTTTGCCCTGGATCCCCAGCTGAACAAGTTTGACACTCTACTGAGATCAGTCCCATTGATTGTTGGCTTCTCTCCTTCTGCCTGGCAGGTCATCACGGATGTTGAGATATTCAAGAAACCTGGTGAATATAGAGTGGATAAGATGAGACTCATCCAGTTGATGTCTCCTGAGTTCCAAATCAACAACAAGATGATTGGCAGACGCATTCTTGCCCATGCTGAACGTGCCAATGCAGTGGCGGTTGATCAACATGGAAGCAGGAAACACCACAAGGCCATCAACACCTGCTTGAACAAGAAGCTCATCTGTGATGTGTTGAGGCAGAAGCGCAGATCCGGTGCTGTTGCTATGAATGATGCCAAGGGCTGTTATGATAGAATCTCTCATCCCATTGCAGGTCTCACTCTCCAGAGCTTTGGTGTTCCTGCACATGTGTGTGAAGTTCTTCTGTCTACTCTGCAACATGCTAAGCACCACATCAAAACTGGTTTTGGTCGGTCCGGCCCTGTGTATGGTGATGAACCTGTTCCTCTCAGTGGTTGTGGCCAAGGCAATGGTATTGGTCCAACTCTTTGGGCCTTGGTGTCAACCATTGTCTTCCGAATGATGCAACAGGCTGGGCATGGTGTCCATCTTATCACTTCTTTGTCACTGCAACTGGTTTCTCTTGTGGGTTTTGCCTTTGTGGATGACACAGATTTGTTTTGTGCTGGCTCTGATTCCTCAACATCTGGTGAGGAATTGGCTGTTGATTTTCAGGGAGCTCTTGACCGATGGGCTGGTGGGATTATTGCCACTGGTGGTGCGATTGAACCTGCCAAATCCTTCTGTTATTTGATTGATTTCAAATGGAATGGATCCGGTTGGGACTATCGCTCCATTGCTGACATGCCCGGTGACTTCTCTGTTGCTGATAAGAATGGCAATCGCGCTACCCTGGATCGTTTTGAAGTTGACCATGCTGACAAGACCCTTGGGGTTTTTATCTCCATGGATGGCAATGAGGAAGCACAGATTGCTCACATGAAGTCACAGTCTCAGTCTTTTGGCTCTCAGCTCAAGGCTTCCAAGTGTGAGAAGAGGGCATCCCTCTACACATTCAAGTATTCTTTCATGAAGTCTGTTGAATACCCCATGCCTGTCACGCAACTTGATGAGGCCACTTGGACTAAGATAATTCACCCAGCTCTTGTTCCTGTGCTGAATAAAGCAGGGATGTCACGGACATTTCCCAGACATGTATTCTATGGTCCTTCCCTCTATCAAGGCTTTGGTTTCATTCACCCCTACCTCCTCCAAGAGTTCAGTCATATTGCCACCCTCTTTCAGGAATCTGTCAGGTCCTCCCAAACTGGTAGGATTCTCAGGCTAACTGCTGAGTCTCTACGGCTCGAACTTGGCATTCCTCTCCATCTTGGTGTCACACCATATCATCCTTTTGCTTCCTATGTCACTCCTTGCTGGTACAAACATGTGTGGAAGTTTTTCTCTGTTCACCCTGTGAGCTTGTTTGAAGACTTCCCAGATCTTCCCCTGCTACGTTCCAATGACTGCTATCTCATGCAAGCCTTTGTCAACTCTGGCTTCAGAGGTGCTGACTTGTCCCTCTTGAATCACATGCGCATGTCACTCAAGGCTATCTCCCTTGCTGACATTTGTACTCCAGATGGGAAGAGACTCTCTCCCATGGCTTTCCAGCTGATATCCTCCAATCACTTGAGGGATCATCTTGACTGGCCGAGATGTCCTCCATCTTGGCCTCCAGCAGCAAAGCGCTTATGGACTAAGGCACTTCAGACCTGTTTTCTTCCCCCTTGTCCACCCCCTGCAGCCAGGGCACTGACTCCTTCTTTTCATCTTGGGCATTGGCTCTCTCCCCAGACAGCTTCTCTTTGGCCTTGGTTTTTGTCTCCATCCACCAACAGAATATTCTTCAAAACTTCTACTGGCTGGATTGTGAGCACCTCCCAGGGCAGGGGCAGATACAGGGTCACTGCTGAAATCCTTTCTGACAAACCAGCCTGCGCTGATGTGCTTGTCTGCCCTGTTATTTGTGGCCAAGTTGTCCGCGTTGTCGGGTCTTCAGCCTTTGTTTCTGAACCTCCTGACAAGGATCCTCTGGAGTACAATCCATTTGATTCTCTTCCAGACTCCCCGGCAGATGCCTTTGACGCACTCTGTGCGTCTCCAAGGGTACTTCTCCACAAATATTCCCTACCACAGGCTGGCTGTCAGCACATTGTTGATGCTATTGAGAGTGGTACTGCCAGTGCTGTCTGCGATGGTTCATTTGATCCGGAACTTCTCAGAGGAACTTCTGCTTTCATCCTGTCACCCAATACCTCCACCAAGACTGCTTCATTGTTCCTCACTGGCTGTAATTTTGTCAGTGGATCCCCTGAGGATCAGTCATCCTATAGGAGTGAACTGGCAGGTATCATTGGGGTTCTCACCTGTTGCACTGCTCTGGTGAGTATCTTTGATATTGCTTCTGGCTCTATCACCATTGCTCTGGATGGTGACACAGCTCTCAAACAGGCTCAAGGATCTTGGCCATTGGTTATTTCCCAGAAGTCTTTTGATTATGTTTATGTCATCAGAAACATGATTTCTGCCCTGCCAATCTCTGTGCACTTTCAGTGGGTTCAAGGCCATCAAGCTGGAATCTTTCTTGATTGGTGGGCACTTCGCAATCATCAGGCTGACAGCATGGCCAAGGCATTTCTCTCTGTCCATAGAGCTTCTGCCCATCACTATCCCAGACTTGTGTTTGAGCCCTGGGCATTTTCTCTCAATGGATGCAAGTGTTCAAGGTTTGATCAGAATGCTCTGCATGTTGCCATTTCTGGTCCTCCTCTTCTTAAATATTGGCAGACCCACCATGATATCCCCATTCCACAACCTGTTTTGGGTTCCATCCATTGGTGTGCCCATCTGTCTGCCTTCAAGCGACTCCCTCCTGGCATGCAAAGGTGGTTTGTCAAGTTTGCTTCTGGATGCATTGGTGTTGGCAACCAACTACTTCACTACCAGTATCAGGATCACTCCAGGTGCCCATTGTGTGATGCAGACAACGAGAAGGTTTCTCATGTGCTCTCCTGCAAGGATCCTGGGGCTGTCAGGCACAGTGTGTCGGCCTTCACGGGACCACTGCAGAAGAGGCTTGAAGTTGAACAAACTGATCCATCATTGGTTGCTGCCATTGTGGATCTTCTCACAAGAGTTCGGAAGGGCCAGAGAATTTATCCATCATCCTACTCCCTTGCAATTGCTTCTGCTGTCAGGGCACAGAGGACTATTGGCTGGCACAACTGGCTTCTTGGTAGGTGGTCTCCTCGCTGGTATCAAATCCAGGCTGACTACTACTCCCACATTGGAAGCAAGCGCTCTCCCAAACGTTGGGCTACAGCTATCATCCATCAGTTCTTTCTTACCTCCTGGGATCTTTGGACTTATAGGAATGAACGACTCCATGGTCCTGGGGGTACCCTTGATGCTGAACAACACCAATCTCTTGATGCTTCCATCTCCTCTGAATTGGCAATTGGTGCAGCTGGTGCACTTCCCCAGTCACACTCCCTGTTACAAACCCCTTTCCAAGTCCTACAAGGTTACACCCTGACTGCCAAGCGGCAGTGGCTTGCAACCATCCACCTTGCCAGGAAGCAGTATGCAGCACCTGTCCAACCTGTGCAGCCATACCAACAAGAGGCTGCTCTTCTCAGAGCCTGGCTTACTGGACCTCAGGGTTGATTACACTTTGTACCTTGGTTCTGTCTTCTGTTCCTGCTTCTTATCCTGTCCCATCCCTTTTGATACTGGATCTTATCCCAATATCTTCATTCCCATTTCACTTTTTCTCAATTCCCTATTTTGTGGGACTTGTTTGTCTTTTTCCCTGCTTGATGTTCAAGGTTTGTTTGAAAAATTTGTCGTTCTGCCACTTGGGGTCCTGACTCTATGATGGAGGCGACGTTAAAGTCTGGTTACAGACTGAGTAATTTAGTTTCACCTTTGGTGATTAAAGTTATTTAAATACGTATATTAATTAATTAATAGTCAGGTCCTCCGCAGTCAGGCACTCTGTCAGGCTCTCAGTCGTCAGGTACTTTGCTGTCAGACCCCAAGCTGATAAGCTCCCAGTCCTCAGGCTCCCAGCAGCAGGGCTCCCAGCAGCAGGGTTCCCAGCAGTCAGGACCCCGGTCCCCAGGCTCCCAGCAGCCAGGATCCAACCAGGCAGGCTCCCAGCTGCCAGGCCAACAGACGTCCAGACACACACCAAAGGGCTCTGGGACCTCAGGCAAGGTCCCTGCTTCATCCATCCTCAAGCAATCTACTCTTGCCTTTTCCTCTGCCCAGAAAGCTGATCCCTCTCAGCAGCAAGCACGCCAATCCCAACGCCAGGAGGCTCTGGCTGCTGCCAACAGGGCTCATTCCGCTTCCTTCTTCTGGTGTTTTTATGGTAAGGGTCCCTGTTCTGGCAAGTCTCCTATACCATCTGCAATTCATGCCTTTCGAAAATCTCCAACTGGTAACCGGTTATGGGCTGGGTGTCCAAGCCCTACACACTTTTTCAGCAAGAAGGAGGGTAAAGACAAAAAATCCATCCATGATATTTGCCGGACTGCCATCCCTCCTGTTTATGCTCAGGTTTTTCCGGACACTCCAGACTGGCGCAATGCCTCTGTAGCTTCCTTGGCTTCTATTGCATCTGCTTGCTTTCAAGACTCTGCCCCAGCCTGGACCAAACAACCACCTGGCCAGGCTCTGAAGAAATGTCTTATTGGTTTGGTCAAGATGTCTCCTGAGTGTTTTGATGACCTGTATTGTGAGGGCAACCTTTTGCCTAGCACTGAAGGCAAAGTATGGTGGGCAGCCAATCAGGTGCTTGGTTCCCATTGGCATTTCAAGAAGCGCCCTCCTACACCTGCGCCACCAGTGGCTGATGATGCTTCCACTTCCAAATCATCCACTTCTAAATCAGTGTCCTTTCTTCCTGGTGGTGGTGATGCTACTGTCTTGTCCTCCTCTGCTGGGCATTTCCTCCAACGCCGAGGGGTTTGCTCCAGTGATTCTAGAGCTCCAGTGGATGTCACTGCTGGCACCAAGTGTTCTCATAGTTCTTATGTCACTCTGTCCCTTCCAAGGTTGATGTCACAACGCCCTGGGGAACTATATGATGAGCTGCTCAAGTCTCTCAAGGAAGCTTTGGATCTTCTATGGACTGTTGACAAGCGCCTGGTGTTGTATGTGTTTCCCTCAAGAGCCAGGCTCAACCCCAAGGCCAAGCCTGTTACCAAGTTCTGGACGACACTTCCTGACAGGAAGACCTTGGAATTGTATGTTGCTCAGCTCTGGCTTCGCAGTAGAACTGCTCCTCATCTACGATTCTTTGTGGGACACAGTGCTTCCCTGGAGAAACTCTTTTCAGCACAATTGCTCCAGAGGCTCAGAGACCGTGACATGGACCTGAAATATGACCACATACAGGCCCCAGTTATTGTCACCTGTGGCTTTCTTCTCCTTGGATCTTACATGCAGAGTTTTGATCTTGACCACTACAACGAATTGCTTCAGACTCATCCCAGGTTTCAGGCATGTCCTATTGCTGTTATCAGGAAGAATATCAGCCTTGACAACTCCAGAACTCCTGATCCCAATCCGGTTCTGGCTGCTCATGTTTTATGTGATGCAACAAAGCGCGCCCAAACTGTTAAGCTCCTCAAAGCCCAGTTCAACCGTTGCAAACCTTCAGACATTGCCTCTTTACCTGATGGTAAATTCTACAAGTTTATTGAGACAGCTACCAATCCTTCTGACAGACCTCTTCCCCCCTCCAAGCTCAAGACTGTTCGCCAGGCTAAGCACCGCCAAGCCAAATTTATTGAGAGCCATGAAACTGCTCCTGTTCTGGGGGTAGTTGATCTTGATCTTCCAGTTGACTTGGGCCAAGGGCTGGGTTTGAAGACACTGCGCAGTGTGCTTCTGGGTATCAGAACCCGTGACAATTGGTCATGGCCTCTTTTTCTTTCTGTCGATACCAGTTCATACCGAGGCGAGATCCTTGCTTTGTACAACATCACTACCAAGGCTGAAGCAATGGCCATGTTGTCTTTCCTGCCTATTTTTCTGGAAGCTCAGTATGGTTCTTCTGTTCGACAATGGTTCTCTTCCGAGTGCTTGACTGAAATGGAAGCTTACCATTGGGATGATGCAGTCAATTGTGTTGTGGAAACTGCACCTGCTGCAGATCCAATGCAGGATAACTCTCTTCCCTTTTTTGGTGATGGGGATGCACGAGATTGGGAACTTGTTGATGATGACTTGTCAGTTGACCTTGCTCCTGATCTCACTTTTGATCTGGATTTGCACTTTAACCTCCAAGCCCGTGCTGACAGTGGTGGTGGAGGCTATGATGATTCTCAATCCATGGATACTTTAGCGACTGGCACTTCCAATCTTACTGCTGTCCAGGCCTCAGCGCCTGCAGGTGCTGTTCCTCCTGGCGATGATCCTACCCATGTGACCAAGGCTGATGCCTCCCCTGGTATCTCTCCTGACGTTCCCCCTGAAGTTCCTGACCCTCCCCATGATGCCGTGGCTGGTGACATCCCTGTGGCCTCTCCTGAGTCCTCAACTGCAGTTCCTGCCGGTGGTGGGGAAGATGCAGCCTCTGCATTGAGGCTTGGAGTTGCTGCAATTGCATTCTCTTCCAGTCATGATGCTAGTGTCAGTGATTTGAGCCATGCCAATGTCTCCACCAAATCCGCTCCGGCAACTCTTCCTTCCGTGCGAAAGACTCGGTTTCCTTCTGATCATGGTTAGCTCTTCTGGTATGAGGTGTGATGGGATGCCTTCCAATCCAAATCCCATCAATGCTTCTCCTGTTTCTCCCTTTTCCCCCTCCGACTCTTCCCCTGTCCCTCATTTTGTCCAATTAACTCTTCATGGAGAATCTCTTGCTGCTAAGGATTCTGACAGTTTTGGTCATTCCTTCCCTCAAGCTCCATCCTCTAACTCTACCATCATCACATTCCAAAACATTGGACCACAGCGCAGAGCTGCCTTTATGTCCATGTCCAAGCACAACGCCCGTCAATTTGTCAAGAGCAATGCCAGTGTGGCTCTTTTTGCTGAACATTGTTTGAATGAATCCAAACTCCTGCCCTGTGATCTTTTCAATCGGCGCATGAAGAATGTCAGTCCCTCAAGTTTTTCTTATCTTGCCAACAACAAGCATGAAGCTTCTGACTGCTCATGGCTTCAGCCTGGCGGCACAGGTTTTTCAATTGACCAGCTGTTCAGCTCCCACAAGGTTGCACATGGGGCTGATCCATCTGGTCTTGGCAGATGGTCCTTTGTCAAGTTTCAGGGCAGGGATGGCTACAATGTCACCATGTTTTCTGCCTACTGCCCAGTTGAAAATGATAGGGATCTTGGCTCCGTCTGGAATCAACAGTACCGATACTTTCAAGCAGCTGAAAATCTTTTCAGTCCCAATCCATGCATTCTCTTTCACAGGGATTTGACTGCTGCCCTTCAAGTCTGTCTGGGTGCAGGTGATCAAGTCATTGTTGGGATTGACCAGAATGCTGATGTTCGGACTGATGGCTTGTCTTTTGAGCTCAAGGCTCTTGGTTTCAGAGAGGCCATTCTTACACTTCATAGTACGTCTTCCCCTCCTGCCACTCACAACCGAAACACTACCAGAACACCAATTGATGCCATTTGGGTCTCTGAGAATGTTGATGTTCTCAGGGCTGGGTATTGTCCCTTTGGAGGTGCCCATGGTATGGAATCTGACCATAGACTGCTTTGGATTGAGGTTTGTAATTGCAGCCTCATGGGAAAACGTCTTCCACCTCCTGTGAGATTCTCTCATTCCAAACTCCAGTCCTCCCACCCTCATCTGCGCCAACGGTATTTCAAGCGTGTTAGGCAAGGCTTTCTCAAGGCTGGAGTGTTTTCTCTCCAAGCTAAGCTGGAGCACCTACTGGCTCAGTTTCAGTCTGGGGATATTTCTGTGCGCACTGATCTCATCACCACATATGAAGTACTCCATGAAACCTCTACCTCTCTCAGGCTCTCTGTTGAACAAGACCTTTGCCACACTAGAGCTGGTCTGGTTCCATGGTCACCAAAGCTGCAAGTCTATCGTGATACCATTGACTTTTGGCGGCGTGTTGTGAAGTTGAGACAGGGTGTGTCCACCAGTCATACTGTTTTGAAAAGGTTGGCCTGCAAGCTTTCTCTCTACAAAGGAGAACACAGTGATCTTTCCAGTGCTCTCCTCCATCTGAAACAAGCTTACAGGCAATACCGGGCAGTGAAGAAATTGGCCCCCTCATGGAGAGACTCCTTCAATCAAGGCCTGGTGGATGCACTTCTTGCTGACGGCAAGTCTCACAACCAGAATGCTTCCCAGATTCGTGCCAGGATGCGTAGGGAACGTCTTCAACGAGAGCTTGGTCTCGCTGCTCGGTCTATTCGGGGACGTGTCAACAAGTCAGCAGTCTTGCGCGCTATTGCAGTTGGCCATGATGGTGTTGAACAGGTCTTGGAGTCTCAGTCTACTATGGTTCCAGCTATGGCTGAATCCAATGTACGGCGTCAACAGCAGTGTATTGGCACTCCTTCCATGACTCCCTCCTTCATTGAGGATTTTGGCTACCTAGGCACAGCACATGCTTCTGCTCAAGTTCTTGATGGCACATACACTCCTCCTGCTGCCACTGACAAATACCTTTCTGAATTTCTTTCCTGTCTCAAAGTCCCTGACTCTATTTTGAGTTTGCCCCCCTTTGACTATTCAGTGTGTCCAGCTGACAATGCTGCTGCCTGGAAACGCCAGAGGGAGCGCACAGCAAGTGAACCTTCTTGTTTGAGTTTTGCCCACCACAAGGCATTTGCCCTGGATCCCCAGCTGAACAAGTTTGACACTCTCCTGAGATCTGTCCCTTTGATTGTTGGCTTTTCTCCTTCTTCTTGGCAGGTCATCACTGACGTTGAGATCTTCAAGAAACCTGGTGAATATAGAGTGGATAAGATGAGACTCATCCAGTTGATGTCTCCTGAGTTCCAAATCAACAACAAGATGATTGGCAGACGAATTCTTGCCCATGCTGAACGTGCCAATGCTGTGGCTGTTGATCAACATGGAAGCAGAAAACACCACAAGGCAATCAACACCTGCCTGAACAAGAAGCTCATATGTGATGTGTTGCGGCAGAAGCGCCGATCCGGTGCTGTTGCTATGAATGATGCCAAGGGCTGCTATGATAGGATCTCTCATCCGATTGCAGGTCTCACTCTCCAGAGCTTTGGGGTTCCTGCACATGTGTGTGAGGTTCTTTTGTCTACTTTGCAACTTGCCAAGCACCACATCAAAACTGGTTTTGGTCGGTCAGGTCCTGTGTATGGTGATGAACCTGTTCCTCTCAGTGGTTGTGGCCAAGGCAATGGTATTGGTCCAACTCTTTGGGCTTTGGTGTCCACAATAGTCTTCCGAATGATGCAACAGGCTGGGCATGGTGTCCATCTTCTCACTTCATTGTCACTGCAACTGGTTTCTCTTGTGGGTTTTGCCTTTGTGGATGACACAGATTTGTTTTGTGCTGGCTCTGATTCCTCCACATCTGGTGAGGAATTAGCTGTTGACTTTCAGGAAGCTCTTGACCGGTGGGCTGGTGGGATTATTGCCACTGGTGGTGCTATTGAACCTGCCAAATCCTTCTGTTATTTGATTGATTTCAAATGGAATGGATCCGGTTGGGACTATCGCTCCATTGCTGACATGCCTGGTGACTTCTCAGTTGCTGACAAGAATGGCAATCGAGCTACCCTGGATCGTTTTGAAGTTGACCATGCTGACAAGACCCTTGGGGTTTTTATCTCCATGGATGGCAATGAGGAAGCACAGATTGCTCACATGAAGTCACAGTCTCAGTCTTTTGGCTCTCAGCTCAAGGCTTCCAAGTGTGAGAAGCGCGCATCCATCTACACCTTCAAGTATTCTTTCATGAAGTCTGTTGAATACCCCATGCCTGTCACGCAACTTGATGAGGCCACTTGGACTAAGATAATTCACCCAGCTCTTGTTCCTGTGCTGAATAAAGCAGGGATGTCACGGACATTTCCCAGACATGTGTTCTATGGTCCTTCCCTCTATCAAGGCTTTGGATTCATCCATCCATACCTCCTCCAAGAGTTCAGTCATATTGCCACCCTCTTTCAGGAATCTGTCAGGTCCTCCCAAACTGGAAGGATTCTCAGGCTCACTGCTGAAGCTCTCAGGCTAGAACTTGGACTTCCTCTCCATCTTGGTGTCACACCCTATCATCCCTTTGCTTCATACGTCACTCCCTGCTGGTACAAACATGTGTGGAAGTTTTTCTCTGTTCACCCTGTGAGCTTGTTTGAAGACTTCCCAGACCTACCACTGCTACGTTCCAATGACTGTTATCTCATGCAAGCCTTTGTCAACTCTGGCTTCAGAGGTGCTGACTTGTCCCTCTTGAATCACATGCGCATGTCCCTCAAGGCTATTTCCCTTGCTGACATTTGTACTCCAGATGGGAAAAGACTCTCTCCCATGGCCTTCCAGCTGACATCCTCCAATCACTTGAGGGATCATCTTGACTGGCCCAGATGTCCTCCATCTTGGCCTTCAGCAGCACAGCGCTTATGGACTAAGGCTCTTCAGACCTGTTTTCTTCCCCCATGTCCACCTCCTGCAGCCAGGGCACTGGCTCCTTCTTTTCATCTTGGGCATTGGCTCTCTCCCCAGACAGCTTCTCTTTGGCCTTGGTTTTTGTCTCCATCCGCCAACAGAATATTCTTCAAAACTTCTACTGGCTGGATTGTGAACACCTCACAGGGCAGGGGCAGATACAGGGTCACTTCTGAACTCATTCCTGACAAACCAGCCTGTGCTGATGTGCTTGTCTGCCCTGTTATTTGTAGACAAGTTGTACGCGTTGTTGGGTCCTCTGCTTTTGTTTCTGAGCCTCCTGACATGGATCCTCTGGTGTACAATCCATTTGATTCTCTTCCAGACTCCCCTGCAGATGCCTTTGATTCACTCTGTGTGTCTCCAAGAGTACTTCTCCACAAATATTCCCTACCACAGGCTGGCTGTCAGCACCTTGTTGATGCTATTGAGAGTGGTACTGCCAGTGCTGTATGTGATGGTTCATTTGATCCGGACCTTCTCAGAGGAACTTCTGCTTTCATCCTGTCACCCAATACCTCCACCCAGACTGCTTCATTGTTCCTCACTGGCTGTAATTTTGTCAGTGGATCCCCTGAGGATCAATCATCCTATAGGAGTGAACTGGCAGGTATCATTGGGGTTCTCACCTGTTGCACTGCTCTGGTGAGCCTTTTTGATATTGCTTCTGGCTCTATCACTATTGCTCTGGATGGCGACACAGCTCTCAAACAGGCTGAGGGAGCCTGGCCTTTGGTTATTTCCCAGAAGTCTTTTGATTATGTTTATGTCATCAGAAACATGATTTCTGCCCTGCCAATCTCTGTGCACTTTCAGTGGGTTCAAGGCCATCAAGCTGGAATCTTTCTTGATTGGTGGGCCCTTCGCAATCATCAGGTTGACAGCATGGCAAAGGCATTTCTCTCTGTCCATAGAACTTCTGCCCATCACTATCCCAGACTTGTGTTTGAGCCCTGGGCCTTTTCTTTCAATGGACGCAAGTGCTCAAGGTTTGATCAAAATGCTTTGCATGTTGCCATTTCTGGTCCCCCTCTTCTTCAATATTGGCAGACCCACCATGACATTCCCATTCCACAACCTGTTTTGCGTTCCATCCATTGGTGTGCCCATCTGTCTGCCTTCAAGCGGTTACCTCCTGGCATGCAAAGGTGGTTTGTCAAATTTGCTTCTGGCAGTATTGGTGTTGGCAACCAACTACTTCACTACCAGTATCAGGATCACTCCAGGTGCCCATTGTGTGATGCAGACAACGAGAAGGTTTCTCATGTGCTCTCCTGCAAGGACACTGGGGCAGTACAGCACAGTGTGTCTGCTTTCAAGGGACCCCTGCAGAAGAGGCTTGAAGTTGAACAAACTGATCCATCATTGGTTGTTGCCATTGTGGATCTTCTCACCAGAGTTCGGAAGGGCCAGAGAATTTATCCATCATCCTACTCCCTTGCAATTGCGTCTGCTGTCAAGGCACAGAGGACTATTGGCTGGCACAACTGGCTTCTTGGTAGGTGGTCTCCTCGCTGGTACCAAATCCAGGCTGACTACTACTCCCACATTGGAAGCAAGCGCTCTCCCAAACGTTGGGCTACAGCTATCATCCATCAGTTCTTTCTTACCTCCTGGGATCTTTGGACCTATAGGAATGAACGACTCCATGGTCCTGGGGGTACCCTTGATGCTGAACAACACCAATCTCTTGATGCTTCCATCACCTCTGAATTGGCAATTGGTGCAGCTGGTGCACTTCCCCAGTCACACTCCCTGTTACAAACCCCTTTCCAAGTCCTACAAGGTTACACCCTGACTGCCAAGAGGCAGTGGCTTGCAACCATCCACCTTGCAAGGAAGCAGTATGCAGCGCCTGTCCCACCAGTGCAGCCATACCAACAAGAGGCTGCTCTTCTCAGAGCCTGGCTTACTGGACCTCAGGGTTGATTACACTTTGTACCTTGGTTTTTTGTCTTCTGTTCCTGCTTATTATCTTGTCATTTACCTTTTGATACTGGATCTTATCCCAATATCCACATTCCCATCTCACTTTCTCTCAAGTCCCTATTTTGTGGGACTTGTTCGTCTTTTTCCCTGCTTGATGTTCAAGGTTTGTTTTGAAAATTTGTCGTTCTACCACTTGGGGTCCTGACTCTATGATGGAGGCGACGTTAAAGTCTGGTTACAGACTGAGTAATTTAGTTTCACCTTTGGTGATTAAAGTTATTTAAATACGTATATTATTATTATTCTATCTTCTTCCTCCATGGCTTAACTGCTGTGGGAGTCATCCAATAGCCAAGGAAGTCAGTTTCTTGGACAGCCCAATCACACTTGAGTGGGTTGCATTTGAGTCCATTTTGGTTGAGTCGATCTAGGATCTTGTCGATGGTCTTCATGTGGAGGTCAAAGGATCCATTGGTCCATATGCCAATATCGTCAATATAAACAGTGCAGTCAGTGTCTTGTAGGATATCTTCCATTAGTTGCTGGGCAACATCCGGAGAGACCTTGACACCCATTGGTAGACGTTGGTACTCATAACATCCGTAGGGAGTGACTATGGTACAGAGTTTCTTGCTTGCGTCGTCCAGTTCAAAGCAGTAGTATTGCATAGACAAGTCGATCTTGGTGAAGTGGGTGTACTTGCCACGCTTGTTCATGATATCTTGTATCCGGGGGATTGGATATGGTCGGCGCTCAAGGAGTTCATTCAGTTCTCTGAAGTCTGATACCCATCTAACTCTGTTGTCTTTCTTGGGGACAATAAAGGTAGGGAATGCCCATTCAGCTGGTCCAGTGCATCGTTTCAGTACTCCATCATTGCATAGATTCTGGAGCTCCCGTTTGAATAGGTCTTCTCTTTTGTATGCAACTGGATAAGGCTTCTTGTGTATGGGCTTGGATCCGGGTTTCAGTCTTAGAGATACTGTTTGTGTGGATATTTCCCTAGTTCGCCGTTGAAGACATTCGGATACTTGTTTAGGATTGCTTGGAACTGTTGTTGCTCTGCTTTGGACATGTGGGACTGTTGTTGTGCCACTGTAGATGGATCTGTTTCTTGGTAGGCTCTATCTAGAATGACCTTGGACTTGTATGGATTTGCGAAGGAGATATCATCAGCAAAGAGTTCAGCATCTTCAAGTTCTTCCATGAGCATGGTATGGTTGTCATGGTATAAGGACGTGTCCTTCATAGGAATGGTTCGGTCCATCCACTGAACTGCTCCTTCTTTGAATAGGAGATTGATCTGTGCTAGGTGGAGGAAGTCTCTCCCTAGTATCAAATCATATTTGCAGTTGGGGGAATGGAAGAGCCTTGCTTCTTGCTGGTCTATGGTGTAGTTGCCAAACTCTTGTAGCTTGAGGTTCTTCATGATGATGTATTCTGTAGTGTCGAAGCTTCCATTTGCTGTCGTAGTTAGGACTCGATGCTTGCTTCTTATTGGCATGGTGCCAAATGGTAGGGCTCGTTTGTTGATTAGAGTTCCGGATGATCCACTATCAAGTAGTGCGAGTAGTGGTCTTGATTTCGTTGGTATGCCTTGTATGTACTGTACTGTAGTTAAAAGAATAGGAGCCACATTGCTCTTATTCGATGCCTGTTCTGCTGTATTTCCAGCAGTCGACAGCAGCTTTAAATAATTTTGCTCCAGCGCACCTCCTTTGGTGTAGTCTTTGGAGTTTTTGGTATTGCAATAGAGGTTTTTTGCTGTACCTGTGGACCAATTTCTTGCCAGGGACAGGAGTGGTCTATTTATTGCTGCTGTCTTATTCGGATCGATAGTGATCGATGCTGATGCGTCTGTACCCTTGGATCGATTCGTTTGTTGTCGATTCGTATCCATTGTATTGTTCGTTCCGGAGAATCGAACTGTTGTTGTTCTTGCTGCTGTTGCAGGCTTTGCTGAGCGCTCAACAGGACTCCATCCTGTAGGTTCCTTCCCCTCTTTATCTGGGAGATCTCCTCCATGCGTCATCCCAGACAGCAGGGCTGTGCTGGCATCCAGTTCCTGGGGAGCCGGAGGCAAGGTGATTGTTGGTTTTGGTGAAGCCCGGGGCTTCTTAGGCTTGGAGCCATTGGAGATTCAGGGGAGCCAAATGAGGTCCCCATCGATGCTCCTTTCTGTTCTTCCACCATGATTGGCATGGTATTCTTCAATTGCTGCTTCACGAGCTGCGTTGATATGAGCTTGGAAGGTCTCGTTGCTCCCGGGAATCATGAGGGCTTGAGTATGAGTATGGAAGGATTCAGTTTGATTGTTGCCGGGGCCCTTGTAGTTCTTGGAGTACTTATTCTTCGAGCATTTGGACCAATCATGATTGTGGCCCGGAATTCTACATGGATTGGATTTCTTTTTGTTGTTGTTGCCTTTGTGGTTGTGCGAGTTGCGCTTTCGAGAGTTGTTGCTATTATGGCTGTTGGAATTGTTCGAGCGTTTCTGTTGCTTGTTATTGTTCTTGTTGCTCTTCTTGTTGGCTTGGCGTTCGTGACAGCTCATATGATCCACAATATGCTGAACTGTGGTATCTTCTTGAATGCCACTGTGGATAATTCCATAGCTCTCGATCCATGTGGATGGGAAAGAGTGCAACAGAATGGTGAGTTTCTCCACCTTAGAGAGAGGAGCGCTGCTTCCATCAAGCTTCTGGGTGTATTTCATGAGGACAAGGATCCGGTCTGCATGTTCTTTGCATGTTAGTGACGGAGTCTTCCGGCATTCCGCGCTTCGTAGATAGGTGTGCATGATATCTCTGGCGTCTCTGGCGTTGCAGTAGAGCTTGGTGAAGTCAAGGAACGCTTGGTCATATCCACCAATTTCTTCTTGCGAGTATTGGTATTCTTCTGGGTCCAGTGGATCCTTTATCATATCATTCCACTTGCTCTGCGCGTCAGTAGTAAGACAACGACTGAAGTGGGTGAGATAGATATCTATGGGCAATCTTAGAAGCTTAGCGGCGTTTCGGAAAGACTCCTCCACAAAGAGCAGCTCCTCTAGTCCCCCGGTCTCCGTGAACAGGGGGACCTTCATGCTGTCGGTTCGTTCCTCGTCGACATTGTACAGGGTGAAGAGCTTGGGCTTGGTTCGATCGAAGGAGCTCTTGTAGGCAATTGGGGGGTCTCTGTAGATGCCGGCCATGTTGCTTGTTGGAGATACAAGGTGCCTGTTTTGTTGAGGATAAGGGAGATTTGGTTTGAATTCAGTACTGAGTTCTACTGTTTCTACTGTAAAGCACAAACAGTAATTACTGTGTTACGGTCTAGAGTAGAAATTCGGAGTGGTATGAATAATTGTGAATGTTTAGATACTTTACGAGATATTGTTACGTGAATTGAGAATGGAGACATATAAAATTTCGAGGTCGCGAGCATAGCCACACTTTGGCATGCTCTGCCATAAATGTTGGTTCACTGTCGGTTCCCACGATTAGGCATATATCCTAATCTGGGACTCGACCATAATAGTTAGAACATCTATCAAAATGTATTCATGACTGAGGATATAATATTCGATTCCCATATGGGATTCGGTTAATTATTCAGTCGTGGCTTGAGCTAGCTATGCTAGCCCGTCACATTGCTTAGTGTTTTGCTTGCTGTTTTGCTTGGACAGAATTCACACACCGTCTCGGAATTGTATGCAAAATCATAAATCCCACACCAGCAGCAGATTTTACAAAGGGAGATCAGCAACTCGTCACATTAAAAAGCGGAGATCAGCAGCGCAATTACTATCCAGTCGAATGGGAATGAAACAGAGGACTTGCTGTCTCTATCCAAAGTACAGTACAAAACACTTGCTGTGCAGCTGCAGCTTACTTTAAATTATTGTTTAATATTATCATAGAGGATCAGCTCTTATAACCTCATCATCATCTATACTCACCTCCCTTACAATTTTGTTCTCTTTCTAGCTGTCTTACCGTGGAGGTTGGAAGGAACAAACCACAGGCTTGGATCGTAGGATCGTAGGGGTTGAAAGGAACAAACCACAGGCTTGGAATCACACACGGGTTGAAAGAAACAAACAACACACCCAGTTGGTTGGAATCACTCACTAGCTTGGAATCAATGGTAGGGCAGGAAACAAATAACACTGCCATTGTCTTCTTACTCCTCCTACATCACAAAATAATAATAATATACGTATTTAAATAACTTTAATCACCAAAGGTGAAACTAAATTACTCAGTCTGTAACCAGACTTTAACGTCGCCTCCATCATAGAGTCAGGACCCCAAGTGGCAGAACGACAAATTTTCAAACAAACCTTGAACATCAAGCAGGGGAAGGACAAACAAGTCCCACAAAAGAGGGACTTGAGAGAAAGTGAAATGGGAATGAAGATATTGGGATAAGATCCAGTATCAAAAGGGATGGGACAGGATAAGAAGCAGGAACAGAAGACAAAACCAAGGTACAAAGTGTAATCAACCCTGAGGTCCAGTAAGCCAGGCTCTGAGAAGAGCAGCCTCTTGTTGGTATGGCTGCACTGGTGGGACAGGCGCTGCATACTGCTTCCTTGCAAGGTGGATGGTTGCAAGCCACTGCCGCTTGGCAGTCAGGGTGTAACCTTGTAGGACGTGGAAAGGGGTTTGTAACAGGGAGTGTGACTGAGGAAGTGCACCAGCTGCACCAATTGCCAATTCTGAAGTGATGGAAGCATCAAGAGATTGGTGTTGTTCAGCATCCAGGGTACCCCCAGGACCATGGAGTCGTTCATTCCTATAAGTCCAAAGATCCCAGGAGGTAAGAAAGAACTGATGGATGATAGCTGTAGCCCAACGTTTGGGAGAGCGCTTGCTTCCAATGTGGGAGTAGTAATCAGCCTGGATTTGATACCAGCGAGGAGACCACCTACCAAGAAGCCAGTTGTGCCAGCCAATAGTCCTCTGTGCCCTGACAGCAGACGCAATTGCAAGTGAGTAGGATGATGGATAAATGGTCTGGCCCTTCCGAACTCTGGTGAGAAGATCCACAATGGCAACAACCAATGATGGATCAGTTTGTTCAACTTCAAGCCTCTTCTGCAGTGGTCCCTTGAAAGCTGACACACTGTGCTGTACTGCCCCAGTGTCCTTGCAGGAGAGCACATGAGAGACCTTCTCGTTGTCTGCATCACACAATGGGCACCGGGAGTGATCCTGATACTGGTAGTGAAGTAGTTGGTTGCCAACACCAATGCATCCAGAAGCAAATTTGACAAACCACCGTTGCATGCCAGGAGGTAATCGCTTGAAGGCAGACAGATGGGCACACCAATGGATGGAACTCAAAACAGGTTGTGGAATGGGAATATCATGGTGGGTCTGCCAGTATTGAAGAAGAGGAGGACCAGAAATGGCAACATGCAGAGCATTCTGATCAAACCTTGAACACTTGCATCCATTGAGAGAAAATGCCCAAGGCTCAAACACAAGTCTGGGATAGTGATGGGCCGAAGCTCTATGAACAGAGAGAAAGGCCTTTGCCATGCTGTCAACCTGATGATTGCGAAGGGCCCACCAATCAAGAAAGATTCCAGCTTGATGGCCCTGAACCCACTGAAAGTGCACAGAGATTGGCAGGGCAGAAATCATGTTTCTGATGACATAAACATAGTCAAAAGACTTCTGGGAAATAACCAAAGGCCAAGATCCCTGAGCCTGTTTGAGAGCTGTGTCACCATCCAGAGCAATAGTGATAGAGCCAGAAGCAATATCAAAAAGATTCACCAGAGCAGTGCAACAGGTGAGAACTCCAATGATACCCGCCAGTTCACTCCTGTAGGATGACTGATCCTCAGGGGATCCACTGACAAAATTACAGCCAGTGAGGAACAATGAAGCAGTCTTGGTGGAGGTATTGGGTGACAAAATGAATGCAGAAGTTCCTCTGAGAAGGTCCGGATCAAATGACCCATCACAGACAGCACTGGCAATACCACTCTGGATAGCATCAACAAGGTGTTGACAGCCAGCCTGTGGTAGAGAATATTTGTGGAGAAGTACCCTTGGAGACTCACAGAGTGCATCAAAGGCATCTACTGGGGAGTCTGGAAGAGAATCATATGGATTGTACTCCAGAGGATCCATGTCAGGAGGTTCGGAAACAAAGGCTGAGGACCCAACCACTCGAACAACTTGGCCACAGATAACAGGGCAGACAAGCACATCAGCGCAGGCTGGTTTGTCAGAAAGGATTTCAGCAGTGACCCTGTATCTGCCCCTGCCCTGGGAGGTGCTCACAGTCCAGCCAGTAGAAGTTTTGAAGAATATTCTGTTGGTGGATGGAGACAAAAACCAAGGCCAAAGAGAAGCTGTCTGGGGAGAGAGCCAAGGCCCAAGATGAAAAGAAGGAGCCAGTGCCCTGGCTGCAGGGGGTGGACAAGGGGGAAGAAAACAGGTCTGAAGTGCCTTAGTCCAAAAGCGCTTTGCTGCTGGAGGCCAAGATGGAGGACATCTCGGCCAGTCAAGATGATCCCTCAAGTGATTGGAGGATGTCAGCTGGAAAGCCATGGGAGAGAGTCTCTTTCCATCTGGAGTACAAATGTCAGCAAGGGAGATAGCCTTGAGTGACATGCGCATGTGATTCAAGAGGGACAAGTCAGCACCTCTGAAGCCAGCGTTGACAAAGGCTTGCATGAGATAGCAGTCATTGGAACGTAGCAGGGGAAGATCTGGGAAGTCTTCAAACAAGCTCACAGGGTGAACAGAGAAAAACTCCCACACATGTTTGTACCAGCAAGGAGTGACGTAGGAAGCAAAAGGATGATATGGTGTGACACCAAGATGGAGAGGAATGCCAAGTTCGAGCCGTAGAGACTCAGCAGTTAGCCTGAGAATCCTACCAGTTTGGGAGGACCTGACAGATTCCTGAAAGAGGGTGGCAATATGACTGAACTCTTGGAGGAGGTAGGGGTGAATGAAACCAAAGCCTTGATAGAGGGAAGGACCATAGAATACATGTCTGGGAAATGTCCGTGACATCCCTGCTTTATTCAGCACAGGAACAAGAGCTGGGTGAATTATCTTAGTCCAAGTGGCCTCATCAAGTTGCGTGACAGGCATGGGGTATTCAACAGACTTCATGAAAGAATACTTGAATGTGTAGAGGGATGCCCTCTTCTCACACTTGGAAGCCTTGAGCTGAGAGCCAAAAGACTGAGACTGTGACTTCATGTGAGCAATCTGTGCTTCCTCATTGCCATCCATGGAGATAAAAACCCCAAGGGTCTTGTCAGCATGGTCAACTTCAAAACGATCCAGGGTAGCGCGATTGCCATTCTTATCAGCAACAGAGAAGTCACCGGGCATGTCAGCAATGGAGCGATAGTCCCAACCGGATCCATTCCATTTGAAATCAATCAAATAACAGAAAGATTTGGCAGGTTCAATCGCACCACCAGTGGCAATAATCCCACCAGCCCATCGGTCAAGAGCTTCCTGAAAGTCAACAGCTAATGCTTCACCAGATGTTGAGGAATCAGAGCCAGCACAAAACAAATCTGTGTCATCCACAAAGGCAAAACCCACAAGAGAAACCAGTTGCAGTGACAAAGAAGTGATAAGATGGACACCATGCCCAGCCTGTTGCATCATTCGGAAGACAATGGTTGACACCAAAGCCCAAAGAGTTGGACCAATACCATTGCCTTGGCCACAACCACTGAGAGGAACAGGTTCATCACCATACACAGGACCTGACCGACCAAAACCAGTTTTGATGTGGTGCTTAGCATGTTGCAGAGTAGACAGAAGAACTTCACACACATGTGCAGGAACACCAAAGCTCTGGAGAGTGAGACCTGCAATGGGATGAGAGATTCTATCATAACAGCCCTTGGCATCATTCATAGCAACAGCACCGGATCTGCGCTTCTGCCTCAACACATCACAGATGAGCTTCTTGTTCAAGCAGGTGTTGATGGCCTTGTGGTGTTTCCTGCTTCCATGTTGATCAACCGCCACTGCATTGGCACGTTCAGCATGGGCAAGAATGCGTCTGCCAATCATCTTGTTGTTGATTTGGAACTCAGGAGACATCAACTGGATGAGTCTCATCTTATCCACTCTATATTCACCAGGTTTCTTGAATATCTCAACATCCGTGATGACCTGCCAGGCAGAAGGAGAGAAGCCAACAATCAATGGGACTGATCTCAGTAGAGTGTCAAACTGGTTCAACTGGGGATCCAGGGCAAAAGCCTTGTGGTGGGCAAAACTCAAACATGAAGGTTCACTTGCTGTGCGTTCCCTCTGGTGTTTCCAGGCAGCAGCATTGTCAGCTGGACACACTGAATAGTCAAAGGGAGGCAAACTCAGAATAGAGGCAGGGACTTTGAGACAAGAAAGAAATTCAGACAGGTATTTGTCAGTGGCAGGAGGAGGATTATATGTGCCATCAAGAACTTGAGCAGAAGCATGGGCTGTGCCGAGGTAGCCAAAATCTTGAATGAAGGAGGGAGTCATGGAAGGAGTGCCAAGACACTGCTGTTGACGCCGGACATTGGATTCAGCCATAGCTGGAACCATAGTGGACTGGGACTCCAAGACCTGTTCAGCACCATCAGGGCCAACTGCAATAGCTCGCAAGACAGCTGACTTGTTGACACGTCCCCGAATAGACCTAGCAGCAAGGCCAAGCTCTCTGTGAAGACGTTCCCTGCGCATCCGGGCACGAATCTGGGAAGCATTCTGGTTGTGAGGTTTGCCTTCAGCAAGAAGTGCATCCACCAGGCCTTGATTGAAGGAGTCTCTCCAAGAGGGGGCCAATTTTTTCACTGCCCGGTATTGCCTGTAAGCTTGTTTCAGGTGGAGGACAGCACTGGAAAGATCACAGTGTTCTCCTTTGTAGAGAGAAAGCTTGCATGCCAGCCTTTTCAAAACAGTATGACTGGTGGACACACCCTGTCTCAGCTTAACAACACGCCGCCAAAAGTCAATTGTATCACGATAGACTTGCAGCTTCGGGGACCATGGAACCAGACCAGCTCTTGTGTGGCAAAGGTTTTGTTCAACAGAGAGCCTGAGAGAGGTGGAGGTTTCATGGAGGACTTCATATGTGGTGATGAGAGCAGCGCGCACAGAAATATCCCCAGACTGAAACTGAGCCAGGAGGTGTTCCAGCTTAGCTTGGAGAGAAAACACTCCAGCCTTGAGAAAGCTGTGCCTGACACGCTTGAAATACCGTTGGCGCAGATGAGGGTGGGAGGACTGGAGTTTGGAATGAGAGAAGCTCACGGTAGGTGGCAGGTGTTTGCCCATGAGGCTGCAATTACAGACTTCAATCCAAAGCATTCTGTGGTCCGATTCCATACCATAGGCGCCACCAAAGGGACAATACCCAGCCCTGAGAACATCAACATTCTCAGAGACCCAAATGGCATCAATTGGTGTTCTGGTAGTGTTGCGGTTGTGAGTGGCAGGAGGCGAAGACTGACTATGAAGGGTAAGAATGGCATCTCTGAAACCAAGAGCCTTGAGCTCAAAAGACAAGCCATCAGTCCGAACATCAGCATTTTGATCAATCCCAAGAATGACCTGGTCACCTGCACCCAGACAGACCTGAAGGGCAGCAGTCAAATCCCTGTGAAAGAGAATACATGGGTTGGGACTGAAAAGATTTTCAGCTGCTTGAAAGTATCGGTACTGTTGATTCCAGACGGAACCAAGGTCCCTGTCATTTTCAACAGGGCAGTAAGCAGAAAACATAGTGACAGTGTAACCATCCCTGCCCTGAAACTTGACAAAGGACCATCTCCCAAGACCAGAAGGATCAGCCCCATGGGCAATCTTGTGGGAACTGAACAGTTGATCAATGGAAAACCCTGTACCACCAGGCTGAAGCCATGAACAGTCAGAAGCTTCATGCTTGTTGTTGGCAAGGTAGGAAAAACTTGAGGGACTGATATTCTTCATGCGCCGATTGAAAAGATCACATGGCAGGAGTTTGGATTCATTCAAACAATGTTCAGCAAAAAGAGCCACACTGGCATTGCTCTTGACAAATTGACGGGAGTTGTGCTTGGACATGGACATAAAGGAAGCTCTACGCTGAGGCCCAATGTTTTGGAAGGTGATGATGGTGGAATTAGATGATGGAGCTTGGGGAAAAGGATGTCCAAAACTATCAGAATCCTTAGCAGCAAGAGAGTCTCCATGAAGAGTTAATTGGACAAACTGAGAGACAGGGGAAGAGGCGGAGGAGGAAAAGGGAGAAACAGTAGAAGCATTGATAGGATTTGGAGTGGAAGGCATCCCATCAAACCTCATACCAGAAGAGCTAACCATGATCAGAAGGAAACCCAGTCTGTCGCAGGGATGGAAGAGTTGCCGGAGCTGATTTGGTGGAAACATTGGCATGGCTCAAATCACTGACACTAGCATCATGGCTGGAGGAGAATGCAATTGCAGCAACTCCAAGCCTCAATGCAGAGGCTGCGTCTTCCCCACCACCGGCAGCAGGAACTGCAGTTGAGGAATCAGGAGAGGCCACAGGGAGGTCACCAGCCATGGCATTCTGGGGAGGGTCAGGAACTGCAGGGGGAACTTCAGGAGGAATACCAGGAGAGGCATCAGCCTTGGCAACATTGGAAGAATCACCTCCAGTAGGAACACCACCTGCAGGCGCTGAAGCCTGGACATCAGTGAGATTGGAAGTACCGGTTGCTAAAGTATCCATGGATTGAGAATCATCAAATCCACCACCACCACTGTCAGCACGAGCTTGGAGGTTAAAGTGCAGATCCAGATCAAAGGTAAGGTCTGGGGCAAGGTCAACTGACAAGTCATCATCAACAAGTTCCCAATCTCTTGCATCCCCATCACCAAAAAAGGGAAGAGAGTCATCCTGCATTGGATCTGCAGCAGGTTCAGTTTCCACAACACAATTGGCAGCAGCATCCCAATGGTAGGCTTCCATTTCAGTCAGGCACTCAGAAGAGAACCATTGTCGAACACAAGAACCATAATGAGCTTCCAGTATAATAGGCAGGAAAGACAACATGGCCATTGCTTCAGCCTTGGTAGTGATATTGTACAAAGCAAGGATCTCGCCTCGGTATGAACTGGTATCGACAGAAAGAAAAAGAGGCCATGACCAATTGTCACGGGTTCTGATACCCAGAAGCACACTGCGCAGTGTCTTCAAACCCAGCCCTTGGCCCAGGTCAACTGGAAGATCAAGATCAACTACCCCCAGAACAGGAGCAGTTTCATGGCTCTCAATAAATTTAGCTTGGCGGTGCTTAGCCTGGTGAACAGTCTTGAGCTTGGAGGGGGGAAGAGGTCTGTCAGAAGGATTGGTAGCTGTCTCAATAAACTTGTAGAATTTACCATCAGGGAGAGAGGCAATGTCTGAAGGTTTGCACCGATTGAACTGGGCTTTGAGGAGCTTAACAGTTTGGGCGCGCTTTGTAGCATCACACAAAACATGTGCAGCCTGAACAGGATTGGGATCAGGAGTTCTGGAGTTGTCAAGGCTGATATTCTTCCTGATAACAGCAATAGGACATGCCTGAAACCTGGGATGAGTCTGAAGCAATTCGTTGTAGTGGTCAAGATCAAAACTCTGCATGTAAGATCCAAGGAGAAAGCCACATGTGACAATAACTGGGGCCTGTATGTGGTCATATTTCAGGTCCATGTCACGGTCTCTGAGCCTCTGGAGCAATTGTGCTGAAAAGAGTCTCTCCAGGGAAGCACTGTGGCCCACAAAGAAGCGTAGATGAGGAGCAGTTCTACTGCGAAGCCAGAGCTGAGCAACATACAATTCCAAGGTCTTCCTGTCAGGAAGTGTCGTCCAAAACTTGGTAACAGGCTTGGCCTTGGGGTTGAGCCTGGCTCTGGAGGGAAAAACATACAACACCAGGCGCTTGTCAACAGTCCATAGAAGATCCAAAGCTTCCTTGAGAGACTTGAGCAGCTCATCATATAGTTCCCCAGGGTGTTGTGACATCAACCTTGGAAGGGACAGAGTGACATAAGAACGATGAGAACACTTGGTGCCAGCAGTGACATCCACTGGAGCTCTAGAATCACTGGAGCAAACCCCTCGGCGTTGGAGGAAATGCCCAGCAGAGGAGGACAAGACAGTAGCATCACCTCCACCAGGAAGAAAGGACACTGATTTGGAAGTGGAAGCATCATCAACTGCAGTTGGCGCAGGTGTAGGAGGTCGCTTCTTGAAATACCAGTGGGAGCCAAGCACCTGATTGGCTGCCAACCAAACTCTTCCTTCAGTGCTGGGCAAAAGGTTACCTTCACAATACAGGTCATCAAAACACTCAGGAGACATCTTGGCCAAACCAATAAGACATCTCTTCAGAGCATGGCCCGAAGGTTGCTTGGTCCAGTCTGCAGAGGCTTGAAAGCAGAGAGAAGCAAGGGAAACCAGGGACTCCACAGAAGCAGTTCTCCACTCAGGGTTGTCAGGAAAAGCTTGAGCATATGCTGGAGGGATGGCAGACTGACAGACATCATGGATGGATTTCTTGTCATTCCCATCTTTCTTGCTGAAGAAGTGAGTGGGACTAGGACACCCAGTCCATAGCCGGGATCCTGCTGGAGTTTTACGAAGAGTGTGGATAGGGGTGGGAATGGAAGCACGACCAGTAAAAGGCCCCTTACCGTAGAAGCACCAGAGGAAGGAATCTGAGTGAGCTTTGTTGGCAGCAGCCAGGGCTTTCTTGCGCAGGGCATGTCGCTCTGCAGACGGTGTGTCAGAAAGAAATGCAAGAGTAGCTTGTTTCAGACTAGACTTGGAAGGAGAGACCTTGGAAGGAGGGTGCTTAGAGTCTGAGGGCTCAGAGCCTGGCTGGCCATCCCTAGACGTCGCACTGTTGGACTTTCCACTGTTGGGCTTCCCACTGTTGGACGTCCCACTGTTGGAAGTTCCACTGTTGGGCTTCCCACTGTTGGACTTCCCACTGTCAGACGTCCCACTGTCGGACTGCCCACTGCCTGAATGCCCTGTGTCTGAATGCCCAGTGCCTGACTGCTCAGTGCTCATATCAACATCATCTAGTGCACCAGTAGACACAGCAGAAGTGAAGGACATATCATCATCAGAAGGGAGTGAATCCCTAGCTGTACGGGGAGAGGGAGGGGGAGAGGGAGTAGCCTGAAGAACGGAACCAGCAGGTGGTCGGCGGGAAGGGGTCCCCGTAAAGGCGCGTTTGTTTGAAGGAGTGTTAGCCAAGGTAGACCTTTTTCGCCTGGAAGCTGGCGGGGGGGGAGGCATGGTGGGCACTGCTCTGGGATGTAAAAGTGCCAGGTGATGACAAAGGCCGGGGCAGGAGAAGCACCGGTTGAGGGCAAATCAACAAACTGAAAAGCACCAGTTGAGTGATAGGTTGTATGCTGGGGAACAGGATACAGCAGCAACAACAGGTCCAATGTTGGTCTGAACAAGGAAAAATTCCAGGGGAACCAAAAGAAAAGGCTGGAGCACTACCAGAAGAGGCACGCTCGAAACCCACAGAGGTGCTCTGGAGTTACAGAATTTAGAAACTCCAAATCGTGAAATTTTTGCTAAAAAACGAGCAAAATTTGTCTCACACTTGGAGCACAAAAACTCTGCGCGCGAAGAACTCTGCAAATCGTGTAGGCTTGGCTTGAACCAGTTTTCGGACGGGAGCCCAAAAACTCTGCGCGGAAGAACTCTGCAAATCGTGTAGGGTTGTACTTGTACTGTACTCGTAGCGTGAAAATTGTGCAAATTGGAACAATTTTGCAACTACTGCAAATCGAGTTGCAAATCGTGTAGGCTTGTACTCGTACTGTACTCGTAGCGTGAAAATTGTGCAAAGTTGAACAATTTTGCAACTACTGCAAATCGTGTAGGCTTGTAGGCTTGCAAATTCGAATCGTAAACGATTTGAATTGAAATACAGCAGCCCCAGGGAAGCTTGGACCTTGAAAACAGGGGCTTTAGTACGGACACTTAGGGACCGGAGGATGTCAATGGCAGGGCACACTTAAAAGGCTCAGGAGGGAACTTGAAGTTCAAACTCGCGAGTACTTATAAGTGGAAACAGTATCCAGGGGCAATTGGCTTGAAAACAGGGACCTTGAGCGGAGCAGAGCTGCTGTAGAATTCTACAGGGAAAATTCTGGTAGTTCTGTCTGGAGTTGCGGGCAAATGGAATAGAAGTACCACTTTTGGCCCTGTGGAATTTACGTTGGAAACAGTATCCAGGGGCAATTGGCTTGAAAACAGGGACCTTGAGCGCAACACTTAGGGACCAGGGAAGCTGACTGCTTGGAAACAAGGGGAGTAATTACTGGTAGAAACAGTATCCAGGGGCAATTGGCTTGAAAACAGGTACCTTGAGCGAGACACTTAGAGACCAGGGAAGCTGCTTGCTTGAAAACAGGGGCTTTAGTAGAAACACCTAGGGACCAGGGGGAGGCTTGTGTCTTGAAAACAGTGTCGAACTTGAAGTTCAAGTTGGGGTTGCTTAATAGCGAAAACACTTAGGGATCAGGGAACTCGCAAACACTTAGGGACCAAGGAAACTGTAGTCTTGAAAACAAGGGGCGTCCTCCTACATCACAAAAACAAAGAACTTGGGCCTGTTGAAGTCCTACCAACAATGGATGCAGATTTATTGCTTTCAAGATGTATAGTATGTTTGGAGGCCACCAGTCAAACAATACCTTTCCAGCAAACAATCTCTTGTCCAATGGGGGTGATCCTTCTTTTTCCAGAAAAGGTTGTTATTCGGACTAAAGTACAATGAGCTAAGAGCCTGCCAATGGGAGTTCTCTTTGTTCTTGGGACGGAGTGCGATAAAGCAACTCTGCTCAAAATAAGTTGGATTGTGAATCGAAAAAGCAGTGATTTGTGTTATTCCTGAAGAAAAAAAGTGAGTTGTGAAGAAAAAGAATGATTCTGCAAGGAAACACAGTGAAAATACAGTAATTTGCGAGTGACAAAAAGATTCATTACAATACGTACCAAGATTTCGTGACACCTGGATATCAATTGGTTAGCTCATTTGATACCCATATTTTCATAATGATGTACCACCCTGAGCCTTAACCCTAGTATTGGGTGAACTAAAAATTATGACCACAGCGCATAAAATGCCAATATTGGAGTTTGGAGCAAAATATTGGTTTTTGGAGCAAAAAAATGGAAATTTGCGTTTAAACACGGCACTTTTGCTCCAAATAATAAAAAATATGGAGCTAAAACAAAAAATAAACATCTAAAAAATAAGAGGGGAGTGGGCGAATTGGGTCAAAATGGTAAAAAATCAGTTATTAGACATGCAAAGACACTATTTACAACAACTCCTTTAGCAATCAGTGACTTACTCCTACCAGTATGACTTTTTGACCTCTCTTAGTTTGCCATTTTGTCAAAAATTCCAGAAAAAAATGGTTCATCAAAAAGGAAGCGCAAAAATTTGGTTAATTTTGTCAATAGCCTGACCATCAAAATGAGTGACAACATGTTCAATGTTCAGGCTTTTCATCTGTTACTGGTACTGGTACTGGTACCAGTATGTATGAGATATGGTACTTCACCTAGCATAGCACGGAGCAGTACTATGGATTGACGATCATAACATGCTATGCTGTATGCTACCAAGTATGCTACAGCGTATACTACAATCATGCTACTACCACAGGCTATTCAAAACTATGATTGGTTACAAGCGGGAAGGCTAGAGACCGGTGTGATGCTGTCACTCGAGGCAAACAGCACCCCATTTTTTGACCTCTGTCCTTTATTCATAAGCTTCATAAGGGATGAAAAAGGAAAGATGTTTAATTGTGAATATAGAGCATTATAGAGTACTAGAGGGGAATTAGCTACAATATGATCTCTTTACTTTGAATAGAGAGGGTCTATGTACAGAATTATCAACAAAGGCGCAAGCACTGCTTGGTTCGTATCTAAAAAGTTGGTGCATCACAATTGTTCTTGACGGGTACGTGAAAATAATTAGAATCTCGAGAACTCTTCTTTCGTACAGTATTGTAACATTAGTGCACGTTGGCAAGAATCTACTCCGAAGTAACTTAATTATCAGACAGGTTGAACTTGTTCCAACATCTTTTTTAGGGGACACTTTTCATTTTTCTAGTGTAAATTCTGGAGAAAAAAATTAACGACACCAACCAATAAATCTTACTCGTAAGATCTTACTCGTACATAATGCAGTAAGTTAATTATTGGTAGTGTAAGAAAAATATCTGTTCGTAGTTCCTACAAGTAAGGTTACCTTATTTGTACCTGGTAAGGTTACCATGGTAATCATACTTGTACTTCTACGGTATCCGTCAAATGCAACCCTAGTTGCGTGCGCTACGCGCTCGTGCAACTCCTACTACATAGTACGTATACATAGGTACGTTCCTAAGTACGCCTAATTTTTTGACGGACGGGACCGTTTTAAATGGCTGAGAGTACAGTACCGGTTGCGTCTTCGACCCCCTTAAGATTGCCGGAACAGTAGTTTTTTTCTCCGTATATTAACACGGAGGTGCGCAACCTTCGTTGCATTATTTTTTAAAGACGGGACTCATTATTTTAAAGACAGGACTCATGTCTATCGAAATTTCTGTAGCTTCACAAAATCCCCTGTACCGGTAATCCACTGTTTGCTCACTATTTCACAAAAAAAAACACCAAAGCACCATGCCAAGACTAAGACTTACTGCTACTATTAGTAGTTGTACTACTATTAGTAATAGTAGTGGTAGTGGTAGTGGTAGTAGTAGTAATACTACTACTCTAGTAGTGGTAGTAGTGGTAGTAGTAGTAGTAGTAGTACTGCCTTGATATTTGATCATCAGCAAGAGATATGAATAAGACAACAGAAACAGCAATAACAGCAGCCCACAGACTGCTGGCAAACAGTGAGTCTACAGGGGGATACTGTTCAAGCGCTATTGTACATGCTCAGATACTACCAGTTACTCCCCTAGAGGTACAATAGTATTAGTCAATAGTGGGGGCATGATTTAGTGCTATATTTAAAGGAGTTAGCTCAGCTCAGCTCAGCTCTGTATTTGTGACAGCATCTTGTTCCCTTGTAGCATAGCACTCCAGCATGGGCATGGCGATACCAATGGTGGTATGCATCTTAGTACTACTACTACTACTACTAGTAGTAGTAGTATTACTAGCATCATTTCATGTATTTGTACAATACTACTAGTTCCATGAGAACATCTAAACAAGTGTGAGCTCTGGTATATCAAACAAACAATCACATCTGGAATACATGCTGGCGCCTATCAGGACAGTACTCTAGGTAGTACCAGTAGTAGTATCCTGGCAGCCTTGCACCAACACCCCCCTGTTTCACGCTGTTTGTTTTGTTGGCTAGGGGAAGTACCCCTGTTGTTGCTGCTAAAGCATGTTTTCAAAGTTCAAGTTTATTGTTGTTACCCTTGCCGGTCTGTGAATCTGCTCTTTAGATTGGCCGAAGAGATGTCAAGTAAAATCAGATAACATCTAAAGAAAAAATCGATGTCAAATTTTATCACGTGATTTTACACGGTGTTTTTAGTTTTCGACTGGGAAATATTTTTGTGATGCGTTCTACCGGGTAAGTACGGTACCGGTCTCACACCCATCTGAGTGAGAGTGAATGCCATTGTGTAGGATTGTACGTGTTTCCCTGGTACTCATTCTTTTTTGTAACCAAATGAGTTTTGCGCGCGCCGAATGAGCCCACGTAGAAATTCTACATGTTTTCTGGTAATTACTCATTCTTTTTAGTTGCATACTTTGTAGTTACATGTACCATCACGATACCGGTACAGCAATTCTGGACTGATAACTCAGAACTAATCCAGTGCTTTTTTTATTGGCATCGGTTTAGACTGATTGGTGCTGATTTGCCATGCAGTTCTGAATGATCCCGTAGAAGTATCATCCCGTATCGAGACTGATTAAAAATAAATTGACCCAATCACCAGGCAGACACGACCCAAAAAATAGATTTTTTTTTGATCAATAGTGTGAACTGAGAAAGAAACCGTTGGCCTCAATACTGCATGCAATTTTACGACTACTAAATACAAATACAGTTCATGAACGTGTTGTTCTCGCAAAATAAACATTGCTAATTTTTTTCGTGCTTTGGAGACGAAAGTTGGAAGCACAATCAGCACTAAGAGTAGCTTTTGTGATCGCTGTTGAATTGCTTCACCGTACACAAAAGGGTCAATTGAGTCAGCCGAGTCCCTGATGATTACTAGAACTCTGCATGACCCTAGAGAGGTGTGTTTCTTTGCTGTACATGTTGCCGAAGTTGATGAAATTGATACCTCATTCAACTGTGGATAATGCAAGAGAAGTACAACAACGCATCAGTGTATCGCTTTTCGGAACTCCTCTTCTTGACCATTGCAATTGCACTCACCATGACTACGAGTGCATGCTATCCAGACCAAGATAACTGCACCGAAGACGGTTTTTGTGAGAACGGGACCTCCCCCTTCTCGGCCATGTCGTCCATCTTCGTTCCAAGACTAAAAGAGATCTTACGGCAAAGTGTGAACGCTCTGTCACCATCAACACCTTTCTACGAGATAGACGAAAATGCGGTGGCGACCCTAATTTTTCAATCCATGTATACGCCGGGGCGTGTATATCACAGCATGCAACATGTCTTCAATATCACTCAGAACTGTGATATGCAAAACGATCCTATTTTACTTCTATCAACGCTCTTTCATGACGTCATTTATTATACGGTAGACAAATCCTTCCAAGAATCACAATTGGAATTCCTCGAGAATGTTCTTGTTTTCGAAAAAATTGAGGATGATGGAGAAACCAAAGAGGAATCTAAGATTCGCTTGAAGCAACCGCTCGAATTGTCACCCGATGCCCTGAAAGATCCTCTCCTAAGTATGGTGTTTCGACTCTATGACTTCAAACCAGGCACATCCTTGCCCTCTTTTGGGAGTAACGAGTTTTTGTCAGCTGTGGTTGGTGTTCGTGTCTTATCTAAGTGGCTGAGTATGCCTCAGTTGACGCAAATAGCAGCTGCTATAGAGGCAACGATTCCATTCCGACCAGCCTCAAGCGACGGGAAGACAGCGATGGATCGGCTCTACGATCGTTTGGTCACAGTTGCTTCCAACCAATCCGAAGCTTGGTTGACCGAAACAATACACTTATCGGCGACTATGGCCAATTGCGACTTATGCTCATTTGATAGCTCTAATTTCGATTTCTTTCTAGATTCCAGTTGGAGTCTTGTCCCAGAGTTTAGACCTAGCTTGTTGAAAGAAGACTGCCCTCTCCAAGAATATTACGACGAATTCCTCGCTATGGAAGGGAGAACGAAGTTCTTGATATCAGCCATTCCAAATATTTTCCAAGTTTTTCGGAATGTACCTTCCGAAAGTGAGCTCACCGTCAAGAGAGCTAGGACCCGCGCCAATTTGGACCTTGGAAATGACTACGCACAAGTCAGACGGTTGCAGCTGATGGTCTTGATGGATTTTCTTACAATTCTTGGAGAGAATCCCTGTTCTATCCCAGGGCGACCGTTTCTTCGCTTGGAACTGCCCAAATCGGCACCGCTTTCTGAGGATGAGGATGACAAACTTAAGAAGCTATTAGACAAGGGAAGGCATGAATGCTTCCCATGGGATCCTTCCAGGTGTTCGCTGGGGGCATTTCTGTACGACAAACTGGGGAAAAAGGGCATTGACACAGCAGTGGAAGTTGGGAAAAAACAAAAATCGGGCAGTTCCGATCTTCTCGAGCATCTACCGAAGGATGTGGTTGCGGCCATCGCATCAACTTTGAGTGGTGTTTTGCCCAACCGTGCGAACGAATTGTTGGAAATTGTCGATAAACTGGGGGTTAGTCAAACGCAGGCGTGTTCATCATCATCAATGAAGTAGATCGCAACAATTCATTTCAGCACGTGCAACCCGAAGATGAACAAAAAATTATGTCGCAGGGAACTCGTGACGACGAATGTTGAACGCAGCAATGAGTTTAAAACCTACGTGAGCAAAAATTATATCTGGCAATCTTCGCCAAGAGGATACAAATGCTGGAAGGGAACCATGGTGTAGTACGAAAAGCGCTAGAGAAGAGTGAAGTAGATGGGGTTCATACAAGACATCACTCGGCTCCGACGTTGGTGAGCAAGACGATTTCAGTCTCACTTTTATTGCGGGATGTGATAACGTTACACTGTCGAGAGACAAATAAATAAATAACATAAACTGGATCGTTACTCCGTTAAATTTGCGTTTTTGGGAGGCTCTTATCATGGCACAGCGGTATGGTTTTCTTCAGTTGACAATAGCTACGATCGGATGGTGGGATGGATTGGATACCGAAACTTCTTCGGTACAACGCTTTGTTATTAAGTGGTTCCAAAGTGGATAACTCATCATTTCCAAATAAATTTGATCCCTGCCGCTTACGTTGTGTTTTGTTTGGATCTCGCTTCGAAACCTACATTAACGTTCGTGTATTGATTGAAAAGTTTTTCTATCCTTATTTTTTAGTGACCCAGAGAATGAAACAATATTCTTCGTAGCTCATGATATTGCTTTATTGATTGTAAGTGTAAAATGGTGTAGAACGTGAGAATTTAAGCTCTATAGAGTCGAAGTTCACGGGAACTTTCCTCTCTTGTTCACTCCCTTTAGCAAAATTTTGGACTGCCTTGTATGATGCTAAAGAATTCAGCTCTCGTTTTGGGGTTACTTTGAAAGCACCCACGGACCGACGATGTGGCAGTTGAGGACGCTTCTTTCTGTACACCCCTCATTACCATACACATATGAGAGCATTCCATGACTACAGCCACCCCAAGAGGTTCAACAGCGTCGACAATAGCATCTGCGATTTGGCTTGTAAGACGTTCCTGAACTTGGAGTCTTCGAGCAAAAATTTCCGATATCCGTGCCAACTTGGACAACCCTATTACCTTTCCATTTGGAATGTAACCGATGTGTACTCGTCCAGTGAAGGGTACCATATGATGCTCACAAAGAGAATGGATGCTGATATTCCGCACTACCACCATCTCGTCGTGATTTTCGTTGAAAATCGCATTGTTCGTGACTTCATGACAAGTTTGACCATACCCTTTGGTCATGAACATCAACGCCTTGGCCCATCTCAACGGCGTCTTCTGTAAACCTTCACGTTCCGGATCCTCGCCGATGCATTCCAATATAGTCTTGCATGCATCTTGCATTTTTTCTAGCTGCTCTTCCTTCTTCCGACGTTTTTTCTCGGTTTCTGAAAAGGAATCTCCAATGCTCCGTTTGTTCAACATTCTTGTCCTCGTCCCTTCGCAGGTTGCACAAATGCACACCTGACCAGTTGCTAAGATGCATTTGCTGTCGTCGGTGTTCACATCAATGTCCGATGGGACGGACGATGGGGTTGCATTGCCCGACTCTTTGTCCGACACCACTGTCATCTCGTTTGATCCATCCATGCTCATGACTGCTAGTTGCGCTTTGATCGAGAGGTGTGGCTTGTAGAGTTTTTCTATCGAAGGAATTATCTGACTGGTCTGTCTTATTGTCGTCCGAATACAGAAAGAGGGAAACGTTGTAGGAAAATGAAACGAAGTTTTATGAGTAAGCTTACTCGTACGGTAATACGAGTACGGTACAAGTAAACCTTACTACTACTGTACTTCGACCGATCACGAATTTCGATGGTCATCCACTACCTGGTAACTTACCTATGAGCCCGTAAGAGTATTTACCACTTATGCCGCTGACGGAACGTGTTTCATAATACTACGAAATTCCTATCAGCTGATCCCCCCCATTTTTAATCAGATTAACTCGGGGAGTTTATGGCAATTTGACCTTCGTCTGGTGGTACATTTTTCTACTGGAGTCTACTACACGACTCGATCATTTCCCAGAAAAAAACTCTGGTACTAATTTTCTACACAAATTCATGTACAAGTTGGGCTACAACTCCTCCTGACCATGGTGATTGAATTGGAAGCAGTTGCAATAGACTTGTAGCCATACCACCTATGTCCATCCAACCCTTGTGCCCAGAGTTGGTTTATCTGGTGTTATCAAGTCAAGATTGGTTGAGTAGGAGCCAAAATATAATTTTGAACAATATCATGTAGAATTAGTACTGGAGAGATTTCTCAACGAGTTGCCTTGGAGATGCTCTGTAGAGCCGTGTAGAAAAATGTACTACCAGACGAAGGTCAAAATGCCATAAACTCCCCGAGTTAATCTGATTAAAAATGGGGGGGATCAGCTGATAGGAATTTCGTAGTACTGTGAACTCAGTTGTTGTCGCATGATTGACAATGCGGGCTTTGTGAATGAGTGAATGAATGAATCAAAATCTCATCAAAATCGATCATCAATCGTGTGGATGTGATGACCTCTGAAAAAAAATGAAGACGTCTGTGGTGGCTGTACCGTAGAAAATCTCAATCGATCATGACGTGACACCGAACATAGTACCGGTACGTACGTACAACTTGGTATAACTTGATTGAGAATACGAATGAGTAACTTACTTACGGTACGTAACCTTACGTAAATTCAGCATACGATCAATCGTACAAGTACCCTTAACCCTTACCCTTTCAAAATTAACAGGAACCTCCTGCGCCCAATTCCCGGGCGCCGTCTTGCCTGGCTGGCCAGCAACTAAGGTTTACCGGTCTGAGGTGTCGTGCTCCGAAGTCCCATGCTAGTAGCAGTGCAAAGGAGCATCGAAAGGGTGATGGTGGGAACTTTTTCTCAGACCGCCATTGTTAGTCATTCATTCACGTAGAAAGCTTTAATACTCGCTCTTTGCAAAAACATTGAGAATAGTATGAAAGACCCCCTGCTCTGCCCTTTGCTTACTCTACATTCTAGTACTGTTCACTGGTAAGGTTTACCTCTTCTTTTCCTCAATGTTCAGTTCTGTTCATCTTTGGAAGATTTCCTGGATGTGGTGTCGTTATCAAAAGAACGAGGACGATAACGCATCTGGATGAGATTGTATTTTTCTTGCAATTTGAATCAGTCAGGACCATCCAATCGTCGTACTTTTTTCAAAGTTTTAGAAGGAAACCATTTATAAGCAAAAATAGATGCACACACAGGTAAATCCTTTGAACGTTTCAATCCAAAATGAAGATGGCAGATTTGATAGAAGAAACTTCTACGCATCGCATTTTCTTCCACGTCTTTTTTACCGTCATGACATCTTGGATTGAAATGCTTCAATGTATCCAGAAAAGCACGTTCTATCTTCCACTTGTCAAGGCAAGATATTCTATCGCACCCTAAACATTTTACTGAGTAGTGTTCAATTTGCCGAAAGGGACTGTACGCATTGATGACATCACCCGTTGATCTGTTATGTCGTTGCAAATGGACTCTTGTTTCTCTCCCAGGGTCACCTTTCTCATTCTGTGATACAACAACTGTACCAGATATTTGTGATTTTGTCAGAGAACTCTTTTCGCCACGAATACAGGTAACATTTTGTTTATTTGGTGATGCTGTCTTAATGTCCACAAATCGAAGAATAGTGTTGTCATGAGTAGGCTTTTGACAAGGTACTTTTCATGATTTCAAGTCACCAAGGAGATTCAGAGGTTGCTTTAATTGCGTTGCTTTACCAGTCTTAGGTTGTCTAAACGATCTGGTGTATGGTCTGCGGATATCTCTCTTGTTAGTTATTGCACGAAAGTTACCACCAGCATTAGGTTTAGTAACATGGACATTTACATGACTGCTCTTGTTATTATCCTTTAATTTTGTAGAAGTGTTTGATGACTTTTGGATTGCTTTAACCTTACCAGAATCAGGACATCCACCCGGCCTATTCGACGATGTATTTTCTACAACATCCGGTGAAAGAGAGTCATTTTCCTTAGATTTGTTATATCTCTGGTTGTAACGGTAACTCATGATACTCGTCACACCCGGTTTGGTTCTCTGGAATATAACTGATTACATTATGGACAGATTACGTCAATTTGAGTAACGGAAGGGGTAACAAAAAAAAGGGAATACATCACTAGGAGAGACTGAACTCACTTCAACCAAAAGGAAGATCAACAAAATTTTGTTTCGTATAAAATTTTGGGACTGATGACGTGATGAAAGACAGATGATATTCAAATCCCAGTAACATGATTGGCTAATTAGCATGTTCTCTATGCTGTCACTCGAAAACACACAATTTTCGGCCCATTTTCTGTATTCGGGAGCTTACTAAGAAGGGAAGAATAAGCAAGATTGTTAGAAAAGATGCTGTCACTCGACGTGATCCATTATGGTAAACGTGATCCATTTTGGTTTTCGACGGGTACCGTAACCTTCGTGTTGCTTGTGGACCAACCGTCCAAGGAAGTACCGGTAAGATTATTGGACCTGCGGTCCGATATGAACTACGAACTACCTAGGCATAGGTGGCGGGCTAACAAAGCTGCTAGAGAAAGTGTGATCGCATTTTGCAAACGCTGGAAGTAGTGTGCAAAGGCTGGTAGCAGTGTGCAAAGTGCATCGCAAGGGTGGGAAGGGTTGGAACTTTTTCTTAGACTGCCACTGTCGGTCTCACGTCGAATACCGTACTGGTAGTAATTACTACTACGTACTATCTAGCTTGAATGTCTCCCTCGCAACGTTTAGTTCAACAACAGAAATTTTTGTTTATCTTTACCGCTGTTGACGAGTACCATGGTATAATCATTTTTCTTCTTCAGTAGATACCTTTTATTGAACCTCTCGATCCTCGAACAAGCTTTCACGAAAGCAGACTGGTGCGTTCCGAACAAAAAATCGATGATCAATACCATGCGGAATGACAGGAGGAGGTGCCTGCTGGATGTAATCTTCCTTGTTAAGATAACTTCTATCTTCTTGATCCGTGATCACCTCCCACGCGGGGGAAACTCGAGGTAGCGCCGTCGCAGTCATAACTTTGTCCGCGACAGGACGCTCCTCCTTAATCTCACTGTTGTAGCCTACCATAATATCCCTCACCCATGTATGTTCCTCTGTAGAGGGAGGTAGAGGTCCGCAAGGGCCATACAGAGAACGGCGTTTCATCGTGGCGGGAACATTTCGAGTCCAGAAGCCAACCATAAACGTCAAACGATTTGGCGGACTCTCGGAACTCGATGGCAATGTGCCACCATCCGATTCCCCGCCCTTGTGATCTTTCAAATCATTTAGAAGGTTCTTGATCTGCATCAAACTAGCATTGTCATCACTTCCCCCCTCCTCGCGAGCTAGGCTTCCTGGACACGGTAAGACTCCATGCAGGCGGTCTCCAGGAAAAACGAGAAATGTATTATCTTTTGGAATTCCTTGCCAACAATATTCTCCAACACTCGTCGACTCTGGAGTTTCATCCAAAATAATCGTAGCACCAGCAGGAGACGACGACATTGTGTTTGCTTCCAAGTCTCCGTTTTGTCCCCCGGTCAAATACAAGACGGAGGACAGCACAGGATGGGTTACTTTTCCTTCCTGATCTAACATCGACTCATCTGTATCAAAATGTAAGTTGTGACCGAGGTTGGCTTTGATTGGGCGGGTATGAGCCCACCACTCGAATCCACAAATTTTTGTGGACACGTTTGAATCGATTTCTTCGTCATCGCCACCTTCCATGTTGTCTAAGCATTGCTGGGCACGCGGCATTAAGTGATTCACGACAACTTCCTCGATGAGATTGCGTGGTTCCTGCCTGTTGGCACAATCATATTCGTGGAAAAAAGAATAATACCCTCTCGAAGAATAGTTGCTTTCTTTCCAGTATGCAGCACTGGGAGCAAATAGCTTGGTCACAGCATCGTAAAGGTGAGGAGGAATGATTCCTCCCGGTGGTTGGAAAACTAGAGGAGGTTTCGTTGGAGCAACTGCAACTAGTGTCTCTTCTACAGGCGAGGGATCTGTCCTCCACACATTTGGGTGAAGTCGGTGTGTCAATCCAAACGGTTTTAAATGGACTAATGCCCTATCGTGACGACCATCCATCGACCAAAGCATTGCGCACATGAATCTTGACGTAGCTTCAACAGACGAAGACGAATACCAACCTGGATCGGACTCCACATCTTCCTTTTCGTCATTTTTTCCCGCTCCCTTGTCGTCCGTTTCGTATTGACCAGTTTCATTCCCTTGATTGCTTTTGGTATCCTCCCCCTGCCGCGAATCATCGTCGTCTTCTGTTTCATACTCGACTCCTACAATTTGATTCAGAACGAGCAGCTCGATCCACTCCTTTTCTTCGTCGGCAATGGATTTGTCCTCTACTGCATCCAAAGCTCGTTTCCGAATCACAGTCGACGATTTGACTGCCATTTCATACCAATTTCTGGACGATTGCGGTGATATCAATTGCGATATGCGTCCAAAGTTGGCGCCCATTGACCAGGTTGAGGAATTATAGGGATACCATTCCAATGATTGAATGAGCAAATTTGTTGCATTTTCGATAGCGGTGGCGATATCCAAAGACCCGTCAACTTGGCTATTATTCGACGACGGAAGTTGCTCCTGCTGTAGCATCAAATATTGCGAAATTGCATCGTCCGCCAAATGGTTGTATGCGACGCTTAGCAAGACGGGGAGCATTTTCTCCCGGGACTCCCATTCTGGGCATTTCACCTCAATGGAATCGAGCCCGGTTTCGTTCCCGGTGCGAGCATCGGGAATCGATGGCTTTTGAATGCTGTCTTTTAAAATTTCGATCAGTTCTTGGAGCTCATCGATTTCTCCCTCTTGCCCTCCCATCCCCTCCTCTTCCCCACCGATAGAATCCAAGTAATTCCGGTAGTGCTCCCAAACCGTCTGGACCAATTCTTCGACATCGCGATCATCATTATCGTCGCCCAGCTTCGCCCGCTTTATCGTGGGTCCATCTTCCATGATTAAATGCTATTGAATATCACTGTTCCATAGCACAAATCGATCTGTATCATGAAGGTCGAAGAAAATGAGGTTTCTGTCCCGAGGAAAGTAGTATTAGAAGTAATTCTGATAGATTTCAGTACGGTAAGATTAGTAAGGTTACTGGTACAGTTCGAAAATACTTGCAACCATAATGATTGGTGATGCCGATTTCTGTAACCTTACCGCTACAACCGGTAGTTCGAGCACGAGTACCGTAGTAGTAATCTTACCGGTACCGTAAGACCTTACTCGAATTGATTGATGTGTGACAGATGATGATAACATCATGTACCCGCACTACAGTACGATACGTATCGTATGCTAGTATGTTTACGTCATGATGATAAAGTAATCTTAACCTGAAGATAGCAGATACGAAGTAACTTCACCGGTAAGGTTCCGGTACGAACCTTGAGGTAATACCGGTACCGGTACAAAGACCGGGTACAATGTAAAGTTGCACGACTGAAACACGACGGAGCGTAGATGTCGACGAAGTGCGTAGTACGGGTAAGAGTACTATGTAGTACGTAGTATTACATAACGTCCTACTCGTGGAGTACCATACACGTAGTACGTACCTCCTTGTACGAGTCAACCAGTCACTACAATAAAGTTATTTTTATTACTACTTCTTATTTTTTCAATCACTGTTTGTAAAGTCACGCTCGACAAAGGATCAACGCACAACATAAGATGATGATTATCATCTACGAAGTGCAACACACTTCTCATCAAAAATAGATACAACATCATCCTACGTTACTGATAATCGACGTACACGTACTATTCTTTGTTTGGCACATGAAAAATGGCGCGATCCCGCTCGGTAAGCAATCCATGATTTCAAAATTATCACTTCCCTGGAAATAAATTTGGTCGCCGGGCTCGGGGTGCGCCGACCAGTTCATCATGAAAAAGCGTGAGGAAAAATTTTGTTCATGTGTGTTATGTGTTACTAGTACTAAGGTTTTCTTACTTTCTTTTAAGCTGATTGTTTCAGCACGGGAAAAGTATTTGGGGGTTGTATCGTGCTTCAAAATTGTTGTTGCGGCAGCGATTGAGTCGTCTCGTCTCATCTCATCTCTCTCAAACCGATCTCCTTTGTGCAGAGAGCTGGGAACGAAAAGGTCTCGGTAGACGCTCGCAGCACTGCACATAGTCGACGAATGAAAACCTGACAATTGCTTGAACACCAACGGTCCCGAACACTTTAGTCGGCGACAGTGACGAGGCATAGCCAGCTTGTCTCAGAAGAACCAACGAACTGGTCTCTGTAGCTTCCTGTTATAGCTCTTACCAACCAACCAACCGACCACCGAACCCGTCACAGCACAAGACCCGGACGTTCCCTTTTCGTTTTCTTTCGATCATTCGAGCATGGGCGGATCTACAGGAAATCATTCTGGTGGAAGTAGTTCCGCATATCCCCCTTCCCTTTACGATACTTCTGTCTCGTCTGCATCGGTAGGAAGGTCCTCGCTGCGAAAGACTGAAACTCACAATAGTTTCGGGCACAGGCAGCGGGAACAAAGATCCGATACGAAGGACCCGCACGCAAGTCATAGGCAACATCCTAGACAACCACACAGAGACTACCAGCTCTCTCACATGAATATGGATTACTCCGAGTACCCCCAACAACATGGTATAGCTAGCATGAGCGATCCGGGAGGCACTCCATTGGAACAGCAACAAGATCCGTATCTCGCACAGGGCGAATATGCTCACTCTGATGTTGGATCGCCGTCTCGTCCCTACTATGAATCGCAACAGAGATTTCGGAATTCACCTCGGCTTTTGCAAAAAAATAGGCAACACCAATCAGCAAAATCTCACTCTCCCCCGTCGCCTCTTCGAAGAACATTACCAACAGAACATTTACCTCATCATTACCACCGAGAACGAGAACGAGAACCAAACTATTATTCACAGCAGCGCGTTTCGCGGGATAGGCAAAGCACCTACCGTGAATCTTCTTTCCGAACGAGGGGAGAGGACTCTTACGACGAAATGAACTCGTCGTTGCGATCCAACAACGATCGATCCATCGATGCGTCGATCTCATCATCCACAGTTTCTAACCTTAAGAGTCAGCTTTGGGACAAGGATGAAATCTTACAGGTGAGGGCCCCACCGTCACCCCAACAAACGAATCGGAGCAACCAGCCAATACCGTCACCGATGCAAAAACCTCGGAGGCACTCGTTGCATCAGAAACCGCACAAAACCGGAGCAAGCAATGCCTCCAATAACGTTCCCCGTTACGCCCGGTCTCTCTCTCCACGTCGGGAGCAACAACACCATTCACCACCCATAATAGATCAAGCATCGCCTAAAATTCCTGTGACTGGTGGCGCCGTGAGTGATACATCATACAACAACAGATTTCATTCGAAATTTTTCGAGGCTGCTCTGGTAGCGCAGCATCGTGGTGATGATAATGACAAAGCTCGTGAATCGGAAGAATCACAGGCTCGGGTGCATCGATATCAACAACCGTACCGACCGTCGTCTTCTCGACCCTTTGATGAAGAGACGATGAACCATCCTCCGCAAGAACAAAACCATCGTCGCAACAAATCAATACCGGCGTCACCGCAACTCCCGCATACTTCAACTCGAGTTCATCCACCACAGACAAACCAAAAAGCAGGAGAATTCCACAGACGAAACAGCAGTGGCATGATCAGCAACAAACACGATCATAACTCTCGTAGACCCCCGATGATGCCACCGTCGCCGCCTCCCGTCTCTTCTCCTCCATCAAGGAACTATGAACAAGAAAGACGAGTCGATCGTGGTAGGAGCATGGAAGCATCCCAGCTCCAAGGAAGGAGTGCGAGGAGGGTGCGGACACCTTCACCACTTATTTTGGAACGCATTCGATCGTTTGATAACGATCACCATCATGAATCCGATCCTAGAAATTCTCATGGTCATGAACAGGGCCACACGAAGTATGGTGCCAGTGGCCACAACGAACTTTCTGCGAAGAACTTTCGGGACCGGATTAATCACGATGATAAGGGGAAAGGAAAGAATAACGACACTGCCACGGGATTTCATAGGGGTGGTGACAAATTGATAAATGACGAAAACGTACGAAACTATTCTACCGGGGATAAACCAACCGGTTCTTTTCGCAACGATGGTGGCAACCAGTTGAGGAGTGAGAATCCTCGCTCAAGGGACAGAGCCACATCTACTCTAACAGCAGGTCAAATTCAAGGGGCCTCCCAATCGAAGTATCAACACAATCCACAAGAACCATTGCGCGACAGCGCTGAGGACGCTGGAAACGAAAGAATGGCGAGTCTCGTCGACAAATTGAGTGCCGTCAACAGGGAAAATCCAGAGAGCGCTCTGGCGCAAATCGACTCAATTTTGCGACAAGAAAGTCAAACGTACCATACGCGCACTGTCGAAAACAATCGTGATGCCGCGGGAATGGAGAAACTAGGGGTGCAAGGGCACAAAAATCATGCAAAAGAATCACCTTTGAATGCAATACAAGTCGAAGACGAAGACGGAATCTATCAGGACGAAGATGATGATGAATCGTCGGATGTTTCCTCCTTGACGAATCCAACATTCCAGCAAGGGATTCCAAGGTCGAATTATTCAAAAACAATTAATCCAACATACATCCCGGAGAATGATCGTTACAATCTTCACAGTTCAGTCCAGAGTCACAACCATGGTTCCGGAAATTTTGGTATGAACAGTGGATCGGCATTCGCCCCGTCTACATCTTCTTTTCGGCGTCCGCGTCCGTCCCATTTGCAAAATTATTCGAATTCAACTACTCCATCTCCTCACGAAAAGTCGATGAGTCGATCAGATTGGAAACGACAACAACTGGAGAAATTTCCTCCACCTACCACCATTGAACTGAAAGACGACGTATTGAATCCCGAGAATGGTCGACCGTCGCCGACGGACTTTCGCCAACAAATGTTGGAAAAAAATAAGAATTCTTCTCGATCGAAGAAAAATGACGAGGCATCTGATTACATAGAATCCGCTAAGGTGACCAAGAAACTAGATAAATTTGTTGCCGACAAGCAGGACTTGGCCAAGAAAATTCGCAGCTGGGACGAGTTAAGCAATCAATTGTCGCCATCTCGAGCACGCAATGATGGAAACATTCAGGGCCGCAAGATAGCAGAGAAAGGAAAGGGAGCTTCATTTTCACACCCCAAACCAAACTCGAGACGCCATCCTTGGGATGCCAAAGTCGATGTAGTTCGTGCGAATGACACATCCATGGAAGGCGAAGTAGGAATAGAAGCGGAAATGGCGAGTACAGGAGATCCATATCTTCCCGACACGAGAAACCATGACAATGGAACACCGTCAAGAGAGGGTTCTGATAATCTGCAGAAAAAACATTTTGAAAATGCCCGGAGCAAGATTTTAGGAAGGAACGCACACAACCCTTTCGAAGACCGCGACTTTGATACCCTTGACAAAGACACACACACGAGCCCCCAATTCCCGGATATATCTTTTTCAGCAGATGACGGTGACTCGAATATGATGCCAAAGGTGAATGCATCGCTGGCAGGTATTCCCCAGTTTCACCCCCGCAACGCATATCAATCAAATCACGGAGAAAACGAAGCCGACGATGACAAATCGACAGACAAAGAAAGCAGTTGGGTAGCGGTCCCACCATCCTCTTTCTTCCCAGAAGTGACCGAAAGTTTGGAGCCTGCAAGCGCAAAGAAGCCTGTGAGTGAAGTGAAATCTTCAAATAGCCGAGATTCTGATTCGAATCATCTGTCTGAAAACCAAACCGGGGGGAGGAGGCATGACAATATCGACTGCTCACTTGCTGACGTCGGCAGACTGAACATTCCATCTCAAAGTGGAGTTGCTGCATCTCGATCCTTCACGCAAACACTAGCATGCAAGGCCGTCGGCAATAGAGAATCGAAGCCAAAGGAGAAAAAGTCTGGATTTTTGCGCGCATTCATGGACAAGAAGAAGAAAAAATCGACCGGTTCCGGGTATGCTGCATCTGCAGCTGCTGGAAGCATTGGGGGCCTCAGCAATTCTGTCGAAAGTCGCGGCGTTAAAAGCGCTTCTCATGTTTACTCGACTAGCTCCTCAGTGTCTCCGCAATCCATGAACATCCGCATTTTTCCTCCTCCGCACGGGGTTATGGAGGCAAACAATGATGGCCGCGGTAACAATTCGAGAGGCCGTGCAGGGAATCGAAACTCTTCTATATCAAGGGCTCGATCGAAGTCTTCAGAAAGATTCCGAAGCAGCAGCATGGCAAAAAAATTCAACCGTGTGATGCAATTGTATGACAATGATGAGATGTAGTGGTTCGCTCATGAATCGCGTAGAAAAGCGCCTATAGCTTCGTGAGTATCTACAGTGCACTATACAGTAGAAAAATATAATTTCAAATAGAGGTTACATACGTGCACACACGAAGATCCTTTTACACCATGATTTAGAGAACATAGATCGCGTTAGAGCTAGATTTAGAACACCACATCGGCAGGATTCTTTAGTGGGAACTTAGACGAATGTCTTTCCATCGACGGCAGTGGGACTCCATTTGCTAGTATATAGAGGAGTCCTGATCCAAAAATAACTAGTATAATGGCTTCGGTTTTTGAAATGGCACCTGTCCACTGAAGGGTTGCATGGCAGTATCTTGATCTATTTTCATTCACCAAAAACTGAATGCAGAAAGGTCCATTTTATTTACAGTAACGAAAGCAGCATATGCTGGGAGAAGGAAACAGGCTTGTGACAGTCAGTAATGAAAACAGGAAGTCGCTTCGTGCAAAATGACAAAAAGTTAAGAAATACGAAGTAAGCCTTACTACTACGTAATAATAATAATAATAATCACAGTCTGCTCACCCAACACGAAGATACAGACATTATGTGTCTTTCTTCATCGGGTGTGAGATCCATAGATTCTTTCCTGCCGAGAACAAGTGCTTCAGGTAAAAGAAGAACTTCTTTATCTGGTTGCAAAGGTTGGAGGGAATACATTCATTAGTAGTAGTACTACTAGGAAATCAATCGTCAACAGTTGGCCTCACAATTAGTAGAACAGCAAAATAAGTCAAAAGTTTGCATGAAGTACTTATATGAGTAACAAGGTCTTACCAGTACTTGTACTAGTACTGTTATGAGTAACCAGGTCTTACCAGTACTTGTACTAGTACTGTTACCATAATTTCATCCAGGGCTGAGGTAATACTACGCTCACCAGCTCCTACCACTTCTGTTCTTCTTTCAAGAACTAGTACTACTACTACTAAGCAATCTATCAAGCCCTCTTATCGACCGATCCTACCGTACCTCCAGTGGAGAGTATCCTGTAGTATCGGACTGTAGGCGATAGCGCTATAGCAGTTTGAACTGTTGGCTCACTATTTGCCAGCACTCCGTGTGCTGCTGTTATTGCTGCTGCTGTTCCTCTCGTTTCCTGACGAGCAATATTTTCACAGTTTGATACGTAACGATAACCTTAGTACCGTACGGTACGGTAATCTTCGACCAAAAACAAAATAATAAGGTTTTACTGTAATTGGTACTTCGTATTTTGAAAAAAGCTTCTTGGTTCAAAGCAGTCGTGTACAGTCATTCGTCGCGCAATTTACTCGATCCTGTCTGAAACGCCAACTTACCTGGACAAAGGATCGCCCAAAGGTCATTCAGACTTCATTCGCATCGGCACTCGGCAAAATCACATTTGTCACATCTTCCCGACAACGAAATTTCCAATTGGAATTACCAGTCTGCTTCCACTTCTGCTTGCACAACCGATACAACGAAAATGCTTCCTACTCCCGAAAACCCTCGTATCATCGCCCTTTTTGATGTCGATGGTACTTTGACTATCCCTCGGGGCGAAGTCAAGGATGACATGATGGATGTCTTGAAAGCCCTTCGCAAGAAAATTACGGTCGGTATCGTCGGTGGATCAGACCTTCCGAAGCAAGAGGAACAACTAGGTGAAGGAATCGTCAATGAGGTTGTCTGGAATTTCAGTCAGAATGGCTTAGTCGCGTACAACAATGGCAATCTGTTGGAATCGAACTCGATTTCGAAGCACTTAGGAGAAGACAACATCAAACGTATCGTGAACTGGGTCATGAAGTACCTGGCCGACTTGGATCTTCCTGTGAAGGTAAGAAGAATGTTCTAAAGACAGAACAGGGGGAGTCTAAAATTAATCCACGTTTCTAACTCGTCGCTCCGAATATTCTACCAACTGGACTCTAGAGAGGTACCTTCATCGAATTCCGAAGTGGTATGCTCAATATTTCGCCAATTGGTCGCAACTGCTCCCGGGAGGAACGAAATGACTACGAGGTATTCGATTTGAAGAACAACGTCCGAAAGAACATGGTCGAAGCCATGAAAAAGGAATTTGCCGACCTCGACATGACATACAGCATCGGAGGACAGATCAGCTTCGACGTGTTCCCTACAGGATGGGATAAAACTTACTGCTTGCAATACTTGAAGGAAAGCGACTTCGATGAGATCCACTTTTTCGGAGATAAGACCTTCGAGGGAGGAAACGACTTTGAGATTTTTTCGAGTGACCGAACCATTGGACACACCGTCAAGTCACCTGAAGATACGATGGCACAACTCAATGAGCTATTTTTGAAGTAAATCATTGAAGTTTAAACAAAACCTCCATTATTCACAACACTTAGGGTTTGATCGTTCCATCTATATGTTAGAATCAAAGAATTGGCTTACACGACGTCACGTTGCACAGTTCTAGATACTTTTGTCACTGGGTTACCTTCACATCTATTCCTTTCACTCAACCGTATTCAACGAGTTTTTCGAGGACGATTATGTCCGCATGCTTCGCACTTCCTTTTTCCCAGACTGTTTTCCATTGTGCACCGATGGCACACCCAAACCTTCTTTTTCGATGGTAACGAGAGCTGCTTATGTGAATCATTTTCGATGCTACCAACAGATAACACTTCCACGGGAGTCATGGTGCTTGAAATGTCACTGCTAGGAGATTCAATAATTTGAGCCTCTGGGGTTCCACCGTCACTACATAGAGCTTTTTCCGAAGATTTATCAATCGGCTGTACTGAGGTTTTATCATTGATCACACGCATCGATTCATCACCATCATCAAGTTCAACAAACCCTTCTTGATCTTGGGCTCCCATGGCGTCATTCACGTCACGGAGATTTTTCGAATTGTCGCCTTCTTCGTTTTCATCATCTGAATTTTCCTGTAGCTCCTCTATAGCTTCAAGTTCTTTCATTGCTGCACGATCCTCTTCTTCCTGTTGGCGTTGCTGTATCTTCCCCCACGTAACTTCCAAACCGAACACGAAACTGACAGAATCGTAACCTCGCATTGCAGCGCGGAAGATGGGGTCATCGACAGTATCTGTCGTATGATGATGCGACCAAGATCGCATATTTTCTTCATCGGGCATACCAATTTGCTCCTGGTAGTCATCACCTCGCTCGTTTCTGAGATGATCGCAACTTTCCATCAAATCAGTTGAAACCTCTTCATCAGAAGCGTCTTCGGATCTTTCTATGTCGGGCTTCATCGTCATCAAAACCGGGACGAGCTCTTGCCATTGCTCCACCCACCAACTATGTAGTCTTCCCGCGGAGTCAGCAATCGGATCATCTCCTGGCGACCAGACCTTCATGACATTCGTAAATATTCGATTCACGTCTTTCGATACATTCGAGACACTCTTGTAAGCCTGAATTCCTTTGCCACTTTGTTCTGGAGGAACGAGCAGACGTTTTTGAATGCTTCCGAGATCGATAGGCTGCTTGACCTTGTTCTCGTAGTGTTCTTTGGTCACGTTGTGGTCTTCTGGATTCATAGGATTCAAAAAGAAGTGCGCATCTTCGTGTTCCGCCATTTTATTGACCAACTCGAGGCAAGCAGCAAGCTTCTTGGGAAGAACTTTTTTCTCCTTCATCTCGGCATCATCGTGAATTATTTTACACCGCTCGCATTTGAGTTTGTCGTGTGTATCAGAAGGCGTATCAGATCTCAATTTGAAAAGATTGCGTAAGTCTTTCGAACTCAGGGCATTTACTTGTTCCTTATCGTCAACGACCGACTGTAACCCTTCCTTTGAGAGCTGGCGTTGAAAGATTTTTTCCTCCACCGTCCCGGTTGCGAGAAAGCGATACGTAAAACAGCGTTTTTTTTGCCCGTCACGCCAACACCGTGCAGCTGCTTGCTTATCAACGGCTGGGTTCCTGTATTTTTGTAACGCAGTGAAAATTCAATCCAGATGGTGAGAGCAATTCTCAACGTCAAATAATAAGTGCCTTTGTTTTGGTGATCACTTACCAATCGGGGTCAAACAAGACCAATCGATTTCCTCCGATGAGGTTCAACCCACATCCACCAGCTTTGCTTGAAAGAAGAAACGCGACTAGTGCACTGCTGGGATCATTGAATTCGTCTACCATTTTTTGTCGCTTCTTCATTGTAACGCTCCCATCGAGACGGCAAAATCCCCAAGAGTTCTCTCGACACATTCGTCCTATCAAATCAAGTGTTTGTGTATAGTTGGAGATAATTACGATTTTGTCACCACCATTCCCCGGTTTGCGCATCTCTTTCATCAACCGATACAAAACAAACATTTTCCCGCTCCACTCGGGATGAACCGGTCCTTGATTGCCACGGCCACCGCCCCCGCTAGAAAACGGTAAAAACTTGCTGATGCCATCGGCTCCTGGTGCTGCGAAATTGTTATCGTCTCCATCGGTGTATTTGACTTGTTTCGCAGCGGCTCTGCGCCTACCATTTTGTTGCTGCTTTTGGCCGTGAGTTTCATCGTACTCAGCAACTAAACTGGGATGGTTACACAACTTCATAAGCATTTGAATCGATCCCAAACAATTCACTTGTTTTCCATCCATGACATGCTGCATGTCCTTGCTTGTAACCTTGGGCATAAAGCGAGTAAGAGAATAAGATCGATTGGTTTGCGTGAGTGGTGCACATTTCATGAATTCACAGTCTTTCTTGACTACTTGTAAGCATCCGTGGAGCCCGAAATGAATCGTGGTAGAAGAATACTCACCAAATGTGAGTACATATTTTTCTGAATCTCCGTCAAGTTACAACAGACGACCTGCACTAATTTTGGTGGTAAGTGTTCTGCGTTTACTGTATTGATACGTCGCAAAATGAACTCATTGACGGTGGTACTCATTTCGTTTTGTATCTCCATCATACGCTGTTTTTGGCGCAGAGTTGCATCTGGTTCGCGACCTCTCAGAATGGGAAACAGTATGTTTTTTCGGAATTCTTCTTGGGTGCCAAGCACCCCACTGTTAGTAAAGTCTGTCATTGCAAAGAATTCTGACAGATCATTTTGCATCGGAGTTCCCGTCAGCAGAACGCGACGCTTTACGGGCAACGAATTGAGGGCTCTGCTCGTTTGATTTTCACTGTTCTTGAGCCGGTGGGCTTCGTCACAAACAAGCAAATCGCAACAATCCTTGTACTTGGTCAAACGACCTACGTGCGTTCTCAAACATTCATAGCTACAAATCAATATCTGGAATATCGAAGTCTTGGCGAATGTTTCCAGATCCTTTTCAATCTTTTTTCGATCCGCCTCGGCGAGGGCAAGAGTCTTGACCCCACCGGGACCCAGCCACTTTACAAATTCGTTGTCCCAGTTCTTGACTAGCGAGCAGGGACAGACTACGATGACACGCTTCGCGGTCGGTTTCTTGTCGGCCGTGATTCCCGTCTTGAGAAGCGTATAGATCAAGGTTACCGATTGGAGAGTCTTCCCGAGTCCCATGTCATCGGCAAGAATGCACCCATTCCCACCATAATCCTTCATCCCCATGACACATTGATACATAAAATTCACACCTTCCCGTTGGTGCGGTCTCAACCATTTGGCAAGAATGGGAGGGACAAAGACATCTTGCTGGTTATATCGTTCTTTCGGAGCCGGCTTCAGGACCGTTACAGTTTCTTCCACTCCGTATTCGTCCGTATGGACCTCCGTCACCCTATGGAAGAGCATTATGACGGCAACCAGATGATAGTGGTACACCCAGTGCAATTGCGATTGTACGAGAATAAGACGCAATAGCCGATGCATGAAAAGAACGGTGAAAAGGAATTGGTGCAAATTTTCTCAATTTTGTCAGAACGAAGTATCGTGTTGCGAGAGAGCGAGGTTCTTGGCCGAATAGGGAAACAAAACCGCGCGCGCGGGGGGGGGTTCCACTCACCTGCTTGGAGGTAAACCCTTGGTTTCTCCTCCTTGAAAAGGGCTGTTCCAAACCATCAATGGTTCAAACGGTCGGTCTTCTTCTTTCTCGTTATCGTCTTCGTCGTCCGAAGAATCATCGGTGTTGCCATCGTCCGGTCTTCGTGGGCGTTTGCCCAGGTAGTGGAGACCCTTCCCTGCACGGCTTAGCAAACGCTGCATGCCCCCCATGCTTCGCCTCGCTCCCAGAGACGACTTCCTGAGAAGCTCGTCCTCCTTCCCCTTGTAGGCACGTCGTCCGAGTTTGGGGCGCTGAAATGGTTTCAAGAGTCCCGCCGAACCCACCATGACATTCAACCCACACATTATGGGAGCTCGCTGGATGATACCACGTCGTTTCCCGAAGGTTGCCGCCGGAACAATTGGGCGAGGAAGAGAATGGGAAGATTCGTGGTTTGTGCAGGTGTTGATATTTCTGTTGCTATTGTTGACTCCGGTCACAGATAGAGGTCGGGCGATACTTCTCGCTCCGAGAGGGCGTTTTCTGGAAGAGAAAGATCCCGGTCCAAACCCACTGCCACTACTGCTGCCACCTATTCTTCGCCCATCGGGACCGAATGACGACAGAGTCTTGCGCCTTTTACCCTTCAACATGGTCGCTTGGATGGATGTTTGTACGGAAAAATAATGACGGGGAAGATTGACAGAGTTTTCGATCGATATTCTGAAGGAATGAACTTCGGGCACCGACAAACTTGGGCTTCGTTGTCGGCTTCTTGCTCAGGATTGCACTCTCGAACAATAGCTTCGACGAATCGCTGTGATGGCGTTGCACCGCGATTGCAGGAAAGAAGAAACAGTCTCGGAAGATCGTTCCGACAGAGCACCGAAGGACTCGACTCCGCACGCTGGGAACCCCGTAAAAAATAATTTTGACGCATTGTTTGACCGACACCTCGAATTATCCGTGATACTGTGATCCACGACTGTAGAGTTCTGTACCGTACTGTTTAAACGCAACAACTTGTGAGCGAAGAAGTAGCCTCACGTTGAACGTAAGACTGCTTTGAGTTTTTGTCTCGTGTTTGAAAATGGCGCGAAAAAGATCGAAGTCGAAAGTAGGAACAAACAACGTAACTTACGAGTAACCTTTTTTAAGCCTTAGCTTAGTCGTCCAAGTAATTGCGTGCAGAGGAATATGAAATAATAATAGTAGAAAAGTATTTTCCGTTTCATTTCTGAATCTCAAACAGTAACCTTACGGCAGCAACCATGAACAATCGAAACAATGAATATGTGATAGTAATATCTGTCCAGATACATTATTACAAGGTGATCACTTTATGTAAACCATTACGAATCATCGTTGATTGTGACCGATCCACTTGAGGCAAATTCTCTTTTAAAAAAAAGCGTATTAGTGTTGATCCCTTGGAAGTAGTATGGCAATTCCAGTAGGGGGTTCAGATACATGATCCGTAGTATACTCGTTATCCGTAGTATACTCGTTTTCAAATCAATTCACTAAACACAATCTGGTCTGGAATTGTTTGCTGCAAATGGATAGTAGAGGTACAAACTGGACAAAGGATCTAACAGATACTTTTTCCGAGTGAAGCAGTACAACACAGAGTGTCGAGCCTTGCCAAACTAGAGGAAATGTCTCGAAAACCCTGCTAATGAGTATTTCTATTCATCCCAGATTTAAATTTAATAAATTTAATCTATACATACGTAGTAATTCGTAATAATGTTTTTTAAGTGAAAAGAAGGGTCACCGCAAACACGACGTAATATTGAATGCCCGATCCGCTACAATGGTCCTGTGATTCTATTCCGTTCTATTCTTGTGTGGTGATTCCCTTTCCCCGATAATTCCTCCAAAGAACTGGCCTTCGCCGTCGCTTCGCATGTCCAATTTTAGGACCTCTCACGGCGCTGTTTTCGTTCCTGGCGTCAGGCGTTGCTTTTAGCGATCGGCGTGTATGCTCTCCCACACTTGTAGCCAATGGAATTGTTTTGACGTCCAGGGCGGTTGAGATAATACCTCTCGCAGAAGAAACGTCCCCCTCCCCAATTATCCTTGCCATAATCCTAGCTGGTCTACTAGACTGCAGCGATCGACTGGACACGAAACGTTCCCGAAGTTCCGTGTCACGAATCTCCTTCTGAGCGGTCAGGATATTCTGAATGTGCTCTCTCCGGCGCTTCTTAAGCTTCGGAGCTATGCCCCATTCCATTCCCCGAATGATCAGAGGAACTGATATGGTGGCTTGCTCTAAAAAGTCGCTAGAAGCCTGCGAGAAGGGCACCTCCATGCTCGTGCGATAGACAGCCGAAAACTGTGTCACTTCTTCAGCGTTTTGAAGGCGAAAGGCCTTAAGGACTCGATGGCATTCGGCTTGGGATCGAAGCCGGTCTTGTTTGGTGAACCAAAGGTGATGTTTCAACTCCCTCAATTCCGCTTGGGTGACATTAGATGCGTGATAGACCGTAGTCGAGGCGAGGTCTCCGAAATCGACTTTGTGGTTTCTTCGTCGTTTCTTCTTGCTTATTCGTCCGTTCCCACGGTGTGTTCCGCGGTCTGCTGAGAATCCTCTTTGGTCAAGGGTTTCTTCGTCGCTGCTGAAGTCTTCTGAATCGTCGGAACAGATGGAGCCGGGAGCAGAGAGTGGGAACGACACAGACTGCGAGGCCAATTCCTCTCTATATCTTTTCCTGTTGCTTACCGGGAGATTTTGAAACACTGCTGGTGTTTTCAGCGACACAGGTGCCGCAAGCGTTGCCTCGGCCTTCAGGCCCGAGTCGGTGTCGTTGAATAGATAGCCCATAATCAGAGGTGAGAGTGTATCAGAAGTGCAGTATTATGGTTCTAATTCGTACAAAGTGCGAGAAGAGTTCTGTAGTGTTGTAGTGACTAGTGCTGAGTTGTGATGAGATTGTGTTGTGCCCCAGGTAGCTCCCCGGTGGTGTGAAATGTTACGGTGGCTCATGTGGTAAGGTTTACTTCAATTCAGAAGTTCTCAGATTACACATTCTAGATAGGTCATCGCTACATGAGCTTTGTTACCAAGAGATTACTACTATGCAGCAGTACTGTTTAGTAATTATCGGCATTGAAAATGGGTTTTGACCGTCTGGCGTGTCAAGGTGATACAACATCGTATACGAAACGAATAATCAGTCGTTTGAGTTCTTGTGCGACGGAAAACTCCGTCACGCAGAAAGCATTGTGTTCGTCGTCTGTCTTCTTTGCTTTGGTTCGCTGTCAGGTTTTCCCCTTTGGGTCCTCGTTTCGGTTTTTTAATTGAGTTCCGGTAATTTTTGAAAACCTTAGCCTCCCCGCCAATCATCGTCATTGTAATTTTTGCTTTTGTTGTACGAGTAACCTTACTAACGAGATGTACGAAGTAAGATCTTGACCTTACCCCTTAATTCTATCGCTACAAGAACAACAGTGTCAATGTAACGCCACCTTCCTTATCATCTGACGCGCCGTACTCGTACTCATTATCCCCGCATCATCCAACCCCAGCAGAAGAACGTCCGTCCATCAACCTTACCGGGGATGGGTGCAGTAATTTCTTATTGGGAAGTTCGTTCTGGTAAGATTACTTACAAGCAATTACTGGACCTTCCGGAACTGTAAATATTTTCGCGCGAATCGCGCAATTTTTTGAGTCAAACTTGTCAACTCACATCCCCCTTTTGGAACACAATTTGGGGGGATAAACTCGCACATTTTTCTTTCACTTTTTTCGAGACCAAAAAGTGCAAGTTTTCACGGGACTAAAAAACACGTTCTTTTTCAACTCGCATTAAATGCGAGTTTGGTTCAACGGACAAAAAAAGTGCGAGTTTTCTTTGCAAAATTTTTTTTCGAGGGAGTCCATTTGCTAAGAGAGGCGCAATAAGAGAGGTCCTTAATTAAAATTATGCTTGCTGCCCCCCCCCTACGGTATACTTTGTATTATCGACGCGTTGCGGCTGCTTGCTGTCCCCCCCTGTATTATCGACGCGTTGCTGCTGCTTGCTGCTTGCTGCTTGCTGTCCCCCCCCCTGTATTATCGACGCGTTGCTGCTGCTTGCTGCCCCCCCCTGTATTATCAACGCGTTACTGCTGCTTGCTGTCCCCCCCCCTGTATTATCGACGCGTTGCTGCTTGCTGCTGCTTGCTGTCCCCCCCCCGTGTATTATCGACGCGTTGCTGCTGCTTGCTGTCCCTCCCCTGTATTATCGACGCGTTGCTGCTTGCTGCTGCTTGCTGTCCCCCCCCTGTATTATCGACGCGTTGCTGCTTGCTGCTGCTTGCTGCCCCCCCCCCGTATTATCGGCGCGTTGCTGCTTGCTGTCCCCCCTGTATTATCGACGCGTTGCTGCTTGCTGCTGCTTGCTGTCCCCCCCCCTGTATTATCGACGCGTTGCTGCTTGCTGCTTGCTGTCCCCCCCCTGTGTTGTCGACGCAACGACGGAGTCGATTTGTTAATAGAGGCGCAACGATTTGCTAAGAGAGGCGCAACGACGCGGGAGTCAATTTGTTAATAGAGGCAAAACGACGGAGTCGAAAACGACGAGTTTTTGGTTGAAATTTTTGTTGAAAACACTCATTTTCCAAAGAAAACTCGCATTTTTTAAAGAAAACTCGCATTTTTTAATGAAAACTCGCATTTTTTAATGAAAACTCGCATTTTTTTAATGAAAACTCGCATTTTTCTGCTGAAAACTCGCATTTATTGCTGTATATACGTGTTTTTTTTTTAGAGCAAAAATGCGAGTTTTTTTTTACCATAAAAATCCGCACTTTTTTCGATCCCAAAAAATGCGAGTTTCTTTGGGGGAGATAATAAATTTAAGGGGATACCCTCAAAATGACTAACTGCAATACAAAATCGCGCGGTCTGCGCATCGAAAACTATCTTTGTTCCGGAAGGTCCTGGTAACCTTATTATAATTATTACGAAGTAAATTACTTCGAAGTAAATAAATAATAGAAGTAAATTACTGTGCTGGAAACGTGTGCTAGTACGAAGTAAGTTAAGGTTACTCATTTTCTCCTACTTTCAATTACGTAGCGTAATTACGTTAAGGTTACTCTGTATTGTTGAGTACGTAGTAAGTTAATTATGTGTTGCATCATTACATCATTATCAATCGCAAGACTTACTTTCAAACCATGACCCCTGCTTTCAACTTCTTTTCATTGGGATTCCGTTCCGTACGGTAAGATTTACCGGTGGGTCTGAAGAAGTGTTGAAGGTCGAACATCCTGGAGCGGTCGGAAATAGAAAAACGTGCGCACCGCGCGACAGGTTAAGTTTTTTCAAAATGATACATATGAACTTACCGTACATACTACATATATCAACGTGTGATTTACGTATTAATACGTAGAACGAGATAAGTAACGTTCATGAAAAAATCGCCACGATTCAAATTTAAAAAAAAGGGGGAACCGGGAAACTAAAAATTGGGTTTTTTTTACGTAATTAATTAATTACGTACGTAATTAATTAATTACGTACGTAATTAATTAATTACGTACGTAACTAATATTACGTACGATTGGATTTAATTACGTACGATTGGATTTAATTACGTACGATTGGATTTAATTACGCACGATTTCACAATTAAGCTCTTAAGTGGGTTATATCATAATTAAATAAGCTAGATAATAATATTAAAAAATGTACTCAAGCCTCTAGGCTATTACTATAGACGTATAAGGTATACGCGCCATTCAAAGTGCCGCTGATAGCCACTTATTCGGTATGTACGTACTAATATTAAATAGGTGAAGCAGCCAAATTAACGACACAGTAATAATTTGAATAAGCCTTATATCAATTTAAACTTAAGCCTTGTATTAAAGCCTCAAAATTCCTTTAATTTGATGACAAGGACAATGTATACATGTATACGCTACTAAAGAATTCCTACCGGTATCAGCTGTCCCTAGAACCGGGGGACAGCTGATAAGAATTTTGTAGTAAGGTTAATTAAGGTTACTTGCACTAGCGCCACTTTTTAAATGGCGCTGACAGCCACCCATTCGTACGTACGTACCGTCAATTCCTGCTTTAAATCTTACGGTACCGGTACCAGTAAAGGCGCCGTTTAAAGTGGCGCTGACAGCCACTTATTCGTACGGTACTCAGCTCTAGTGATTTAACGCGCAGCTGCTGCTTGCTGTCCCCCTGTATTATCGACGCGTTGCTGCTTGCTGCTTGCTGTCCCCTGTATTATCGACGCGTTGCTGCTGCTTGCTGTTCACCGTATTATCGACGCGTTGCTGCTTGCTGTCCCCTATATATCGACGCTTTGCTGCTCCGTGCTGTCCCCCCCTGCTGTATCGATTTTATCTTGGCTGCGCTAGGGTATCCCTTTACAGTACAAAAACAACGCGTCGGACCTAGCAAAACCCAGTACGTTATTCGCTGCTCGCTGCTGCTTGCTGTCCCCCCCTGTATTATCGACGCGTTGCTGCTGCCTGCTGCTTGCTGCTTGCTGTCCCCCCTGTATTATCAACGCGTTGCTGCTTGCTGTGTATCGACGCGTTGCTGCTTGCTGTCCCCCCTGGTGTATTATCGACGCGTTGCTGCTTGCTGTCCCCCCCTGTATTATCAACGCGTTGCTGCTTGCTGTGTATCGACGTGTTGCTGCTTGCTGTCCCCCCCCCCTGTACTATCGACGCGTTGCTGCTTGCTCCCCTGTATTATCGACGCGTTGCTGCTTGCTGTCCCCCCCCTATGTATTATCGACGTGTTGCTGCTTGCTGTCCCCCCCCCCTGTACTATCGACGCGTTGCTGCTTGCTGTCCCCCCCTGTATTATCGACGCGTTGCTGCTTGCTGTCCCCCCCTGTATTATCGACGCGTTGCTGCTTGCTGTCCCCCCCCCCCTGTATTATCGACGCGTTGCTGCTTGCTCCCCTGTATTATCAACGCGTTGCTGCTTGCTGTCCCTTCCCCTGTATTATCGACGCGTTGCTGCTGCTCGCTGCTTGCTGACCCCCCTGTATTATCGACGCGTTGCTGCTTGCTGTCCCCCCCCCTATCGACGCGTTGCTGCTTGCTCCCCTGTATTATCGACGCGTTGCTGCTTGCTGTCCCCCCCACTGTATTATCGACGCATTGGTTGCTGCTTGCTGGATGCTGTCCCCCCTGTATTAAATTTGTTTTCCACATAAAACCCTGTACAATTTGTACTGGAAAATCGAATTTTTTGATTGGCTCATTCAAGACAGCCATTTAGCGTGACTTTTAGCGCCACTTAAAGGGGCTTACCTTACCAGTAAAGGCGCCATATGTGGCTGTTAGCGGCACTTGAAAAGGCGCATACATTGTCCTTGTCATCAAATTGAAGCAATTTGGAGGCTCTAATGAAAGGCTTATGTTTTACATTGATATAGGGCACGTTTAAATTGTTATTGCGGTATTAAATTGGCTACTTTACGTATTTAAGCCACATAATTGCGTAATTAATCTTCAATCGTACGTAATTAAATCCAATCGTACGTAATATTAATTACGTACGTAATTAATTAATTACGTACGTAATTAATTAATTACGTGAACCAAAAACAACTATTTTTAGTTTCCCGGTTTTAGTTTCCCGGTTCCCCCTTTTTTTAAAAATTTGAATCGTGGCGATTTTTTCATGAACGTTACTTATCTCGTTCTACGTATTAATACGTAAAGCACACGTTGATATATGTAGTATGTACGGTAAGTTCATATGTATCATTTTGAAAAAACTTAACCTGTCGCGCGGTGCGCACGTTTTTCTATTTCCGACCGCTCCTGAAACCGGTATTTGTTTCTTAGACTACACGTGCTAAACAACGTAAGATTACCGGTACGAACGTATCTACAGCGCCAAATTCGTCGAAGAAAGGATCGGTTTCCAATTTTTGGTCTATCGAGCAGCGGACAGGACGCTGACCAACTTGGGATTGAGGCTCGCCTGCTTTCATCAAAATGACCAGTGGCAGCAGTGGCCACCGTGGGATGAATCATCCTCAAAATGCTACTTCGTGAAGTAAGTAAGAGTATCTAACTTTGGCACGCCGACAGCTCATAATAATATTGTAGCCGTGGTGATCGTAACTGTACTGGTTGGTAACCTTACTTAAAATACTTCGCGTATTTTCTTCGCGAATTGAGCTGATGTTCCGAACCCTGAGAAAGGCTTTTTGAAAAAGAAACTCGACCACTTTTCTTACATCTAACAAAAAACAGACCTCGACTTCCTTGGCAGAACATAAAAACCAATGATTCCTTCTTTTCCCACTGAGACCTCCACCCGTCACAACTCAATTGTCAAAAAGATCATGCATATTCATTTCAAAGTGAAACTAAGGAATCAATGAATTGAGATGCCAGAAGGAAACAAGCATCCACCTTAGTCTCTCATTTCCATCGAATTATGCTGAGATCATGAAGTGCATTATTGTCAAATCGGACTGGATATGCGTATTATACTCGTACTTTGTGTTTCTACTATGTTTGCCAACTGCAAGAATGTAAGACACTTCGCGCAATAGACTCCTTGAAAAATGGATTTTATGATTGAAATAACTGTATTTACATGGCAATCAGTTGTATGACAATCAGTAGTAAAACGTTGAGGGTGTACACTCTACACTCATCGTCGTTTATCAATCTGCACCTGTTCACCTAGAAATGAATTTGTTACAAAAGATAATGTAAGCTTCATTGGTTCACAGGGTCGATTTATCACTGCCTATTACATAGCTACAATACAGCACTGAAAATGAAAAAAAGAAGGTACCAACAAATACCCAGATATTGCGACTGTGGTACTCACTACTACACAGAGTACTTGTCCCTTCACACCTTGTCATTTCTAAGTACGTGTCACTTTGAACTTCACCATCATAATGTGACTATTGTCAGAATGCATGTGTGCTGTCAATGAAAGAACTACGAGCAATCAAATCGATTATGAATTTCAGAAGAAATGCATTCATTACAAATAAATCTGAATGGCATGAAAACATTGTCTCAAATGCGTTGCGACGTTCATTATATTTCAATGAGATGTTCAAAACGCATTTTGCTCTCTTCATCTCTGGATGTCATGGCCCCTAATATTTCCAAATACAATTCACCGTAGCCAACGTATTCAAATCCCCCCGTATAAAGCTCCGGCTCTGTCGTACCGTTAGTTTCTGAGCCAGGAACAACCACGGCAGGTTCAATTTGGGTATCTTCGTGCCATTCGTTGAATGAATTCACAATTACCATGTTGTCCACGAGGGGGTCTACCAATCGCAGGGCATGTTTTAGCTGATACCAAAAGAGACTACCTTCGTTGGAATCTGCTGTCAACCGCCTTGAAAGAGGAGGATTGTCTTTATCCAATCGGACGCCTCGATCGTTGTATCCAGGAGAGACGGGTGGAACGTATCGACAATTTTCTTCCAATGCCTGTTTTTTCCATTTTTCTTGTTCAGCGTAGTATGTTTCCACTGCATCCTTTCCGGCATAGCCATCGGGCCTTCCGCTTGATCCGTATACGTCATAATTGGTCACAGCATCAAAATACCAGAAAGGAACGAACTCTTCGTTGGGATCTGGAGCAGACTGGAACACATGATCACCGACGAGATAAAGGTTGTGTCCACACTTGCTCGCTTCGCTTCGCATGGTCAAGAGGGCCTCTTCTAACACACCGTCTCTGTGCAGCACACGCGTAACGTAAACAAACAAAACGGGGCGCCCATCGATCTTGTAGTAATTCGGATTGTCGAAGTAATTTTCGCAAATGTATTTGATGTCACTACGGGGTGTAGACATATCCCCCTTGATTCGACCAGTAGTTTCATAATGCAAAGCAATCTTGAGATTGCCAATATCCTCGTGCTGCAGGATGACATCTTTCGTGTTCGTGTCCTCAATGCGGCCGGGTCCCCACCAGGATGTTACCAAGAGACCAATGTTGGCTTGGCGAAACCACTTCATGTGCTGCGCTATGATCTGGGGATCGGAATCGTTGTATTCTCCCAAAGCTGGTTGTTGAGGCGGAGTCAAATTTCGTCTTAGGTAACCTCCACCGTTGTGGAATTCGTCACCATGCCAAGGGTAGTAATATGTCCCTACCAAGTAGTCACTGTTTGATCTGTAATCGTACGTTCCGTCGGCCCCTTCTGATTGTTGCTCTTGATTAGTATTCATAGTCAACTTATTCCATAAACCAGTAAAAATATTTAGAAGTTCCGGTTTCACAATGAGAAAGGCAAGGGCTACCGAAAAAAGTGCCAAAAACATTGCCAGCACGACACAACAGCAAAATCGAGTACAACAGCGGGTCTTTTTCTTTGGCGCGTTATTCTGTAGTTCGTCATCTCCATCGCTGCTACTCGGCAGGGTGAGGGAACCAATAGAATCCTGGTCCGTTTTCTTGCGACTCCTCCTGGACTCCGATAAATTCAATGAGTTGCTGCTATTCCTTATTAGCGAAGGGTTCGATCGAAGGTTCTCCAGGAAAAAATAATCTTTGAGACTGTCGCTACCAGTGCTGGACGTTTCAGTGAGTAATTCTGGCTGCTTTTTGCTTCGAGCTTCGAACTTTTGGCCTGGGGACCTAAAAAGATCGGCGTCATCCACATCATTATCATCAACATCACAGCCCGTTGTCGTTGAACTCGTACCACCGCATAAGTGCTTTTGTATTTGAAACCAGTGGATGATGTCGTCCTTACTTATAATCCAATCGAACATGTTTGCTCGCAGTTCACTTCCCTTCAACTTTACTGATTACTTCGTAATTAATTAATGGATCTTTTGGTAAGGTCTCTCGCGCTCCGGATGCTGAATGGATAATTGTCCCTCTGGTGATCGACGACAAATAATAATGGTTCTGTCGTGTGACTTCGAATTGTGAGGATAAAATTTTCAATACTGGAATTCTCGCGCCAGTCATCTCCATCCGAGCGCAGCCTCTCCGTTGGGATCTGCCCGACCAAAATTTTGAGCAAGGTAAAGTCATTCTTTTTCATCATTATTTAGTGGAGAAATTACAGTAAGATAAGTAAATAATTTAGCATTCCAGTCTTTCCAGCACCCGGGTATTCATAGTAAAATTGATAAATAATAAGCCCCGCGCTATTTTTTGGATATTCACATAAACGCGTTAGTGTCTGCTCCGGGTTAAGGCTAACGTACGTACGAGGAAGTGCAAGTAATTTATGCATCGTAAATTACTACCCGAAATGATGGTGTCTTGTCGAATCAATTCCGAAGTAGAAGTAAGATTACGAATACCAGGTAACCTTACGTGTACCCGTACCATACCCGTCCAAGTGCGTACCAATCAGAGTAGGGTAATCTTACCGTACGAGGTGAAAGTAACTTACGACTAAACTTGTCTGATATGAGTAAGGTTTAACCACCAAAAAATAAAAAACAAGAACAGGAGTCGTGGAAAAAAATCGGTAACCTTACTCGATTAGATCATGCAGTAACACGGAAAGTGAGAGATACGGTACCCGTCCTGTAGATGATGATGAATAATGACAAGACAACATCATACACTAGAACCTGGACACTCTCAATCGGTAATTTATCAGGATTTCGGAAATTGAAAGGAACCGTGATGATCGAAGAGTCGCGGGAAGTTGCGGAATCCACAGACTTCGTAAGCGACATTGATAAATTGGAGACAGGGTGCGAATGGAGGGACAAAGCGAAAGAGACACTGCCGAAATCTACGAAGACGACGAACATGGATATTTGACAGACCGAGATCCAAGGGAATTCCCTCAGAAGGAAGAGCCCTCAGAAGCAAAGGCAAACAGTTTGCCATTTGCCGAATTCTTGTGCTTCCGCCTCGAAAAACTGTGGAAGAATAAACGAGAAAAGCAAGCCAGCAGAAGATGGAAAGAAAAACAGAAGCTGGACTATATTCTTCCGAGGGACATGATTGACGATCTGAACGGGCAGACTATTTTCCCATATCTGAGACTGCTCCTACCGGAACAAGATTCTCGACGCCAGTTTCATGTGAAAGAGAAAAAAATCGCAGATGCATACTGCAAAGCGCTATCTCTTGCTGGAACAAAATATAACGATATGCTTATGGTACGAATGGAGCACGAAATTTGTGGTAGAGAATCGCAAGGTCATTTTATTCTTGTCGGTCAGTTTGTCTTCTATTCCTTACATCGTTTTCTTTGACCATGGCGATCAATGGGGTTGACTGAAAGAATTTTACTGATCCTCAAATAGCTCCCCCGAACATTGCGGGAGATTTATCGCTAGTAAGCGCACAAGTCGTTTTCCGTGTTACTTGATATTGTACGCCAGTCAGTCGCTCTGACTCTCCACCTGTCCTTCCCTCTTTTTCAAACACACAAAACTCAATTTCTTGAAGGTCATTGAACACGTTCTCGAGTCAGTACGGTCTAAAAAGAGGCATTCTGATCTCACGGTGGGGAAAATAAATTGTTTGTTAGATGAGTTTGCAAATTTGAAAGCATATCAGAAACAGAATACCAATAGCAATAGAGGTTCAGCTCATCACAATCATGAATGGAGAGAATCACTTCACCGGGATAATAGCAGCGGAAAGAATCAAAATGTTGTTGAAAAGCAGAAAGATGGCAACTTGAGATCTAACTGGCTAAAACGTGTAATTGACATGGGATTGAGTCCATCTGAACATAAATGGTTGGTGCGAATACTTCAAAAAAAGGTAAGTCAAACAATATAGGGAGGTGGCCGTTGAAGTCGACAAACAATACTGATGTTATTGTCTTCTTCCATTATGCGAAACTCAAGATGGAAATGGGCTTAGGATATGTTACAGTGTTGAAGCACATTAGTCCCTATGCGACAGAGCTCTGGTGAGTAGCTCGATCGTTCTTACAATTTTCAAAGGTACCATCTAAATTTTGCAGTCTTGAGTCATATTGTTCCTCTCACAGTGACGGCCCTGCTTTTACTCCGCGACAACAATGCATTCCATGGCGATTAGGAATGCGCACAATAACCTTCAAAAAATTTGCACTATTCTGGCCGACCCAGCATATGTTGACCACCGGAGGGAAAAGGAAGCATTGCATAGTAAAGGGCAAGGAAGTTCGTCGATTTGGGAGCCCCAGGTTCAACCAGCAGAATTAGGAAATACTCTTTCACCTATGATTTCTATTCGTAGCTCTTTCGAAAAACTCATGTCACAAACTCAAACGCATCACGAAGAGTATCTGAAAAAGTTTTATCCTTCATCGAGCAAAACCCATCGACCTCTATCAATTCAATTTCCTGCTCTGACCGCAGAGATTAAATTGGATGGAGAACGTATGATAGTCCACATCAACAATGGACGAGTAAAAATGAATACAAGAAATGGCAAGTGGTACACTGAACTTTACGCACCTGTTTTGGGACCCCCGTTGCGACGTTCCTTAACAAAGTATTCCAATGTTAACGTGATATTGGATGGCGAGATTGAATCTTGGGACAATCTGAACAAAATCTTGGTTCCTTTTGGAGAGAACCGTACCGTGGCAGCTTATAGAAGAGCTTACCTGAGCCATAATGGGATGATTGATCCGATCGACACTGAAGAACTGCACGATAGGAATGATGATACTGTTATGAGAGCAGCAAAAGATTTTTACAGAGATAGATCAATGAGCCGAGAGGAAATGATAGATCGAGGCAGCAATTTTTGGCTGAAATTCAGAGTATTTGATATTCTTCATGTTGCCGGGAATGATAAAGATCGGCTTTTCGAAGATTGTAGGATCGGCCCAGATGAAAGAGATAAAAACGGCTCCATAATCCATATGCCTTTGATGAAACGGAAACAAATATTGTATCAAATTATTACCGTGCAAGAAAATGAAGTTGAAATATGCCCAACGGTTGTTATACGATGCAATGGAGAGGCCGTTTTGGGAGAGGAGTATTTTTCCACAACTAATCAGATCACTGAATTTGGATACCCCGCCACGATTTTGGATTCTACGCAGGCAATTCTCCAGCAGAGACTAGAAAATCTTGAAAGTCTAGATATGCGGCGTAAACTTGGCAGAAGCGATAATGAAATACACAAAATGCGAGCGGAGGCGATGGAAAGTTTTTATACAAAAGTTGTTGAAGAGTACAAGTTTGAAGGATTAGTAGTGAAAGACCTTGCCTCACCCTATCTATTCGGGAGTCGCAAGTTCTGGTGGAAATTCAAGCCAGATTACGAAACAGATGAAGCAGTTGATATTGATGTAAGTCTTTTCGCCCTGACGCCATCCCGATGTCTATCATTAAAAGGATTTATTCATTTGTTGATTTTTGCTCTTTGTTCCAGGCTGTCATTATCGGTGCGACATTCGCAACGGGTGTCCGTAACAGTGGCACTCCCTCTGCATTCCTTTTAGGCGTAGTTGATAAATTTGATGAGACTTGTTTTATGACTCTGAATACTATTAATGCGGGGTCTACATCGAGAGATAATATGGGAGAAATCTTGAAGCATACTGGATTCAGAAAAGGAGGAGATGAACCAATGGAACTAGGCAAATGGTTTCGAGAAGATAATTTCGAACTTCCGGGTTTCATTTCGAAGCGATCGTTCCAGCGTAACTCGACAGAGGATTTTCAAGGCTGGGCATTCAATAAAACAAAACATTATCCTGATATTTGGATAGATCCGAACGATTCAGTTATGCTAACAGTGAAAGGAGCAGAATTAGTTGTGAGCGTAAGTTAATTCTAATTTACTATACTAATCTCTTCACAAATGTTTGCTTCTCTTTCTCACAATATGTTATCGCCGGTCGCTCATTAAACACAAAGGACGAATACTCTGTGGGACTGACGCTACGGTTTCCACGAATCAAGAAGGTTCGTTTGCAATCTGTGCATGGCGACGAGAAGAAGGTGACAGAAACTACAACCGATGATGAAATATGGAAAATTTTCGATGAGGCACGTTCAAAACGTTTCGATGCAGATTCGCTTATTAGAAGTAACCGTCGACCGGGTGACGGAACTATATCTATGCAACGGGGATGCCGCTTTTTGACACCCGCTGAATATCGAATAAAAACCAAGAAACGCAAGCACAAAGGAATCAGTTCACCGTCGATTCAGGTTCCAAAAGTTACAAATTACAAGTCACACGTTTTGGACGGGTTAAGTTTTTGTGTTTTGGAAGGAGTTTACTCGTTTGATGCCAATAGTTTAGACGGACAGGTAGCTCTGCAAGAAGGATGGGCTCATGAGGCGAAAAATGTGAAGACCGAAAAGGACGTGATAAGATTCATCATAGAGCATGGTGGAAACTACAAGGCGGAAGTTGTAGGTTCCCCGAAGGAATACATAATTGGGGGCACCGAGGGTGATGCTCGTGTAAAGCAACAAATGATTGGACTTGAACGTGCAAAGTCTCTTATTGATTCGAAAAACAAGGCCGACAGACCACTCGTCTCTGTGGCAAAACATCATGATGGCATAATTAAATGGACTTTCGTTTATTCGTTAGTTCATCGACTACAGCAAAGTTCGGACAACAACCTCACGCCAGACCAACATCAATATCTTGATCGAGTTCCTAGCAACTTTCGAAAGGAGAGCAATGCAGAAGCTTTGTTTTCGTTGAACCGTCGAATGGAAGTTAACGAAATGGAACATGTCCTCAAAACCGATGATGTTGTGAAGGTCCCTCCATGGCAATTAAAAGGTTTGATTGACCTTCCAAAAGAGGAACGTTGGGTTCTCTCTTCCAGATACACATCCCTTTGGCCGTATAAGGACGATACAGAAACCTCGTATGAAAGAAAAGCGGTTGTCCTCTATCCAGATATTTTTAGGCATGGATACGGTTTCATTGAAGAGAAGGATGCAGTGGATGAAGCATTAGCTCTTGCCGAATCAACGCGATGGAATCAAATTGCAAACCAACTCGATGAGATTACATCGGTGCTGCCGTTAGTATCTATTATGGGAGGCTTGACTACACCCCATTTGCATACTGGTGTGACGCATATTATTTGTCTCATGAGAGATGACAGTGAACATCCATACAAAGATACGATGTCTCTGGATGTCTTCGTTTCTAAAGAACGTGGACACCGCTTGATGCAATATCTCCGTCAGAATTTTCCCCATCGGAATGAGCTGAAGTTGGTTTCTCCGAATTGGATCCGCAATATGCTTGTACTTGATTGAGCGAAGCAATCTTTTTTTGGGCTTTATGGAGTAGTTGTAGTTCACTCGCACTGGTCGGTCTGAAATGGGAATGATAGTGCGGTATCTAAAATTAGTGAGGGATTGAACTAAGAGTTTAAAATTTCTGAACATTCATTACAATAGTATCAAGACTTTCGCATTTTAAATCAACAGTGACAAAACCCATGGCTTTTCTTTTGTAGATTGACTCGGCATATCCGTTGAGAACTGGATGGTGGACACCAAGCAAGAAAATAACTGTTTGCGACACCATAATTAAAAATCGATAGTTTCCATAACAGAATTACTCGGTTCACTTCCTCACGACGCCCCAAGTATTGTTAGCCTTCGGTTTTGGTTTGCGGTTTTGACCATGACAGCGTTTATGTCAGAAGCCGACATGGCACGTGTGTCCACATCGTCGATTGCAATAATAATATCACCGGGAAAAATCTTTCCAACCAACTTGCTCTCCTGGTTGACCTTGTGGACTACTGGGCCTTTTACAGTGGTATCTATTATAACTCCCAGTCTACCTGCAGGTGCCAACACCTTCCGCATTGATGTGTTCTTGTTTTGATCGGCTTGGAATTTATCACTGATATCGATATCGTGTTCATTCTCATCGTCGCTGCTCCTTAAATTGGAAGGTAACATTGCCAGCTCAGACTTGGTCAATTTCAATTCACTTGGAATGTTTTCAATTTGAGTGTTTCCAAAATGGTCATAATTGAAATTGTCCTTCTTATTTTCGGCCTCTGATGTACTGAGAGCCTCGGTATCTGATGTCTTGCCACCTTTCATGCTAACATGAGGAATTTCGCGAATGGGTATGCTGCTATCATCACCATGTTCAGAGACACCGGCTAGACTATTCATACTTCCAATCCCCACGACACTTGCTTCGATACCGGGTTCCAGACTGTATGCATACGAGTTATTATCAGTACCGTATGAATGAGTGGAATGGACTTTGATAGTGCTTCCATTCGTATATATAGATCCCGAATCAGCATACGATTGATTGTAAGAATACATGGCATGTGACTCAACATCACCTGTGCTACTAGCGAGGTCACTCGATTCGATGTCGATACGAAGGTTCTTGCCATCGTTTGAGTGTTCGCTTCTGAGGAGACTTCTCTCTGCAATTGAATCTCCCATACTCGTTGGGCTATTTTTTCCTTTGCTATTTCGCATCCATGGATTACTTTTCCGAGGAGACGGTGGCATGTCATCGGAATGTCCTTCTTTTTTGGGTTTCTTTGAAAAACATTTGTAATATACCAAAAGAGCTGTACCAATCACCAAAACAGTACAACCGATAGCAATTCCAATTATCACTCCCAAAGATAGAGCATTTCCTTCCATACTATCCGTCGCACTAGCGCTTGGATCTGGCACTGGATAAACATCATCTTTCATGTCCTTTTCCACAGTTTCAACGGCTGGAGGATCCTCTCCTGTATCATCGCCAACAACGTCGTTTTTGTCGTTGCTTACATCTGGGTCGATAGAGTTTGGTGCGAGATCATCCGTATAAGACTCTGTTACTGTAGCGATAACAATGTCGCCGAAACTCAGAGGATCCTCCTCCTCCTCGTCGTCGTCGCCGTCGTCCAAATCCGATGTGATGGTGAGATTTGTGATCTCGTCAGTACCTGAAAAGTTGCCATAATCAAATAGATCGTCATCATCAATCTCAAACATGCTCAAGTTCGTTGTATCTTCTATCAAGGTCTGGATGGCATCGCCAAGAGATAAGGTAGAATTTTCAACGGAATTCACGATATCGGATTGAGTTGCGTCGGCACCATCCTGCCTCTGCGAGATGGTGAAACTCGGGCATACGCAAAGAAGGAAAAAGACAACGCCCATGAGTGAGTTGCTGTCAAAGGTGGAAACTTTCATTTTTTTGTTTCACTAGATCCGAAGAATATTCATAGTATTGGTCAAAAGAGGGATGGCTTCGTTTGGCAGGGTGACGGTGTTTGATTGATGGTGATTCGTCAAGACGATGTAATGGATCAAAACCTCTCATGTATTGCTGCCTGTACGTACAAGTACTGATACGCAGTTGGGTTTAAAAAAAAGATAGGTCATTGCTTTCAATGTGGAAACGAGATTGATTGATGATTCCGTTTTCAGACAAGTACAATATCATATTTTTCAAATTGGCTGGTTGGCGCGTGGAAGTTAATTACGGTTACGAAAGAGTTAAATACGAGGTGTACTACTAGCAACCGCGAGTCCTTCTGGTCTTCGGGACGAGTACGGAAGTCCTGAGAGCGGGGGTTCAAAAACAAAATTAGTCCTAATGGTACAGTAAGATTACCGTACGTGCCGAACTGTCAATTGAACTCGTAGGAAGTGTTCGTAGCGGTAATCTTACCTACGTAGTACTTTGTACTGAATGGGGTACATACGGGAAAACAAAATTTCTGATGAAAGTACCGTACTAATATGAATAAGGTTACGAGTAATCTTACCCGGTAAGGTTAATCTCTTATTACTTGTAATTCACGATCTAACCTAATCGTCTTGGCGGCAGCAGAAGGGCATTAGTATTCGAATTCCTACCACTCTTTAAGACTTACCGTACTGGTATGGTAAAACCTTACCTTAGGCATTGAGTGATTCCCGAAAACATTTTTTTGCATTTTTTAATAACGGTCGGCACACATTGAAATTTAAGTTTTCGGGCAACAGTTTAAACCTTAGTCTCTTTTAATGCAAAAAATGTCAACTCTTGACCAAATTTAGACAGTCGTTGCACCTCGACCGTCATAATCTGATACTCCAAAAAAATTCCCAACGGAATCTAAAAATCAAAAACCTGATCGAAATTTTATGTCACCACCAACGGAACATGTGTTCAAACTGTCAGAACCTGTGATCAAAAATTTGGAACATGTGTACCTTTTTTTGCATTGAAGCTGAGGTTAATTGTTTCCGGCCATCCCTTCTTGTTATACCTCCTGCTGTTGCTTGCTGTTTGAACATCACCACCACCAGCATGCCTAATACTAGTAGTAGTAGTAGTAGTAATCCAGCAGCAGCACGAGCTGGAAGAAAATGTGGCGCTGGTAATTACAGCGAGTCGGAGCTGACTCATCTGTACGACATTATGGAGGATGTCAGACCAATCGGACCTGACGAGTGGCAGGAGGTGGCTGATAAACACTCGGAAAACTATCCAGGAAGAGATGTTAATTCAATCCAAAGAAAGTATGCTAGTCACCACAGGCAAACAACACCAACTGGAGATCCAAAGTATCCATGGTGGATCAAAAGGGCAAAGAAAATCAAGTATTTGATTGGACTGAAGGCCGAGATTGGAGAGGGGGAAGATGTCTATGATATTGAAACCAGAGTTTTTAGTAATCGTTGGTCAGGAGAAGAAGGAGTGGAAGAACAAGAAGAACAAGACCCACTCAACAACAAGGAAGAGCAACCCAAGAACAACAACAACAACCACCAACCGCACAACAACAATTTAGTGTCGGTCCACCTCTTGCTCAGCCTTCCCAATTGACGCTTGATGATCCACCGGATGTTGTAACAGTACCAAGTCCGCATACAGCAGCATCGAGAACACCAAGAACACCAAGAACACCACAAGCAACATCAACAGTGACAACAGCAGCAGCAAGAACAACACCAACGCTAACACCAGAACATTCAAGCATTTCGAATGCTTCCTCCAGAAGATCTGTAAGTCATGCCACAGTACACACCAGACCCACAGAAGGAGCTACTTTGCTGACTGTTCTTCACAGTTGTATTGAATTACAGATGATACAATTTGCGCATCGCGCATTTTGTCCGACGTTCCGATGTTCCAGTATTAAAAATACGTAGATTTCTACACAACTTTACCATGCGATATCTCGCTTCCTTTTACACCCCCAATCACAACCCCAGGACCTACACATACTAACAGCGACCTCGCCTCTTTGATTCTGCTATTTGTTCAGTTGCTCGATGCTTTGTTTGGTTGAGTTGGTTGCCAATTCACCACTCCACGGACGATCGATCGGCAACAGCAGCAGCAGCAGCACCAAGACCGACACATAATTTTTTACAGCACCTCCAGTACAGATTCTACCGTACAGCAAGTACAGCAAAACCGACAACGATCTGTTCTCCCAGCTCCATTGCAAGGCCCCTAAGTATAACTTATACTTAATGTTCTACACTGTTTCCAAGCTGCTTAAGTGATTCTCACTTAATGTTCTACATTCTTCAAAGTTCCTTGCTGAGTCCTCTTAAGTCTTTTCAAGTCGAAGTTCACGAACAGCCCCTTCCACTGTAGGAATCTTTCTACAAGAAATTCCAGCTGTCATCTGTTTTCAAGTCCATTGCCCTGCTGGACCATAAGTGTTTCACTTATGGTCCTACTATTTCTGGACCCAAGCCCCAAAGCTGCTAAGTACAGCTCGCTTATGGCTCAACTACCTACTTATACCTCCCAGATGTACTTTATAAATGTCATCTGTTTCCAAGTCTACTGCCCTGATGGACCCTAAGTGTTCTCGCTTAGGGTCCTACTGTTTCCTGACCCAAGCCCCAAAGCCACTAAGGACAGTTTGCTTAAGGCTCCACCACCTACATAACCCTCTCAGGTGTACAGTATAAATGTCATCTGTTTTCAAGTCTACTGCCCTGATGGACCATAAGTGTTTTTGCTTATGGTCCTACTGTTTCCTGACCCAAGCCCCAAAGCCGCTAAGTACAGTTCGCTTAAGGCTCTCCTACCTACATAACCCTCTCAGGTGCACACTTCAACTGTCATCTGTTATCAAGTCTACTGCCCTGCTGGACCATAAGTGTTTTCGCTTATGGTCCTACTGTTTTCTTACCCAAGCCCCAAAGCCGCTAAGTACAGCTTGCTTAAGGCTCTCCTACCTACATAACCCTCTCAGATGCAGTCTTCAACTGTCATCTGTTTTCAAGTCTACTGCCCTGATAGTCCATAATTGTTTTCGATTATGGACCTACTGTTTTTCTGACCCAAGCCCCAAAGCTGCTAAGTACATGTTACTTAACTCTCCACCACCAACATATATCCCTCCAGTTCAAAGTACAGCTGAGACCTGTTTTCAAGCCTACAGCCCTGATGGTCTTTAAGTGTTATCACTTAGAGCCCCTGTTTCCAAGCTACTACAGGAGAGCAAGTTCAAGTTCGAACAGAAGGCCAGCTGTTACAAATTTGAATTTGGTAGTAGGCTCCACTGCCTCTAAGTGATGTGCAGTACACGGTAATTAAACGAGCATTACCTGGGAAATTTTGCTCGTGTTCTGGAATGTGTTTGAGGATGACTACTCGCATTACTGATGCTGCAATCCAGCATTAAGAGAGGAGTTTTGCTTTTGTACGCTGACCACTAGCATTACAGATACTATGTATCTAGTCAAGGGTTTTGCTTGTGTCAGCTGACCACTAGCATTACTGATGCTTTACAGCAGCATTCAAGGGACAGTTTTGCTTGCGTCTTTCCCTTTCACATTCTTGTCACCCCGTCTCCTGTACGCTTTGCAACAGCAGAGTCCGTTGTGCTCTGGACTGGTTTGTTTTTTTCCTGTTTCTTACCAAGGTTCGTTTGCCAAATTGTCGTCTTTACAACCTGGGGCATAATCCCCCATGGTTGAGGCGGCGCGTCGTTCTACAACTTGGGGCCTAACCTCTCTTCGATTGAGGCGAGGATAAAGTCTGGTTACAGACTGAGTAGCTTTTAACCACCTTCGGTGGATTTTCCTACTTAAATAAGTATATTATTATTGTATTGAATTACAGATGAAGCATCTAGAGAGAGCAGAAGCAAGAGCAGAAGAAACATGGAAAGAAGCCAAAGAAGCCAGGGAAGAAGCACGTTGCGATCGATTAGTATTCATGCAAGCCATTCAACAACAAGGAACATGTAAAGAAAAGGAGAATAAGTATACCGGTGGACAGTAATTTGAGGAGTTCTTCTATTGCGTGTCTTTTTATCTTCAGAAGACAAACGGGGGTGATTGTAAGCTGCTGGGGCTAAAAATCTAGTGTAGCAGTAGTAGGAAAGGCAAACAATTCAAGCAGCATTGTTTTGTTGATTACATTAAGCGGGACGAGTGGTTGTCGAGTCGGTTGTCAATTCGATTCAATTGTCAATTGGATTGTTGGTGTTTTTGCTGGAGAACTCCCCCCCCCTTGTTGTTAAGGATGCAAATCAAGCAAAATGGAAGTTTTTTTTGTTTTCCGAATCAAGCCGGCATGCGCTAGAAGTTCGGCTAATGACTTTTTTGTTTTTGCAGGTGGGATTCCAAATTCCAAACTGTCCCAAGTTGGCACCAACTGGCATTGACCAGCGTTGGCTGGCATTGACCGTGAAATTGGCATTTGTTCAGTGCGCTTAAAAATAAACGTTGATAAATGGAAAATGCAAAATATGTTTTCGGGAATCACTCATTTACGGTAATTGTAAAGGACTCTCATTCAAAAATGTTTCGGAAGCGGGATACGGAATGGCAGCTGTACGGTACTTATTCACTCAACCTAACACCGCAGCTTGTTTCCACTTTGACAGACATTGGAGATAATTGTTGATGTTTGCTGTTCGTTACTCCAACTGTTGCTTTCTAGGTGCAGTTTTGCAGGTCTCAGCACGACTAGTACTAAACTCAGAAAGTTGCTACTAGAAGAAGTTGCAGGAAGGAAACACCGCCACCACTACCCCACCACAATGCATGCTAAGAGATGAGAAAAGTTACTACTGCACTCCAACTCAGGATATCTCCTTTGCTGCCTGAAGTATTCAGAGTGGTACTTCTTGTTATTCTAGCACCTGTAACAATTCCAACAGGGGTTGTTTAAAACATTGCTTATAATATTTTTTGCATTCTCGTGCTTTCAACAGCCGTACTCACCATCATAGACACGTATTTTTCAAGCTCATAGATAAAGATGTCAAGGTTGGTAGCTCTGGGGCATTTCCGCCGTACTGTCAGTGGTGTACACGCTCCAAACTCCGAATGATATTATATGTAATATTCGTTCTGATTAGCAAGAGTATTCGAATTCGGGGACACCACACCTTCTTTTCTCGCGTTTGATTTCAATAATCGTTTCGATATTGGAGAGGATATGAAAGTTGTTTTGAGTCTATCAGGGCGATCTTTTTTTGAGCGCTTTGTATCCACTATCAGCGACTTTGGCGAAAATACAACTGGTGAAAAGACTGATGTCCGTGTTTTCGGATAGTTGTCGACGCCCTCTCCTATCATGCCGCTACCGACCGATATATCAACGTATTCGATCCTTTTGTCGACACTGCGTGCCGGAGTAGTTGGATAGCTCAACAAAGAATCCCCGTCTTCCATCATTCGAACAGGCTCTAGCCGAGGTAAATGTTTCTTCTTCTTGCTATGAAACATCTGCAGTATTCGTTGTAAAAGTGATGACGTCTGCGATCCACTGTCCACGTGCGTTTCAAAGTCATCAGTACATACTTCTACACCGGAAACCCCGTCATTTTGATCGCCATCTTCGTCCGTGTTGAAGGACGAAGTTGCCATAAGGATTGCTTCCAAAGAAGTGCCTTCATTTGACACTCGCTTTTGTATCTGATGTTCAATTTCTCGTTTTCTCAATCGAGCGTACTGCCCTTTTTGCTCTGACACCTCGTCCCCTATCGTGTTACCAAGTTGGTGCGACTCGCTCTCAACCTTTGGCGTATTTCCTGTGCATTCATGACTCTTTTTTCTTAGAATACTTTGCTTTGAGTAAGCCAAAGACGAACTGTCTTCGTTACTTAACAGCTTTAGCCCGGCTAAAGAATCCTCGTCCAAATTTATTTGAGTATCCTGTTGTATGCCACACGAGCAAGGCACAGAAGATTACATGATTAGATAATGTTGCGAATGCAGTCAATTTATCACGACTTTCATCTTGCCACTTACAAGATAATCGTTGCGTTCGATGTCGTCCGTGATATCGTCACTCCTTTTCTTGTCTTCGGGTTTCACCATTTGGTCACTGTCATCGGTTGATGTTTGTTCTAGCGAGGATAAAGGATGCATACTGGACTTTCCACAAAACCTACGGGGTCTGTCATGATGACCTTGGACCATTTTGATCATAAGAATTGTTGTAATAAGGATGGAGCATAAAACAACGGCTAAACTTGCTATCACCCAGCTGTTCATAAAATCACTGACCAAGGCCAGTCGGCTTTCGTCTTGTGGTAAACTTTCTCCACTGTTGCGACCGCCAACGTCTATTGGCAGAAAGAAAGCATTTGAATCAGTAAGTCTGAAAAGGAAATCGTTCTTGTTGGTCTTGAAGATCTTTTCTATCACCCAAGGCAGATCAATATCGTGATTATCCGCGATCTCTGTAATTGTTTGAAAATATACATGCATACCATCGATATGAGTATCAATCTCGGTAGAGTTTCCAAATTCTGGCCCTTGTCCAACGACTTCGACATCACTAAAATTTATTGCTCCTTCAGTGTATATCGATGAGGAATGGTCTATCAGAAACTGCAGGACAATTGAAGAAAAAATTTGAGTAATTTCGAGATCCATTGGGGTATCAATATTTTTCAGAAATATTGATGATACTGTCGTACGCCACGAGCTCGTCACTGCAGGAATAAATTCTGCGCCCGACGTGACAGTCGGTAAGGATTTCAGGACTGTGGGCTGGTTAGTCCTGATTGGGAATGAATTGGATTTTGTATCATCAAGCCTAGAGCTTAAACCAGGACGTATATCTTTGTCACCTTGAACTTCATTTGAGAAACCAGATGACCATGAAGTCGTACTCGGTTTGTCAGATGACACATCAGTAGGATTTGGAATGAGATCATTCGTGAGCATACCAACTCTAGTCGAAAAAAGCGAGGGCCAGTCAGTGGGCACGTCACTTTGTCCAAATGATGGAAGAAGTGAGGGCCAGTCAGTGGGCACATCGCTCAAGTGTATTGTTGGCATAGTACTTGATGCAATCGAGGGCCAATCAGTAGGCACTTCACTGGGAACAAATGTGGGCACAAAACTTGGAAGAAGTGAGGGACCGTCACTGGGCATTTCACTTCGTTTTGCAGTTGGCACTGAGCTTGGAAGAAACGACGGGCCATCACTAGGCATTTCACTTGGTTTTGCAGTTGGCACTGAGCTTGGAAGAAACGACGGGCCATCGCTAGGTAACGAACTCGGTCTCAAGCTTGGTTTCGAACTTGGTGTATTGCTGGGAGGAACAGAAGGTTTGGTACTCGGGAAAAAAGTTGGGGCCTCTGTAGGCTGATAACTGGGCGCTTCGGTCTTGGAACATATTTCGTTGTCGATGCAAAATTGTTTGGGGTCCTGGATAGTTTTTGAAAAATAAGTTTGAACTCTTTGAATACATTCGTCACACTCATTTGACCTACTTCTCACCGAAAACCTTTGGCCTGTGGAGTCACCGGAATAAGAGATTCTTGAGGGTTCCCACGCAACAGCAATGTGATCAAGGGTTGTCGCAACAAGAAAGAAACCAAAAGAGGCGAATCGCTTTATCATTTTATCGATTTTGGCGACAAACTTGTTCACCACAAAAGGAAGGTCGTAAGGTGAAAATGCACTATCAAATGTTAGTGGCAAATCTTATTATTTTCGATTTGTTTTAGATGATTTCCATCTCAGTTGATGAAAGATTTTTTTCCGTACCGGTAAGGCACCAAATCGGTTTGTTTGCCTTTGGAAAGATAATTGAGGTGGAAGTTGAAATCTCGCCTCACGCGGACACAACGGCGAACTTTAAGTTTTCGGTCGTGCATTGTTTCTTACCGTTAAAAAGAGTCATTCGTGCTTTTCTACCAGTACAATTATCCACGCGCGGCGGTTCGTTTGAAAGAAACGGTCACACAACGAACTATTTTTGAAAAAATAATACGGTTTTGTAACGATGATGGATAAGAGATAATTGATTCCAAAGTGCAGGGGTTGTTGCTTCCGATTTGCCGGTAGAGCATGGAGTAATAAATTGACCTAAGCCACATTTTCACACAATCCAAGCAAAGCCGACTTCCAGAGACAATGCGGCTACCATACCATTCTCCAATTGCTTTATTGGCAACAATAATCTGCCTCTTTGCCCCTTGTCATCTACACGTAAGAGCCCATTGCGTCGATCGTGATGGTCACATTGATCATATAGCATGGGGATGTAATCCTACCAGTTCACCAGTCCCGAGTGAGAAGCCTTCAACTCCTCCAACAGATTGGCCGACCGAGTCGCCGGCTCCATCACCAAGCCCAAGTGAGATTCCATCCTCCGTCCCAACAGAGAGTCCGGCGCCCAGTGCAAGACCAACTGAATTGCCATCTGTAAATCCAACTCCATATCCAAGCCTCAGCCCAACTGGCTCAACAAGTCTCACAATTGAGGGAGTTGAGTTGATGATACACAATGTCACTGGTGAACGAGAAATGGACAAATCGGATGTGGAATATTTCGAAACGAAAACAACGTTGTATCTACAGAACGAAATCGGAGAAATCCCCGGAATCTTTAAAATCGAAGTGCAGAATATCGTGGTCACAAATCAAACACTGATTGTGGTAGAGAACGCCGATAGCTTTATTACTGAAGATCCATATCTCAGAAGAAGGCAGTTGGAACAAAGTCGAACGGATCTAATGGTTGTTATCGACGTTGCGCTATCTGTCGTTTTCGATCGATCTGGGACCGCTGAATTGGACGTATACATTGAAGAATTCTTCAAATCTCCGGAAAAACAAGAAGCATTACGTACATCTTTGGAACAAGAGTACTCCTTCGCAAAAGGAATCTTCATCGAAACTGAGACTATTTCGTCGAGTGCATACATAAAGAAGGGGTCGAATGGAACTGCCTTGACCGGTGCAATTTTAGCTGCAGTCGCTCTAATTGTTGGATCTGGGCTGGTTTGGATGTGGATCCAGACACGGCGCAGTACAGATCGTGCACCATCCGACTCGAGAAAACTGTATAATGTTGGAACTATTTCTAAAAGTTTCGACAGCGACGAGCAAACAACAGTAGTCATCGAAAAGTCTAAACGGTTGTTTAAGATAAATACATACAACGAATCACATCATACAGAAAATCATGACAACGGTAATGAAAGTGATGAGAGAAGTTCTACTTCGAGTTCTCAGTTGATGTACATACCTGCGATAATGCCCACATTAAGTAATATTGAAGTGCCTGACACACCTGGGACAGCATTTGCACCAAACGGTCTTGGCACACCTGCTAACGCGAACGGATTTGCAACGCCAGCTAATGCAGATGGATTTGCGACACCTGCGAGCGCCAATGGTCTTGCAACACCAGCGAGTACACATGGTTTGGTAACCCCAGCGAGTGTAATGTCGAGAGGCGGCGGCAGCGATTCCATAACGATCGGAGGCATTTCAAAGTTGCTTGTTCCAACCGCGAAACCAGAAATAGCACCAGCGCAGATACTGAAGGACATTAACTCTTCAACATCACGAAGACAAAAGATCCCTCTGCCTCCGAATATCCTTGGTTCTATCAAGTCGCCTTTCCGTCGCGATTATAAACATGAACATGATTGTAATAGCTCTTCCATGTTTGGAGCAGGAGTTGTGGCAGGAGAAAACAATGTCGGCGCTTCGGACAGTAGGAAAAAGAAGACAACTAAGAATGGAGTACCAAGTGATTTGCCTCCAACAGAGATTGGAGGGCCAGGTACCCCTTCTTTCTCAGCAGATGGTACAGGTGCGTCTTCGACTGGAAACTTTTCATCATTTCCTTACGTAGGCAAGAATAATAATGTCCGATCTCGTAAACCTCGACATCTACCCCCTGTGGTGATCGGAGGACCCCCTGACAAAGTCACTTCGGATGAAAAAGCTACCAAGAACAATGATAATGGTGTTGTAGATATCGTAGACGAAATTGCATACCTGTACTCCACGAACAGTGAGCAAAAGGGACCCAACGTTGGTTCTATCTGACGTCGTCAAATCGTCACCAACAATTCAAAGAAACACTGATAATTAACAAACGTAGAGCGCTTTGCTTGTGATCAATATTGATAGATTCTTAAAAATCCTCATTTTCATGTTTGCTTCAGATTAGAATAATGTCTAACACAATGTCTCATATTGCGTTGCTACACGCAGAATATGAACAAACATCATGTGCAATTTTAGTTGTTTATTTTGTGACGTTGGTGGACAGATTTTAGACCTAACAACGTAACTCATCGACCCATTGCTAATCTGATCGTCACTGGCGCCCCAATACTGGTTTTCGCGATAACATCAGCTCCTGACGATCACATCCGAAATGTTTGAATTTTTTTGTCACTGATTCAAAAAGTACTTTAGCTATTTATTACAATAGACTGGCTTGAGCTAAATAGCCAACCAGGGAAGTCATGGAGAGGGCAATCTCAAGCCATAACTAGCATCTCTTCTGCTGCTGCAGGTGATTAAAATCGCATCTATTCCTTAGTGTAATCATCGTCACCTTGGAGCGCCAACCATCCGGTAAGACCAACCACACCGACACCAAAGAGTCCGGCGTTCAAGAGAAAGAACCAGTTGCCCTCATCGATCCCCTGGATTACCCCCTTTCCAGTAACAAGTTCCTGTAGAAAGATCCAAACAAAGGCGACCTACAAAAATTTGGAGATACAATCGAATGAGAATAACTTGTTAGTCGAAGATCAACTGGACAAGCTCCGACTTGACACCGATTCAAGGTTAAACGTGTGTATTCAGAACGTATTCCTGGCGTTCAAGTTTGTGATGTTGTCTACACTCGATACCTGTATTTATCACAATTCCGTCCCCGGCTCTTCACCAGTTCGCCGAACGGCACAAAAACGAACGTACCTGCGCGACACGGCCGTTCCAGGTCTCGGCATTTGTTTTCATACCCCAGGGCGATTGGCCCTCGTTAAAATTCCATTGTCGCTCCGACAGGTGGGTGCTCCTGCTGCGGACAACTTCGGAGGACGAACGCGAAGCGGTCGCGAAAGGGCCTGGTCGCTCCGCTACAGATGTTTTGCCAGCGGGAGGGGCAAAGGCCACGGCGGTCATGGCTTGTGCAGCAACCGCGAGGATGGCGAGCATTACACGTCTAGAGGATGTCATGGTTGGGGATAGCGGTTTGTTTTCGTTTTGGCAATGGTTCAATCGGGTGCCCTAGTAAGGTTACTGTGAACTACTGTAGGTGAGAGTGTAGGGCTGCACTCGTGTGGACAATCTTCTTTCGATATCATAATTTACTCGTTGTTCTTGTTTCCTCTTATCGTAAGTTACGGTAACGTAGTTACGTTAGTTGATGGGATTAACGTGCCTTGCACCTTGCGTCATCGTATCCCGAAACTGACTGACTGACTGATGCGCTGCTGTGGCAACGGTGTTCCCATGATGTACGTAACTTTACTCAGTAACCTTACACTGATTGCGTTGAACCCTTGTGGTTTGTGCTACTCGTAACTTAACATGCAAGGTTAAGGCTTACTCGTAAAACTACAGTAAAATTTTTATGAACGTTACAAGTACCTTACGTACGCATCAGTAACTCAAGGCTATTGGTAGTTGGTAGCATGAACGTATCTTTAGATCAGATCTACTTCGTACTTCGTAACCTTATGATACATACGTACAAAGACTTTTTGATTGAGATTCGTACCGGTACTCACAAATGGGGGAAAAATCTGTTCTACGAAAATTAAGGGGAATTACAAAAATGTTGTGATTGTACCGTAAGTAACCTTACGAAGTAACCTTACAGTAATTTTAAAAAAGAAAGAAAATGTGTCCGACAGCAATCGATCGTCGCGTCGTCTTTCTTCAGTCACGTTTCTACCCGCAAACAAACCTGCTACCAATACGGTAAAAGGCATCAGATGCAAATTCTTAACGATGGCCTACCATAGCAGAGGACAAACAACATCGCCATCACTCCACACAACATAGCGGAAAGGAAAATTGAAATAGAAGGATGTCTCTCAACCTAGCAGCGGCAAAACGCCTGCGAAAGGAACTTCAATATTTGCAGAGAGCGAAGGAGCCGGATCCGGACATTTATCTCATCCCCGACGGTAAGTCTCAATCGATGAGTTGCGTAGAGCGATTTCGATCCAGAATATCTCGTGATCCTTCCGTTTTTTTTTTCATTCACCGAGCTGAATCATTATATCAATTCGCTGCTGATTTTGCTTCCGCCTGAAAATAGGAGACAATATTCTCCAATGGACGGCCCTTCTCCGTGGTCCTAGTGATACCCCGTATTCGGGGGGAGTCTTCCAGCTCGCCATCGATTGCAGCTCCGACTATCCCTTGGCTCCTCCCTCGATAACCTTTGTGACAAAGGTCTTTCATCCGAATGTTCATTTTCGTACCGGGGACGTTTGCCTCGACATTTTGAAGAAGGAATGGAGTCCGGCCTGGGGCGTCCAAGCAGCCTGCCGCGCAATTCTTGCCCTGCTGTCGGACCCCGATGCCGACAGTCCATTGAATTGTGATGCCGGCAACATGATTCGTGGAGGCGATTTGCTAGCTTACAACACAACTGCTCATATGTACACTGTAGAGAATGCCATGTTCCTGGCTTGGCCCACTAAGGAGGGTGACAAAGCGGAGAAGACGAAGAAGTGAGAAACATCGTTGCGAACGAAAGATTCGTTCGCTACGGTTCGGACAATAAAACGATAACTGAGAGAGACTACATCAATCTATGATTGAACAATCCTGTTGATCTTCTCACGTCATTAGAGACAATAAGAAAGTCCCTGTGGATATCACGGTCCGTCTCAGAAGCGCAGCGCGGGAGTACGATAGTTTCAAAAAATGATGAAAGAGTGCTACGGTTGAGGTCAAGTAATGTACTATGGCTACCACTATTGGTTGAAATGACCAAGCTGTGAGTACAATGGCAAATAACACATAGTAATTTAATTACAGCGAAAATAGTTTTGATATCTATTCCAGTGAGAACTATGCACAGTGTGTTATTGGTGATAAAGCTTCGGTCACTCAAAAACACCGAAAACTGTCTACGCTCAGCGAAGAAGTGTATATCGTCTCGATTGTTTCAAAGGACATACTTCTTGATATCCTAGTAGCCTCGAGCGGTGATGATGATAAAGAGCAGCACTCGTTCAGTAAAGATACCGGCATGTTATCAATGTAGAAACCGTTTGTTTTGGCTGGTGATATTGGAACTTGAGGCGTTGATGTACATGATAGAGGCATATGATGATCATAGAATTGTTCTTGTTGCTGTTGCTGCGGTTCGAAATCCACACGCAGATGTTGTTGATCGGTCAAGTAAGCCATTTGCTTTGACAAGATGCATTGCAGCTGCGAGCCTATTTGTGACATTGTTCCACGGTTGGACGGGATGGGACTCCACGCCCGTTCCAGGACCAGTTTCATATCATCCGAGATCGGATAGAGAGTGTTCCTGGTTTCGGGTCGAATGCCCCTGTTGCACACCAGGTCTTCGTGGAGGTCGCGTGTCCATCCATCGAAAGGTTTTTCGAGACTCAAAAGTTCGTAGGATACAATCGCCCAGGAGTATACATCAGATGATATGTTATATGGCTGGTTTGTCGCTACCTCAGGTGCCATGTAACGCAATGTTCCGACTTTTCCAGACATCAAAAAAGGAATGGAAGTGTCGAGCGAAGGCAACTCGCGACTGAGGCCGAAATCGAAGATTTGAACAGAGTTCTTTTCTGCAGAAAAACCAATGTTTTGAGGTTTGAGGTCGCGAAACACAACACCCTGCGCATGAATGTAATCCAAGGCCGAGGCGATTTCTGTCATTATGCGGATCTTTTCCAAGTAAAGTGTGTGTATTCTCTGATCATTAGTATCTGTAACACGTTGCTGTTTGTAGTTGTGATCTTTGTATATGAGATGTTGGTAGCATGAGTGGTCTTGTGTTGCATGATCGTCCAAAATAAGGTTTGGGGCATTTTTGAATGAGTTTGAATCACTTTGTTGGAAGCGTCTCTCTTCATCGCGCCATCTACCTATTCGCTCCTCGAGTGTCTCGTCCAGAAGATCCAACATGAGGAAAAAGGAGTCATGCTTCCCGCATTCGAAGGAGGCAATACCGTTTGCGGCCCAACCCCGAATCTTGAGAATATTTGGGTGATCAAATGCAGATAGAATGTGCGCCTCGAGTGCGAGCTCGGCTGCAGCAAGCTGAAAATCTTGCGGCCTTTGCATGAGTTTCTGTTGGAGATGTTTGCATGCGTACCTTCTACCATCCTTTGTAGTCACGGCCGAAACCTGGGAGAAGGCTCCAGATCCGAGAATCCGATCAACGCTAAATATCTCGCCAGGTCGGATGAGTTGAATATCGTTCTCGTTTCTTCTTGTAAGTCTTGATTCACCTAGCATGTGCTGGACTTGTCGGTGAACTTTGTCAGAGATATGCTTCGCAAGCCGATCTGGCCATTTGTAGTCACAATCTCTATCAATCCGTCTAGTTCTATCGAAGTCGGGACAGATGTCCACGTAATGCTCGTGTGATTGTATAAACATCGTCATTCTCTGTGTGAAGGTTATGTGATACTAGTTCCTTTGATGATTTTATGACGCAACTACTGGTATGGCACGGTGCGTTTTTGGTGCTTTCTCTTGTGAGCTCAAATATCAGTGGGTGGGCGGAGCGAATAATGCAAGACTATATTGATATGTCTTGAGAACTGTTAAGTGAATTTTTTTTCAATGCGTTCTTCTGGTTGTCGCATGAGCGATTTCGAAAGTTGTTGAAACAGAGATAAAAGAAGATGAGTTAAGGACCGTATATGGCATATTTCATTGGAGATTACTTATGAGTCATGATTTTTACGATTCGACACTTTCAACATGACATTTCATAATATCACAGGATATTTAATGTACGTAGTGCTTGAACCTGAAATCGAATTACCTTAATTGTATTTGAATCCCGAATCATTAACGATTGCATGTTCGATCGTGTTCGTTCGACACAGGTTTGTACTCGTTGCTTTTTCGAAGTCCGAATTGAGATCGTTAAATCTCGATTTGATCTAAACCGAAAGAGAGCACGGTACCGTATGTAACAAGAAGAGTTTTGACCATCGACATTATTTATTTTTCGCCAAGTGGGATTGGTTTCTCACCGATTGTGATACGAGGTACAAATTCTCTGAATGAAAAACTAAGTTACGGTACGGTAAAATCTTAATTACTTTATGGTAACTTAGTTGAATTTCTATCACACCTTGTTGCGAATACTCTAAAATTATTTTCTTAACGTCTTCAAAAATGAAAAATGAATGAATAACGAATAAGGAAAATAGCCTTTTAGTCATGAAATAAAGGATATAGATAAAGAACAAACAATGATGAAAAAAGTTTTCGTGTTACTATGGGTCACGTCATCTTGGAGTAAGCCTTACACGAAAACCGTTCCCGGAAAGTGAATGATGTGTCAGACAATAAATCAAAGCTAGTATAGTGATTAACGAACTTTCTCGAACCGGATAGCATTCAAAATCTGTCCGAATCGTTTCAAACTTGGGCATTGTATTACTAAGTCTTACGTATTTAACAACCTCCACATTTTTTGATCCCAATGATGCAAACGCTAAAAAAATCATTCGTCTGTCATTCATACGTCTTTCAAAAGCGATGCAACGTCGTACACGTACAAACTTTAAATACCGTACAGAAATAAGAATAAGAATGTCTTCACCATTATGATGATGCAATGATGCAATAAGTAAGATTAACCTTACCGTAATCTTATGTACCGTATCTCAAGTTTCGAATGATAGATAAACCATACACATTTGTCACACAATGGAATGAATTAAAATCTTACTTCGTACGGTAAGATCTTACCCGGTACAAATTACGAAGAGTATTATTTCCAAGCTGCCGCTAATGCGGTTCTTGTAGAACCCGAATTTCAGTTTCTTTCATTCGTGGTCGAGACATTACTTTTTCAGGCAATGTCTTTCCGTTCTTCATTTCCCTTTTTTATTGAATTGGTCATAATTAGTTGTTAGTTTCTTGTTACACTGAATCAATCAATTGCATCTCAAAAGCTGCAGTACCAGATGATAGTTAATTGTACCGCACGTTCACTTAATCACGTACGTTGTATTCAATGGACCTGGATCGCTTGTTCCCGAGACTAAAATCACAGAATTTCAATTCTGATTTTTTAAATATTTGCGTAATTACTCATACCGTAGTTGTGAGTCAGATTTCGTTTATGATTGAACAGGATCGGTAGACGCGTTTACATGAGATTCCAGCAGCAGAAAAGACATCGATTGATAATCTCATTATCCCCAAAGATAACAATACTATTTGGTGGATTATTAGCTACCGGTAATAAACCTAACTCGTAAGTTAATGCTAAACAAAAGCAATTGAGATGACATACGGTAGCGGGATGTAATCGTTTCCACATCTCAGTTTGAAGTCGGGGGTAATAATAATAAGAGATTAATTACTTCTATTATGGTTAACTTACTGTATTATTTCACGACTGACACATAATGCATCCGACACGCAACGAGTAACCTTAGGTGTGACACAAAATGAGAGAAGACCATGAAGAAATGGAGCCATAACAAAAATCAAGACAAGAAAATCTCCTTCGAATAATTAAAATATTCTTATGATATTATTTTCTCCTCTCAAAAGCGATGCCAATATTGCACAGTGCCCTGGTCGTCTCGCATTGTGACAACGTTCTGCTTGGACGATGAAGGCTATATTTTATGTCCGAAAAGCTACGCGAAATAGAATGACAGTGCTCATGGAAGAATATGGTACCGTACCAGTTCCAATTTTTTCTAGTCTTCCATGAGCTCGACAATAATAAGCGTCATCTCCACTTATACCGGTAGGTGACCTAATCACTCCGGTTTGTACTACAAAATTCCTATCAGCTGTCCCTCGGTTTCAGTAGAAATTAGTAGTCTGAGACGTAGAACCGGGGGACAGCTGATAGGAATTTTGTAGTAGCACTAGACAAAGTTTTAAACTACTACGAGTACGTACTGTATGATGAAAGTTAGCTACATTTGAAAAGTGGTCCAGTACCGGTAAACACATTTTAAGTTGCGAATTTCTAAAGTGCGGTAAATAACACTTAGGCATTCTAAAAAAATTATATGTCATTGTTTTGTTAAGTATTTTTTTTTGTAATTGTATCGACACGAATTGGTGTCCAAGTACGGGTTCTCGTACTGTAGACCAGATGTTGTTCTCGTGCGTTGGTTCTGTGAATTATCATTACGTGAAACGGTGACCGTAGCGTGCGTACCAGGTACGTCTTCTGGTGTTGATGAAACACTTTTGATGATTATTTGTTGAGAGATAGAGCTCCCATCCCATAAGGTTTTTACGGTAACTACTCGTACCGTACAACATTCGACTTTCGAATTGTGAAGAACTTACTCGTACCGTAGGGACGAAAACACTTAAGAGACTAAGTAACACTGGTTTACTACTATGTTTGGTGGTACGTACAGCAAGGTTGTACGGTGAACTGGTCTCAAACGTTCTTTCGGGTTCTGGATGAACCTTTCTGATCTGTGCAATAATACCTGACATGTTCCATCGAGCGACGCGATGATTATTCTTCACGGATCGAATTGTTCAATTGTGAAGTTGGTCGTCATGACATGAAAACGAACCGATGCACCGATTGCCTTATTTCTTTTCGCTCTTCAAATTAATAATAATATCGTGTTAGCGAAAGTAACTTAATTAATTTTGATGTGATCTTCTTTTAAAAAGTAAGGTTAAGATTACTGTGGTGATAAATAAATTAAATGCAACTATACCAGTACAAAACACACGTACAATGTAACGCATAACATTGGTACGCTGCGCTCATCTCAAAAAAAAATACAAGTGGAAATCAAAACAAAAAACACATCATTGACATGGGTTCTCACCGCAGTGGCAGACAATGATGGGTCAATCACATGACATGACATGACAATAATCTTACCCCAACCATTCTCTCTTGAAAGCAATGAAGATGACTGCAAGGTACGCATGTACACATTTTCTACTACAGATGTATTACACTACACAACAATCAACAAGTAATGATGGAGGCGACAAAAATTAATCCGAAAACATCGAGTGAACTGATCCCCCTGTGGACAGCAAACAAAGGGACAACAATAAACTTGAAATTGAAAACAGCTGATTGTAACATGCTAGCGTAGGCTAGTAGTGTTACGAATTAATAATTAACCGAATCCCACATGGGATTCAAATATATATAAAGTATCCGTGTATGGATATGTGGTATGTGCAAACAGGCATGCAGAAGAGAGCGACGATACGATTAAGGTTACATACAGAATATATGTTATATACAGGGATGGATATTATATGAAGAAGTCGCGATGACCTCATCGCTCATTATTTCCTCTCTCTAATTTCAATCCCATCTCGTAAAGTGAAATAACACACAATTATTCATACTACTCCGAATTTTTCTACCTTAGAGTGTTACACAGTAATTACTGTCCGCTTCACGTAGAAAGACAGTAGCATTCAGTACTGAATCCAAACTCATCAACAAACTCAATAACAGAACCACTTCTTGTCCTTGACAAGAGCAACTCGTCCTTACCTCCTTTAACCATGGCCGGAATCTACAGAGACCCCCCTATTGCCTACAAGAGCTCCTTCGATCGAACCAAGCCAAAACTCTTCACCCTGTACAATGTCGATGAAGATCGCACCGACAGCATGAAAGTTCCCCTGTTCACAGAGACCGGAGGACTAGAAGAACTACTCTTTGTGGAAGAGTCCTTTCGAAACGCCGCCAAGCTCCTACGACTACCAATCAACCTATACCTCACACACTTCAGCCGCTGCCTCACCACGGACGCGCAAAGCAAATGGAATGACATGATAAAGGATCCATTGGACCCAGAAGAATACCAATACGAGCAAGAGGAGATTGGTGGATATGACCAAGCCTTCCTAGACTTCACCAAGTTCTACTGCAACGCCAGAGACGCTCGAGACATAATGCATACTTATCTTCGAAGCGCTGAATGCAGAAAGACTCCATCCGCCACATGCAAAGAGCATGCAGACCGGATCCTCATCCTCATGAAATATACCCAAAAACTAGACGGAAGCAGCGCACCCCTGTCTAGAGTAGAAAAACTTACCATTCTCCTCCATTCCTTTCCCTCAGCATGGATCGAGAGCTATGGCATCATCCACAGTGGAATCCAGGAGAACACCACGGTCCAGCACATCGTGGACCACATGAGCTGTCACGAGCGCCAAGCAAACAAGAAAGGCAACAAAAACAACAAACAGCAGAAGCGCTCGAACAACAACAACAACTCCCGGAAGCGTAATAATTCCAACAACAAAGGGAATCCGAACAAGAAGAAATCCAATCCCTGCCGGATCCCCGGCCACAACCACGATTGGTCTGAGTGCCCCAAGAACCGGTTCTCTAAGAACCACAACAAGGGCTCCGGAAACACCCAACAAACTGAGTCCTTCCACACTCATACACACGCTCTTATGATTCCAGGAAGCAACGAGACCTTCCAAGCCCACATGAATGCAGCCCGAGAGGCTGCCATTGAAGAATACCATGCCAATCATGGTGGACGAACCGAACGGAGCATCGATGGGGAACTTGTGTGGCTCCCCTGAGTCTCCGGAGGCTCCAAGCCTCCAAAGAAGCCCCGAGCTTCGCCTAGACCAGCAATCACCTTGCCTCCAGCTCCCCAGGACCTGGATGCCAGCACAGCCCTGCTGTCTGGGATGACGCATGGAGGAGATCTCCCAGATAAAGAGGGGAAGGAACCTACAGGATGGAGTCCTGTTGAACGCTCAACAAAGCCTGCAACAGCAGCAACAACAACAACAAAAACAGTTCGATTCTCGGCTACCGAGAAACAATCGAACATGGATCCGAATCGAAAACAACCGAATCGATCCAAGGGTACAACAGACGCGAAAGATAGTACAGCAGCAATAAATAGACCACTCTTGTCCCTGGCAAGAAATTGGTCTACCGGTACAGCAAAAAATCTCTATTGCAATCCCGGAAACTCCAAAGACTACACCAAAGGAGGTGCGCTGGAGCAAAATTATTTAAAGCTGCTGTCGACTGCTGGAAATACAGCAGAACAGGCATCCCCGAATAAGAGCAACGTGGCTCCTATTCTACTAACCAACGTACAGTACATACAAGGCATCCCCACGAAAACAAAACCACTACTCGCCTTACTAGATAGTGGATCCTCCGGAACTTTAATCAACAAGAGAGCACTACCACTTGGCACACTACCAATCAGAAGCAAGCATCGAGTCCTAACAACAACAGCAAACGGAAGCTTCGACACTACAGAATATGTTATCATGAAGAACCTCAAGTTACAGGAGTTCGGCAGCTACACCATCGACAAACAAGAGGCAAGGCTCTTCCATTCACCCAACTGCAAATATGACCTGATACTAGGCAGAGACTTCCTCCACCTAGCAAAGATCAATCTCCTATTCAAAGAAGGAGCAGTCCAGTGGATGGATAGAACCATTCCCATGAAGGATACCTCCCTATACCATGACAACTATACCATGCTCATGGAAGAACTGGAGGATGCTGAACTCTTCGCTGATGATCTTTCCTTTGCCAATCCATATAAGTCTAAGGTTATTCTCGACAGAGCCTACCAAGAAACAGATCCATCAACAGTCGCCAAGCAACAGTCCCACATGTCCACAGCAGAGCAACAACAGTTCCAAGCCATACTCAGCAAGTACCCTAATGTCTTCAACGGCGAACTAGGAAAGTATCCACACAAGAAGATCTCTCTAAGACTGAAGCCCGGATCCAAGCCCATACACAAGAAGCCTTATCCAGTCGCATACAAAAGAGAAGACCTATTCAAAAGGGAGCTCCAGAATCTTTGCAATGATGGAGTACTCAAGCGATGCACTGGACCAGCTGAATGGGCGTTCCCAACCTTCATAGTACCAAAGAAGGACAACAGAGTTAGATGGGTATCAGACTTCAGAGAACTGAATGAACTTCTTGAAAGACGTCCTTATCCAATCCCTAGGATACAGGATATCATGAACAAGAGAGGCAAGTACACTCACTTCACCAAGATTGACTTGTCTATGCAATACTACTGCTTTGAACTGGATGATGCGAGCAAGAAACTCTGCACCATAGTCACTCCTTATGGTTGCTATGAATATCAAAGACTACCAATGGGTGTCAAAGTCTCCCCCGACGTTGCCCAGCAACTTATGGAAGATATCCTACAAGACACTGACTGCACTGTCTATATTGATGATATTGGCGTCTGGACTAATGGATCCTTTGACCTCCACATGAAAACTATTGACAAGATCCTAGACCGGCTCAACCAAAATGGACTCAAGTGCAACCCACTCAAATGTGATTGGGCTGTACAAGAGACTGACTTCCTTGGCTATTGGATGACACCTACAGCTGTTAAGCCCTGGCGAAAGAAGATCGAAGCCATTCTACATATGGATCGACCACGAACTGTGACTCAGGTCAAGTCCTTCCTCGGCGCAGTAGGATACTACAGAGATATGTGGCCTCGCAGATCTCATGTCCTAGCTCCTCTATTTGATATCACTGGAACCCCCAAGAAAACTCCTCAAGCAGCTGCCATCAAAGGCAAGCAAAGGAAAGCTCCTTCAGCTTTCACTTGGGGTCCTGCTCAAGACAAAGCCTTTCAAGAGATGAAAGCAATGGTGGCAGCGGATGCGCTGAACACTTATCCTGACCTTAACAAGCCCTTTCAACTGTACACTGATGCCTCAGACCTACAACTAGGTGCTGCTATCATACAAGATGGCAAGCCTATTGCATACTGGTCCAAGAAACTATCTGATGCCCAAAAGAACTACACTACTATGGAGAAAGAACTCCTAGCTATTGTACTCTGCTGCAAAGAGTACAGAAAGATGCTCCTCGGTGGAGTCATCAACGTATACACTGACCATAAGAACCTTACCTTCAGAACCCTCTCAGTCCAACGAGTCCTCCGGTGGAGACTATTCCTTGAAGAATTTGGTGTCAATCTCACTTATGTTGAAGGCAAGAAGAATGTTCTCGCTGACGCCTTCTCCAGACTCCCCCGGATGGATCCACCTACTGAAGGGAAGAAAGCCCTCTCAAAGGGCACCTTAATCGATTTCTTGAAACTTGAAGTCCCTAAACAAGATGAAGAACTGTTTCTAACAGAGTTCCCCAACTTATTCCGACACTTATGCAATGACGCAGACCAGGAATTACAATCCTGCTTGCTGAACAATGAGTGTCTAGTTAACCTACCAAATAACCAAGACCTGGAATGCCCGGTGAACTATTCCAATATCTACCTTCATCAGCAAAAGGACCCTACGATCAAGTTCAAGATCCAATCCAAAGCCTTCTTCTATCAAGAACTAGAAGGCAATAATATCCTCTGCTATGCCAACCAGTCTAACCCCGACAACTGGCGCATATACATACCAAGCTCTCTCTCGAATGATACCATCAAATGGTACCATCTCTTGTTGGGTCATTGTGGATCCACCAGACTATACCAAACTATCTCCGCACGATTCTATATTGACAACCTATCCAATCTTTGCAAGACTTACATCTGCCCCGACAGCTGCATTAAATACAAGAACCAACACTCCAAGTATGGCAAACTACCACCGAAAGAAGCCCCACTGGCTCCATTCAATGAGATACATGTGGATCTTATAGGCCCATGGAAGATTACAGCCCAAGGCAAGAACTACAACTTCAAAGCCCTAACTTGTATTGATCCAGTCACCAACCTACTTGAAATCATACGTATCAGAGACAAGTCTTCTCAGCATGTCTCTGACCAATTCAAGAACTGTTGGCTCTCAAGGTATCCAAGACCTATCAGATGTGTCCATGACAATGGCGGTGAATTCCTAGGCGCTGAGTTCCAGACTACTCTCAAGCAGTATGGGATTCAGTCCATTCCCACTACAGTGAAGAATCCCCAATCTAATGCCATCTGTGAAAGAGTCCACCATACAGTTGCTGACATTCTCAGAGTCTTAGTTCATGTGAATCCCCCTCAAGTCAACACCAGAGCCAGTCAACTCATGGATAATGCCCTAGCAACTTGCATGCATGCCTCTCGATGTGCTGTCAATGCTGCCTTACAGGCATCCCCAGGGTCCCTAGTATTCAATCGGGACATGCTGATTGATCTGCCTCTAACATCCAACCTGCTAGCTCTGCAACAGCTCCGGCAACAAGGGATTAACAGGAATCTACTCAGGAATAATGCCAAACGTATCAATCATACCTTCCAAGTCCATGACAAGGTATGGATCCAAGAGCCAGATCCAGACAAGCTTCAACCCAGGAAGATCAGTCCCTTTCCAATCACACAAGTCAATACAAATGGAACTGTAAAATTGCAAAGAGCCCCCTCAGTAGTGGAAACAGTGAATATCCGAAAGCTCACGCCGTATCGAGAACCATCGGATGAATCCAGTCAACTGAATCAGTCGGAGTCTACGCCGGCTGAATCAGCAGATATCGAATTGAGCCAATCAAATGACTCAGATTGCTCCATGAGTCACTGGTCGGCTTAACTGTGGGATTCGTTCAATCATGAGGCACTATGTAACATGCTAGCGTAGGCTAGTAGTGTTACGAATTAATAATTAACCGAATCCCACATGGGATTCAAATATATATAAAGTATCCGTGTATGGATATGTGGTATGTGCAAACAGGCATGCAGAAGAGAGCGACGATACGATTAAGGTTACATACAGAATATATGTTATATACAGGGATGGATATTATATGAAGAAGTCGCGATGACCTCATCGCTCATTATTTCCTCTCTCTAATTTCAATCCCATCTCGTAAAGTGAAATAACACACAATTATTCATACTACTCCGAATTTTTCTACCTTAGAGTGTTACACTGATAGCAGCAACAACAGGGGTACTTCCCCTGTCCAACAGCTGCTGTGTCACCAACAACAAGTCGCTAATTTCGAAGTGCGGCAGCTCCTCCATTCCTCTCGTCGCGTCTCATGGATCAGCTGCGTCATCGACTGGTTCAATCCGTAGTGGGTTTCGATCCTTCTAATGGCTGTGTTAAGATCATTCCCTCTCCTTGTTAAGCGCTCAATACATCCCCAGATAATCTTTCTTCTGGAGTACTTGTACTTCTCCCGACCCCTCTCCCTTCAATCGAACTCTCTTGCAGGCTTCCTGCCATACCCCGGGTCTACTAGTGATTAGAATAGTAGTGATATGCAAATTGTGAGCTCTATTGATTAGTCTATTTGCTACAGTTCTAAGAGCCCTCCGAATCAGCGATTCTGTCGACTCGCCGATTGTTTTTATCCTTATCCTTAATCCAGTCCCGTGTGCACTCGTGACTGTATTTTGGTGCACGGCATACTCCTCCATGGTACTGTTACGATTTAATAGGATCCCTGCAATAATAAGGGTGCACTCTCCTAATGTTAACTCGGTCGGTTACAAAGGGAGCAGTTTCAATAGTCACAGTTCCATTGTCATGGGCCTTGAGCACCTTGTAAGGTCCTTGTCGTGGGAAGGATAGTTTCGGAATAATGCCCTTCCTTTCCAGGGTGACATAGTCTCCTTCCTTGTAGGTATGGGGAATCCTCTTTTGATTCTCCCGGATATTACTCTTGTGGATACTCTTCTGTTTCCTTGCTTGGATTGCTTCCCAATCCACTGGGAAATTCACTGGCATGAACATATCCCTTCCGAACACCAGTTGTGCTGGGGAATATCCCAATGTTGTGTGGATGGCGCTTCTGATGGCATACGCCGCTTTGGTGGTGAATTCCTCAAAAGGATCCTTCTCGTGGAGATCCCTTTGTTCCAAGTTGAAGGACAGTAGGCAGTCCTTCAGAACCTGATGGATTCTTTCCAGCACTGAGTTGGATTGTGGGTTCCAAGCGCCACTCGGTTTCCTTTTCATCCCCATGTTGTCACAGAGCTCTTGGAACTCTGCTTTGAACTCACTCCCGCCATCAAAGCCAATTTCCTTTGGGCGCGGATATCTTGCCAGCCAGGTACTGTCTAGCAAACGTTGAGTTTCTGCTGCATTTGGGGAGTCCTTCAGGTGAGCCAGTTCAAACCATCCGGTCACTGGGTCCACCATGGTGAGGACATGGATGTGGTAGTCTTTACCATTTTTGTTGTGGACAGTTGCAGGTCCCCAGAGGTCCACGTTGACTCTCTGCCATTTGGTAACCTCAGCTGCTTTTTCCGGTAGTAGTCCATACTTCTTCCGGCCACTCTTTTTGAACATCTGGCATGTGTGACAGTGTTTACATAGGTCCTGGACGTCCTTCCTCAGGCCTCTCCAGGTGAACACTGAGCGTATGCTCTGTTCCATTCTCTTTTCTCCGGGATGGACCAGCATGCTGTGGTACCATTCCATAACTCTATCTTTGAGTTTGTCCGGGATCAGAATCTTCCCTTCCTTGTGAATTAGACTGTAACCTTCCACCATTTTGGTGGTCAGTCGATTGTCTTTTTCCAGGGCATTCACGATTCCGGTGTCCTTTTGCTGGTAGAACTGAATCATGTCCGGGGCAAGTGGGAATGCACTATTGCCCTGGAATTCCTCCGGTTCTTCTCCAAGTGGGAATAGTAGTTGCCGGAGGTGCTCTTCCTCATCCGCGTAGGTGAGGGGCTTATTTGGTGGTAGCCATTCCACTGTATCTGCCGGATCATCCGTAATGTCCAGGCGAGACAGCGCGTCTGCTGCATCATTGTCTTTGCCAGCAACATGTTTGACTACCGGGTGAAACTCCTCCATAAGGAGTCTCCACCGTACCATCCGCTGGGTGGGCATCTGCTGGTACAGTAGATTGAGGTGATCCGTGTGGATAGTCACGTCTTGTCCTCGCAGGATTCCTTCAAACGCCTTGAGCCCTTCCACTATGCCCAGGAGTTCTTTTTCTCCGACAGTGTAGTTGGGCTGCGCTGAGTTCAGTTTCAGGGTGTAGAAACCAAGGGGTTTGCCATCTTGGCACACGGTGGCTCCCAGTTGCCTATCGCTGGCGTCTGAGTAGAGATGAAATGGTTTCGTAAAGTCCGGGAATGCAAGCTTTGCTTCATCTGCGAGCATCCTCTTCGCCTCCATGAAAGCTTTCTGCTCTGCTGGACCCCAGTACCAATTCATTTTGCCCTTCTTCCCTGCGAGTTTGTTCAGAGGGGCTAGGATGTGGGAGCGGCGCTTCCACATGTCCCGGTAGAAATTTACCATTCCAAGGAACATCTTGAGTTGCTTGGTGTTCTTGGGGGCTTCTAGTCGCTTCATCGCCTCCAGTTTCTTTGGCTGGGGTTGGATGCCCTCTGTTGTTAACAGAAATCCCAGATATTCCACTTCTTTTTGCATGAAAAAGGATTTTCTGAGGTTGGCTCGGAAGCCAGCATCGTCCAGTCTCTGTAGGACTGTATCTATTTTGTTGAGGTGATCCTGTTCGGATTCCCCTTCTCGCTGGATGATGAGAATATCATCAATATAGACCAGGACATAGTCCAGATCACCGAGTAGGTTCATCATGACGGATTGGAAGATATCCGGTGCGCATGCGATTCCCATTGCCAGTCTCTTGTAGGCATACTTTCCCCATGGTAAAATGGTAGAGCAAATCTTTTGGCTCTCCTTGCAAATGGGGATGGTATAGTATCCTTGGGACAAGTCCAGTGCCGTAGCTGATTTGAACTTTTGTAGTCTCTGGATTGTTTCCCCTATTCGTGGTAGTGGGAACGGTTTTCGTTGGATGGCTGCGTTCATCTTCCGAAAGTCAGTTAGGACGCGAATGTCCCCTGTCTTCTTCGGTTGGCAAAACGTGGGAGATGCCCATGGTGAATCATCATCGTGGGGGAGTTTTTCCAGCACCCCGATGTCACAGAGCCTGGTGATCTCCTTTCGTAAGGCTTGTTCAAAGGTATGGGGTACAGAATAGTACCGCTGCCGGACCGGTTTGACCCCTGGTTGGAGTTCAATGGACACCGGTTTTATATTTTTCAGAAGACCCAATCCTCCTCCAAAGAGTGTTGGGAATTTCTTCAGTGTTTTCTTCAAGGCTTCTTTGGACGCGTTTGTAATCTCCAGATCATTGACCATAGTGTCTATATCGACTTTGGAGTAGTCTGCATCCAGAATTTTGGCTTGCCTTTCTTCCTCCTGTTGGAGGATTGGACTCTGTGTGTTGGCAAAGAATACTGCCTCACATTTGTCCGGGTTCGAGAGCTCCCCCATTCCCTTCATGGGGATGGAGTCGCCCTGCCATTCAATTGTTCGGGAGCTGTATTTTATATCCAGTCCCAGTTGTGCCATTAGGTCGGATCCTATGATCATGTCATAGGGCACTTCCTCATGGTGGTGATATTCATCCACTTGGAAGGTCCATTTGATGGTCTTGGAGTTTGAAAATTCTATCAGCCTTAGTCCCACTGAAGCCGCAGACTTGGTTCTGAACTTGCCTCCATATGTGTTGTAGGTGACAGATCTTCGGTCTCGGTTCGTTAGTTGACTTCGGTCGACAAACTGTTGTAGTATGATGGATTTGGAGCAACCGGAGTCTAGTAGGCCCCGGAGCATCCTCCCCTTTCCCCTGTGGTCCAATACCTCCACACAGACGTCCGCAAACCGATTGATTATGCGGGGTCCAGTGTGGATGGTATCAACCATTCAGTTGTGGGATCCTTTCTTTTTGAAGGTTTTTCTGTACTTTCTTCTGTACTCTTTGAGTTCCCGATCAGAGATGTCGATCTCGTCATCGGAGACTTCGTGGTCGGCTTGGGCCGTGGCCAGTACATAGGAGTACTCGTGATTTGATAAGTTCCTTCCCCAGTGGGGTTTGGAGTGCTGCTCGTTGTCTGAGTCTTCCTTTGCTACAAAATGCTCCTTGAGCAGGTTGATGGTTTCCCGGTCGAACTTTCCCTTCTTGGGGGGTCCGCCGGTTAGTTTCCAGCATTTGCCGGCGTGGACCTTGCCACAGGTCTTGCATAGCTGTTTGTTGCTGTTGTCCATAGGGCGCTTCTTTTTGCCAGGGGACTTGGCGTGTCCTCCCCCAGAAGTGGCCTTGGGGGTTTTCTTGGCGACGCCGGTCTGCTTTTCGAGATCGGTGAGGCGTTGGTGCATTAGTGCTTCCTTTCGGATGGTGATTTCCAGATTTTCAAGCTTGTCGATAGTGGTGTTAAAGGAGTGGGTGTAGAGGTCCCAACTAATGTGTTCCAGCTTCTCGCGTTGGGAGTGGGTCATGTTGGAATCCAAGATTTCCTTCATTTCTCCTTGGGTGAAACTTCGTGGCGTTTCCATTTGGTCACTTCCACATTCCCAGAGGCATTCTGGGAGATAGCTTTGGAGTTCTGCCATGCGGTTGGCCCAGGCTCTGATGCCATGTTTGAGGTCGACGCGCATGCCTCGCATGAATCGTCGAAGGACGATGTACGAGCGTCTGCCGTTTTGGTCATTGCCAAAGATTTTGAGTTTGAGGGCATGCATGCATTCCTCCAAGACATCCTTCCGGTACTCCTGGGATTGGTAGTACTGGGTGAGGGTGCTTGCGACCTTTTTCTTTGGGATTGGGGACTCGAGGTTGTTGTCGGTCTCCGATTCGTTGTCCGATCTCGCCGTGGCTGTGTCGGTTTTGTCGGCGTTTGGGGGTTTCTCCTTTGCCTTTTCCTTGGTGGCTCCCGTGGGAGTTGCGTCTTGTCCCATCGATAATAGGATGTTTGCCTGGTCTCGTTGTTCGATTTCTTGGATCTTTTTCTGCACTCGTTTGGTGCTGTGGATCTTGTGGTTCGGCTCTGCCAAGTAGGTCCGCTGGAGCGTTCGCTGGACAAGTCCGAGTGCCTCGTTAGAGAGGATTCTCTGTAGAACATCCAGTTTCTGGTCTCCGTGGAGTTTGTCATTGCCAGCAATTTTCTGGTCAAAGTCTCTCTTCCAGATGAGGAAGAGTTCTGGTCTTTCAGTACCATTGAGAACTTTCAGGTAGTCACTGAATGCGATTCCACCTTGTTCACTGTCTACATTCATCTTGACGGCGTTGGCGTCCTCCGGCCAGTCCTGCCGTGCACCGGAATACAGTCACGAATCCGTTCGTGATTTGATTACGATTAGCGAGTCTCCTTATCGCCGAATACAGGAGACTGCCGGAAAGCAATAGCAATAGACTAATCAATAGCTCTCACAATTTGCATATCACTACTATTCTAATCACTAGTAGACCCGGGGTATGGCATGATTTTAAAATCAAGCTGAGCGCTGATGACCATGAGCAGAAAGGTACCGATCGATCAAAAAGGACGACGAGACCGAAAGACTGCCAAAAATGGAGGCGCAGAGAAGCAAAACAGGGAGAAGGATATCCAGTGTCTGCAGCACAAGGAAGACCGACCCCAGCAACTGTTGGCGCCCAAAGAAGGGAGCAACAGCAGCAACAGAGACACCTGAGTACCTAAACAGGACCATGGTCGACAACAAAGAAATAATCGAAAATAATGAGTGTCGAAAAAGAGACACATAATCCAGTGAGTGGACTAATTGGACCAACACTGAGTGGACGGACAGACCAAAAAGGGTATGCCGACCAAAACCAGAACATATAAATATCCGGACAGGTATAGAATAAATACCTAAACACCACTAAATCCCACGGGAGACAGGAAGTGGGACCGGCCCGGTGATTGCTTAATAGGGAAGCAACGCCGGAGAACCACGGGAATCGAATCCCACGAAATAAAAACAGAAACAACTCCGGAGAACCACAGGATTCCCGGGAGCTAAAGAGAGAAACAACTCCCACCACTGTACAAGCCTGGGAGAAAAATCAGTTACAACACGGGGTATCGCGTGGAAGTGAACCTCAGGGGGAAAAACTGGAGCAATCACTTTTTGCTCATTTCCAACCCAAATAACAACTTACAGAAATACTGTAACTAATTAAACTAAAATATAATAACTGACTGATTAACTCACCATGGCGTCTAAAGGAACCAAACTGAAACCCTTTACCTTTACACGAGAGGACTGGCCGGAAGATGCCACCACCGTAAAAATGAACATTGAAAGTGAGAAGGGAGGGGTCGCGTTCAGTGACTACCTGAAAGTGCTTACCGGCACAGAAAGACCGGAACTCTTTATCATCTGGAAAAGAGACTTTGACCAGAAAATTGCTGGCAATGACAAACTCCAAGGGGACCAGAAACTGGACGTCCTCCAGAGGGTCCTCTCCAACGAGGCACTCTCTATCGTCCAAATGACTCTGGGCCGGTCCTACTATGCCGAACCAGGTCACAAGACACACAACAACAAACTGGTCCAAACGAGGATCCAAAAAGTCGCAACAACCGACCTAACCACAGAAGCTCCCGCTGGCACGCCCAAGGAGCCGGTCGAAGGGAACTCCACCCAGAAAACCGACAAAACCAAACCGACTGCCACGGCAAAATCGGATGAGGAAACAGAGCCCGAGGACCTTGGCGCTCCAATCCCTAAAAAGCAGGTACCCGATGCCCTCACAAAGTACTACCAATCAGAGGAGTACAAGAAGGATGTCATCGAGGAATGCATGTATGCCCTCAAGCTGAAAGTCTTCGGCAACGACATGAACGGGAAACGCTCCTACATCCTCCTCCGCCGCTTTATGCGGGGGATGCGGGTCGACATGAAACATGGCATCCGCGCCTGGGCCAACCGAATGGCCGAACTACAAAGCTATCTACCAGAATGTCTCTGGGAAAGTGGCGCCGCCACAGGAATGGCACCTTCCAGCTTCACTCACGACGAGATGAAGGAAATCCTGGACACCAGCATGACCCACACCCAGAGGGACAAACTGGAACACATTGGATGGGATGTCTTTGCCCATTCCTTCAACACCACGATCGACAAACTCGAAAACTTGGAAACCACCATCCGAAACGAAGAAGAACTTCGCAAACGGATCACCGAACTGGAAAAACAAAACGGTGGCACCAAGAAGAACTCCAAGGCCACTTCTGGGGGAGGAAACAGCAAGTCTCCCAACAAAAAGAAGCGCCCAATGGACAACAATAAGCAACCTTGCAAAATCTGTGGCAAGACCCACGCCGGCAAATGCTGGAAACTAACCGGAGGACCACCCAAGAAGGGGAAATTCGACCGGGAAACCATCAATCTGCTCAAGGAGCATTTTGTGGCAAAAGAAGACTCGGACAACGAGCAACACTCCAAACCCCACTGGGGAAGGAACCTCTCCAACCACGAGTACTCATATGTACTGGCCACGGCCCAAGCTGATCATGAAGTCTCTGACGACGAAATTGATATCTCCGACAGGGACCTCAAGGAGTACCGGAGAAAATACAGAAAAACCTTCAAGAAGAAAGGATCCCACAAATGAATGGCCGACACCATCCACACCAGACCACGCATAATCAACCGATTTGCAGATGTCTGTGTGGAGGTGTTGGACCACAAGGGAAGGGGGAGGATGCTCCGGGGCCTTCTGGACTCAGGATGCTCCAAGTCCATAATTCTAAGACACTTTGTTGACCGCAGTCAACTTACGAACCGGGACCAACGATCTGTCACCTATAATACCTATGGGGGCAAATTTCGAACAAAGTCCGCGGCTTCAGTGGGACTGAAGTTGATAGAGTTTTCAAACTCAAAGACCATCAAGTGGACCTTCCAAGTGGATGAGTATCATCACCACGAGGAGGTACCCTATGACGTGATCATAGGATCTGACCTAATGGCACAATTGGGACTGGATATCAAATACAGCTCCCGAACAATCTCATGGCAAGGTGACTCCATCCCCATGAAGGGGATGGGGGAACTCTCTGACCCGGACAAATGTGAGGCAGTATTCTTTGCCAACACACAGAGTCCAATCCTCCAACAGGAGGAAGAAAGGCAAGCCAAGATCCTGGACGCCGACTACTCCAAAGTAGATATAGACTCCATGGTCAACGACCTGGAGATCACAGACGCGTCTAAGGAGGCCCTGAAGAAAACATTGAAGAAGTTCCCCACACTCTTTGGAGGAGGTCTGGGACTACTCAAGAATATTGAACCGGTATCTATTGAACTCCAACCAGGGGTTAAACCGGTCAGGCAGAGGTACTATTCAGTCCCCCATGCCTTTGAACAAGCACTCCGGAAGGAAATCAACAGGCTCTGTGACATTGGAGTCCTGGAGAAACTTCCACATGATGATGACTCACCATGGGCATCACCGACGTTCTGTCAACCCAAAAAGACAGGGGACATACGAGTCCTTACGGACTTTCGGAAGATGAATGCAGCCATTCAACGAAAGCCGTTCCCCCTACCACGCATGGAAACCATCCAAAGACTACAGAAATTTAAGTCTGCTACGGCACTGGACTTATCCCAAGGGTACTACACCATTCCCATCTGCAAGGAGAGCCAGAAGATTTGCTCCACCATCCTGCCATGGGGAAAGTATGCCTACAAGCGATTGGCTATGGGGATTGCATGCGCACCGGATATCTTCCAGTCCGTCATGATGAACCTACTCGGCGACCTGGACTATGTCCTCGTCTACATCGACGACATCTTAATCATCCAACGAGAGGGGGAATCTGAGCAGGATCACCTCGACAAAATCGATACAGTCCTACAGAGACTGGATGACGCTGGCTTTCGAGCCAACCTTAGAAAATCCTTCTTCATGCAAAAAGAAGTGGAGTATTTGGGTTTTCTACTAACAACAGAGGGCATTCAACCCCAGCCAAAGAAACTGGAGGCGATGAAGCGCCTGGAACCCCCCAAGAACACCAAGCAACTCAAGATGTTCCTTGGGATGGTCAATTTTTACAGGGACATGTGGAAGCGCCGCTCCCACATCCTGGCCCCCCTCAACAAGCTTGCGGGCAAGAAGGGCAAAACAAATTGGTACTGGGGCCCAGCAGAGCAGAAAGCTTTCATGGAGGCGAAAAGGATGCTCGCAGATGAAGCAAAACTCGCATTCCCGGATTTTACGAAACCATTTCATCTCTACTCAGACGCCAGCGACAGGCAGCTCGGCGCAACCGTATGCCAAGATGGCAAACCCCTTGGTTTCTACACAAGGAAACTGAACTCAGCGCAGCTCAACTACACTGTCGGGGAAAAAGAACTCCTTGGTATAGTGGAAGGCTTAAAAGCGTTCGAAGGAATCCTACGAGGACAAGATGTGACCATCCACACAGACCACCTGAACCTGCTATACCAGCAGATGCCTACACAGCGAATGGTACGATGGCGACTTCTCATGGAGGAGTTCCATCCGATAGTCAAACATGTGGCTGGCAAAGAAAATGATGCAGCAGACGCGTTGTCCCGACTGGACATCACAGATGACCCAGCAGACATGGTGGAATGGCTACCACCAAATAAACCCCTCACCTACGCGGATGAGGAAGCGCACCTCCGGCAACTACTATTCCCACTTGGAGAAGCACCGGAAGAATTCCAGGGCAATAGTGCATTCCCACTTGCTCCGGACATGATTCAGTTCTACCAACAGAAGGACACGGAAATCATGAATGCTTTGGAAAAAGACAAAGGCCTAACCGCCAAACATGTGGAAGGTTTCAGTCTCATCCACAAAGAAGGCAAAATCCTGATTCCCGACAAGCTCAAACAAAGAGTGATGGAGTGGTACCACACAATGTTGGTGCACCCGGGGGAAAAGAGAATGGAACAGAGCATCCGCTCAGTCTTCACCTGGAAGGGCCTACGGAAGGACGTCCAGGACCTCTGTAAACACTGCCACACATGCCAGATGTTTAAGAAGAGTGGCCGGAAAAAGTATGGACTACTACCGGAGAAGGCAGCTGAGGTCACCAAATGGCAGAGGGTCAATGTTGACCTCTGGGGACCCGCAACTGTCCACAATAAAAATGGTAAAGACTACCATATCCATGTCCTCACCATGGTGGATCCAGTGACCGGATGGTTTGAATTGGCCCATCTAAAGGACTCGCCAAACGCAGCTGAAACCCAACGATTGTTGGACAGTACATGGCTGGCAAGATATCCGCGCCCAAAGGAAATTGGCTTTGATGGTGGGAGTGAGTTCAAAGCAGAGTTCCAAGAGCTCTGTGAGAACATGGGGATGAAAAGAAAGCCCAGTGGGGCATGGAATCCACAATCCAACTCAGTGCTGGAAAGGATCCACCAGGTACTAAAGGACTGTTTGTTATCCTTCAACCTGGAAAACAGGGACCTCCACGAGAAGGACCCTTTCGAGGAATTCACCACCAAGGCAGCATATGCCATCAGAAGTGCCATCCACACCACCCTGGGGTACTCCCCAGCACAACTGGTGTTTGGTAGAGACATGTTCATGCCGGTGAACTTCCCAGTGGATTGGGAAGCAATCCAAGCAAGGAAGCAGAAAAGCATCCACAAGAGCAACATCAGGGAGAACCAGAAGAGGATCCCCTATGTCTATAAAGAAGGAGACTATGTCACCCTGGAAAGGAAGGGCATTATCCCGAAACTATCTTTCCCACGGCAAGGACCTTACAAGGTACTCAAGGCCCATGATAATGGAACTGTAACTATTGAAACTGCTCCCTTTGTAACCGACCGGGTTAACATTAGGAGAGTACATCCCTATTATTGCAGGGATGGCATTGAATCGAACAAGTAACCAATTGTAACAGTACCATGGAGGAGCATGCCGTGCACCGGAATACAGTCACGAATCCGTTCGTGATTGGATTACGATTAGCGAGTCTCCTTATCGCCGAATACAGGAGACTGCCGGAAAGCAATAGCAATAGACTAATCAATAGCTCTCACAATTTGCATATCACTACTATTCTAATCACTAGTAGACCCGGGGTATGGCAAGTCCTCCCGAACGATGTTAAAGGGCTTCAGTTTGGTTCCTTTGGTTGCCATGGTGGGTTAATCAGTTTTCTATTAGGTTTAATTTAGTTACACTACTCGTTACCTCGTTGTTTTGCGCTGAACTGAGCAAGAATGATTGCTCAGCTCTTCCAGTCCTTTTGCTGGATTTTTGCTGTTTCCCGTGATAACTCGTGTTGTGACTGATCTTTCCCCCTGGTCTGTTCAGTGGTGGGAGTTGTTTCTCTCTTTAGCTCACGGGAATCCTGTGGTTCCCCGGAGTTGTTTCTGTTTTTATTTCGTGGGATTCGCTTCCCGTGGTTCTCCGGCGTTGCTTCTTTCTTAAGCTGTCACCGGGCCGGTCCCACTTCCCGTATCCCGTGGGATTAGTGGTGTTTGAGTATTTGGTTATATACCTTTCCGGATATTCGTATGTTTCGATTTTGGTTGGCATCCACTTACGGTCTGTCCCTCCACTCAGTGTTGGTCCAATTAGTCCACTCACTGATTTATGTGTCACTTTTTCGGCACATGTTTTCGTGTTTTTCAATTATTTCTGTTGTCGACCATGGTCCTGTTTAGGTACTTAGGTGTCTCTGTTGCTGCTGTTGCTCCCTTCTTTGGGCGCCAACAGTTGCTGGGGTCGGTCTTCCTTGTGCTGCAGACACTGGATATCCTTCTCCCTGTTTTGCTTCTCTGCGCCTCCATTTTTGGCAGTCTTTCGAGTCCGTCAACTCTTTTCGGTTGATCGATTTCTTTCTGCTCATGGTCATCAGCGCTCAGCTTGATTTTAAAATCATGCCATACCCCGGGTCTACTAGTGATTAGAATAGTAGTGATATGCAAATTGTGAGCTCTATTGATTAGTCTATTTGCTACAGTTCTAAGAGCCCTCCGAATCAGCGATTCTGTCGACTCGCCGATTGTTTTTATCCTTATCCTTAATCCAGTCCCGTGTGCACTCGTGACTGTATTTTGGTGCACGGCACTTCCTTCCTCCAATCCCATTCACATACTCATCCCACATGGCTTGCAGCGTCTGTGGATGGGGATGCAGAGTTGCAAGGCGGCGAGAAGGAGCAATTCCCTGGGGGATTGGATCCGCAGGAACTATTGGATTCCTTCTTCGATGCGCTGGAGCAGCAGCAAGACCCTGGACCGCCGACGTCAGTGTTCGAACAATTCTCTTCAGTTCAGCAACCTCTGTAAGATAATGGTTCCGGATCTCAGCAGTATTTGTTTGAACAGTTGACAACTTTGCATATATGGCATTCCTCCACTGCAATCCCCCAAGGGACGCCCCTAGCGCTATCTCTGCCTCGTCTGCAGGGATCTTGTCTAAGCTAACAACACCATTGTTGTTCGTGGGGATCACTTCCACTCTTTGGATTGGGTTCTCCTCCTCTAAGTGTCCATCCAACTCCTCATAAGCAAGAACAATCTTTCCCCTAAGGCCCGGGGGAACCATGTCGGCAGCATGGGCATCAAAACAAGCCCACATCAAGGGCTTCGAAAGGATCGTGGCAACGCCATTACCAATTGCTGATCTAATACCAGGTGCTATTGTCGCGGCAAGCCACTCATCTGTAAGCCCACTGTCATCTTTTGACTTGAAAAGACAGACACCTTTCTGGCAAAGCCTGCTTGCAGCATTAACATCAGGCCAGTCAAGCTGAATATCAGTGTACCTGTCCTGCATTGCCTTTGTTCTCCAGCAAGCTTGATAGTCTACATCATCTCGATGCGCGCCACAAACCCTTGCCATAGTGGCCCCCATCTTTTTCAGTGAGTGAGTCCCCAGCACCATGTCACCTTCAGGGCAAAAGAAATCACTGTGGACTGCTCCTGATATCACCTGCTGATAGGTACTCTTAGTTTCATTTGCTTCCTTATCCTGTACATCTTCGGGATCAGCACCAGTAGTGGTACCATCTGCAAACAACCATTGACTAATTGATCCTCCACCTTCAGTGTGCCACACTTCCAGGAAGATTGCAAGGGACAGCAATACACAGAATCGAGTGTCCATCGATCCAAGCAGGCACTGCTTTGGCGCATGCTTCTCATTCCTAACATTCTTGGACCATCTCATCTGTGCTGTTAGGTACTCAGGGTACATCAAGTTCTGTTCCAGGCATTTCTTTTTAACATGGGAACAGTCGTACCCCTTGCTATCATATGGAGCTGGAATTTCACCATTGCTTGGTGCCTTAGATTAGCAATACTGTGCCCCTTCAACATATCCAGTAGCTGGAAGTACTCTCCCTTGGTGAAGCCGTGATCTGCACTTGACTTCTTCCCATTGCCTTTACACTCCTTGTGACCAATAGCCATGATGAGCCGGTTGGTTTTAGTGGATCGTGTGGGGTTCCCTGTTTGAGTTTGCTCACACCATGGCATCTCTGTTTCAAAGAAATATGAAATAGCCTTTTTCCAGTAACATACTGTAGTTGATCTCATTTTTGGCGTGTCATTTTTATTAGGACTCTCCTTCCCATACACCTTCAAGCACATCCAATGGAAGAGATGGTGTGGTCTTACTGTATTCAGTTGTTCTAATGGAATAATTGAATCACTTTTGTATGGCTCTCCAGTCATGTAATTCCTAAACTGAAGCAAGATCCGGTGGTATTTGAAGACTTGGGTTGGTGAATGGACATCATTTGCAAGTGCTGGGGAAGGTCCTGCTGGTACTTTGTAGATTGGGCGCCCAGTTGGTCCTGTACAAGTAGTAGTAGTAGTAGTACCAGCAGCGGCGGCGGGAGCAGCAGGGGGAGCAGTAGCAGGGGTCGGCGCAGCAGCAGCAGCAGCAGCAGCTCGGCGTTGTTGTTCCTGTTCAGCGATTGCCTGAGCAACATCAGGAGGGTCAGGATTATTAGCAAGGCGCTCTTGATCTTCTGGAGGAAGCAAGTGGGTCCCCATGTTACCAAAGGCAATTGCAAAATTCCTAGCATTTTCTGCTGCTGCTTCGGCTTCCCGTTGCTGTCGACGACGCTCCCGAGCTCGTACAGCTGCCCGGTTGGTGCTCAATTGTTGAGGCATACTTGTTGTTTTGCTTGTTGCTTTTTTCTCTCTTCTCTTTTTTCTCTTTTTTTTGTTGTTACTGTAATTAAATGGTCCAATTGCTGTGTATTCAGTGATGAATTTTGCGAGCCGAAAGATGAATCCCTACTAGTGCCGTACTTGCATTTGCGACCCCTTTCTATTATCACCCCTGCCCTACCGTACAACATCTCACATCCGACTCAAAACATAAGATTTACCGTAAGGTAATACCGTATGGTGATGGTAACTACACAGAATGCAACTAAAAAGAATGAGTACCAGAAAACATGTAGAATTTCTACGTGGGCTCATTTGGCGCGCGCAAAACTCATTTGGTTACAAAAAGAATGAGTACGAGGGAAACACGTACAATCCTACATGGCAGTCACTCTCACTCAGATGCCTAAGACCGATAGAACGCATCACAAAAATATTTCTAAGTCGAAAACTAAAAACAACGTGTAAAATCACGTGATAAAATTTGACATCGATTTTTTCTTTAGATGTTATCTGATTTTACTTGGCATCGGGTCGGCCAATCTAAAGAGCAGATTCACAGACCGGCAAGGGTAACAACAATAAACTTGAACTTTGAAAACATGCCTTAGCAGCAACAACAGGGGTACTTCCCCTAGCCAACAAAACAAACAGCAACACTAGTAGTACTAGTAGTAGTGAAACACCAGGGTGTTGTTGGTGCAAGGCTGCAAGGATACTACTACTGGTACTACCTAGAGTACTGTCCTGATAGACAGCATGTATCTCCAGATGTGATTGTTTGTTTGACATACCAGAGCTCACACTTGTTTAGATGTTCTCATGGAGCTATTAGTAGTATAATACAAATACATGAAATGCTGCTAGTAATACTAGTACTACTACTACTACTACTAGTACTAAGATGCATACCACCATTGGCATCTTGCCCAAGCTACAGTGCTATACTACAAGGCAACAAGATACATACAGAGCTGAACTGAGCTGAGCTGAGCTCAGCTCAGCTCCCACTTATTTTGTTCTGATCTCCTTTAAATTAGTAAGCACCATATTGGGGATGTAATACTAGTAATGTACTACCTCTAGGGGAGTGTCTTGAAGTATCTGAGTGTGTACAATACTATCGCTTGAACTGTATCCCCCTGTAGACTCATTGTTTGCCAGCACTCCGTGGGCTGCTGTTGTTGCTGTTTCTGTTGTCTTATTCATATCTCTTGCTGATGATCAAATATCAAAGTAGTACTAGTAGTACTAGTAATAGTAATAGACTACTACCACTACTACCACTGCTACTACTAGTAGTATGGTACTACTACCACTACCACCACCACTACTACTACTAATAGAAGTGGTACTACTAATAGTAGCAGTAGCTTTGGCATAGTGTTTTGGTGTTTGTGTTTTTTTTCTGTGAAATAGTGAGCAAACAGTGGATTACTGACAGAAATTTCGATAGACATGAGTCCTGTTTTTATTAATAATGCAACGAAGGTTGCGCACCTAAAGGGGGTCTACAGAGCAACCGGTACTGTACTCTCAGCCATTAGAAACGGTCCCGTACGTCAAAAAATGAGGCGTACTTAGGAACGTACCTATGTATACGTACTATGTGGTAGGAGTTGCACGGGCGCATAGCGCGCGCAACTACGGTTGCATTTTACCGATACGGTAAGGTTACCAGGTAAGTTACCTGGTACTCGTACTCGTACAGAACCTTACCGTGCACAGTCATGGGTAAGGTTTACACTACTATCACAACCATGTATGTACCGTACGTACCATAGACCATAGTAAAATCCTTGATTTTGGGTCCTTGGTTTCTTTTTTCAAAACCGTTAACCGTAATCTTGGGTGGTTGGGTTAACCTTACGTTTACCGGGCTGGCTTGTTTCCCACATGATCACAGTCGTGATTAGTCACAAAAATTGTCACAATTTGCACTACTCATAGCATTATCTCACGATGGCTCACGATACATCGAAAATATTCTTGTTTTGTTGAGAGAGAAAATAGAACACCAACGGCATGCAAGGGTGCTCAAACAGCCGAGCGAAATCATCCCCAGGACTCTCTTTTCCATTCTAGTTTTAAAATGACGTTTATTCCATCGATTGTGATATGTTATGGTATCAGTATTGTGGTAGGAGCGCAGGGAGTATCATCAAAAGGAATCAGGGGTTTGGTTTCTGGTCAACATCGATTCGTGCTTGAGGATGGAAAACATTCAAGGAAAGATTCTTTCGCACTCCCGTCATCTTCTCCCACCGAAAAACCACAGAAGTATCAGAAAAGACTTGACTCGAATTCCCCATCTGAACAACCCACTGACTTCCCGTCATGGGAACCGACGTCGTATCCGACCTCGTTCCCGTCAACTCCGCCAAGCGAAAAAACACAGAATCATCAGAAAAGAGTGGACTCGAATGCTCCATCTGAAGAACACACTGGCATTTCATCATGGGAACCAACATTACATCTGACGCTTAGCCCCTCCAGGGCACCTACTTTCTATCCAAGAATATCGCACACAAACATTCAACAAATCACGGAAAACCCAACAAAATCGAATTCTTCGAAAATTCCATTAGAATCCGACACTGATTTGAACCCTTCACCCGAAACTGCAAAAAAAGTAACTCAAGAGCCTACTACGAAAATACCAACCCTCTTTCCGTCCACGATACTGGATCATGAGTCACAAGGCATATTCCCATCTTCGGCTTTAAGTTTTGGCAATGCGCTCGGACACATCGAGTCTCTTCCGCCAAATCCTATTGGAAACACGACAACTAGCACTGAAACAGGTGTTGAAGGAAATAAAACTGATACAACGAATGGGGCATACAACATAGGTGTTGAAAAGGATCTTCCGGCGAAAAGTGGAAACGACATCGGACCTTTGGAAATCGCTCTTATAAGTATTTTTGGTTCCTGCATTCTTATTGCTTTCCTTTGTGGGATATGTGTTCGAGTATCTTATCAGAGGAAAATGAAAGAAAACGAAATCGATGAGATGTGCAGTGACACTCAAGGGATCACAGCGCTTCCAGAGCAAACTAAGAATGTCGATGTCTCGGATGAAGTCTCGGATGAAGTCACATTGGAAAAATGTTTAAGTGATGGTGCAAAGAAATCGCTGGTTGGCAGAGAACAAGATAATAATGTAGATGTAAAAAACAATGGAGAGAGAGATACAACGAATCAAGAGTTCAAAATGAAAAAAATAACGGAAATTCCAATCATAGAGGAGCGACTCGAGTCTTTCTCAAAAAGAGAATCATTAGGAGAAAAGATCGATGTTGATGTAGAGCTTGAGCAGGTATTGACTGAAACAGATATTGTGGAGCAGCGTCATAGCTTAAAAGAGACTCCACCAGAGGGTATAATCCTTGGGAAGAGCGTTCAACAAGCAGATTCGGTGAAGAGTTTGATAAATCAAGTGAAGGAAAATGACCGAGAAGAACAATCAAAGATTTCACTACAAATAGATTCGACACCCGACGAAATATCAGAACACCAAGCTTTGGACAACTCGAGAGAGACGTCGCAAATAGACAGAGATCTCATTTCCCATTCAAATGGAGATATTATTCAACTGATGATGGAAGAGGATGATCGTCATGCAAGGCATACGTGTGGACGGAGAAATTCAAATTCGGAAGCTGAATGTAGAGAAGAATACAAATGTTTAAGAAATAATTCAAAAACAGAACTTGAAGAGATGGGCGCAGAAAGGACCAAAGAAAATGATGTTAGACACGATGACGATGATATCGGTACTATATCATCAGAAGATTTGGAATACATGTACGGAACGTTGCCGATGGATAAGTTACCATCCACCCCACGCATGAGCAACTGCAATCGCACAGCAGAAGATGAGTTCATAGTATCACCCCAATCACGTTCGGTACCACGCATTCCATTTGGTAGAGGACCATCCTTCGCTCAGGCACGCTATTCGAACCTTCTCAAGCAAGATGAAAGTGATGACGTCAGCGACGACATTGACAATTACGAAGAGAGCCTATATTGGGTATGAGTTATCTGGTGAGAGCCAGAAATCGGACTGAGTAACTCGGTGCATCCAGTTTCAACAAAGAGAAGAGACAATAATAACCTTATAGAATACATCGCTATACAATAATAGTGTTATTTTTATGTCCACTACACTTCCATCGTCAACGGGTGCTCCCCATGATTCTTTTGTCTTCTTTGCGTTTTGTGTTCCATACTCTTGTCACTTTTCATGAGGTACTGGACGACAGCGGGGTCGTTATCGAGAAGTCCGGAGTGTGCGATTGAACCAAGAGATTGAGATGGGCTGGAAGGCTTCTCAGTGGGAATCACTGCCAAACGATCATCATTCCGCTCATCTGATGGGGCGTCGCTGACATCATCTGGAATGAAAGCAGCTCCAACAGATGCTACTTTTTTTGTCGTAGTCGTCATGGCATTAATATTATGGCTGGAGTTGTCGCCAACTACACCGGCTGAAGAAAAGCCTGACATGATGGACGATAAATCTTCATCTCTCATTGCACCATCTTCCTTCCAGGAGTTGATGTCTTGCTCACATTCTATCTCAAAAGAAGTGCTTTGGGATGATTCTTCTTCATCACCGATGTCGCCTAAAAGATCTTGCGAATAATCTTGTTTAGCGTTCCACCTGTTTTTTATTTGTGGTGCTATTTGAACTGTATTTTGGGTTGGGTTGGCAGAAAGTTTGTTGTTTCCGTTGTTGATGGATAAATTCAAAATGTTTTGTATTCCTGCAAACATGGGATTGCGCATTCCTGATTGGGAGGAAGCGACCGACAAGTTCTCTTCAATATCTTCGATGGTATTGTTATCGTCGTTGTGACCCTTCTGGCTTTCATTGTCGTGGTTGAGACTTGCCAGCGAATAACCCATCATGGATTCATCGTCCGTGGAAGTAACGTTGAGGATATTCATTTTCAACACTGAATCCCCATCATCATTGATGGGATCAAGTTGTTTTTCTTGAGCTTTCTTTTTGGCTGAATTTTGAAACAATGACATTGCTGACACCACGAGCGAAGATTTTGTCACCGGTTTTTCCTCCCCTGCAGCTTTGAATCCTTTTGCATTACGTGTTCCAGGGATCGTCAAATCGATCACAACGTCATGCCCGGTACAAGAACTGTCTATGTCATTTTGGGCGTTGAGAGAAGCACTAGCTAAATCTAGGTTCAATCCGCTATTGGTGCTCTCGAAACTGGTGTTATTACTTGTAGATTCGGTTGGGTTCGATGGGGAAGTTCGGACCTGAGCAGTCTTATTTTCGTCAGACTCATTCTCGGCGATCGCTTCAGGTGAAGTAACTTTTGTAGCTGGTTTAGATTTTTGGCTTTGCTGCTTTCCCGCGCGCAAAATCTCCGACGAGAAGAAGGTTTTGGACCTTTTTGAGTTTTTGATCTTTTGGTCCCCGCCAAAGCCACTGTCAGTTGTATCGGTGCGAAGAACTGATTTGTCATAAATGATGTTATCCAGATGCTCGTCCGAATCTACATCGCTGATTACTTCTATAGCATGGTCATCAACTTTCGCTGAATAAGACTTGATCTCTTTGGAAGAGAACTGGTGTCTTTTCTTTCGCCAGACGAATAAGAGTCCTCCCAGACCGATAAGAATCATTACTGTACACCCAATGCCTACTGCAACTTTTGACTTGGAGCTACCATTGTCGTCAAAACTTCTTTCCCCTTCTTTCTTTCTATCGTCGAAAGGATTACCCCCATACCTATCGCCATTATCAAGAGGTTGGATGGATTCGATCGCTTGCCATGTTTGAATGAAGTTCAATTGCTTTGTTGGACGGTCTGCAACTTGAACTTCCATGAAAACGATTGGAATATCGTTCGGTGCATTTTGGTCTGAAATTTGTTCCGTGTTGAACCACCGCAAAAAGTGTGCTTGTAGGTCATTGGTGTTTTCCAAAGTCGCAATTTGGTAGTCTTTAAGTGCTACCTGAGCTCCTTTGCCATCGGTATCAGCTCCGTCGCCATTCTGATCGAAAGCAATGATGGCATTAGCCTGATATTTCAACAGCGTGGAAGTCGTCGAGACCGACCAATCTTTTTGCAAACGTCGTTTCCATTGGTATCCCTCTAGTGTTCCACCGTACAATAACCGGCGCATGCGATTTGAATCATTTTTGTCGTTTAAATTCAAGTCATCAAACGGCAAAAAGCTTTCTACCATCTGAATGAATTCCAAACCTATGGATTTCACATTGAGTTTATTTTTTTTCTCTTCTCGAAAGGCGTCCAAGAGGTAGATCTCCAGCTCTTGTCGAACCTCCGTTTCGTCTTCAAGTGTTAGAGACCCATGTATCAAGAGGGAAAAGGGAAGGAGTTCGACGGCAACTGGTTGCCGTGTAGGTGTTGAGCTCATGGTGGCGGTGGGTGAAGTGGTTGGGCTTGCGCTGACTAACTGTGCCGATTCCAAAGGAGCTCGGGATGGCTGTGCCGTGGGGTTTTCGGTTTCGGTCTTCTTGTTTTCCTCAGCTACCCATTTGTCTTCCTTTTTCAGCTTCCTCATTTCGCCTCTCATCGTTGATCGACCAATTACATCATCGTTTCGAAGAAATCTCAGTGTCGACTCTCGCAAATCTCTGCCGTGGATGGTAGCCCTAGCCCGTTGATCCGTATTGGCACCAACGTTGCCAATGGCGTAGGAGGAGCAGGCCAAAAAGATGCAACACAGAAGAATCTTCAGGTCTTTGATGCTGTGGTTTCCATCCGCCATTATTATTTTTGCAGGTATCTATCTTTTCTGATAGAACTTCAGCTTTGTCGGAAAGTAGTGGGGAGTTGATAGTTTGTTTCGATGCAAAAATTAGTGCATTCTATTATTTTTTTCTTCCACACAAACGGAAAACGCATCACTCATAATTTTTTCTGAGAGGCACTCGGATGGAACGATTCATCTTTTTTGTTTGGCGCGGTCTGTTGCGATCGTTAAGTAAAACAATCTAGAACAATTCTCATCGTCCACCGATGTCACAACTCGGGATGGCAAGCTACAACGTAACAAGACTAATAAGGGTCCTAATAAGGACTCAACGGCTCGTGATTTGACTGAATTTAAACCAAGACTGCAGCATTGTTTCTAATCTCTGTTTGCCTTCTAACGTACGTGTACTACCAAAAAAAAAAAATGTTAGTTTTGATGCGGTAAGGTTAACTTACTTACTCGTACGAGTGCAAACGTAATGCGTACAGAACGTGCCAAAAAAATAGTACTACTAGTAATTACCGGTACCGCAAGGTTTTCTGTAAAAACGTTAAAACAGTGTTTCAGCACCTCAATCAAGTAGTAAAGCTACTGCTACTAGTACTCGTAAAGGGTCAAGAAGGGACCTTGTGCCTTGTGCCATGTGCCTTGCCGTCTTCATGAGGTGATGAACGATCGGCTTTTGAGTGATCGGTGATAGTTGTGGTATGTGTGATGCAACCTAATAGATTTTTGTTACGAAGTAGTACTTTATTATTCCTGATATGATAGTGATGATGTCCAGCAAGAAATGCTTGATGTTCTTCGATTTTTCATTCCTTGTATTGCTAATTTTAGTACTGGTACTGATTGCTAGTTGCAGGAAATTGATAGTCTGGAATTTTTTCTCAGTGTTCTTGCACCTGACAAGAATCTTGAAGAACTATGGCATACTGATATAGCACCAGCAGTAATAAACAGTGAATTCCGTAGTAGCCGGGGTGCATGTAAACATAGAATTTGACAGTAGTAATACTACTACTAGTATGATTCTGTTCTGTTTCTATTTTGATCCAGAATCAGAAATAGCAATACTCAAAGACTACTACCAAGAAATGATTATCCTTTTGTATGGGTCTTCTACTATTACTGCTCTTCGTAAATGAGTATAGAAGAATACAAAATTCCGAGCCACAACAAGCAGTACGAGGACGTTTTTGAGTGGACTAACGAACCGTACAGTTTGGACGACCTGGTAAGAAGTAAGTGGCACAAAGACGATGCACAAAATCCTTGCGAGAAAGAAACATCCTGAGAAGTATGCCGTACTACTGATTGATCCAAGAACGAACTATCACTTGGTAGGAAATTGAAATTCATCGTTCTTCAGTCGCCCTGTACTCTCTGAATTTCAAGCACAAAATAGTTCGAGACAATGTCCAGCACTCTGAAGAAGATATGTAAATGGGTCGATACCATTGACTACATTGACTCTCATTGCCAATCTATTGAGGCGACTAATTCAGCTAACGACAGAAAGCAACGTTTTTCCGATCACCATCGCTACACAAATCACTGATTATTTTTTTCAATACACAATGTGTTTTCCAGATATCACATATAGAGAAGCACAATCTCCAATCCTGCCGAACTTGGCATGGGCCAGATCTCAATCGATCTTCTTGGCTTTGCATTGCTTCGGAATTCCCGTCGGTCCATCTGGTACTTTCAGAGTACCCCAGAACCAGTCACAGAACGTGAAGATTTGTCCGTAGTTGTAAATGTAATGAGTGTGGTGGACCGTGTGGTACTTGCTTCCCATAATGGGATCCACGTTCCAATCCATGGCATCGTGGATATAAGTTGCCCAAATGGCAGTGAAAAAGACCATACAAATATGGGTCAGATAATGGCAAGGAATGAACGGCAAGAGATAAACGTACGGACTCGCTTGCAAGATTCCATCCAACGGATGGAAGGCAATCGAGGCCCACGGAGTGAGAGTTTCGGGTTTGTTGTACTGATGATGTTTCAAGTGAATATGTTTGTAGAGAAACTTATTGGTGTGAAGAGTTCGATGCATCCAATAGATTCCGATTTCGACACACAAAAAGTAAAATGCCATAATCCCGATGTGACGTAGCCATCCACCCACTTCGTCGACAGTGAAGTAAACTTTCGTGTATCCGGACTCGATCATCCATTCATCGAATACGGGTAATAATGTGTAGATTGTCAGGGATGCTTGCGACAATTTGATCTGACCCTTAATAGTCTCCACGCTGGGTCGTGCTCTCTTTTGATCTTCAAACGTTTGTTTGGACATTGGGTGAATGTAACAAAAGTAATGAAAGGTGGCTGCCGTTCCATAGTATACAATCATACCGGCAATCATGTTTCGCATGTAGCATAGCAGATAGTGGGCAAGCTCAACGTTGTCGTTCAGTAAATGCACGAACCATCCAGCTGTGCGGCAAGAAAAGAAAATAGAATTGACCCACGCATTGAAATTACGGCACGGGTTGCCCAGAGGATCGTTTTCTAGAATAGCCGCATACGCGTTTTGATAAGTTCTTCCATCGGCTAGTGAAATTCTGGCATCTGGATTCTTCGATGACATTCGTTCGATCCAACCAATCCCAGGGAAAGGAACTATTGTATACGGTTCGCGTTTCGGGTACGACCACATGGCAAAAGTGGGGACAAGATGGCTGTAAGAATACGATTCAATTCATCAATCGAAGCAAATCTATTAATATCTGTCATGGCCATCAACTGCTATGCAAGGTTACAACAATCAAATGCCATCAATAGTAAACTCACTAGAGGCTGCTTCAAAGACGCCGGATGTTTCATCTGCCATTCCGGTCTCATTGTTGTGTTCGAACATTCCAGCGCAACATACCGTGAATGCTGCAAATGACACCAGGATTGCAGCTTCTGCCGTTTTGCGTGACACAGAAAACACCATTCTTTAGTTCTCCGCTTCTGCTAGATATGGCAGTGAGAAGAAATGCTGGGGATTTGGTTGTTTGATGCAACAATCTGTTTTTGTACCCGTTCGATAAAGAAGGTTGCGCAGATGGGAAGGATGAAGAGGTTAAATTAAAAAAAATAGTAGTAGGAGTCACTCGTGGAATTGGGCGCAGGGACGGTTTAGTCTTCCGTTTGAGACAAGCCTGTGCCCGAGTTCGGATGCGCACGCTCGGCGAGATGACATGAAAAATACTACGATATCCTACCGGTACGTAATTACTCGGTAAGGTTACGACACAAAATACCTGTACTTTTTTAAAAGACTACAAGTGCTTTTCCGTACTTTATTTTACACCCTGGGTCCTTATTAGTAGTATTATTGTTATGACCCCTCCTTTACACCTGCTAATCTTACGTGTAACAAAAAAATAATGATAGTCACACACTCAACCCAGAGAACGCGACGAGTCAGTCAGTCAATAAAAATTATGGCACTTCTCACAGTAAACCTTAACCTTAGTTGGTTATTTAATCCGACGGTACGGTAAATTAGTCCCATACTCAATACGGGAATACTCTTAATGAGAAAACAGAACAGAAAAGTACGGTAATTACTGATTTTCGTACCGGTAAGACTTACTTCTAGTACACGTAGTATGGACATCACGTTCTTTGTGGACGTAGTACGACTACCAGAGTAACCTTACTTGTACTCGTACTCGTACTGAAAGCAGTACCGGTAGTATCGTATTGCGCTAAGGTTACCCGTAAGGTTTACTGTACGAGTAAGGTTATGGGAAAAACCGATTTTCTACAGTATTTTTTTCACTTTTGGCGGAATTTTTCAGACGAATAGAGAAGGTGACATGACGTAAAAACCTTACGGTATGATCGAAGATCTGAGATCCGAGATTTGACAACATGAAACATGATACGTAGTAAACCTTATACATGATACATGATGCATGATGGAAAAATAATAATAATAAGAGAGTAATAATAGAAGTGATGATCAATGCCCAAGACACGTGGCGACCAAGGCAGCTCCCTCTTCCGGACCTGGCTTTTGTTGGAATTGCAAAATAAAACAGTAGTACCGGGTATTGTCATAGACAATGACTGGAGCATTGGTCGGAACAGGTACCAGGAAAGTTGCCTTGATTATGGGCGTCGCCAACCAACGCTCGATCGCTATGAGTTGCATGGATGCGTTTCTGCAACGGGATGACTGGGATGTAATATTGACCGTTCGAGATGAAAGGACCCGAACAAAGGTTCAGAAACTAGTGAAAAACCGACAGATTAGTTTCCAATCGACGAACGGCAGCAGCGAGAAGTTCAGTGGCGGTCGGGGGAGGATACTGGGAGAATTCGTCTGTGACGTTACCGATCCGAGGTCCACCGATTTGTTTTTCAAAGAATCGTTGCCGGAGATTCTAAATCGCCAGGACCGAACGCTAGAGGCGGTGATTCATTCCATCGCATTTGCTCCCGAGCTGAGAAAACCCTTGCTAGAAACAAGCCGTGAAGCGTTCTTAGATGCGCACGATATTTCTGCGTATTCTCTGATCCAAGTCGCTAGAGAATCGATTCCATACCTTGGAAGAAATCCCTGCAAGAAAGATCACAATGATAATCTTTCTATGAGTAGCAGTATCACGACGCTATCTTATTTGGGTGCCGATCGAGCCATCCCAGGCTACCACACAATGGGACCTGCTAAGGCAAGCTTGGAAAGCATTGTTCGTGGTTTGGCACTCGAGTTAGGCCGACACAGATCTTCTTGCGGCCCGCTCATCCGAGTAAACGCCGTTCGAGCCGGACCCATTCCAACACTCTCAAGCAAAGGTGGGATAGCGGGCTTTGAGCGCATGCGTAGTGACGTGGATCGGAGGGCGCCGCTCGGAAATGTCTCGGCATCACAGGTAGCTGCGACAGTCTATCATGTGGCTGCCGAAGCGGATGGCATGACGGGACAAACCATCGAAGTAGATGGAGGTTATTCAGTGACGGCGGGACCATCTATGCTACTACCAGATAGTACTTGAATGGAATGGCGATTGTATTTTGAAGGTTAAGACGATCGAGGCAAAGTTGTTTTCAAAACCAGGAGTATCAGACTCCATGATTTAGAATACACGAGTGGTAGAACCAGAAAGAACTGGTGGCTTTGTCTTGGGGTATTCGACAGTAATGTTATCTAGAATCGATGAATACACTTATTCCATGCAAGTATCCGCTTTTCAAAATTTAGCGTAAACGGTGAACGAAAGCTCAGTTGAAATAGAGACGCATAAAATGCCTCGCATTTCGGAAAGTTATTATGTATGTATCAAATAATAGTAGCAATTGTGCCAGTCGAAATACATAAAAATATTCCCTTTTTTCACAAAAATAAACTGAATCCATGTATTATTTCAAATATGCTACTCTAAAGTATCGGATTCGGCGGCATGATTCCATAATAGTACATAAAACTAGATGGATTGAAATGGTCCGTGGAACTTTTACAAGCATTAGTCAGTCTCGGGTACTCGCGAATAGCCCCGTCGACCGTAACGTGATCGAAGGCCTTGAAGAGTTTCATACTTCGTTCTTTCGGGACGATTTTCTTGACTCTTGTGCGAAAAGGCTTTCGATGAGTGAGGAGTCGTCATAATCTCCGGCGAACCAACAAGCTCTGGTTCAGGGTAGGTAGTGTTAGACTGTTGTTGACGCTCCTCTCTTAGTTTACCCGACGAAGACACGAGAGATCGTGCAGAAGATACCCCTTTGCGTTTGGTCCTCTTTAGTTTTGACGCACGTTTGTCGCTGTCACTACTCATTTTTTGCGCCAACTGCTTTTCCAATTTTCGGATCTCTCTGGAAGAAACGTTCTGCCCATTCGGGTCATCAGACCTAAAGGCTTTCAATTTGGTGGCCAATTTCTTCTCTATTCGTCTGATTTCATTCAAATGAACCGTTTGCGGATCCAATTCCTGCTGGGCATGGGTCTCGCGCCTTACTTGCCGCAGTTGCCTTTCGATTTTCTGTTCGAGTTTTCGCAACTTTTCGGTAGCTGTCATAGCAGTATCTTGAATGGGTCTCCTCTCGATTGGAATGATGGCGGATAACGATTCTTTGTCATCTCGCTCATCATTAGGGCGATGGTTCTTATTGAAATCATCATAGTGATGAATATGTGTGATTCCCGTTGGATCGCGACTTCTCGACCTTGTCCTCGACGGGGTCAACGGTCTCACGTGACGATTTGATGTGCGTCGATGCGAACTTCTGCTTTGCAGTTCATCATACGGGACTCTAGAAGATGACTCTGCCGTGTAGCTATGAACGTCTATAGGAGCGTGAATGTTCGACACTGGATCGGCTCTGTAGCTGTCAGATGCACGCCTGGAAGAACGCATCCTTTGGCCTTCCTCGATGCTACGAATGGCAACAAGGTCTTTCATTCGAGATGATAGGGCTGAAGAAGTCAGCGATGCAACGCCCTCTTCTTGATAATGAGTTGATTTTTTTGCAAGAGTTTGCTCGCGACTCCTACTTCCGTTGTGCATAAGTTCCGCGCGTAGTTCAGGTGACGGGGGGTTACGTCCGTTGCTCTTGGATTTCGCCATCCTGTTCTTTCCTCTGCTCTCTTCCGGAACTTCTTTTCTGGTATCTTCTTTTAAGTCCTGTTGAATCCTCTTTTGAGTAGGCAAAGAAAGCGGCGTGTTTCGAGAAGGAATTGGTGTGTCTCGAAGACGTCCCTGTCGACGATTCAAGAAAGCTTCCCGTGCTTTCGGGTCATCAAAAATATCATCCACCGATTTGTGTAATTTCGTTCGTTCTTTGTTTCGGAGATCATTGGTTACTTCCACATTGATCACATCTTTCGATTGAATAGCTGCTATACCCCTTGAAATAACTTTTTTCTCCAGTTTTGCTTCTTCTTCGACCCAGATCTGATCAACGTGTGGACTTGGTGTAGATCTCCGAGTGAGTGATCGTAGTAAGTCGTCACCACTTTTATCAGTGGATTGTTCGGTATCGTTGCGGGAACCTGGTATCCAAGAGTCTTGATCGTCCATGCTTAGGACTTCAATTATTTCCATGCTGTTCGATAGCGATTTCTCTTCAGCAATCTCCTCTACATTTTCTTGCAAAAGAGTCAGATTCTTGTCTTCGCTCGATATGTGAGTATCCTCTTGCTCTGGACTTGTTGAGACAATGTCACTGCTCCGTGTTTCTTCGTCATCGGGTTTGTTCTCATTCGTAGGCGGTGAAGGCAGATCTTGGTCGTCCACCTGAACGACCTTTTCTCCATCGTTTTCAGACATAGACGCTTCCAACCCTGAATGATTTGGGGAATAGTTGTCGGCATCCTGGCCTTCACGAGTGGCCACTATATGTGACTCCGTTGGAGGATCCGTTGGAGGATCAAGTTTCACACTTCGATCTCTGGACATGTTCGAAATTTGAGTCTTGATCTCTCGCTCTTCGCCTTCCTTCGCACTCATTTCGATTGCACGCTCAACCATCGAAGCTACATCCAAGCTTCCTGGTGCTTCAAGGCTATGAGTTTCACTGTTCTGTTGATCGACTTCTATCTTTTCGAAGGGAGCTTCGGTGGATTTCTCCGGTTTTAAAATAGGTTCGACCGTCGTATCCAGATCCTGTCCAGAATTGCCGGGAGTGGAAGCACCGGTATTACTTTCGCTTTCCATATCAACAACCTCTTTCACTTCGTGATCTTCTCTGGGTTGAATTTGCATCATTTGAATTTCATTCTTCTTGGTTTCTTCCACCGTCGGTTCGGCGGTATCGTTTTCTTCGTTCATGAAGATGCTTCGACCTTGGAGACGTAGGCTGCGTCGCTTTATTGCAGAGCTAGTCAAATTTGGTGTCGGAATTGCCGATTTCCTGGTGGTAAAGGTAGATCTTGGTTTACCCTTACTCTGACGTAGTAAAGACGTCTCTCGTCTCGAACACATATTTTGATAAACTGAGACAGGGCGATCAAGGCAACCGCATGCAGAGTCTACCCAACGATCCACAGCCATGGGTTGTGATTCCAAAGACAAGTAGTCGTCGTCAACAAAATATTCATCATTGTCAATGACCTCGGAACCTTCGCTCATCATAGAAGTTCCGTACGTCCCAGAATAACTTGATTCGGAGGCAGTGGATGGCTGGTGATGAGAAGAGTGATTATCGTAAGTCTCCTCATCGTCATCAAGATCCCTACTCCTACTGACGTGCACTTGACGAATAACACTGTAACGATCACGTTCCGAATCTGACCTTTCGGTGGTGCTAGATCGAACCATTAGCGACACCATGGTTGTAATACGAACCCCAGGTGATCGTTCGAATCTTGTGCTGTGATCGGTTAGTTTGATGAGTTGCACACCACTTCCGATCTCTGGAAGACAATATTATTATACCGCATGCTTCGCTGTCATAAAATCGGAATGAAACCTAGGTATGCAACCGGGTTCGAGTACTTAGTTGATGTGTTGAGAAGCTGCGATCAGAAGTTCCGTTCCTAACCGTCGAACGGAAGAGTTCTCTTAAAATTACTAACTGATCGTTACAGATTTCATTATTCAGCGAACGAGTGAAGCGTTGGGTGCGAGCGTAGTCGGAACAACGGTCGAATGTGATGAAATAATTAAGCATTCACGACCTTAAGTAAACCTTACTTCGTAACTTTCTTAACTTTGTGGGTCGCGGATTATGTCTCAAAATACGCATGTGAAGAAACATCCCCCTATTCACACCTGATTCACACGATGACGATTTTAGTGTGATCCAAATATCATAGAATTCACACATTAAAAAGTCTAATTAGGAGTCGAACAGAATTCTAACGTATCTCGCCAACCTCTTCGGGACACAGTTAATTACGAAACCGTTGGAAAAGGATGCGAGGTGGGTTTAGAAATATCAACATCAGAATGCCAATTTTGATTATTACGAAGTACTTCGTATTTTTTAGGTGAACTGGAGGATACCTTACTTCGTATTAACTTGTACCGGTATTGAAAAAAAAATTGAGAAACTTGCACTCAGGCTCCAGGAGAGTGGTAACTGGTAACTACGTTAGTATGAAACATAGGACTATGTAATAGCAAATAATAGATCAAAAAATTTGGTTTGGAAATCGCATGATTGATCTACTTTGTATCCAAGGCCATGATGGTGACCTACGACATTCAATGAAATCAATATCTTGCCTCAAATACTACCACTGAAGAGTTACACTTACCCAAAGCTTGTAGGCACTGTGGATTGCAAAAATAAATTGATGGCCATGCAAAGCTTTGTAAGTTTTTGATAGATGCAGTGAAAAATTAGACATTGACCTTGTGAAACACACTATCCATCCATGGGTCCTTTTGCTTCTCATCTAACTTGCTCAATGATCACTATTCCTTTCCCTTCAGCTCCTCCAGTTGTTTCTTATATCTTTTTCAATCACTTCCTTACAAGTGTTCCCAAGGAAGAACTACATCAAGATGCTTCCAGTATCTTTGTAAAAGAGTCCAGTTATCACAGAGCCTGGTACCTTCATCAAAATGAAAAGAATTACTAATTGTTTTTATCAGTGGACTGTTTCCTGTACCCTGTTTCCTGTTTTCCATAATTCAATAATATGTTGATGTTGTGTAAGGTTGTCATTATCATCACGTAAGATTTACCGTACGGTACAACTGCTTCATGCTTTTGTTTTTTGGCGCCTACTACATGTAAAAAAGAGCGCGAGTACGTAAGTACTGTAATTAATACCGGGTACGAGTAACTTAGTCACCTTACTAACTGCATGAATACCAGTTTTGGAAGATTTTTTACCTCTCAAACGGTGAACGAGGGTGTCAATGAAGATGCGACGATGTGAATCAAGCCGTTCTCGCTTTCTCGTTGATGAAAACTAAACATTAGCTGCATCTCCTCACAACATCGTACGAGTTGCGCTGCACCCGTCCCCTGGCTCTTCAGAATCATCGGATTGATAATTATCGAAAAAATTCCACCTTACTAAGCCATGCATCCGTTGGTTCGAAAACTTTACAAAGAAGCACTTTTTGTCGGAAAGGATTATCCGCTTGGTTTGGATAAAGTTCGAAAGGAATGGAAAAAGGCAATCCGAAATCCCAATAACTGTCCATCCTGCTACAATTTCGTCCGCCAACGAGAAGGTGACCGCAGCGACAAAGGTCGCGACGGCGATTTGACAAGCTTCGAACAAGGTGCACGTACCCGTGTAATTCCCAAAAAGATGCATAGCAAGGAACATCCCAACCCAGAATGCGAAAGAGAGCTACGAAAGGCGGTCGGAAAGGGACGGTACATGATCAGAGAAATGATCGGAGTCATTCAGCTGAAAAAGTACCGGAGTTTGAAACGGCGGTACGGCAACGAGAATGATGACAGCATCGCAATATTTCATAAATCACTTTCAAAACATAAACATAAACAAGTTGGAAAATTCGATATATCTGGAGACGATCGGACCAGGAACCAAAACGAAAAAAATCCCGGACACATTGCGAGCAAATGAATCGTAGAAAAAAATGCCTCGCCTCTTGTCTACCGGTAGTGTGGTTTGGTAACTTAATCTCGAAGTATTCTCCTTGTTGAAGGATTACAAAAAACAGAAGAAGTCTTTGAGCACGCAATGGTCCGTTTCACAGGGCTCGGACTTAGCATATCATTGGCTTGAATACTATTTTAAAACTGGTTTGGCATTGCCATTCACCACATTCACAGATTTGCTGGGTGCTGTGAGTGTAGGGCCGGGCTCGAGATACGAAAGGATCCGCGAGGTACATCCCACTGCACGCAAAACTGAGAGTTTTGTTAAACTGCTTCTGAACCTTCTCGTGTGACACTTCAGGAACAAACACATCGATCAAAAACACTTTAAAAAAATTGCCGATTAAAATTTCAGCATCGATCGGATTTTGCAGTTGGTTCTCGTCGCAAATGAAACGAATTAGTTGTCTCGACCATCAGGTTGCCGTTTCTGTTCTCTTTCGAATTCCTGATCCCAAAGATCCATCAACTTTTCCTCGGCCGACATTGGCACAGTATCCCGATTGGAATGTCCTTCACTTTGACTTTTGGAAAAAACTGATGGAGTATATCGTAATGGCAGCAAATCGGAAGCTGAAATTAATCCCAAAACAAGAACCACGATCAGTGCACCTGTTGGCAGAAAGGACGGAGCTAACGACAATGTCGCTCCCTCCATCTCAAAATCCAAAGGTGCAAGAATTCCCGCAAGTGAGAATGACGCAAAATAAGCAAATCCTAAATTGTAGATATTGAATTCTTCGCCTTCGTTGTCTTCAACAGGAACATTCGTGTCGGCTTCAGTGGTAAGATCTTGGACCTCGTCATGCGTGAGCAGGTGAGAGGGATTTTGATCTACCGAAAGAAATGAGAACAGGCCAAACAGACCAACAAACCATAGTTGACTGGCTGTGTTCGGCAATATCACCAGTGACGTGATGATGATCACCAGCACTATCGAGGTGGTAGAGAATGATGATTCGATATTGGAGGAAGAGTTGTCCAAGAGTAGAGCCTTGTCAATCAATTTCTCGACGAACGAGATCTCATGGGAGTCACGACGACGTCTTATTTTGTCCTTGTCCATATTCGGATTGCTATCGTCACTTCGTTGGTCCTGATCGGTCATTTCGAGCAAAGTTCGTGTTCGTTTTCTTGGCATTGGACCCGCTAAAGAAATGCCACAACGGCAGTACGTAGAGCTGTCAAACCTCCTCACTACCGCATGGCCCTCATTGCCGATGTAATCCGAGTATGCATGTATGTTGTGCGTCCGCATTATTGCCGACGACCGAAAAAGGTTCACATTGCTAACGGTTCTCATCGTTGGATTGTCTCCGAGAAGAAGACAACCACCATGAAAACTACCGGTACTTCGTAGTTCATTGTGGCGGAGGGCTGCCGATTGATGCCCTTGGATACCATACGGTAGACCTTACCGGTAAGTTACTTGTGCCTGTTGTTGGGAGGTGAGTTGAACATGGGAAATTTGAAATTTCAAAAAAATACTCACGGTACAGTAATAATAGTAATTCGAGACTCAATTCATTCACTCAACTCGGGATTCAATCAAAAGTAACATAACCGTTGGTCGAACACTCATTCCACAACCGGGTACTAGTCAGTCGCACGTGCATAATTATGGAAATTATTCCCAATCTCTCCGACAACTGCTACAGAATTCCTATCAGCTGTCCCTCGGTTTCAGTAGAAATTAGTAGTCTGGGACGTAGAACCGGGGGACAGCTGATAGGAATTTTGTAGTAGGAGATAAGGTTACGATAGAAGGATAGTAAATCGAGACAATGCTGTTTTGAGGTCAAAAGTTAGAAGTTCCTCCTGCGGTACCCCTTCGCCTTGATTTTGGTGACATTCCGACCAATCAGTTCATTTTAATCACCAGAGCTACACACGAGGGCAACTGCATTCGGCACTTGGCTGAGATTGTCGATAATACTGTACCAAGCTTTGGTTTGACCGCCAAGGGGAGGAAAGGGATGTGTGTCACTACCACAGATACAGAGAGAAAGGAATCTTCGACTACCGCATTTCATTTTTTCTCTTCGGCCTCGAATCCGTCCCCCACGATCGGGGGTTCGAGCACAGACAAAATGAGTTCCTCTCCGCTCTCGAATTTAAAAAGCCTTATAAGTGGAAGGAAAGAAAAACACGACAATAGAACAGATTCCAACAATGGGTCTAGGTCGATCGAAGATACCCCTTCTCAAGGTGCCCAACGAAAGTACAGTCTTGTTCTGTCCGATGAAAGCGGCGAGAACGACTCCGACCTACGGAACACTTCCCTCGTATCGAACGAAAACAACGCGGCAGTCAATGCTGGGAATGTTGCCAAGGCAACTGCGGGTGAAAGAAGTAGTCAGGTGAACAAGATTGAGAGAAGAAATTTTTGTGCCGAAATGATAATGTTGCCGGTTGGTGTCTGCCAAAGCAGTTCCGACTTTGCAGAACAAATGGATATCTTCATGCGTTGCCAACATCCTCTGGATCTTCTATGTATGTTTCAAGAAGACGATGACGGAGGGGATGGGGATGGTGTTAGCATGAATTTTTCGAATCGTGCTCATTCTGGTGAAGGATGTGGAGACGCCCCGGTGCATCGCGTCAGTGGCTATTATGCCATACCTAGATCATGCGAGTACTGTGGGTCTCCCGACATTGACCTTTGTCATGAAAATTCGAAATGCGAGAGACCGAAATCATTTTTTCCAAGGGAAAAACCGCCATTTTGTCTGAAGGGTCGATCAAGGTGGCACGGGGAGGAAAAGAATGTTGGACTTGGATCATTCACGAAGGAAGAAGTTAAATTGAAATCGAACGAAAGCGAAGAGAAGGACAAAACCACCATGGCGTGCTCAGCCTGGGTGTGATTCCTTTTTCACCGGATGTGTTCAGGAGTTAGCTGCAAAATACGTGGGACCAATTTTGCGTACTGATATTAGATTGTGATTTGCTTTATTTATCTGCAAAACTCTTTTTGACTACGTGCAAGGTAGATGCAACGCTTAATGTTGGATCCCAAATTCCAACACATTCGTTTCGTTGTGGTGTTCCTTTTCAACTTCATCCATTTGCGCTTCGATGATGCAGAGAGTCAATTTTTGAAAGAGGCATGGAAAGTCAAATGGACATTTATTCAACTTGGACCATCAGTGGCTCCTTTCCAAACTGAGTTGATTGATAACAGCAAAGAAACAAACCCACACACAGGGTGAACAGGGTAAGTTTTGGTGACAACTAAACCCATTTTCCAGGACGAAGGAAACTCGTTGGGTGACAGTTACGCTATGTTTTTTTCTTTCCTTCAATTTTTTTCGTTTAATTAGAAGTTTCGAGTATCCACACCACCTTCGGTATCTTACAGAGACCGTCGTACGTACCGTACTGGTGTCGCAATTATTATTACCGAAGAAGTATTTATTATTTTTTGGTAATTTAAAAAAAAAATGCTTCCCATTGCAGTATTCATACACGGGATTTTTGCTGATGAACAAAGTCGGCGACAGCGTTCAGGCCTATGGTGATAATTCTGCACATACACCCTCTCTATTCAAAGTAAAGACATCATCATAGCTAACACTCTACTCTAAATCTTTGCTTATTCATCCCTTAGTAAGAAGCTCATGATTATGGAACAGGCCAAAAAAGGGATGTTTTTTGTTGATTGGCAGTATTGCACCGGCCATCCCTGTAGCCCGAAGTTGAAACAAATACGGCACTTTTCGCGCACAAAGTCACCGAATTTGAGATTGAACCAATTTTTTTGGAGTTTGGCGACAAAAGGGCTAATTAAGAGAGGCCAAAAAGCTATGTGTAATTCACCAATTGCAACAGTGGTTGTTGCAAACAATAAGTTTGTACTCTTTATGAATAAGTTACAGCTTTTGTTGAGGAGGTTTGCATTGCTAAGGACAGATATTTGGTCAGATAGTACTAAGGGAACACTGTGTAATATTTTTGGTTCATCACCAAAAATTCCGGGTACTCTCAGAAGAGGATGGCTGACACTCGTCACTCTTCACGGGTCATGAGTACCGTACGAGTAGTGGTCATAATTGATTCATTAATGCTGTTGTCTGTTGTGTCTTGCGTCTTGTGTCATTCATTAATGATGTTGTCTGTTGTGTAGTGCGTCTTGTGCCATGCAGATGGTAAACTTACCGGTATCGCTCTATACCGGTAACCTTATTGCACAAGGATTGATTTCAAATTTGTCCGCTCGCCAGTTACTACGTACAACACAAAAACAGAAGCGACCAATAAACAAGTCGTGAAAATTTAAAAAATGACGGGAAGAAGCTCTGCCAACGCGGTGGCACGGCGAACGGCAAGTTTAAATCTTTGAAATTAGTTTTCCATTCGAAAAGAGATTATGCTACTCTTGTGAGTGCACATTCAATTACTGCAAGTTTTTTTCGTTGTACAACAACAATGAAAGACGCTTTCAAACTGAAGCGGGCAACAACGTACAAATACATTTCTAGTTTTTGAGACGAAGCGGCACCGAAGTGAAGAACTGTTCGAAAATGCTCTCGTCCAACAGAGAAATTGACATCTCCGTCGGCGATAGTAGAGTCGCTGATGGGGAAAGAGTGAACGATGACAACAAAACTACTAGTCTGTTCATTGTTGTTTTATCCCTTGTTTTTGTCGCAATTTTTGGAGGGGCGCTGATTGGTGGCATCGTCAGTGGAGATCCCAACAGTGCTTTTTTCATCACAGTTATCGTGGCTTCCGTATTTGCTATTTCTATTGCGTTTGGGGTTTCGATTCGATACTTTATAACGCAACGTGCGACTGGTGAAAACGATAACGAATATTTTGGGAAGGAAAATGTGAGACAAACGTTCTCGGCCAGTGACGAGGAAAACCACTACTATGAAGAGAATGGAAAAAGGTCTCCCGACTACGAAGCACAGGACTATCGCTATCCTAGTCGCACCCCTGTTGCATCTAAAATTAAAGAGATTGAAGCGAATAGAGTAGGTGGAGAAATGAGTGCAATGAGTCCTACAACATACGATGAAGGATCTCTTTCAACATTCCGCCATCACATTATTCAAAGCGGCCGACGAGGATTTGACTTCTCCAGCATCACGTCCACCAAGAATGGAGAGAAAGTCAATGCTCGAGAGGACCCTCCGGAGGGCACTGGTCAAGAAACGATTCAAGCTGCATGGAACGCCAGAGGAAATTCTCAAGATCCATCTGCACCGAAGTTTTCAACTGAAGGAGGAATCATAGCCGACGATCCATATGATCGTGAAAGTGAAGCCAATGAAAATTGCTATGATAATAGTTCTGAAGTGAATGATTCCCCAAGAGACAATAAATCTATCTTTTCTCGAAAAAGTTGGCGGTCTCGAAGTGACAACAATTCGCAGTACGAGAGTAGAAGAAACTCCAGATCTCGATCAAGATCACGATCTAAGTCCAAAAGTCCGTCTCGATTGAGATCACGCTCAACGTCCAAAAGCCCGTCTCGATTGAGATCACGCTCCAAGTCCAAAAGCCCTTCTCGGAGTGGTAAGAGCCCGGCAAAGCCTGAAGGTAATTCAAAGGAGCTGATCACAGAGCAGAAAGAAAAGGTAAGTTCTTTTGGATTGATCGAAGAAGAAAAATCATAGTAGATGCTTCGAAATCTGACTCTTGTTTTCTACTGTAAATTTAAAGGATACCGTGGATCTCCGTCCTCCGACCAGTACAAAATCTGGACGAACAAATTCGGTGAAATCATTTTTGATACCATCAACACCTGCTGCAAGTGAAGCTGCTAGTTTTGCTAGTAGTCTCTTTAAACCCCTCAACGACATGTTTGGGAAAAGTAAAAAAGAAGCATCTCAAGTTGGCGTCAGTGACACGGGTGCCTCCAGTAAAACTGAAGATGACTCTCAAAATGTGACAGAAAAGATTCCTGTCCGAAAAAGTAACGAAGGCAAACCACCCATGGTTCGACCACCTATGATGCCTCAAACCAAAAAACTCGGAGAAAGCCTGCAGACAATTGGTGGTCGTGTTGGACCCCCGCCTTCAACACCAGCAAATAACAGTAACTTCACGATTCCTCCGCCACGACCTGTCCCGAGAACGCCGATGGGTAGTGAGGTATTTTCGGAATTTCAATCAGTTGCTGGAAGCACGTATAGCAACGGAGCTGCATCCTCGACCTTTGACCCCCAAGCACGCGAAAGGGCTATACAGAAGCTACGCAAGAATCAGGCAGCCATCGGAGCAAGTCCCGCCATGCCGATGTACTATAATGATGATGATGATGATGATGATAAGGAGTCATCAGTTGCGGACAATTCTCCTATTCATTCCAATGCTCTATCCTATGATGTGTTTGCACCCCCTGGTGCTCTGGGTATTGTTGTCGATACAACCGAGAAAGGTTGCGTTGTGTACTCTTTGAAGAAATCCTCCCCAATGCAGGGGCTGATGAATCGCGGAGATTTGATTATCGGGTTGGACAATTTCGACGTACGAAATATGAGCGCTGCGTCTTTGACCAAGTTAATGGCCAAGAAATCGGAGCAAGCAGAACGCAAATTCACTTTGATACCGAGTACCGAGTAGCTACGAAAGTGGTCCGTACTATTCTGCAGATTTCTCGACCCTGCAGCAAGATTGGGGAGTAATGCTCGTTCAAAAAAGTCTTTATATCAGTGCACTGTAATAAATAATCGTCAAACATTTTCATTTGCTATCGTACTGAAAAATAGTTATGTCGGTGGCGGAAGCCTACCATGGAGCCGAAAATATTCGCTACGAACCTTCTTCGCTTCCTTCGCATTTTTTCCCTCTTCGTCGTTGCCCTTCATTGATATTATTTTCTTTTGGTTTTGCCTTTCTCGCCGCCTCCCTCTTCTCGTTTTCTTACTGTTCAATTGACCTTGGCTCTCATCTTCCTCCGTCACCTTCTGGTCGGTGGGAGCCTCATCGAGATCAGTGGCTTTCTCATTGGTTTCTGTATTGCGTCTGGATCTATCCGTCGAGCTGGTCGCTTTTGTTTCAATTGTTGAAGATCCTTCTCTAGCTGACATAGATGGCACCAGCAAACGCTCCATGCATGGTGCTGTAATGCTCATAGGAAGCATTTCTTCGGGTGGAATATGTCGATACTCTATCATCTCTTCGCTTTCGTCCTCCTCGTCGCCCACAAAGACCATTTGACAGATTCTTATATACCAAACAAAGAATGCGAACCGTACATGTGGAAACGGCAAATTGTTTGTCAGAAAAAATGAGGTTCGACCGTAAAGTGACAAAGATGAATGCGAACGAGAGACAGAGACACAAAAAAAACTCACTCAGACCGCTTCCACACGCTTATCGAATCCCGAACGTGCAACCAATTCGGAAGTTGAATTTTTGCAATACAGTGAAATTCCGAAGCGAGTCTCTGTTGGAACTCCGACGAGGAAGATCTCCCCCACGGGGACTGTTCCATATTTAGGGTTGCGTCGAAGAAGGCCAGTTCACCGACGTGAATGACATATTTGCCTTTGTATTCGTTGAGACAATGCCAGCCGAAGGATAATGGCCGTTGGTGGTCTTGTTCGACCGAATTGTCGTCGCCGTCGTCGCCGTCGTCGTCGTCAACTCCGTCTGGTGGTACAGGGGCATCTTCTTCATCGGGATAACACAAGAAGAGAGTGCGATCTTTCAATTCAGGAAATTTCAAGACTTCAGGCCCCCCTTTTCGCAAAACCAGTTGCGGTAACGCCGACTCGTCACTGTTGGATTTTGTCCCGTTACCAGATTTGTTCCGTTTGCGTTTCTTTCTGTTTGAACCACCGTCTGAGTGAAGGATCTTCCCTCCCTCTTGTATATTCCTGTCGTATGCTACGACATCAATGCCGCCCATTTGTGTCATGTAATTGGCCCAATATGCATTCGATCCACTGCCGATTTCCACAATGGGAGAAAAGGCGCGAAAGATCTTTAGGCATTCCTTAGTGGGCGTTGCCCACGCGTATCGATTGACAAGCCCTTCACCAATCTCTGCCTGTTCCATCCATAGCTCAGCACGTCGTTCGGGGGTGATTAAAAGGGGAGAAAAGAAATGATCCCTCTCTTTGCGTGTGAGCGAAGACAGGAAGGATTGTTGCTCGGTGTACAGCGGATTGCTGTTCATTTCGCTGGTGATCTGTTCGAATTCGTTACTGTTCGAGGCATCATTTGCTCCATCGATGGATTTTATGGTTGCGGTCTTTCCACCTTTGGAATCGTTTGTTTCGGCAACACTTGTGCCACCAGAGCTTGGATGTGACTTCCGCTTTTTGTTCTTCCCCATGGTAACTGATTGTGCACAAGATGGTGGACGCTGGCCAGTTATCTCCTCAAAAATTTCGTGATGGGTACATGAATAGGTACGAACTCGCACTCGTCCGGTAAATCGAAGTAAGATTACCGGTACTGTATCGGTCTTACAGCAATCAGTGATCGGTGTCCGTGATCGGTGTCTGTGAATTGACAAAATGCGACAAAAAAGCTCACGACACAAAAATACTGATGGACCGCGCAGCATGCGGACGTCCGTGCGCTCCGCATTTACCGAGTACGCGAAACAAACGCGAGTAACAAGAGTCGTCGTTGTTTCGTACGTGAGATTACCCTGTGGCAAAGTGTTTTGTTGAGCACTCCATAATAACATCATTATTCCCCGAACCAGCACGCACAGCTATCATCCAAGGACTGCCCATTGTATCCATCAATTCCCACTGCATCATTGTCTTTAGCTGTCGTTCCTTTCGATTACTAGAAGGTGATAATTTGTACTACTCCTGTCATGACAGTTGTCATGACAGTTGTCATGACAGTCATTATTTCTGCTGGCACTGCTGGTTTCTATTGACTCAGTGCATACTTTTTCCTATTACATCATGATCCACTCAAAAGTATAAACAGTCACCTTGCTGTCTAGTACTAGTAATGGCCCAAGAACTCATTATTATCACCTACTACCTCCCATTGCTGGTGTATCACACCACTGTGTTGAGCATTATCCCTGCTGTTGTGTTCTGCTGCCTGCCCTTCCAATGGTGACCCATACAATTCTCTTCTCCACAGAGCACTTATTCTTCCTTTATTTGTTCCACCTCCAGCTTCTCGGCCCAGCTACAAATGGACTTACTCTCCCCTCACTCGAACTGCTTTTTGATTCCAACTTGATCAGGCTCACATTGTGGATCAATTAAAAACAGAAAAAAAGAATCATCCATTCACTTTGGAAACTCGTGCCGGTAGGCTTTTGATGACCAAGGTTACTGGTAATTAGTCTGCGTACTATTGAAGACTAAAAAGTACTAATGCTTGAACCTACTCGTACGGTACGAGTTCTCGTCGTCATCTTCAAATGATTATTATTATCATTATTTTGATTGATGAACTTTTAGACAAAAACAATTTTCATCCATTCGGATTGACTGTAAGGTTTACGGTAAGTATGATTACTGCAGGAAACGGTTAGAAAACAATGAATGATGAGTCACTGACCTGTTACGTACGAAGTACGATACGTACCATTAGTAACCTTACTCGTACGAAGTATTTTTGATGCTCGGAGTTCTCGAAGAATATTTTAGTTCTGTTTTTAAGTACGAGTACTTTCAATTTACCGCAGCCACGAACTGTGCTGTACAAGCTGGAGTAAGGCCTTGCCTTAGAGAATGCGAAGGTAAACTTACCTACCTCGTACAGTAAATCGTCGACAAATAATAAATTCTGTAAATTATTTCTTCTCTAACGTGTTCTGACACTTTGTATCCTCACTTCACTTGTGCTCTAAAAATCGAAAACCTTTTCGTCGGGGAAGAACTAAAATATCATTCTACGAGTAAGTTACGTACCTGTACCAGGTACCAGTTTAATAATGCGCTGGAATTGTAAAAGATCTTGGCGGGTTGAAAAACAAAAAGTTTGAAAAAAATTGATACAAAGCAAGGTTAATTACAGTACTTCGTAAGCCTTGCTTAGTAATAGTAAACCTTACTCGTACTGGTAAGATAGTGATGATCCCTCCTCACCTTCGCATTCGTACCGAACGGTAAGTGCAAAGCAGTCCTTACTCGTATGTTGGAAGTATTGTTTTCCTGTTCGGATCATGAGCGATTTCTGCTCACAGCACTCCCATCTGACAGAAGACTTTAAAATACATGCTTCAAGCGTCGGACGGATTGATGGAAGATTTCTTTCCTCATTCACCCCATTCACTGCCGACGCTCTCTTCCTAAATGTTTCCCTTTTCCGTGATACAAGGCACGCTCGGAAATACATCCCCATCACGATTTACGTACCTCCAGACAAAGAATAATACTTCGTTTCAAAAACACAGGCAAAAATACCCGAAATGGATTCGTCCCAGAATGCGAATGTCGATCCCGTCGATATCATGGATCAGGACATTGATGTGAGCGCTCTCGTCGAAGCCGCGGACAACCTCAATCAATCGAGAAATATGAGCCATCGAGGCAAGATTTTTAACTACATCACCCAGCTTGTCTTTGAGATGGATGAATCTCTTACCAAGCTGAAGGCAAAGGACTTCACTGTCGAGAAACTCGAAGAAATGTCTGTTTTTATATACGAATCCATGTGTATTTCGGCGCGAAACTACCACAGCGTTCAGCACGTCTTTGATATTCTTAACCACGACAATCGTCTCAGGAACAATCCCATAACAGTTTTGGCGACCTGTTTTCACGATTGCATCTACTACCACGTGGATGGGGGATTGACACCGGTGCAAGCCAAACTACTCAAAGGATGTTTCAAGATTGAAGGCCCAAAGATCGAGGAGGAAAATGATTCGGAACGCATTACGTCGCAAAGTATCTACAAGTTTTTTGCTACCGCTAGCGAAAATAGGGGGGGAAACCCAGAAAAGAATACCTTGCTCCTGCATATGGTAGAAACTATTTTTGGATACACGCCGGGGCAGAATATTTCTATTTCAAACGATGGTCTCAACGAATTTCTCAGCGCATTAGTGGCTGTTCGGATGCTCGGAGATCACTTGCCATTGGAAAGATTAGCAGAAATTGCTTGTTGCATCGAATCTACAATTCCCTTTCGCCCGATTGATAAGAAGACAGGAAAGAGTCACATGGATCTCCTGTTTGAAAACATGAAGGAAGCCAGAGATATATTCGGTTTGCTACTTACTGACGAAGATCTAGTATCTAGCGTTCAGCAAGCCTGTTTACTTTCGAATAGCGATGTTGGAAATTTTGGAACCATTGATCGGCATTGGTTCCTCGACAATGCATGGAGTTTGCTGCCAGAAACCAACGAATCGCTCCGGAATGAATACATCTACAGCGTTCATCACTTTCACAGTGCTTTGTACAAGATGTACGGCTTTTACGGATTCTTAGAGCCGAGTGTTGTCTTTCATCACTATCGAGGCGTCCCCGATGCATCCGAAATGAAACGGTTAACTGAAGAATGCAGCAATAACCTCGCTTTTGGTAGGACTTACGTCGGGGCAAAACTTGTCGCAATGAGTCTCGTCTCAGCAATTGCTCTGTTGACGGGCGGAGATGCACCTATCTCTTTGTTCACTGGCGATTTACGGGAAGCAGAACGCCGGAGTAGCCAGATTTCGATTTACAACGTATCGGAAGTGCTGAATCGCACCCGGTTAGAAAAGCTAAGAAAGACAAGTCGTTCTAAAAACTGGTGGGCGTGGCGTCCCAAAAATCAACGCGAGGAACGAAAGAAAGAAGGATGCAATTTGCTAGTGTACCAAATCCTAGCGGAGGGTCGAAGATCCAAATCGTCGTTTGACACAAAGCGATCTCCATGGGCAGCGGAATTGTACAGCTACATGGGGGATGAAGGATTGAATACACTTTTGAAGGAGCTAAGTTTGTATCCAATGACTGCAGATAAAGCTTGGAAACTTTTGCGAGCACTACCTCGGGATCCACTTCTCTCGATTGTAAGCAACATCGCTAGACATGCAAGGCCAAGAACCAATAAAATCGATGACATCATTTTACGTCTAGAATCCGGGTCCTTCGATGATTCATTGCATTGAATGTGACACTCACAATTGGCGTCACACCTAAAATATGAAAAGAACAAACATCCAAATTCAATTGATTAATGATAAAACACCACATTATTCGTCGTCATCTATCCAAGTATCGTTTGAGGAGTGCAACGAGATCATCTGGTGCTTCTGCATGGACCCAATGGCCGGAACCTCGAATAGTTGTCAACATGTGGTTAGGAAAAAAAGATGCTATTTGATCCATGTATGCATGCCGGACAAATCGAGACTGTCCACCATTGATAATGAACACATCTCCTTCGTATATTGACTTAGACGATGATTTACTCGCAATCAATGATGATGACGTTGCTGTCAAATCAAAACCTGCAATCTGCTCCAGCTCCTGTACCATAGTGCCAATAGGGACTTTCCACTTATTATTCCTGCTATCGTAGTTTGTCAATACAAAAGCGCGAAGAGCGGGGTCCGGAATGGCTTTCCGAAGTGAAAGATCGATCTCTCGTTTGTTTGCTTCCTCGCCTGTTGCTGCGGCGTCCTCAATGACTTTATGTACGGCACGAAGAATATCTTCTACCGCCCTCCAGTGCGGATCTGCCTCGCGAGTATATGTTACGGGAGCTATATCAAGTACAACTAGGCCTGCAACATACTCAGGATGGAGCAGTGCTAGCGCTTGCGCGACCTTGCCGCCCATGGACTGAATTTTGTTGAACAAAGAATGAGATCAAACAATTTTGTGAACAAGAACGATACAGAAGCTCTAAATAATTTACACGTACATGTCCGACAAGGATGACTTTCTGAATGTTCTGGGATTTTAAGAAATGTACCACGTCTTAACATGGGTACCAGTAGAAAAGGAACCAAATGATTGTTAGTACACGGAAATTGAGACAGAGCACAGTCAGCTGCGATGTCGTGGTTGATGTGGTACACAGCATCGAGATAAACTGCAACTAATTTCATTTTCCAACACACAATGTTCTTACCTTGGGCCATACTAGGGTAAGACACTTCAAACATTGCAGAATCTTGTTGAGATAACTCATGGATTAAACAGGAAAAATCTGGGAAAAGAAAGGAGATCACATATCCAGGATACGCAGCTATTTTCTTTCATGACTTACTATTGTCTGACCAAGGTTGTGTATCACCGTGATTGCGCAAGTCAACACCAATGATTCTCCTTTTTTTTTCTATTCGTCTCGACAACATGTTTGCGCAAGTTGCAAAGTTCCGTTTGCTCCCCAGCAAACCATGAAGAAATAAAACAGGTTCTTCCTCTTCAGAGATGTCGGTGTCTTCTGTTGATGGTGCGTAGAATTCTACCCATTCCAATGATAAATTAGTTGTTTCTTTTTCGTGATCAACAGAGGATGAACTCGTGAAATGAACATTGTGCTTGGAACCGATGACGCTCTTGCTTTGTCCATGATTTAAATTTTGCGCAGTTGCTGACCCGGCAGTCGGAAACATGCTGAATTCACTTGAACAATAAACGGCTGCTTCACTGATTCGGGCATTTGGTATAAACCCGCGAACATAGACACATCTCGTTTCCAACATAACCATCAAGATCCCGAGTATGATTAGTACAGACGGCTGCAACAATTTCGGGCACTTGTGTTTCCTCCTCCGTCTACCAGGTATTATTGTCCTAAATTGAGGACCAAACACCTCCCGATCAGTACTATAGTACTCGCTGAAGTCGTCGAGACCGTCTATCTCTTCCATTTCCTTCCGATCAACTATGTACGTGGTGCCGGACAAAAGATTGCCGTATGATGACACCATCATTGCAATGCTGCGTTTTGTAAGTACAATACCGATTGTGGTACTTCAGCTAAAGTTCCTACCAAATCGTTCCAATCAAAGTAGAATCTCTCTCACGCGAAATGATTTTCTTGATGATCATCGCAACAGTCAACAGGGACCGTATTTTGTCGTGGTACCTAACCTTATGACGATCATTATTTCGAGAAAGCATAATAAAATAATTATATGTCGCTTGTATCGTTACTGGGTACGTACGCATGTTGTACTAGTAGTAGCTGCACTCGTATTCGAACGCAGACGTAGTCAACAAATCGATGTACGGTATTACTTCGTACTACGTATTGAGTAATCTTTTTTAAGGTTATGTCAACAAAAAGAAAGTAATAATACGGTGTAAGGTTACCGTAATTACGATAAGGCTACCTTAACCTTGGTTCGCAATAATAGAACTAGTATCGTTTAGTGATGGCGCCCGGAAAAATATCCATATCCAAAAATCAACGCAATAGCGTTGATACATTTTGGAGCAATCCTAACTTCTAAACTATTCATCCAATATCAACAAGTAATGGCTCATTAGAAAGCTCTCACTCTCCTCTTTCCATAGGTATATAGTTTTATATACTTCAGAGGTGCTCTTGTTGTTGCAAATAGCTACTGAAGTATACACATGTGAAGAGATTAAATATTGAATTATCAACGCATATGCGTTGATTTTTGGATATTTTTTCCCCTCGCGCATTTACTAGTAATGACTAGTTTGATTCAATTTTTGCGCGCCTCTATTTTTTGCGGGTTTCTCGATTTTTCTTTTGGAAAGAACCATCATCGACACACTGTCTTCTCATCTTTCTCAAATTGGTATGTGTTCTCGTTCCAAACAAATAGACGACGGTATGTCTGTGATTGTCTGATCCGATGGTGTCAATGAACTACCAATCCCTGCTGATCAAGGTAATCAGAACACAATCGTTGTCCAATTAAATTAAGACTATCCTTCTGTTCATATCCGTTGTTGCCAATTTTCTACTACACGACGTTGGAAATGACATCATCCGGAATCATTTTTGTGTTGGAGATGTATTGTTGTTGTAATATGGTGTTTCTTTCTATTCACAAAAATAAAAAAATGTAAAAGGAACATAACAATCATGCCAATCCAAACACCTGAATTCAAAGTCGATGATCTCTACCCTGACCTCAAAAAAAAGGAGGAAGATCCTTCTCCATTATCTGCGCCGCCGTCGGAAACGCCACCTTGTCCAGATGCATGGAAGCGAAATAATATACCGGCGCTAGACTACAAAGCTTGTGGTTTTGCTTCGAGGACTGTATTCAAAGCCAGAAAATTATTTGATAGAGAAACAATCAAGAACAGGATTAAGAGGAGAATCAGAAAGAAAAGGAACATGAAACTCAAGTGGTATCCGGCTTCAAAGGCACGTCAAGTTGAACGTGCTGTCGAATTTTTAGACCCAGGTTATGGGTGGAAGATCCAAGTTGTAAGAGACGATTCTGTCCCTCCACCTCCCTTACCCAAAACACCACCTTTAACACCATCGCCCGAGCTTCCGAATGTAAATTCTGTTCTGATGAAAGGTGCAGAATTATTGTATCAGAGATCGAAGCGAATGAAAGAGGCAAAAGCAAAGGCGAGAGCTCTATTCGATACAAAGAAATCCAAAAAGAAAGATGCCGAACTAAAAACCGATGATACAGACGACGATGACAGAAAGCCGGCTGCGTTGGATTTATCTTCAGTGAAGAAAGACCCACCAGACCATTCATACCAAAACGTTCCAGCAAACAAAAAAAAAGAGTGGACTATTTTATGACCCACCGGAAGATCTTATCCTTGAAGGAGCAGCACGTTTCTTTTATAAAGAATCGATGTCCGAATCGAAAGAGAAGAGTAATGATTTGTACACCGAGCATCCATCTCTGGGATATCTAGCAGAGCGACGTTGTTTGGGATGTGGGTTGGCAACGTGTCTTCAAAAGAGTTATATTGCCACTGCAGTAGCTATGGCTCAAAGTGCTATTTCTTCTGAACTCGGTGAACTAGAAGGAATGTCCTTTCGACACAAGAAACAGTGGTTCATTGGGATATATCATAAAGTTAGAGGTTGGGAAGTTCAATCCGAAGCTATGTACTGTTCTTGCGCCGTAAAATTTGCCTACAAAGAATGGAGTACCGGATGGAATTCTAAAGCAATGGCTCTAGAAAAACAGGAAAGAGATACTCGTCTTATGAACCATGGTATTGTTTATGACCCCTTCAACTTTGTTGGTAGCGAGTGTCCAATTGAATCGAAAGCAAAGGAGAAGGTAGACACCGAGAACTCTTGTAATAAGAAAGTGAAGAAAGAAGATTAGAAAATAAATAACTTATTATATAATGTCACCCATTTCCGTGTCTGGTTCATGTTCTTCTTGAGTACTGAATAATGGTTGATTGATATCGATTGTATCGATTGTCTTTTCTGATAGAGGTGTAACATCGATTGATATTTTCTTTGTTTCTTTAGTCGATGGTGTTCCGGTATCAAATTCTTTCGGACTGGAGGATAGATCAATCCTCGATTGTTCTTTCTCTTTTTCTGTTATAATCCTTTGTTTTTCGATAGTCCGTTGCTGTTCTTCTTCTTTCTTTAACAAATCTCTTCGATCTAGTAGATTGTAAACATATTCACTGTTCCTTCTTATCTCCTCTTCTGTTGGATCACCATTCCATTTTTTATCATCTGTTCTAACTGTGGTATAATCTTTCCTACCAATCCCAAAGTATGCCGGATCATGATATTCGTGATAACACCATCTAGGTATTTGTCTCGGTTTCGACGTATCAGTATAGTCTACTGAAGACATACAACATAGAGCAATAGGTTTGCCATTTATATCTCTGCACTTTGAACAACATGTATAACATCTTCTTCCACACATATAGCACACCCTTCCATTGTTGTTTGGCATCTTATTCATCCCATGATATTTCAATATTTTACCATCCATACAAAGTCGACCGCTATCTAAGGCTTCCATAGATAAGTATTTGCATTTAACTCCATTTACATCGAGTGGAACGTTTTTCTTGTATGTTCTTTTCCCACCATTCGATGGATAAACTTTCTTCTTTCTTTTACGTTTGTTTTGTTTTGTCGATTTACGTAACAGATCATCTCCTGGGTAGATATTGTTCGTCGGATTATAATTCATCATCTGTATAGATAGTTTGGATTGAAATTGATGAGCAGTTAATATCTTCTTCTTAGCCCAAGTTGGATCGAGACTTCCTTCTGTACATTCTTTGTACATATCATAAGCAATCGCGATGACAAATGCCTTAGCATGATTGATAGCTGAGTGATAGTATTTCCATGATCGGTAATTAAGACATGCTCTTGATATCATTGAATCCGCTTGATCGATTTTTCCGTATGTATGTAGATATAGTTCTCTACTCTCGTTCATTTCTATACACCATTTCCTCTTGTTATTCCCTCTGCCTCTGCTTTTCGTTTGAACATAACAATCGGACGAAGAAACCGAATTAACTGATCCTATGTTCGTTGATCCAGTACTTTGAAAACTGCAATGGACTCGTGTATAGGATGGAATGGTAGGTACGTCGGATTTGTCGATCAAGTTCTTCGCAGTTTCTTTCCTTTTCTTGTTCGACGCTGCTGATAATCGATTAAGTTTATTGTCAACAGTGTTCGTTTTCTCTGTTTCGGTTATTCTTTTGCTTTCTTTCCTTTCTATCTGACTAAAAGGAAATCTCGTCTTTGGATAGGTTGGAAAGATACCTGTAGATTTTTCATTTGCTGGAGATTTATGTGGTACTCTTGTTGAGGCTTTAGGTAGTTTTTGAGCATCAGGTTTTTGGTTGTACCCTATTTCTGGATTGTTATCCTCCTTTCTTTCCGGAAAAAAAAATCTTTTGACCAAGGTAATAGGATTCGTAAGTCTAGCAACTCTCGATTTCTGTTTCTTACTCAGAGGCGCGTTGTCTTTATGGAAATAGATCGTTGGTACACCTTTGGGAAGACAGGAACGAGAAACAGTTCCTATCATTGATAAACCCTGCTGTCCCATCCAATCAAGAATAACGTCTCCATTGAAGTAATTATCAACTGTCAGATGTAGAGGTTCTGTCCACAGTTTATCCGGGCCTATTTGTGGTAGAACACCATTAGTCATCAACTCGTACACTTCTGACTGTCCTCTCCTAGTAAAGCCGGGAGCACATTTGTATTTCCCAAGCCGATGTAAATAAGCTCGTGGTCTTATTCGATAACAATCCAATAAGATTGCTGTTTGACCTCCTCGACTAGTCCTCTTCCCAGAAGTATAATAAACATTAGGACCACCAAATCCACCATAAGACCATGTAGTTTCATCTATCACAAGATCAAGGTCAGCTCTTTTGGTCAGGTAGTTTGTGTTGTGTACAAGCACCTTGTATATATAATCGAACTTGTTAGATGGGTTGAAAGGTGTCTTCTTTTCTTCATCGAAATTATTAGATACCTTTAAGTTCTCTTTAATCTGCTTCCACCTATGAAAAGACATAGTTGTATGGATGGTCTTATTGTACATACAATCATTCTCGTCCCATCTATTCCTGATATCCTGGCTGCTTCCTCCACCACAAGCACCATGCATAAACAAACATCCATCAAATTTAACCAACTCATCATGCGAAATAGGGTGAATGAGATGTCCATATCCATCGTTTTTTCTGTTCGCATAAATGTTACTGAACCCAGTAACAAGTGGATAGTAAGACAATCGAGAGTCTCCTTCTACTCCGGATCGATCCGGGTAGTGTAATGGAAGAATAAGCTGATAGAAGAACAATGCGTCGTCATCCTGTATTCTTTCAACAGTCAATCCATGTTTTATCAACTTGTCTTTGTCTAAACATCCTTTCCTACTCGTCGGAAATAGATTTTTTTCAGTTCCTGATCTGTATTTATCTATCCCTTTCTGTGCTTTCCATCCATTGTAATGGAAAGTCCATCCACTATCTCGATGGTACCTGACAGGGCCAGCATCGACACCATCTGGTACTTGTTCGTCTCTGAATGGGATACATCCACTTGGCATAGAATGATACAGATATTTACCACCTTTAAACTTAGGTTCGAAGTAGTATCTACTCCAAGAACCAGGATTATCTATCGATCGAAATGGAGGCTCGCCTGTTTTCGTGTCCGGGGGTTTGAAATCATATGGTACTCTTGGATAATCGATGTTTTGTATAACTGGGATTCCATCCGTACATTTATATACCTCGTAATCAAAGATTGAATCAGAATCTGTTACACCAAAGTATTCTTTTTCTGATTTAACATTGGATAGTACATCAAATTGTTTTGCTTGTTCACCCTCTACATCACTTTCGCCGCCATCCCGACCGACGTTATCTTCGTCGTCGTGTTCACTGAAATGTTTGTTTTGGGCAGCTATGATTCCTTCCGGTGAAAAAGGGGGCTTGTTGATATCAGTGGTTATTACAGTGTTAGCATCGTAGGTATCTTGACTGTTAGTCAAGGTACTGACATCCGAGTGCATGTTCCGAGAAAGTCTTACGACGGGCATTGGGGAAGGAGTCTCGTCGTCGTCGGTATTCATGATTGTCGTATCGATATTGATTCTTTCAGGTTGATTGTTGTGTTACAAAGAAAAGAAAAATCAAACGCTACTACTGAGTAAATCGACAAACTCAACAAACAGTCTTACTATCCTCTTGACAAGATTTCTGATGATCCAATAGTAATACAATTGTCATCGGACCAGTTGTTCCTGACACCACCTTGTGTGCTTTTCTGTGTGTGTTCGGTACATTTTAGATTGTGGAAACACAAGAAAAGAAGCCAATTTCCGATGTCGGTTAGATTGTTTTTGGCGCACCATAATTGATTTCCGGAAATCGAGTAAAATAAGACTACTTGGATTAATATTTTATTGAAATTTGACTAATTAGACTGTTAAAAAAAATATGCGAAAATCAACTGTGGCACAGTAGGTCCGGGCGCCATCACTAAACGATAACTATTCAGCACAAAGTATGGTATGATGTGTGTACGATACATGGATGATTTTCTCGTACAGTACAAAATACAGTAACCTTACTCAATACGATACAGTACCCACATAGTAACTTAGCTCTAAGCATCGAACCTTGGATTGCTACGGTAAGGTTACGATTGCTACGACCATGAACTGATGTAGGAGGCAAAAGATAATACGAAGTACTTCGTAACAATTGCATCACCAACCGAAACTTCTGGCGGAAAAAATCACAGAATAGAAACACTATTCGTTCTACCCTGTGTATGATTGCGTGCTGTGCAAATTTCAGTACTGAGATGCATTTCAACTACTTGGATGAGTTTTTGAAGTTGCCAAGCAAAGGAACGACCAGCACTAGTACGAGGTCATGATGCTGCTGCCTGCTTTGACCCCGTCCTCTCTCTTAAAAGTTCATGACCACTGGTAAAAAACTGTTACTGGTCAAACAAAGGCAGGTTCAGCCAAGGGTTTATTGTGAACAGGCATCGAAATCAAAATGATCGCTTGCTCGTGGGTTAAGGCTTATTCAATGCGTCGAAGATACCAGCAGTGCTAGCTACTAGTAGTAGGCGAAGTGGCAGGTTCCTGCATCAGATGTATATTTTACAGCTTCACGCTTTTAAAACTTTTTTGCTCCACGAATTCCACATCCCGAACTCGGCCTGGTCCATTTTTGAAACACTTCATGTAAATCGACTGATAGTGGAAAAAGCATCAAAATTCAAAAGATGGAGTGGTCTGCCGCTTTGATCCTTCAATTAATGGATGACTTTTGAGTGCTTTCGATACCGGTATAATGAAGATGAACGAAAAACAACAAACGGCCAGTGTTGTTTAATATATCCATCACAGTAAGACAAACTTGCCGTGCGCAAGGATTGTCCTACCGTACTAATCGGGATGTTTTAGATCTTATCTTGCGGTCCACATTTGATTTACTTTGAACGGAAATTTAATACTATTATTTCTTTCTTAACTGTCTCGTGTCCATCTGGACGTTAGAAACAACATATAATTTAATGCTTATTGGTATAGAGTTTCAAGTGAGAAGCTCCCTTTGGCAAAGTGAGATCTCGCTCAGGAGCGGGAACAGCATCATCGAACATACCGTATTCGGTATCATCGACATCAGATCCCTGAGCCTTCAGGTAACGCCGCAAAGCCTTCTCGGCTTCCAACGCAATGAAGACAAGAACACCACCCAACAAACAGATTCCCCACTGGAATGCCTTCATGGGTGCCATGGCGAATACAAATTTGTTTAATCCAGGGATGTAAGTGATTGCAACCTGAAGGACAGCTACAATGAGAACGGAGTAAACGACGAACACATTGTTTTGGAAAACACGGGGGTGGATTGAGTTCGTGTAAGAGAAACGAGCACTGAGCGTAACGAAGCAAGCTCCGAACGTCAATGTGTTCGATGCTTGAGAGTGTACTCGGTTGATGCATTCCTTCGATTCTCTGTCCAACCCGAATTTGTTAACCAGGATGTCTTCAGCCCAGAACGAAGCTGCGACGGTGACAAAGACCAGAACAACAGTACCGAGAGCAATTCGGAGGAAAAGGAATCTTCCAATGAGGCGCTTTCCCACACGTCGAGGAGGGACGTCCATGATTCCGTCTTCAGCAGGTTCGACAGCAGCAACGAATCCAAGAGTAACAGCACAAATCAAGTTGCAGTAAAGTACTTGAATAGCTGTGAGGATAACCTTGTCATTTTGTTCTGTTCCACGACTGAAACCACAGATGATTCCAAACAAAACTGAAAGACCTTGGGCGTTGTTGATGGGAGTGTTGATCATGAGAACCTTTCGAAGGTTATCCCACACAACACGACCTTCCTTCACAGCAGAAAGAATGGTAGCGAAGTTATCGTCTGCCAAAATCATTTCAGCAGCTTCACGAGCAACGTCAGTACCCTCCAATCCCATCGCTACACCCATATTAGCAGCCTTTAGTGCAGGTGCATCATTGACACCGTCTCCGGTCATACTGGCAACTTCACCTTGAGATTGCAACGCCTTAACAATCTTGATCTTGTTCTCAGGAGATGCGCGTGCAAAAACGTTGTATGTCATGACGGCCTTTCTCAATTCATCATCGTTCATGGAGTCAAGCTCAGGTCCAGTGATGGCAGCAGGGTGTTGTGTATCGACAAGCCCAAGAGATGCACCAATGGCCAGGGCAGTGTCCTTGTGATCACCGGTGATCATAGCAACTCGGACAGAGGCGTGATGAGCTTCTTCAATAGCAACAATACATTCAGGTCGAGGGGGATCAACAATAGCGCAAAGTCCGACAATCGTGAGCCACGGATCTCGGCCGTTAATAAATTCAGGCTTCAATGCATCTCCCTGCGTCACAGATCCCTTTTCAGTGGTTCCACGCAACAAAGCAAGAACACGAAGACCATGGGAACTCAAGATGGCAATTTGCTCTTGCCAGAATTCCGCGTTGATTGGTTCAGTCTTTCCAATTTGTCCTGCGACGGCTTGTTTGTCGCAGAGCTTGACCATTCTGTCCGGTGCACCCTTAACATGGACGATAAGCTTATCTTCCATGCCAGGTCCATCGTTTTCAGGCGAAGACTCGTGAACAGTGGCCATGAACTTGTATTCAGAGCTGAATGGAACTTCGGCGATGATAGGAGCTGCGTCTTTCGCAGCGTTGACGTCTACACCAGACCAGTAGGTCGCTCGAAGAATCGAAAGTTCTGTAGGATTTCCAATCTCTCCTTCCCGTCCTCCGTCCTTTCCGAGAACACAATTCGAACACAAGACTCCTCCGATAAGGGCTTGGCGCCAGAAGGTTTGGTCTGGGCTTCCGCCTTGTCCGACAGGTGTGACATCAGAAGAGTCAATCTTAACAGTGGTACCAGTAGCTTCAGTTTCTTCCAATTCAACACCGCTCTTCTTCGCCTCGTTACGAGCGATGACCTTGCTAATGTCAGCCTTCTCCCCGAAAAAGGCATCGTCACGAATCAAGTTTTCGGGTGTGCGTTCAGATGCGTGGACATTGTTCTTGTAGTGGGCATTTGTAGTCACGAAAGCAGTCATGGACATGACATTGGTTGTGAGAGTTCCGGTCTTGTCAGAGCAGATAACAGTGACACTTCCAAGAGTCTCGACGGCTGGCAGACAACGAACAATAGCATTCAGACCCGCCATCTTGCTGACAGACCAAGCGTAGGTTACAGTTACAATTGCTTCGAGACCTTCAGGAATCATGGCTACGGCACAAACCAAAGACGTGTTGACAGCCATGAGAGGTGTAGTGCCCTGCGCCTTCCATTCGTACAAGAAAGTAATGAGAGCGACAAGCATAATGAAGCCAGCAAGCCAGATTGAAATTTTATCAATTTGCTCCAATACAGCTGTCTTCTGCTTTTCTTGACTGTTAACAAGCTTGTTGATTGTTCCGATTTCGGTCAAATCTCCTGTAGCTACCACGAGACCAACACCAGATCCTTGCGCAACAAGAGTTCCACTGTACATCATGTTCTTTCTGTCACCAAGGGGAACTTGCTTTGGTAGTTGTCCCTCCTTCAGTTCGATGACAGTGGGTGTCTTCTCGATTGGGACAGATTCTCCTGTGAGAGCGGCTTCGGCGGATGCCAAGTTCGTCACTTCAACAACACGAAGATCAGCTGGAATCTTATCACCAAGGGACAACAGTACAATATCTCCAGGAACGATAGTGCTGGCGGGAACTTCAATTTTTGCTCCATCACGAATGACAACAGCATCCGAAGAGAGCATCCCTTTCAGGGCCTCTGCTGCTTCTTCTGCCGAACCTTCTTGGATAAGACCGATGATAGTGTTGATGCTAATTTCGACATTACACAGAAATTGCAAAGTTCGGTTAGGCTTGCGCAAAAAATTCGTAATCAACTTCTCCAAGAAAAACACGAATGAAACACTTACATAATGACACCAAGAATGATCGCAATCTGAATCCAGTTCGTGTACCTAGGGTTGACATCATTGGGGATGACAAATGCCGAGATCAAGGAGATTACAGCTACAATGACAAGAATAAGGACAAGGACGTTGTTGACCTGCTTCCAAATCTTTTGAAGAAGGGTTTCCTTCTCTTTCTCGGTGAGCTTGTTTTCCCCATACTTTTCGAGTCTCGCCTTCGCATCTGCCGTAGTCAGACCTGTGCTTTTGACGTCTTTGCCCACGGAGAGCTCAGCGTACGACTCCTCAACAGAGAGAGTATGCCACGCTGGCGGGTCGACAACGACCGGTTTATCGTCGGCCATGATGATTGCTCTGTTTGGTTGATGAATTTTACAAAAAGCCAAACGGAATTATGAGCACAGAGTGGGAGACATGATTTACGTCAAAATTACTTCCGTAACTTGTCCTGTTGCGATATTTCGCTACCTCCCCATCAAAAAGACGTAACGGTTCAAAAACTTCGCCTTTAGTATGGGAATATTGGTCTCGCGGCCGCCTAAAAAAATTCGCACGGGTTCAGTGATCATACATATATTTTCAGGATTGAATAAGTCTATTCCGAGTTCGCCATCTCGGTTGTATGGGCAGCGAGTGTTTCAAAAACTTGCAAAGTTCTGATATTCGAAGAACGTCAGCAAGGAGATTTCAGACGTGTAACGGGGACCGTTCATTCATCAGACGTACAAGAGCCACAAATGTACGATACGAACGACGACGGTTAGACGAACAAAATCATTTTGCGAAAGAGGCTCTAAATGCCGTGTTGATTGATTCATATTAGAAGTACTGGTACCGGTACGAGTAACTTACTTCGTGGTGGTTCTTCGACAGAACTAACCTTCGGGTAAATCGAATGAAAGGCGCGTACCAAGTCTACTATGGTATGAGTAAGATCTTACGCAACCTCCCATTCACGAAGGAGACACTCGTTCATTGTTGCCGCCGCCGTGGAGGTCCAAGAAGCACCACCATAAACTGATGGAGATTATTTGTACTACAAAGGTTCAGACAAAGGAAGTAGAAGAAGATGTCATACAAGTTCATGGCACTATAGCTTTTCTGGTGCTACGCAGAGCACCAGTTACTTTCTTGTTAATACTACTACTAGTAGTACTAGTTCTTCAATAATTTGCAGTAGTAGTACTAGTAGCACTATTGAATAGTACCATATTTATTTTTTGTATGCTACTATTGTTTGGGAAAATGTCTTACTACTAGTAGTGAAACAACTTGAAAGTATCTGTATTGAAAGAGCCAGAAATCAACCATACATTATAGTAATGATATTATCAATACATTTTCACTCAAGCCGAACAGTCCTATGATGTTTGAAGCTCACACTCCACAAATCGGACACCACACTAGTAGCAGCACACCCAAAATGAAAGTAACAGCAAAAAAATAATAGAAGTGCGTACCGGTACGTTCTTGTAGCTGTACTTGTTGTAGCTGTAACTGTAGCTGGTGTAACCTTACTTGTATTAATCACTGTAATAATATTCAAAATTTTGCTTTTGTCCGGGATGCATGCAACCATCGCACTGTCGTCAAAACAGACGGACAGAAGCAGTTTCAGCATTGGCGTCAGACAAAAGCTAAACTTGGCATGGAGTGCTACTACGTACGTCTATGTACTAACAGTACAGAATTCCCACCCCCTCTGTTACGTCATCATTGAAATCGCCAAAAATGAAGACGAATTCGGGCGTTGTAAATTGTAAATTCCTTTGGCATCCGAAGACGAAAGGTAAAAAATTGTGAAATAGAATTTGAAGTTTTTTCGGTTCCGGAAGTCCCGTATCAGACTCGAAGAATTCATTCGGTAGATTTTGGCGAAGGTTATAAAATTCAGTCGGAAGATGGTAGAGACGTCCGGTAGAAGAAGACATCATTCAAAGAGACGATGGTTGCTGTCCGTTCTCGCTGTAGTTTTGAAATTCAATATCGAGTGCGAAAAATCGTTGGCGTTGATACCATTACGACTATCGGTACTGGTAGCCCCAACGGCATCAATTTCTCGATCGCCAACTGAGAAAAAGTTCTGCAAGAATAACAATGATGGAGAATGCGACAGAGCAGCCGGTCAGATTGAAAGAAGCATTAGCAGCAAATCTGCCTCCGAGGATACGTCGTGCGTGGATCTGGATATAGAGGAGTTTCAACAGAGGAAACGCAAACTTACTCTCCAAAGTCAACAGCAACGATGGCATCAACCACCGAATCCGTTGCTCGAGGATCCCATTGAATTTGTTCAGGCTCTTTTGGGTGCATTTCAGCAACGCAATAGAAATATCAACGACAGTGCTGCCCTGTGTTTGCTACGATCTTCGACATCGTCGTGGCGGAGAATCCTGTTGAAGTCAGTCGGAGCACCACCCGATGCCACGGACGATGAAGTGGCATCCACTCTGCAAAATGCATTGGAACGACCCAACAATCAATTTGCCATACTTACCAAGAAAATTGAAGAAGAGATCAAGTTCGACGAGGAAGATTTGAGTTCAAGAATAACGTCGATTCAAAAGTGTTGGAATTTCCCTTCGGATCCGGTTATTTTCGAGGACGAAGACCACAATGGTGACCTAGGGGGCAAAGGAATAATTACCGTTGATCACTGTTGGATTGAAAGCCGGCTTCGTTCACCTCAAGACGACCAGTTGTTGGCCGTTGTTGGGTGGTCTCTGAAACGACGACGAATTCAAAAACCACAACATGGACATCATTTGAATGATGTCCATATCGACGAAAATGAATTATCGTGTTGGTTATTGGATGGAATCGACTGGCAAGACTTCCGGGATCAATTTCGACCGGGCATCGGTAGAGAAGAATGGGAAAGGATTTGTGGATAACGGGTCGCGGGTAGCCAGTAAGATGATAGAAGGGATTAACAAACTCATGACTGGGTAGCGTCAAGTTTGCTGATTCAGGGTATGAGTAAATCAAGGCAGAAAAAAATGCGTTGAACGCGACATCTATGTTAAGAAAGGTATAGTGTTTATCACAGTTCCCTTTGTTAGTCTTGTAAAACGTCTCTCTTCGTGTTGTTGAAAAAACGATTTCATGAGAAATTCAGTCGTTTGCTCCGTTCTTGAGGCAGATTATTGTACGCAATTACAGAGTTCGATGCAACCAAAGATCACGCTCAGTCCAATTTCAAGCCTTTCTTCTCACGGAAATAACGAAAGGACCGAATACCAGCGTATCAAACACCATCAAATACTGAAAAACAATACTTTTCATCTAATATCAGCTGGGATTGACTGCTGTTAACACCGTAGAATTCTACTCTGTTTTCGAATTCTTCGCCTTTTTGAGATATTTTCGCTGCAGTTTTTGGAGAGCACCATCAAGCGTATTAGCTATTTGTCGGGCGCTAGGTCTTTGAGTTGGATCAAATCTGTAACATTTTAGCATGACTCCCCGAATAGCAACAATCTCTGGGTCTTCAGAATTCATGATATCATTTGGGATGAATGGTAGATCTCCGCGTTGAACCTTCTCATTGATTTCTTCCTTCGTCGGTCTTCCACCTGGCTCCAGCTTGTTCCACGGTTCGTGGCCACAAATGAGGCGAAAGAAAATGTGACCCAGCGAAAATATGTCAACTTTTTCCGTCAGATGCTGTTCATTACGTGCCTCTTCTGGAGACCGCCACTGTGGGTTTGGATATTGCGTGGGGAATCCACATGCTTGATTGGATGTCGTGTTCCACTGACGAATGATACCAATGTTGAAATCATTTAGTTTCAATGTCTGGTTTACGCTGACAACATTTGCGGGGTTTACGTCCAAATGTACAAACGTTGTGTTACCGTCACCATCGATTCCGTGAACATCGGCAAGGCCATTTGCGATGTCCCGAGCAATTTCTAATCGCTTCATGGGTGTCTTCTTTGATTTGTCGGCCAGTTCTCCCAATCTCTTACCGTCTGCGTACTCGGTGAGAACCGAGTGTCCGCAAAAACCAAAAATGTTAATCACATGCGGGGACGATGTCAGGCGCTCCATGGCAACCGCATCGACTCGATCATGCTCGAAGTGAGCATCCTCAAAATTATGTTCATATCTACACGGCACGATAGAATGTGATCATTGAATTCTGTAAGAAACAGTGCACAACACTGACCGCATCAAACAAACCGTGAACCGTCCACTAAAGGCAACTTACTTCAAGTTCTTGAAGACGATAGTGTCCTCTTCTGCTTTTCGATGATCGTGATGACCAATAACTAACTTCCAGGCGTACCGCCAAAAGCCCTTGGTTCCGAACAGCAATGCATCCAATCCTTCCACTTCTCCTCTTCTCAGTTTGTGCTTTTCTCCCTTTCGGCCGGTGCTTGCTCCAAGCGTTTGAAGAGCCAGTTCGTGCATTCCATTACAGGATGGTTGATACGCTGTCTGCCAATCCTGCATGGGAACACACTCATCCGTGCTGTATGGATCTCTTATTTCCATCCGATTCAATCGTTCGTCGTCCGAAGGCAAAATCCCATAAAGCTGCGTATTGTCCGTAAAGTCTGCTGGGTAGGTTTCGATCTTTCTTGCCACTGGTTGTACGGAAGGATCAAGAACTACAATCCGTGGAATGAAATCGGGTTTTGCATCCTTTTCCGATCTCGAAGAAGTGTGGTATAAATTTGGGTCTACCTCATCGAATCCGGGTTTGAGGTCGATCGAAATCGAAGGAGGCATGCGCATTTGGTATCTTTGATGCACGACTCTCGTTCGGGTGACAGACTTTTGTTCCTTTTTCTCCCCATCAACACTCGAGGTGCCACCTTGCTGTCTATTCTTTTTGATGTTTTTGCTCGCGGTATCCTCACTGCTCGTTGCGCTCGTGTCCCACATCCTTCCAAGGACCTTCTTTCCTCTCAAGCCACTATCGTCGGACCGATCTGGAATCGTTGGGACGTAGACTTCCGGTGAATTATTCGCCGGAACGGCTTGGTTGGTCAGCAAAATCATTCCGGATAACGACAGCAGTACCATGCCAACAAAAGTTCCCATCAAACACCAAGATTTGCCGGTGCTCAATAACTTTGCCTTCGCGTTGCTCAGTTTCGCAGTCGACGGACTTCTGCTCATTGGGGACTTGGCAGAATGCAGAGAAGAACCGTACGGACTTCCACTACCGGTCGGAGAATCGCTTCCACTGCGGCTCAGGCTGCTTTTGCTCGATGTTCGGGGCGTCGAGAACTGTTTCTCCTGCGACGAGGGTGTGTGGTGGGGGTTGTGCTGCACCCGATACATATCCGTGACCGAACGGCTCGGGCTCGAGTCCGGAGACGACTCCGAGGGAGAAGAATAATCGGGAGCATTGCTGTAGGGAACCGGATTCCCAAACTTCTGCATGTCAAAGTTGTCAAACGATTGTGTGGACGATCGCTTGCTGTTTGGAAAATGAGATCGCCTCTTGTAAGAGGACGACGACGTCGATCCAGACTGAGGAGATCTGCGCCGGACCGGGAGGGGACTCTTGGCGTGATCGTTTTCGTAATCAAACGCGGAATCGTCCGACAGGGGGAATGCCGATGGGCTGCTGCTGTTCGAACGGCGTGACGAAGAGCGTGTTCGTCGGCGATGTTTTTCTCTGGAAGAACTGTTTCGGGGTGGGAGTGTTGTCGATGCCATGATCATTGCCACCCTTCTGCTGTGGTGATCGTCGGTGCTGCTGTTGCTGTCGCTGTTGTTGCTGTTGTGATCGTGTTGAAAGACATCATTTTCGAGGCCGTCTCCGGAACCGCCAAACAGTGTCTTGGGAGTTGCTTTCAGGTGTGTCTTCTTGCTGTGTGGTTCTGTCCTGAGAAATCCCTGCTGCGCTTCTTCCAGACAGGGATCTTCGTCGTCCTTGCTATTGTCGCACGGAGAAGTTCCCTCCGAAGATGCGGAAGAGCTGAAGCTGCTGCCTACGAGATCGGAGTCGTTGATTTCCGAGTCTCCTCCATTGTCGAAATTGTTCAGATACGCAAACATCTTGGCCTACTCGCTCAATGAATGCAAAGTTGCTTTGGAAACTTCCCGACTTGGAAACAATGAATCTGTACCAGTGAACGGATGATCCATACAGTCCCTTGGGAACGAAACTGTAGGATCAGTTTGCTACACCTCTGGCTCAAGCTGCAGAGACTGACAAAACCGACAACTAGAAATTTCTGTTTCTCTCTCCGTTTTTGCTTCGACTTCTTCTTCCAAAGTTCTATTCTGTGCTAATGAACGGACCGTTTTTACAACACCACAAAAGAAACAGATAGTGTTCCTCGTAGAATTGTTGGGGATCGTACGCAATGTCCGTTTCCCAAATTCGATGAAAGTGACAGGTAGAATCCCGTGGAATTTGACAATCGGGTGTTAGTAGAGCAATGCTCTTGAAGTCATCGATTCAAAAAATAATAGTCCAAGCGTCTCCGAATGGTTGTCTCCACGGCAGGATAATCCAGAGCATGAATGTTGTCGACTCTTTCGACGACACACATAAATGTTGCAAAAAAAATGATGCGTTCGACAGAAGTTTATCGTATACACATAAGGAACCCCGTACCTACTTCCTGGCGGTATATATCGACGAAGTTTTTGTTTTTCTCCGTTGGGCACAATCGCGCCGTGCGGAGGAACTAAAATTGAGGAATTTCGATTCGACAAATTCAATGCCGCTTTTTGTCACGCACCTAAAAAAATTCGGGCGCTGCCAGATCACGTACTATTTTGGTAGGGACTCCTGTCACTATCAGAGTTTCAGACCAGCGGACCGACCCACATGTTTAAATACCGAGGACGCTTAGTCGCGGAAAGGTCATTATTTAGAACCTCTTGTTACATATGGGTACTAGTACTACTAATACTTAGATGTCGTCATTCCGATCGTGCAACAGATCAGACAAACAAGTGTCCCGTTTGAATGAGAATGCATTTTTGATCATACTAGATTCATCCATCATCGGAAACCTTACCGTAAGATCTAACGTATCCGCATTTTATTCGTATCATACCCGCTTCCCGTATGGTATCCCTCAGATGATTGTTCGTACGAAGTCAGTAATTGAGCATCCATCAAAGTATGAATACGTAGGAAGAATACAGTAATTAAGGTTACCGTACGTAGCGAACTTTCATCCCAAACAAGATGTTGCTTCCAATACACACATACAAACTCGTGCGGTACCCCGAATGAACATGGGTCCTCAATCACTATTCATTCGATACAAGTTCCCTTCCCAAAACGGTACACAAAAAGACGATAGTACCAGATCCCACAAATACCGGGTAACTTACAAGTAAGGGTTTAGTAAGTAAACCCATCCTATTTTTTGAGACAGGTAATGAGCTAGAGCAACAGCAGAAGGTCCTCTGTTTTTGCTAACTGTAATCACTCTAAGACAACACCTTGGACACTAATTTATACCCGATGAGAGAAATGGCAAGGTCACGAGCTTTCGATAGGTACCCAACATGACTTGTATTGCGCGCCGAGCCTTTTCTTACACCGGGCCACAAAATTCGCTCGTAATTACGAAAAAAACTCCCATTTCAACAACCACAGCACTAAGACCTGTCTCCCCCCCCTATCTCCTTAACCAAGGCCGAGTAAATTATACCATTCTAGGTGAAGCATCTACACTATTAGAGGAAGGAGACCAGCAAGTTGCGGATCGATTGGAGCGGTTGGAACCGAGTATCGAACTGGCAAATCAGCAGCAAAATCGTGTCTTTTTTTTGGTCCGAAAACTTCCCCGGTCCAAATAACGGCGAAAAATTAATATCTCTGTCTCCACTGCATCGATTCGGTTCGGAACACTTCCTACAGCTCTATTACATCAAGATAGACAAGGCCTCCAATTTGCGGATCGATTGGACGTATCGTCTTCGAGAATCGAACTGTACACTGAGCAGACCCCCCCTAAAGAAGTACAAGCAAAAACCGGTCCAACTACGGCGAAAATTAATAACTCCCCCCCCCGGTGGTGAATTCGGACCGGACCACTTCGTACACCTCTATTATATCAAGATAGACAAGGCCTCCAATTTGCGAATCGATTGGTGGAGTCGTTTTCGAGAAACGGACTGTACAGTGAACACAGAAAAAATGGAAGAAAATTTGGATGGAAGTGGTGTTGTACCACTTGGGGGGACAGTGCTGCCTGTTGGATCCTACATGAATGGATATACACTACCTGTTTGCGAGAAAACGGAGGCGGCGGCAAGACATCTGGCTACTGTCCATAGATTCAATGGCAAACAAACCACAGCTGAAGCAATGAAAGTGTACGGATTCAGCAAAGAAGAATGTGCCAACAGGTCCTTGCAAAAAAGAGTGCTGAGACTAAGGAACAAGTACATAAAGGAGTGTGTTCCAATATCGGTTTCCTTACCCCTCAACGCGCCAACGATTTCTCCTATGACATCTCAAAAAGGGGACAGTGGTGGAAACTGTAATAGCCTAAACAAAAGTTCAATCACGACTCCCAGCAGAAACAATGGACACAAGAGAGCAATCGACCACATTGACGTCAGCACAGGAGGAGACGACGACGCGGACGCGGACGCTGCTGATACCGACGACGTGATAAAGACAGGAGAAAAGAAGCCTCCAGCAACTACTCTGGAGGAGGAGCAACAGACACCACTGAAGAAACCAAGGAGAACTCATTCCCAATTGATGTATGATATGAACTTGAAGAAAAAAAGGACCGACAAAATGGAACAGTCTTATCTTGCAGCAGAGAAGATATACAAAGAGCAGCCGCGATCAAACAAGCGCATCTCGCTCCGCGAGGCGTGTGATATGGTGAACAGGATGAATGGAACTGATATTAAGATGAACACTTTGAAGTGGCGCTTGACCCAGGAAAGAAAAGGTGTGTCAACTGGACCCAGGGGGAGACCATCCAGTCTCCCACCAGAAGTGGAAGATGCGCTGGTTACAGCAATGGAGACTTCCTTTCTACTCTGTTCAGCTGGAATGAAACAGAAGCCCAACAGGAAGAAGGCAGTGGAGGATTTGCAAGCATGCCTTTCAAGGGGACCTTGCTCTTTAAAAAATTTTGGTCACCTTTACAGACGTTTGCAACCTAGATTTGCTGAAAGCATTGAAGTCATGCGGCGGCAATTTGGCAAATCTGCGGCTGAACGACATGAAAAAAATTTACGAATGGAAGCTCGGGAAAAAGCCTACAGGTCTAAAGAAAGAGGACATACTGACTGCAATAGTAGGAGTGAAGGATGATCCTCCAGTTGGTGCAGTTCAATGGACTGAAGAGGACGACGCTGTACTGAAGAAGTTAGAGCAAGAGGATATTACAATTAAGGATACAGAGGTTGCAAAGAAGATAGCAGAGGATCTTGAAAAGTTTGCAGACACAGCAAAAGCTATCACGAACGAGAGGATGGAAATTGCAAGGGAACATCTATCCCCTGAGAAAATCGAAACGCTGGAGAGAGTGAAGGCGCAGTGGCCTTGTGAGGAGTAGCGCTAGCGCGAGCGCTTGTAGTTAATGTTGTTAGTGGTTTAAAGTTTAAAGTGGTTTGTTTGTTACAGAGCAACTTGTTATTATTATTGTTCCAAATACATGTAATCAGAGCAAAAAAAAGTGATCGAAATTTCGACTCGCAGATTTCGAACCTCTATTGATTCGAAAAAGGGTAGACTGACGGACGCTGAGACAGATCTCAGGTAGATTGAGTTTTAAGCGCTTAAGTTAACGGCTGACGCATATGTAGAAAATGTACTGGTTCTACTGATGTCTCGGTGAGTTTACTTACTAAACCCTTAATGCTCTCATTTTGTGGTAATCTTATCTTACTGGTAAGTTACTCGTACGTCATCATTCTCACCAAAGTAATTTACGTAAAGCACTCGTGCTTCGAACACAAGACATGGGATTTCAAAGTTGTACTATACTGCAGTTTGTATGGCATCCAAGGAGACAAATTCCTTGTTCTAATAAATTTCTTGTGGAAAATAACTACATCTAGAGATTTGCCCAACAAAACTACTTCCAAACCAAACTGAAGTGTTTTAGTACGTCTTCTTGTAAATGTTCTCAATCAATTTCAAAACTTGTAGGTCCAATTGAATGCCAAACAAGGAGCAAGGGTGTCTTCACAGGACCTACAGTATTAGTAGTATTTCAGAAACATAGAAAACAATTGAATCGGAACAGTAGGATACCTGGTATCATTTTTGACAACAATAGTAGTAGTACCATAGACATTGAAACACGCACAGTCAGCTTCTTACAAGAGAAGTGCACAACTGTTGACGATGATCACAGTAATTACTATGTTTTGGGATTTCTTGCTTTCACTGTTTGTTTGTTTTTTTTTAAATGGATTCATCCTGGTGCTATACGTACCGGTACCTGGGAAAAATTATAATGGATCACGTTTACCATAATGGATCACACCGAGTGACAGCATCTTTGCTTTTTGCAATATCTCCTTGCAGATACGACCTCTGTTCAAAGTAAAGACATCATCTGTTACATAACACTCTACTCTACAATGCTCTATATTCACTTTTGAACAACCTTGCTTGTTCCTCCCTTAGTAAGCCCCTGAATACAGAAATTTGGCCGAAAATTGTGTGTTTTGGAGTGACAGCATCGAGCCTGCATGGTTTTTTGGCTCGCACGCATGGTTTTCCAGCTTGCGCGCGGTAAACAGAACATGATAATGTTGTTATGATTTATACCATATGGTATATAGATACAAAGAACAACAATTTCCAGACATCAAGATGCTGTCACTCCATTGTATGGTCGCGTGTAGAAAATGTAACAATTTCTACATTTACCATAATGGATTGAAATTTGGGATTTTGGCGACAAAACCACCACTAACTACTGGGGGCCAAAGCTATGGATGTAAGTCACCAATTTCAACAGGAGTTGTTGCAAACAGTTGGTTTATAGTGTTTATGAACAGGTTGTAACTTTTGTTGAGGAGGTTTCCGTTACTGGGAGGAGGTATTTGGTCAGATAGTGAGGCAACAATCTCTCACTCTGACGTGATCCATTACCAGTTTACTCGTACATAGTATGCGTCTGACTGTTTGCCCGAGGACAGGACGCAAGTACAATACGGAACTTTCGTAGCCAGTGGCCACTCAAAATCAAAAGTTGAAAAGCGTTCGAACGAATCATTTTTTTCTCTACAAAATTGTTTTCTTCGGAAATCATACCCTGCCCATTTCCGACTCACCCGCCGCATAGAGGATAAAGAGGAACAAAGTCAAACTACGAGTGTATTCGCATCTATCGGCTGAGTGCACAATACGATCTAGGCAATCCCGTATTCTTGGCTGTTTGGTAGAGATCTCCATAACATGACCGACTCTCTTGGTGATTTGAATATAGTGGCGATCCCATTGGCTTCCGCTGCACCTCAACTAGGGGGAAAGAAAAAAAAGAAAAACAACAAGTATGAACGTCGTCGACAAAAAGCAAAAAAGGCTAAAGAGCAGCAGCAGCAGAAACAAAGTGGTCTTGACCTCTATTGTGACGCTAGTGTAGATCACGATGTCATAAATCCGCAGGAGAAAAACAGTCCAGAGAAGAAATCACATTCCACCTCCGACCGGACCGAGGGCGACGACAACAATATCCCCCCGACGGACGAGAAAAATAGAAAATTGTCGACAACTGTGCATCCGTCTAGAAACAACACAGGGAATGAAATCTCCACAACGCGAACATCGAATACTGATAGCAATTTCGAATCTACAAAGAAGACAGCATTATCCACGTCTGAATCATCCCAATACAAGTCGGGGAATAAAGGTGCAAGTCAGATAGACGATGACGAGGAACGTGCCAAATACATGGCAGAGTTTCACGCTCGTCCCATGGAACTCGATCGACGGTCCGGAGCGCGATCTGCAACCATTGTTTCCAGAGAATCTGCCCATATTTTTATGACGGATGCCGAAAACAATAGCTGGGAATCTCTCAATATCTATCCTCGGTTGTTGCAAACGTTGCGGTCCTCAGCTTTTGGTGAACTACAAAAGCCTACCACTATCCAATTGCGAACAATTCGGGCTTTTCAAGAATCGACCAATGCATTGATTACCGAGAGTGCAGATCGCAAGGGCAGCAAGACAAAGAAGAAAAATGTCCTAATCCACTCCGAGACTGGAAGTGGAAAGACCCTTGCGTACCTCATTCCAATTATACAATCGCTCGCTTTTGGAAATAAAGTTGATCTTTCGACAGAAAAGCCGAACAAAATAAGCCGATCCGAAATGGGATGTCGCTGTATCATTCTCTGTCCAACGCGAGAACTTGCCAGCCAAACGCTTCAAGTTTTGGAGCGTCTTTGCCAAGCAAACTTTGCTGGTTGGATTGTTCCCGGTGGCCTGTTGGGTGGTGATTCGCGGAAATCTGAGAAAGCCAGCCTGCGCAAGGGATTGGCTGTCATCGTCGCCACTCCAGGAAGGTTGCTCGATCACTTGCACAAAACACAGAGTCTAGCGCTAAGTCTAAAGGGAAGACTAAAATGGTTAGTGTTGGACGAGGCAGATCGACTGCTGGATATGGGTTTGGGGGATCAAGTACGACAAATTGTGCAATGGATTTGGGCAAACGAAGCGTGTTCGTCGCATCAACAACCCTGGTGGAGATCGGTCCTTGTGTCAGCGACGGTTACTCCTTCTGTCCAAGCTCTGGCAAAAGAACGAATTCTTTGTGGTGATCAAGAATGGATCTGGGTCAAAGGTGAGAGTAAAGCCGAAAAGCTGAAAAAGGCAGCCAAAAAACAAAACCAAGGCAGTGGAGCTGCAAATGATGGAAACGATCCCGAGGACTTCGCCGATTCGACGCCACGCCAACTAGCTCAGTTCCACATCACTGTTACCGCGAAGTTGAGGCTATCGGCTCTAGTAGCATTTTTGGTCCAACGAGTTTCGAAGGGCGAACGGACGGTGGTCTTTATGGCAACCTGCGCATCTGTAGATTTTCACTACGATTTGTTTAATGCTCTTGAAGAGTCGCTGTGGGACGACGACGACAATTTTAAGAAAGGTCAGGAAGACACGGACGGTGCGACAGAAAAACCAATAGGTCTTTTTGGTCGAAGGGCCCGAGTTTTCAAGTTGCACGGAAGTGTATCGCATTCGAAGAGAAGCCAGACAATGAAAGAGTTCAACGGAAAAATGTCGAACGATTCGAACAATTCAAAGTCAAGAGCCGACATTCTGCTCACAACCGATGTCTCAGCTCGTGGTTTGAACTTGAAAGGTGTCGATTGGACAGTTCAGTATGATCCACCCTGTGAGATTTCTGATTATGTCCATCGTGTAGGTCGAGCAGCGCGAGGTGGTAAGGCAGGTCATTCGCTGTTGTTTTTGTTGCCATCCGAACGAAAGTATCTAGAGGTTCTAGAAACAAAAGGGATTACCAAGTTGACCCCATTATCGCTGTCGAGCATATTGAATCAAGCTGCTGGTGCTTGCAAAGAATTGACACAGGAGGGTGCACGACAACAAGGTGAGGGTGGATCGAGTTCGAACAAGACATCAAGGCAATCAGGCTTCTCGCGTAACAGTCGTTCAGGAGAACACTTTGCTGCAGAGGTTCAACGGCGCATGGAAGACTGCGTTGTCAAAGATGATGTAGAGACACGCAAAGCTTTCAAAGCCTCTACTTCAAAGCGAAAACAAAAAGAACGAAAACGAAAACTGGTAAATAGCAGCAAGGATGGTCGAAAAGAAGGTTTATTGTTGGAAAAAGCTCGAGATGCTTTCTTAAGCTTTCTTCGAGCGTATTCGACCAAGAAAGAATCAATTGTTCGGTCTATATTTTCTTCGAGGGCGCTTCACTTCGGCCACATAGCTAAGTCTTTCGCTCTTAAGGAACCTCCAAAGTCTTTGGTCTCGAAACAAAAGAGCAAACGAGAACAGCAGGAAGGACAACTGAAAGATGAACAGGCGAACTTACCTCGATCACTTGAATTTGGCAAAGCAACTGTAGACTTGGATGAATTACTTGGCAATGACGAAGATGACAGGACCAACCAAAATGACGCATACTACCAAGATGACGAAGACGTTGATTATCAATCGAAAAAGCGAAGGAAGCTTAAGCAAAATGGGAAATCACTTAGTGCGAAGGCCTTGTTATTGGAGAACGCTGCAAAGATGCAAAATAATCTCATGGATATGATGTGACCGAATTCCATGCAATGCGCCAAAGAGTTTTCGTTTAGATCGCTATCACCCCGATCTTGGGATGAAATAATATTTGTTGAAATCTAAAAATAGACTAAACATGATTATTTTACTATGAAGCCTTCGCCATAGACCAAAATTATCATCAACCCAAGAAGTAATCGAATCAAAGTTGAGCTATTTTTTGTCATAGGTTATTTTCTACTGCTGTAATGAGAGTTGTATTCTGATGTTTCTCCTATGTATGATGATGTGACCATCCAGCAAACGAATTTGAGTCAGAAAAACTATTGTTGCAGTACAATAACAAGATGCATGACTAGTATTGCTTCTCAAAAAATAGGCGTACAAACCATGGATAGCCTCAAGGAACAATGAAATTTCTTGGCACACACGTAGTATATGGTGGACAACACAGGTCAATTGGAAATTGATTGGAAAAACCAAATGGATCATTGATGGCCGGTGACAAGGGGGCAAGAAGAAGAAGTACTACTAGTACTACTTATAGTAGGATTAGAGCAGGAGCGGGAGGAGATGAAACAAATACGGAGACAACAAATAGACATGAATCAATTTCAACCACCTGATCAGGGTTTTCAACCACCTGATCAGGGTTTGTTTTCCTGTCAAGTTAGTCACTGCTGGTGGGATGGGCAACAAAGACGAAATCTGATGTTACTAGTGCTCCTCTTCCGTTGTTCTCTGATCAAACCCTTCTAGGCTTGGTTGCATATCCTTTTTCAGTCTTTCCTTCGACCCTTCGTGGCGTAATCTTACCGGTATGTTGGATATGCAAGTTGCACGTTGTAATATTGTACGGAACATACATACTAGAAGTATATACCGTACATGCGGTACTGGACTCAAAAACTAAAAACCCAAACGAATGAATTCTAGCGTCTAAGGTTTACGAGTTCGTAATGGTAATTATGAGTAACCTTAACCTTACAGCACCGTAATCTTACCAGATCCCTCTGTTGTCCGTTGAGAGTTATGATGAACGTCGCCAGTTTTTGGCGCGCCGCGACTGGGTTCTTCCTTCCAAAACCGAAACAAAGTGAATTGTGAATTTACAAAATCCCTTTCGAACGCTTCATTAACAACCATCAACAACTAGATTTAGACCGAAAGAGAGATGATTGATGGTCCATGCGTGGTACCGTATTGATCGAGAGGGATAAGAATTTCACACTTCTCTTGCTTCCAAACACAAATCACCCTATGGCAACATTAGAATACCGTTCCGAAGTAGTTGCATTCGAAGGGAAGCAGTGATGTCGAGGAAGTCATGCAGAACGACTAGTGCGGCTTACCGTCGGCAGCAGTTGACGTGGGACAATGCATCACCTTCCATCGAGGAAGATGTTGGTCGTGATAGTAGTAGAGATATCTCTAAGGCGAAAGTCCCAAAGGACAAAATGATGGGACGTTTGGTCACACCCTCGCCGAAGTCACTCTCAACACCGACCGGATTCGCTAAAGACGAATCTCAACCCAAAAAATCACCGGGGACAAGACAATTATTTTCAGGAAAACGGAGTTCGTTTTTGTCTGGAAGCAAACCGACACCCTTGAAAGAAGACGAGGTTTTCTCTCAACCATCAGCTTCGCTAGCGCACAAACGTATCGACATCTCCCCTCAAAAACAGCTTTTTCAATCGTTCCAAACCGATGAAATTTCGACTCCTAAAGGAGCTGGAAATGCCAATTTGAATATCATCGAAAGACCTGACTGCAAACATCGGATACGGCAAAAGAAATCATCACGTGTTGCAAAAAAGAGCAAGGTATCTTCCAGGAATTTGAGACGATACGAAAGGACAAAATTCAATACTGGTGATTCATTGGCAAGTCTTTCGTCTCTGATGGTAAATCATCCCAAACGAATCTTAACACCCTCTTCTATAAAAAATGAGCGACAAGTGCGGATAAAACGGCGCAATTTCGCTGTGGAGAGGTCGAAACAATCTGCGAAGGAAGCAAGCACGAATATTATCACTTCCCACACACGTTCTCCCACGAAAACTGGAAGGAGCCGAAACGAGGCTGCGCAGATCATTGCGGAGGAGGATGAGAAAATGAATACTCCGAAAGACATCAAATCAGTTCCGGCCGAATTTGTCCCGTTGTTGGCATCGCTAGCTACTCCAATCAGTAAACTGGTAAAAGCTCGCTCCACAATGGAGATTCTTGATGATTTTAATCGAAGAAAGAAAGAATTGAGATCAGAACGAAAAAATATTACGCGGCCCCGATTTCCCCGCGCTTGCAAAAATAGCCAGAGACCTGACTTGAAGGGTTTTTTGACTGACGATGAGATTGAGAGAGAGCTGCAACTGGAAGACGACGATGACGATGATGATGACGACGACGACCCACAAGATGAGGACTGGGAAGAAGTTAACACTGGGAAACCTCACTCTTCTACGGATTTGACTTTCTCTCGCGTCGATATTTATCCGCTGGCGAGCAAGTTGAAACCGAGACCAAAAAAGCTACATCTATCCCCTTCTACTGTGAGCGACACTGGAGATGTATTTCTTCCTGTCGCAGATGACGATTCTAATAAGAAATCAGCTATAACGATGCCTCAACCTCCACCTGAAGAAGGACATTGCTCTCGGAACCGTCCCAGGCGTGAAAAGCCCGCTGTTAGGTCCTTGGTCGACCAATCAAAAAATTCTTGCACTTCTCCGGCCAAAGACTCTTCTACCGAAAAGAATACTCCAAATCCAGCCATATCAAAGGAAATGCGTTTGGAAGTCGATTCGGAAAATTTGAAACGCAATGATGAAAAGCAAGGATTGCGAAAGGGCGCACTCCGTCGAACACGAAAACGGGGACGAGCCCGAGAGAATACGAGTGATACAGGGACAACGAAAACTGATACGTCTTCGAATAATGTCAGGTCTGCCAATGAATCAGCCGTTGGAAGTCACGTGGTCAAACAAAGTACGATTTCGCCTCGTCGCCGTGCGCAGCATCCGAACCAATTTTCCATAGAAGAATATTCAATGTATTCATGTCATTCGAAAGATCAAGTGCAAGATCGAACGGGATTTGGCGACGTCGCAAAGTCTTCACGACCTGCCTCAGGTTTGGATAATATCAATGATGATCCTAGAATGTCTAATTTTCAAAGGAGAGATATTCAAGAATACAAATCACAAAAAGAGTACGAATTTCCAACAGAAAATACCTGCGCACGAAAAAATGAAGGACAGAGTCCTATAAGCACGAACCATACCAAATCCAATTCATCTCCGAAGCAACCGAAGGCGCATCAATCATCACCCCGACAGCACGAAAAGGCTTCAGTATCTTCGAAGAAACGAGTCCGGTTTGATAGTTCTACTACGACCTTTTCGGTGAAAATCAAAATAAGGAGGAACATTGATACTAGTAGAAAGAATCGAGAAAGAAGCAATCATGGACAGTCTGTTGCACTCCCACCTTCTCTGGACGAATCGGCCGTCCAGGCGATTGCTAACCAGGTAACTCAAGCTTGTTTGACCCAAGCCACGACGAGTCCTAGTGCTTGTCGGGGTACTGGTACTGGTACTGGTACTGGTGGAGATGCGGGTGTTGATGTCGATGTTGATATGAATAACGGGGACCAGTCCAGTAGTCATTGGTCACAGGATTCGTCCAGTAGCATTCAAAGCAGCCAGACCGGAGATAGGTCGGAAGAACGAAACAAAAAGAATGGATACCCCATGATTGTTAATCAAATAAATCCACCAGTCGTGGAAACTGGAGTGGAAAATTGTTATGAAGCACGGAGAAACTACGACGATGCAAGGTCAGTCACCAGCGAACTAACCAGCGACTGGAGTAGACCCTCTCAATTCAACTACCAACAACAGGCTTTCAAGGATGTAAATGATAATGTAGTCTCTTCGTCCGGTCGACTTCCTGCTCATAAACAATTTGACAATTGCAATGGTAATCTTCTCTTCGAAAGCGATGCTAATCGTATCGAAACATCTCGCCGTGAAGACAAAGTTTATCATCATAGAAGGCAAGATATGCGAAACACCAAGATACCACCTCGTGATATCTCTAGCAACGTCAAGAACGAAGACAGACGATCTTGCTCATCCACCAGTCGCAGACAGCGCGTATGGGGTTGCGCTGACTCTTTGGCTGGGTCTTTGATTGATGCGAAAACATCGGTAACAATTGGCTCATCGTCAATGAAGATCCCTAGAGAGGTCTCATTGCAAAAACGTTCCACGCGTTCTTGGGAGCAATCCAATACAAGAAAGCATGTATCAAATAATGATGCTGGTATTTATCTGAACACAAATCAGGGTTCAGAGAATGAAAAGAAGAAAGTGATAAAACATCCTCCCGTTTTCCCCAACACTCCAAAGGCCAGCACCAGGTCTCGTCTCGTTCCATTCTCACCCATTCATCGCTGCGGGAAGTGTCAGGGGTGCCGAAGAACTTTGGATTGTCAAACATGTGATGTTTGCCTCGAAAAACTTTATTGCTACGGAGCTGAACTGCCTTCAGGTCAGGACCGTATGTGTTTGCTTCGCCGTTGCCAGAGGACTTGTCGCGTTGGCAGTGTCGATTCCTTGCTTGGAGTGACGCCTATGTCGAAGTCCATCCATTCGAAGCCTCCTGCGAAGAAAGGTGAAGGACATTCTAATGGTCAATATGATGACAAGTCCATTCCGAATCATTGCGGGGACAAAAATAGTCATTTGAAACTGTCGGAAAAGACAAATGTGAAAAACACAAAAGCGCCGTGGGACGATGGTGATGATTGGACCGTCGATTATTCGTACCTTAGCGAGCCTGAATATCGTCGTCGCTTGAGTGAGGGGGTAAATTATTCCGAAAGGGAGAAAGGGTCTTCTACCAGAAGTTTGTCCACGCCCTCGTGGTGGTCATCATCCAATGGGAAGCAGTCAAAAATTCGCACGAGTCTCTCTTCGATTTCTGAATCGGTAATATCGCGTGAAAAATCCACACGGTTGCAAGGTTCAGTTTCCGCTTCAACGAAAAAGCAACGGAGAGGTAGAGGAAAACGTGTCAAAAGGAAGAGAGACCCTCTTCACGGAGTTGCACTTCCAGGCGCTTCAACAGATGCATGTTCTGTGGCGTCCTGGAGAGAAAACCGAAAATGCCTACGCGCCTTAATGGAATATGACGAGGGAGACCAAGATTGGGTCTGAAACAATTGGCGCCAGTCTTCGTAGTTCCATGGAGTGAATAGTGAGGGGATAAACATAGACAATATTTGTACAATCGAGCATTCCTCTGCTCCTACAAGCTTGTTCAAATTTGAAACCTTACGAATATGGATTTTGCAATCATGATGTATCTTGGGAAGTGAGAAATCTACAAATAATGATGAGGGGCAATTACTAGTCATGTGATACTACTAGGACTAGTATACATCTTCGTTGCAATCCCCTTTCCGTACACTAGGCTAGATATCAATCTCTCCTATTATGAAAAGCAAATGATCTTGACATTTGAAAATATGTTGTTTCCATCTAGGTGTAGTAAGATTGACAATAATACCCTTCCATGTTTTCCTGCAACTCTTCACAAAATAAAAGATTCGTGAAATCTTCACCGTACCGTAAATCTTACCTGATCGTCTCGGATTGATTTTGCTCATTTCCGACATCACAGAGCTCGTGGGTCAAATAGGATATGACCAATGACCAATAGAAAGCCCTTCCAGGATGCCTGACCAATAGAAAATCTCGACCGGCTACCGCGAATAAAACTACCGGAAAAATTCAACACGTCACAAAATCTTAGCCACAAAAAGATGTTTTTCATCAACGGAGCCCATTTGTCGGAAAAAGAAAAAGACATCAAAAACGAAATACGAAGTAGAACTCAGCGCTCGGAACGACGACGAAAAGAACCTGACTCTACACTCTCTTCTCCAACCATTATTCAGGCAATCCCAACAAGCGAAGTTCGATCACAAGGGAATCATTCAATATGCCACCGCCGCCACCGCCGTCAAAGTCTTACCTCCTAGTGCTGGACTCGGATTCATCTGACGACTCGGACGAGGAATATTACCGTCGACGTGAATACTTTACGGAATGCCAAAGCGCAAAAACCGAGAAGCAAATGGTCAGAAATCATTCAACTAGATCATCGCTGAATGACGAAGGTCCTACCTTGCCCACGACAGAAAACGATAAATGCCAGCAGAATAGCAACGGAACAAAGCTAACAAAAAGTCAGAAGAAGAGACAAAAACGAAAGAAAAAGAAACAGGCGGCAAAGGAACAAAAAGAGAAAGAGCAAAATGTCAAAGGTGTCTCGTTCTCGGATGTATCAATACGGGAATTCCCTCGGGCGTTCAGCATGGATACGGTGCCAGCACACGGGGGATGGCCCTTGGGATTGAAACTCGACGGGTTTGAAGATCTGGAGCGGATTCGAGTGGACGATTACGAATCGAGCAAACAAAAACGGCTGCACGAACGCTGGATGGCTATGCTCTCTGCAAGAGGCAAGAAACCACCGGGATCGCCATCAAAATGCTCGTCGCCTTCCAAAAAGAAAGAAGATCATGATAAAGTTATCGACAATCGAATCATTCAAATGATGGGTACACATGCTACTGGTAGCGTTAGCTGTATTCCAGTTAATGCTGACGGTGTTCCAGCTGAAAATGTTACATACGAGAGCCGTCAATGGGACTACAAATCAGGGATTAAAAACCCGCTTTTTGGTTCAGTTTCGGAAGATGAACGTCATGCAATTTTTCTTGAAGCAAGTGGTGGCAACTCAAAGTTAGTGACCGAGGGTCAACACCAGAACAACCTAAACACTAACCAGCGGGCACGGTCTAATTCAATTGGCAGTCACAAATGCAATAACAGCAGCGGCAATAACAGGCGGTCACGCTCCAACTCCATAGGAAATCACGATCTAGGTAAAAGCATCAAGGGCAAGTTCAATGACGAATACAACCAATCGATGGTTCATCACGTACGGAACGAACTGGAGCAACTACGTATTGACAGAAGCAAATCTGGTGCCACGGGATGCAATTGCCGCAAACTGGTAGTTTATCTTCCACCAAAGGACGGCAGTGGGGGAAAGAAAGCACAGCACCGCAGACTGAAACCCAGTAAAGTTGTTCAAGAGCTCAAGAAGAGACATCTTTACGATTCAACCCTTGCAGCGTCATCGAGAGAGCACATGGAAAAGGTATTGCACGATGCTGTTGAAAATGAACCTTGCTGCAGAGATAGTGACTGCTTCTGTATTCGAAATGGGCTTATTTGCCAGGCAGATGCTTGCTCTTGTTGGCACGATTCCCATGTTCATGTGAAGCACAATAGCAGTGGTGATAAAAAACCGTTGCCCAACGACGATATTCGAAAGCGATGCGGAAATCCGTCGGGCATTTACTTGGTCGACACGGAAGCAATCGATGACTACCGGATAAAAATACTGACAGAGATGAAGCAAAATAAGGCCTAATCAATGAACAGCAACAGTTTCATTACGAAGCCGAAACACAATTTTTTGGTGCACCAAGGAACCAATCTACGAGTACCAGTTTCGTTCAGCTAAACATATAAACTACATTTGAACTTTGAGTTGACATCTTGGGCAAGTTCGCCTTACTAAATATGAGCAATTATTCTTACCCTTTGACCGATTGACAACAAATATAGTTGTGATTCGTGATGCGAGCTGGCAAAGCTAAATATTCCGCGAACATCACCATTGAGTTATTTGTCCCATAATCACGAAGACCACTGATGTCAACGAAAGCACCACTGCAGAACCAATAGGATAGTCGATAATTACATCTGGTAACAACTCAGCCATAGAACTATTATTTTCATTGATTCTCTATTTCCTTAAGGTTACAATGTTACAATGTTGCAATCTTCCCTCATCTGGTTTTGTGAGTGCTTCGTTTACTAACTACCAAATGCCATGTTATGCCATCCAATACCATCAGAGAGCGGTTTTCGTTTTTTTTACGAAGTTCACGTACGAATTACCCGCACGAAGGACACGAAGTTCGGTACAGCCTTAAAAAAAATTACTACGGAATTCCTATCAGCTGTCCCCCGGCTTACGTAGAAATGAGTAGTTGGAGATGTAGAACCGGGGGACAGCTGACAGGAATTTTGTAGTAAGTTACTGTAATTCGAAGCAGACAAAAAATAATACGAAGTACTACGTACGAGTAATACGTATGAATATGTAGTATTCACTGTATGATGAATTTATGATTCAAGATTTCTTGAACACGCACTTTGGAACAGCGTTGTCAACGGTAACTTACGGTAAACCTTACCGGTAAGGTTGATTGCGTTCCAACTTTCAGAAAACTAACTTCGTATCACTCAATTCTCTACTGGCAGTAAGATACCTGTACTTGTATGTAGGTACTCGTACGTACCTGGTGAAACATTTGTAATCGATACTTTACCTCTACCGGCTGCTATTCGAACACAAACGCGAAGCCCAGTAACCTTACAATCACATCAAACTGTATTGACGTCAACACCACTTCAGCTGTGCGAAACGATTTAGCAAAGAAAAGGAAGAATACGAAAGCATCTACCATGGCCATCCGACAACTGAAAACGTTACTGCTCTTTTTGTCCCTTTTGATGCTGGGTCTATCGGTCAATGCCCTTGCTTCAACAAGATCGCGCCAACGGAGTTTTGTAGAAGGGAGGTTCGATGACAAATGCGGTGAAGCTATTCAGGATTACCAGATGGGATCATCGGAAATGCAATGCTCTCGAAGAAATATCTTACGACAAGCTGGATTAGCGTCTGCTCTGATGTTTGGATCATCAGCAATTATTACCAATCCGTTGCCAGCTTCGGCTTCGAGTGACACATTGGATTCTTATCTGGTAAGCATCGGTTTGAAACGATAGCTGTCGGACAAAAAAATCACATTTCTTTACTACTACAGCTATCTCACAATATGCGGACCTTCTCGACCATACCGTGAACTTCTCGCAACGTCCCTTAGTACAAAATTATTCGAGTCCGAGAAGCCACCCAACAAGAGCGCCGATTGATCACCACTGGGAAATTCAAGGATACCCAGCGAGCCAATGTGAAGCTAGCAGTGAAGTTCATGGTGCAAAATTATCGATTGTCCGACTCGGTGGTAGGTGCTTCAACCTTTTTGAGCGGCGGAAATTCACAGCAAATGAGGGCGATCGATGTTGGCCAAGCGGCAGTCCAGAACTTGCAAACTATCCTTGAGTATTTCGACTCGAGTGATGTCGAAAACATCAAGGTAGGCAAAAACAGCATGGCCGGAAAGGAAGAAATCGTTGTGAAGGGTTTGGAAGCAACGCAGGTAAAGTTGGACGAATTCCTCGCCTTTTTCGACGAGGCCACCGTGAACAAGGTCAAGGCACAAGTCCAAGAAGAGAATGAACTCAACGTGAAAGAGTTCGACAGGAGCTTGGGAGATATTATCAATCTTGCGCCTCCGTCGTAAACAATTCTCTTCACAAAACCGCATAGCAGCATTGGAAAGAAGGAATAATATTAATGTTATTATCTTCCTCGGAGAAGTTGATTACGAGCACATTACTACTTTATGCGTCGATAGTGAACCAGAGCAATAACAGATTTACACATGGACGAGAGAGCTATCGAAAGTAGAATTATTGGATAACTACACACCCTGCGACGGGTGTGTCGAACGAGAAACTGTTCGAGTATGTTGTTGTCATGATGATGAATCGATTTCGTATCTTTTCTCCAAAGTTTGAAGTTTTCTTTTTTATCGGAAGTAATCTTACGTACGATGGACAGATTTAGCTCTATCAGATGGCGCCACCGCAAATTAATTTTTATGCTCGTTCCCATCGACTTCTTCGAAGATCGAAATCGTGCATAACAACCATGCAATACCGTACGGTTTTAAAAACTCAATCCAAGGAGGAAAAATTCGTGAAGGATTTCGACCCACAAGCATTGCTCTGTTTCTCGGCAGACAACTTTTTTGCGAAAAAAACGAAAAACCCACCGATAGTGTGCGGATCTACCAGTGGCATCCAATACAACCATAACCTATCAATCACAATGTCGGCACCGTCTATGAGTGGATTTGCGATGATGTCGCCTCATCGCGCTGTTTTGGAGGCAACTCCGGACGACGACGATGGAAAAGTCCGTCTCGTCGAAGAACTCCAGTCACGAGGCCGAGCCGCGGTTGGTGCCAAGTCTTGGATGGACGCAAAGCTCTTGTACGAAAAGTGCTTGACGATCACGGATTGTTCCGTGGTGGACAACAAAAAGAAGGCGATTTTCCACTCCAACCTTAGTCTGGTGGAGAACAACATGGGCGAATTCGAAAGGGCAAGGGTCGCTGCCGAAGCCGGAACGAAGGATGATCCGAAATACGTCAAGGCGTGGTGGCGATTGGGCCAGGCCTTGCTCGCTTTGCACAGGCCGCAGGAAGCCCTGGATGCCTTCAAAAAGGCGAAAGCATTGGATCCCACAAACAAGGCTCTCTTGAAACTCGTTGAAAAGACCAAGAAACAGGTCGAGGAAGAAGCTGCCTTGATGGAAGTCGACGACGAAGATTCCGACAAGAAACCGAAGAAAAGTACGACAACGATCCCCGCCCCTACGCTGAAATCGACGAAACCATCAACATCAAAGTCTTCTTCATCTAGCAGCAATGATAAGATGGTTGTCGACGACGAAGACGATTCCAAGCTATTTACAAAGTCGGAACCAATTCGGGGTTACAAGGTCGTCAACGGAAAGAAGACCAGTTATTTCCACAACGAATTGGACGAAAAATCGAGGGAACTCATTGGAGACATTGCGCCCAAAAAGATCGAAGACCCGGCTTCGAATCCAACCGCAGCAAACGCTGCTGCTGCGAGCAAACAAGGGACGTCGGTGTGGAATACAGGAGGTACCTGGGAAGAAAAAAACGTAACGGAATGGGGTAAGAAAACGCTAACAGAGCTGCTTCTTCAAACAACCTACACTCTGCCGTCCAGTTCACCGGCCCCCAATGCCGTGGTGACGGTCCAAAAGGTCTCGAAACTCGATGGTCATGCAAGTGTCGCTGTCGTTCGTGGCAAGATGCGATTCATTTACGAATTCAGCTGCAAACTCGATTGGCAACTCGACAAAGAGGACGATGAGCTGAACTGCAAGGGAAGCCTTGCCATTCCAGACATTGACGGAACGATAGCAATCGGGGAAGGCTACGAAATCCACGACTTTTCCATCGAGTCTGTCAGCAACAGTTCTGTGAGACCCGTGGTGGATCGTTTTGTCCATCGTGGGGGTTTCCACGATGCACTGAACGAAAAGATCGATGATTGGGTGCGACTTTTCAAAACAGAATACGGCCCTAAGGATGCATAAATTCTAGACAAAAAATCAAACACAATTTCTCTAATACGATCGAAAAATCGATTGTTGGTCTTTGTCATGTGCTGTCATCACTGAAGTGGGTCAGTTCAAACATTACGTCTTGTGTCTCGGATATCCGACTAGTGTAGTAGAACTTGTGTCGTTCATACCGGAAAAAGTGGACATTTCCTCTTCTTATTTCTCGACGAAGGAAGTGGTGCAATCGTATTCGTTGGTGTAAGCCAGATAGTTGTGTGAATTATGAACTAATTAGTACAAGTTTTAAAAAGTACAGGCAGGCAACGGAGGATGACTGAGCCATTCGCTTAACAATGTCTGTTTCATGGATCGCATTGGTGATCAGAGTACCAGCATAGTATCACAATGGGATCGTGTCTGCAGACAGATAAGCGATAAATGATGCACATATTCGTCGTTGCGTCGTGGTGAGAGTTGAGTTGAGTTGAGTTGCTCTCTAGTGACGTAAATAGCGTATTTTTGGTTGTGATATCACCTCATCTATTTGGCATGGAGGGCCTATCGATCCACGACTGCATCTTTGTGACGATGCTAGTGCACGGTTGCAACCGGTGATCAGTTTGGCACCCTCTGGGCAATTCAATTCATCTAAAAGCTGTCCCGGATGATCGGCACAACTGTGGAATTCATCACCGCAGAAGTTGTAGCATTCGCAAGACTCATCAGTCGACCTCAAAAGACTGGAAGTACACAAGACCGGGTATTGTTGTATTGGGCAAACTGGCATCTCCGCCGTTATGCACCCACAACGTGCAGCAATTACTGGTAGGTATGATTCACCGATTATGCATGCTGCGGGTTCCCATGTTCGAACTGTGCCTGCAAATTCTTCGCATGTAGCATCCTCGGTAGCCATCTCGTCGGAATATGAGGGGGGAACGCCTCCGGGACAAAGAGTACAATTCGGTTCTACACCATCGCAACCGCAAAAGTGCGCGAGTCGAGATTTCGCCACCTCACAATCGCCATCCTCTTCGCTTTGGTCACTAAGATGGTCAATCAAATCTTGACAAGTTGGACTTCCGTTTGATCCAGAAATTGTCACTCCAGAGAAAGGCGGAAGAATCGCCCCGGGGTTACTGATGTCGTTCGTTGCGTCTGGGCAGAGTTTGCAAGAGTCAAAATCATCGGTTCCAGTCTTGTATCCATTTACATCATCAATGGCACCTGCATAATTACATCCCGATACCTTGGTTCCGGGGCATCTATCTCCAAGAAAACTTCCAGGATACTTATCGCATCCGACGAATTCACCATCGCAAAACGAATAGCACTCGCATTGTTCGTCGCTATCAACGGAATTCAAGAGCGAGAAAGTGCACAGTTCGGGATTCTGTTGTCGCGGACACACCGGTGGGTCCGAATCTGGGCACTGGCATTGGAATGCAAACAAACTGAACAAACCTCGACTCGATTGGACGTCGCACTCATTGGGATCCAAAGTAGTGATGAACTCTGAATATTCCCCACATGTCAACCCAGCTAATTCAAGAAAGAAATCATTATCTGGTGGTTGAGAGCCATCGTGACAGAAGCTGCAAACGCCCATATCCTGACGCGTCGAAATCTCCAGCTTGTACATGTCCGTGAACGAAATGTCACATCCACATTTATACGCGTTATGAGCAATTCCATCATACTGAAGAGAATTACATCGTTCGTCGTCAAAAAACGACACGTATTTGTCCAGATCTTTGCATTTCTCTCCCGTTTGTACCGTCAAGTCGGGCCGATCTGGAGTATCTCCATTTGGACAAAATGTACAACTATTCAGTTGCTTCGCCTTTTTGCACCCGCAATATCCAGCGTTTGCTTGTATTTCCTCGGTACAACGTTTGCTGTCGAATGCTAACATGGACGCCATAGTGGCCAAGTCGGAGCAAGTCGGGTTGTCAACGCTGGGAAGCGCATAAAAAGGTATGATAGCATCCGGGTATTCGAATTCACCTCCATCTGGACATAATGAACACGGTCTTTTCCCTTCTAGACCGACATATTCTGCGGAAGAGACCTCTAAGAACGACGGGGCAGACAAACATATCAAAAACATGAAGAATCGTAGAAACCCCTCATTCTGCAGATTGAATACTCCTTTGTGGAGTAGCATGGCAACTTCACTTCATATACTTTGGCAATTCTATTGGCTTCAGAGAATGTTCTGATATATGCTTCCGTCGGGAACGGAGATCAATTATTATTACATGGTGATAATCTTCTTCTGATCTCGTCTTTCGAGTTCTTAGTTGCCCGTTGAAGTTTTAACTGTTCCAAGTGAAACGTGCGCTTTATAACGATGACAAAGAGACAAACGTGTGTGCTAGGTCGTGAGGTGCGCGAAGTAATTCACAAGAAACAAAGAAACGTTCCGGCTAACGTAGTAATTAACGTTTGTAGTGGAGTCGCAGTGTTCTCGATATCGAAAGACCTGCGATGCTAAATCGAAAGAAAGAGAGAAAAAATAAAATATAAACTACGTTAACCTTACCGTAGTAATGACAACGCTGTGGGACACACATTTCGCAACGAAGTTGAGAACATCGAATGGTAAGTTACGTCTACTTTCGTGTTGTTTCGAAAAATTCCAGTAAGAGGTATCGGACAGTACGAGTACAGCAGGATAGCAATCACCACTAGCATGTACGGTACCAAGACGCAAGCAGGAGGATGAACCTCAACAAAACTTTCATCGTGGCACAAAAGGTACTTTGCCTGATACCGTCAGTCTAGAGAGCTGTCCACCAGTCTTGCTAGTATGCACCATAAGCTCTCACGCAAAGACCACCACCCGAAAATGGTTTTTGTGGACTCTACTGTGTACAAATACTAGTACTGTTCAGTTCTTTTCATCTTCATTCGGTGCAACTCTTGTCTCACACGGTACTTCCTGGATACCACTAGACGTACTAGCTGCACAGTCTTCACCAATGAATTGACAATGGCTTTCAATCAAAACTGTCGAGTAACAAGAGCATTGACCAACAACAATATCACCTTTCAGCTACTACTGGTGTGTAATGCTCTCTCCAACAAGAACCAAGAGACTGAAGCTACTTCCCTGTACGTAACCTTACGGGTATGAGTACACGTTTTAAGTAGAGATAAATTAGTGGGATAATTAGAACTTTGTTAGATTGGATGCATTAGATCGAAGAGAGAGAGAGTAGCGAGCTTATATTTCCTAATTACTTCCCTGAAATAGCGTTCCTAATATCAGAAAACTTATTTTGAATTCCTTGGCGGGAGAATATTCCCCCTTTGCGATCGGTTCTGCTGCGCTGCTGCCTTCTGTTCCGTTTAAAAACATCCTTCTACAGGAATGCATTACGTAGTAAACCTTACTCGTAACTTACTTTGTATCATGGAAGGTACGGTGATGGTATGATAACTATATGCAACTAAAAGAATGAGTACCAGAAAACATGTAGAAATCCTACAGGGGCTCATTCGGCGCGCGCAAAGCTCATTTGGTTACATTCTCTCACTCAGATGATTGTCAGCGATGCCTAAGACCGTTAGAACGCATCACAAAAATATTTCCAAGTCAAAAACTCAGAACACCGTGTAAAATCACGTGATAAAAATTGACATCGATTCTTTTTTTAAATGTTATCTGATTTTACTTGACATCTCGTCGGCCAATCTGAAGAGCAGATCCACAGACCGACAAGGGTAACAACAATAAACTTGAACTTTGAAAACATGCTTTAGCAGCAACAACAGGGGCACTTCCCCTATCCAACAAACAACAATCAGCAGCAAAAAAATTATCGGAGAAGTGGATTCGGTCGAGCGCTTTGGTTGTCCCTTCGGATCGAATCGCTAAGGCGTGTCATCGACACTTCACCATGGACGCGTTTGATCTTGTTGCACGCTGTACTCAAATCGTTCCCCCTATCCAGCAAGCGCTCTATAGTATCCCATATCAGCTTCCTTCGGGCGTACTTAAATTTACAGCTCCCTCTCTCCCTTCTAGTGAAGTCCCTTGCTGGCTTCCGACCACCGATGCCATTCTGATACTCATCCCACATTGCTTCGATAGTTCGGGGATGTGGATACAGTGTTGCAGGCTTTCCAGGTTCTGGAACACCTTGTTGTACAGCGCGTCTTGCTCCTCCTCCTCCAGCAGCTCTCCTAGCAGGAGCATATGACAATCCACGAACCATTGCAGTCAGCGTTCGCAACTGCCGCTTTATCTCTGCGAGCTCCGCGAGCTGATGGTTCTTGATCTCTACCACATTAGTTTGAGTAGTACAACTCTTTGCATACAGCGCATTCCTCCACTCCTGTCCACCTCTTCCAAACCCTCCCTCCCTGTCCTCTGTATCATCATCAGGGATCTCATCCATGTGGACAACACCATCGTGGTTCGAAGGAATGATTCGAATCTGCTTGATTGGGTTGTATGCTTCTGTCTCTGTTCCTCTGTTTAGTAGTATGGAGTATCTGTTAACAATCCGCTGTCTCAAGTCAGGGGGAACTAAGTCTGCAGCAGTAGCGTCATAGCAAGCCCAAAGCAGAGGCTTTGCAAGTATGACAGCAACGCGATCCCCCATCGCTCCACGGATTGCCGGTGTTACAGACGCAGCAAGCCACTCGTCTGTAACATTACTGTTGTCCTTCTCCTTGTAGAAACAGATCCCTCTGTGGCAAAGCCGGCTACCGGCATTAATATCCGGCCAATCTAACTGAATTTCCAAGTACTTGTCTTGCATTGCCTTACTAGTCTTCCACGGGGCCCTGTAGTTGACATCATCCTTCGCAGCACCACATCGACGCGACATGGTAGTTCCCCACTTCTTAACAGAGTGCGTCCCTAGTTGCTTGTCTCCTGCGAATCGAAACCGGCCACCTTCTAATACTGCTTTTGTTGCTCTTTGGTAGGCAACCTTGCATACCTCTGCCTCCTTGTCTTGTTTCTTTGTTGTTGATCGGGCCCGGGAATCCCCCTCAGCAAACAACCACTGACTAAGTCGGCCGCCGCCATGGGTGTGCCATACCTCTAGGTAGACAGCGAGTCCAAGGAGTACACAGAACCGGGGATCCATGGAGCCCATCAGCAACTGTAGGGGACAATCCTTCTCCTCATGTACATTCTTGGACCACCTCATCTACGCAGTGAGGTATCCTGGATAGGTTAGACTCTCCTGGACGCTTGCCTTCTTCATGTGGGACGTATCATCGCCTCTTGCAATTAGATGGAACTGGAACTTGATCATAGCCCGGTGGCGCAAGTTTACAATAGTCGGTGTTACGGTCTAGAGTAGAAATACACGATAGGAGTATTTTAAAGATGAAAGGTTAATAAATTGTGTTATAAAAGAGAATGGTTGAATACTTTACGAAATGGGAATGATTCCTTGAGTATGGAATGAATGATCGAACAATGATATTATTGTTCGTCGGGCATAATATCAATAATCGTTGAGTCACTTGAATCTTTGTTTATCTTGATATTTGAATATCCAATTAGTATTGGATTGCATGTGTATTCTTGTATGTTGAATATTCAGTATATGTACATGAATATCCTACATATTGGAGTATATGCGGGATTCAATAATCATTTAGAGTCTCTCGTAGGGATGCCTACGCCAGCCCGTCACATAGTTCCCCAATGATTAGGTGAAGTTTGCATGTGGTTCAATAGAATAGGTTCGGAGTTGAGTAGTATCGATGAAAAGAGATATGCTTGTTCGTAGAACCGGTTGAAGATGATACGTGCCCTTTGAGATATTTCGGAAGATATATGGAACTGGGATTGAAGAAGGTTCTTTGACACTGAAGGAATCGAAGATTTGTTTCTTGTTCGTTGTCGTGCTTGGAGTTTTCATCACGACATATTGTTAAAAATAGAAAAAGAGTCGAAGAAAATTCTTTTCCTCCCCCAACTGTGATGTACCTCTCGGGGTAGTGGAGCTGATTTGAAATTAAGTTGATTTTGAAATCGGTTGCTCGTAGGCATAAAAACACCTCCTGTAATTGGAGTTGAAGGTAGGTGAAAAGCCGAGCTGCGTTGGATGTGATATATTGCTGTTGGTCTGCAATTGTATGTAAGAGCAGAGAGGGGACGCATTGTTAGTTTATTGAGGTGCGTTCGAAGTCAATTGCGATTTGCCGTATACTTCGCCGGGCTTTCATTTTGGGTGTTATTTGCAGCAATCTACTGGGAATCGAATTTTCGTAACTCCAGAGGTTCGAATTTTCGTAACTCCAGAGCACCTCTGTGGGTTCTGAATTCGGATTTTGTGGGATTGCTCTCTTATTTTTTTGGAGCTCCCTTTGGACTATTTGTTTGTCCGGAACAAGGTTGGCCTTGTTATTGCTGCTGAACCCTTTATTTTGTTTGCGTCTGTACCCTTATCGATATCGATCCTATACGATTCGATGCGATTCGATTGATTCATGGCTTTAGCGTCTGTACCCGTGCAATTGGTTCGCGTCCGAACCTTTTGCTATTATTTATTTGCCATATGAATCTTTATTTTTGTTTTTATTTGGTTGATTGTTGTTGCCGTCACTCTGGATCGGTCTTGAGCGCATTGATTTAGTTCGAACATTTTGTTTGCAACAGGGCTCATCTCTGTAGGTTCCTTCCCTTCTTTTTCTTTGGGAGTTCTCCTCCATGCGTCGTCCCAGACAGCAGTGCTGTACTGGCATTCAGGTCCAGTGGAGCTGAAGGCACGGTGCTGTGGATATCATGATCCTGGATGCGTGATCCTTTTTGTGGTTTAGTTGGAGTGGCTATGGTTGCCACGTAAGACTGCCATCGAAGTCTCTTTCGACGCGGCCTCCATGTTCCATGCAATAGGTTTCTATTGCTTGCCGGATATGGGCTTGGAAGGTTTCGTTGGTGGAAGCAGCAGTGCTGCCATTTTCATTGCCAGGAGCCGAAGCAGTACTGTTGTTGCTGCTATTGCTCTTATTTCTCTTGGAATACTTATTCCTTGGGCATTCAGACCAATCATGGTCGTGTCCAGCAATTCTGCAAGGGTTTCGGTACTTGCGCTTGCTGGTATTGCTTTCTTCTTTTTCTGCTTCAGATTCAGCATCGGTGTCACTCTCCAGGTTAGAGCTGTTGCTGCTGTTGTCAGCGTCCGAATTAGAGTTGTCGCTGTTGTTAACCTCAGAATCGTATGGATTGTCGATGGAGTTTCTTTTGCTCAACCGATCGAGGGAGCTCATGTGGTCCACTATAGATTGCACAGTGGTGTGCTGTCTGATTCCACTGTGGATTCTGCAGTAGTCTTCAATCCATTCATTTGGAAAGCTGTGGAGCAGGATAGTCATCTGTTGTAAGTGGTTTAGATCAGTTGCAAAGCCTTGTAGTTTTGCGGTGTATTTGAAGAGCTGTCCCATTCGGTCTGCATGGTCTTTGCATGATACTTTGCTGGATTTCTTCAGCGTTCAAAGGTATGTGTGCATGATATCTGTTGCATCTTCGGCGCTGCAGTATTCTTTGATAAAGACTGAGATAGCTCTCTTGTATCCATTCTGCGTTTGTGGATATCCTTGTCTTGTCAAGGACCTCCATTTGGTTTGGGCGTCTACAGAGAGACATCGTCCAAGGTATTTGATGTATTTAGTTGCTGATAGATCAAGATCTTCCGCCGCATTTTGGAAGGCTTCTTCTGTATGTAGGAGTTCTTCTAGTCCTCCTGTGTCGGTGAATAGAGGGACTTTGACGCTGTCTTCTTGGTCTTCGGCGTTGTAAACTGTTAGTGTAACAAGCTTGGGATTTGAGCTATCAAAGGCTCTCTTGTAAGGGATTGGCGGATCTCTGTATAGTCCTGCCATTGTTTCTTGGTTCAGAGCGTTCGATCGTATCGATCGATCGGAGATTTGAATTGCTTGTAGGGCGTTCGATCGATTCGGTGTTCGATCGATTTGTATCGTAACTGCGGTTATTTCGTTGATATCGATCGTTTCGTTGCTTTTGATTGTTCTTGTTTCGTAGTATTTTGCTTGTCAGGGTATCGATGTATCCCTGTTATTTAGGATAAAGGTTGTTTTGGATTCAGTACTGATTTGGTTCTGTTTCTACTTTAAAGCACAAACAGTAATTACTGTGTTACGGTCTAGAGTAGAAATACACGATAGGAGTATTTTAAAGATGAAAGGTTAAAATAAATTGTGTTATAAAAGAGAATGGTTGAATACTTTACGAAATGGGAATGATTCCTTGAGTATGGAATGAATGATCGAACAATGATATTATTGTTCGTCGGGCATAATATCAATAATCGTTGAGTCACTTGAATCTTTGTTTATCTTGATATTTGAATATCCAATTCGTATTGGATTGCATGTGTATTCTTGTATGTTGAATATTCAGTATATGTACATGAATATCCTACATATTGGAGTATATGCGGGATTCAATAATCATTTAGAGTCTCTCGTAGGGATGCCTACGCCAGCCCGTCACAGTCGGCGCCGGTCCTATTAGTGCTGGATGAACTCATCTAGTGTGAAGGCGCGATCAGCTTGTCCCTCCTTTCCGAGCATCCGAGCCTCCTTCTTCTTTACAGCTTTGATTAGATTGTTAAGTTTCTTGGACTTTGTAGGATTTGCCGTGCACCAAAATACAGTCACGAGTCCACACGGGACTGGATTAAGGATAAGGATAAAAGAAAACAATCGGCGAGCCGATGGAATCGTTGATTGCCAGAGAGCTCTTAGAACTGTAGCATATAGACTAATTGATAGAGCTCACAATTTGCATATCACTACTATTCTAATCACTAGTAGACCCGGGGTATGGCATGATTTTAAAATCAAGCTGAGCGCTGATGACCATGAGCAGAAAGGTACCGATCGACCAAGGCGCCGACGGGACCGAAAGACTGCCAAAAAATGGAGGCGCAGAGAAGCAAAACAGGGAGAAGGATATCCAGTGTCTGCAGCACAAGGAAGACCGACCCCAGCAACTGTTGGCGCCCAAAGAAGGGAGCAACAGCAGCAATAGAGACACCTAAGTACCTGAACAGGACCATGGTCGACAACAAAGAAATAATCGAAAATAATGAGTGTCGAAAAAGTGACACATAATTGAGTGAGTGGACTAATTGGACCAACACTGAGTGGATGGACAGACCGAATAGGGGATGCCAACCAAAACCGAAGTATACGGATATCCGGAAAGGTATATAATGAATACCTAAACACCACCAATCCCACGGGAAACGGGAAGTGGGACCGGCCCGGTGATTGCCTGATAGGGAAGCAACGCCGGAGAACCACGGGAATCGAATCCCACGAAATAAAAACAGAAACAACTCCGGAGAACCACAGGATTCCCGGGAACTAAAGAGAGAAACAACTCCCACCACCAAGATGGATGAGAGCAAATCTCAGCAAAATCAGCTACTACACGAGTTATCGCGAGAGCAGTGGAAATCCAGCAAGAAAAACTGGAGGAACTGAGCAATCACTTTTCGGCTCAATTCCGACACAAGCAGCAAGGATAACAGAAGTAGTGTAACTAAAGTAACTAATTTAACGAAATAAAACTGATTAACCATGGCGGCTAAAGGAACCAAACTGAAGCCCTTTAACATCGTTCGGGAGGATTGGCCAGAAGACGCCACCACCGTAAAGATGAATGTAGACAGTGAACAGGGTGGAATCGCATTCAGTGACTACCTGAAAGTTCTCAATGGTACTGAAAGACCAGAACTCTTCCTCATCTGGAAAAGAGACTTTGACCAGAAAATTGCTGGCAATGATAAACTCCACGGAGACCAGAAACTGGAGGTCCTACAAAGAATCCTCACTACCGAGGCTCTCGGACTTGTCCAACGAACGCTCCAGCGGACCTACTTGGCAGAACCGAACCACAAGATCCACAGTACCAAACGAGTACAGAAAAAGATCCAGGAAATCGAACAACGAGACCAGGCAAACATCCTATTATCGATGGGACAAGACGCAACTCCCACGGGAGCCACCAAGGAAAAGGCAAAGGAGAAATCTCCAAACACCGACAAAACCGACACAGCCACGGCGAGATCGGACAAAGAATCGGAGACCGACAACAACCTCGAGTCCCCCATCCCAAAGAAAAAGGTCGCAAGCGCCCTCACCCAGTACTACCAATCCCAGGAGTACCGGAAGGATGTCTTGGAGGAGTGCATGCATGCCCTCAAGCTCAAAATCTTTGGCAATGACCAAAACGGCAGACGATCGTACATCATCCTTCGACGATTCATGCGAGGCATGCGCGTCGACCTCAAACATGGCATCAGAGCCTGGGCCAACAGAATGGCCGAGCTCCAAAGCTACCTCCCCGAATGCCTCTGGGAATGTGGCAGTGACCAAATGGAAACACCAAGAAGTTTCACCCAAGGAGAACTGAAGGAAATATTAGATTCCAATATGACCCACTCCCAACGCGAGAAGCTGGAACACATTAGTTGGGACCTCTTCACCCACTCCTTTAACACCACTATCGACAAGCTCGAAAATCTGGAAATCACAATCCGAAAGGAAGCATTAATGCACCAACGCCTCACCGATCTCGAAAAGCAGACCGGTGTCACCAAGAAGACTCCCAAGGCCGCATCTGGGGGAGGAACCCACCACGGGAAATCCCCTGGCAAAAAGAAGCGCCCTGCGGACAACAGCAACAAACAGCTATGCAAGACCTGTGGCAAGGTCCACGCCGGCAAATGCTGGAAACTAACCGGCGGGCCCCCCAAGAAGGGAAAGTTCGACCGGGAGACGCTCAACTTGCTCAAGGAGCATTTTGTAGCAAAGGAAGACTCAGACAACGAGCAGCACTCCAAACCCCACTGGGGAAGGAACCTATCGAACCACGAGTACTCTTATGTACTGGCCACGGCCCAAGCTGACCACGAAGTCTCCGATGACGAGATCGACATCTCCGAACGGGAACTCAAAGAGTACAGAAGAAAGTACAGAAAGACCTTTAAAAAGAAGGGATCCCACAACTGAATGGCTGCTGATACCATCCACACCGGACCGCGCATCATCAACAGGTTTGCGGACGTCTGTGTGGAGGTATTGGACCACAAGGGAAGGGGGAGGATGCTCCGGGGACTACTAGACTCCGGTTGCTCCAAATCCATCGTACTAAGGCAATTTGTCGACCGAAGTCAACTAACGAACCGAGACCAAAGATCTGTCACCTACAACACGTACGGAGGCAAGTTCAGAACCAAGTCTGCGGCTTCAGTGGGACTAAGGCTGATAGAATTTTCAAACTCTAAGACCATCAAATGGACCTTCCAAGTGGATGAGTATCATCACCATGAGGAAGTACCCTATGACATGATTATAGGATCCGACCTAATGGCACAATTGGGACTGGATATAAAATACAGCTCCCGAACCATCGAATGGCAGGGTGACTCCATTCCCATGAAGGGGATGGGGGAGCTCTCGAACCCGGACAAATGTGAGGCAGTATTCTTTGCCAACACACAGAGTCCAATCCTCCAACAAGAGGAAGAAAGGCAAGCCAAAATCTTGGACGCAGACTACTCCAAAGTCGATATAGACGCTATGGTCAACGAACTAGAGATTACTGCGGAATCCAAGGAAGCCTTGAAGAAAACACTGAAGAAATTCCCGACACTCTTTGGAGGAGGTCTGGGACTGCTCAAGAATATTGAACCGGTGTCCATTGAACTCCAACCAGGAGTCAAACCGGTCCGGCAGAGGTACTATTCTGTACCCCATGCCTTTGAACAAGCACTTCGAAAGGAGATCACCAGGCTCTGTGACATCGGGGTATTGGAAAAACTCCCCCACGATGATGACTCACCATGGGCGTCCCCGACCTTCTGCCAACCAAAGAAGACAGGCGATATCCGAGTTCTAACGGACTTCCGGAAAATGAACGCCGCCATCCAACGAAAACCATTCCCACTACCACGAATAGGGGAAACAATCCAAAGGCTCCAAAAGTTCAAATCAGCTACGGCGCTGGACTTGTCCCAGGGATATTACACCATTCCCATTTGCAAGGAGAGCCAAAAGATTTGCTCTACCATTTTGCCATGGGGAAAATATGCCTACAAGAGACTGGCAATGGGAATCGCATGCGCACCGGATATCTTCCAGTCCGTCATGATGAATCTACTCGGCGACCTGGACTATGTCCTCGTCTACATCGATGATATCCTGATCATTCAGCGGGAGGGAGAATCTGAGCAGGATCACCTCGACAAAATCGATACAGTCCTACAGAGACTGGATGACGCTGGCTTTCGAGCCAACCTCAGAAAATCCTTCTTCATGCAAAAAGAAGTGGAATATCTGGGATTTCTGTTAACAACAGAGGGCATTCAGCCCCAGCCAAAGAAACTGGAGGCGATGAAGCGCCTGGAAGCCCCTAAGAACACCAAGCAACTCAAGATGTTCCTTGGAATGGTCAATTTCTACCGGGACATGTGGAAGCGCCGCTCCCACATCCTAGCCCCTCTGAACAAACTAGCAGGGAAAAAGGGCAAAATGAATTGGTACTGGGGCCCAGCAGAGCAGAAAGCTTTCATGGAGGCGAAGAGGATGCTCGCAGATGAAGCGAAACTCGCATTCCCGGATTTTACGAAACCATTTCATCTCTACTCAGACGCCAGTGACCGGCAACTGGGAGCAACTGTATGCCAAGATGGCAAGCCCCTTGGTTTCTACACAAGGAAACTGAACTCAGCGCAGCTCAACTACACTGTCGGGGAAAAAGAACTCCTTGGTATAGTGGAAGGCTTGAAAGCGTTTGAAGGAATCCTACGAGGACAAGATGTGATCATTCACACAGACCACCTTAACCTGCTCTATCAGCAGATGCCCACCCAAAGGATGGTCCGGTGGAGACTCCTCATGGAGGAGTTCCACCCGGTAGTCAAGCATGTGGCTGGCAAAGACAACGATGCAGCAGATGCACTATCACGACTGGATATCACGGATGACCCAGCAGATACGGTGGAATGGCTACCACCAAATAAGCCCCTCACCTACGCGGACGAGGAAGAGCACCTCCGACAACTCCTATTCCCACTTGGAGAAGAAGCGCCGGAAGAATTCCAGGGCAATAGTGCATTCCCACTTGCCCCGGACATGATTCAGTTCTACCAGCAAAAGGACACGGGAATCATGAGTGCTCTGGAAAAAGACAACCGCCTAACCACCAAAAATGTGGAAGGTCACAGTCTAATCCACAAGGAAGGGAAGATTCTGATCCCGGACAAACTCAAGGATAGAGTTATGGAATGGTACCACAGCATGTTGGTCCATCCCGGAGAAAAGAGAATGGAACAGAGCATACGCTCAGTGTTCACCTGGAAAGGCCTACGGAAGGACGTTCAGGACCTCTGCAAACACTGCCACACGTGTCAGATGTTTAAGAAGAGTGGCCGGAAGAAGTATGGACTACTACCGGAAAAAGCAGCTGAGGTCACCAAATGGCAGAGGGTCAATGTGGACCTATGGGGACCTGCAACTGTCCACAACAAAAATGGTAAAGACTACCAAATCCATGTCCTCACCATGGTGGACCCAGTGACCGGATGGTTTGAACTGGCTCACCTGAAGGACTCCCCAAATGCAGCGGAAACTCAACGATTGTTGGACAGTACCTGGCTGGCAAGATATCCGCGCCCAAAGGAAATTGGCTTTGATGGCGGGAGTGAGTTCAAAGCAGAGTTCCAAGAGCTCTGTGACAACATGGGGATGAAAAGAAAGCCCAGCGGGGCTTGGAACCCACAATCCAACTCGGTGTTGGAAAGGATCCATCAGGTATTAAAGGACTGTCTGTTGTCCTTCAACCTGGAACAAAGGGATCTCCACGAGAAGGACCCTTTTGAGGAATTCACCACCAAGGCAGCATATGCTATCAGAAGCGCCATCCATACCACCCTGGGGTACTCCCCAGCGCAACTGGTGTTTGGTCGAGACATGTTCATGCCGGTGAACTTCCCAGTGGATTGGGAAGCAATCCAAGCAAGGAAGCAGAAAAGCATCCACAAGAGCAACATCAGGGAAAACCAGAAGAGGATTCCCCATGTCTATAAAGAAGGAGACTATGTCACCCTGGAAAGGAAGGGCATTATTCCAAAACTATCCTTCCCACGACAAGGACCTTACAAGGTGCTCAAGGCCCATGATAATGGAACTGTAACTATTGAAACTGCTCCCTTTGTAACCGACCGGGCTAACATTAGGAGAGTACATCCCTATTATTGCAGGGATCCTATTAAATCGTAACAGCACCATGGAGGAGTATGCCGTGCACCAAAATACAGTCACGAGTCCACACGGGACTGGATTAAGGATAAGGATAAAAGAAAACAATCGGCGAGCCGATGGAATCGCTGATTGCCAGAGAGCTCTTAGAACTGTAGCATATAGACTAATTGATAGAGCTCACAATTTGCATATCACTACTATTCTAATCACTAGTAGACCCGGGGTATGGCAGGATTGCCCTCCTCTTTAGAATCATCCCATGCTGAACTGCGTGGCATGAAATAGGAGATTGCTTTCTTCCAGAACTCCAGAGTAGAGGCTCTTGTATAATAAGGGTTGTCCTCTGGACCCAGATCCTCCAGTCCAAACGCTCTGTAACACATCCACTTGTAGATATGGACCGGCTCAACAATAGAGAGCTCATCGTTCGTGAATACCCTATTGGTGGGGTGGAGGATCCCTGTAAAGTGGCTCATCATTTCAAGCAGTATGGCATGATATTTCAGTAACTGAGTGGGAGCATTAACATCATTAGGAAGATCTGGTGGTCCCAGGTTCTCCCTCCGGGGAATAACTGGGGGAGGTGGTCGATCGGCCTCATTCTCCTGTTCAGGGGGTTCTTCTGGAACTTCTTCCTCCTCCTCGTCTCCTTCTTGGGGCGGAGCAGGAGGACGGCGAGCAGGAGCAGCAGGAGAAGCAGGAACAGCACCACCAGCAGCAACAGCAGGAGGGGGCGCTGCTGCAGCATCCAACCGGGCGCGAGCGTCGGCATCCAGGGGGAATGCAGCTGCGAACGCTACGCTGTTTCGTGCTGCATCTGCCCTAGCAGCCCTGAGCCTTGCGCGCCTCTCCCTTTGCCTAATGGCTCTTGGATTCATAGACAGTTGCCTTGGCATTTTGTTCTGTGAAATAGTGAGCAAACAGGTGAATAGAGTGGATTTTGTGAAGCAGTTGGAGACTCGACCGACAGAAATTTTGTTCCCGTCTTTCATAAAATTTCGATAGACATGAATCCTGTCTTTAATAATGCAACTGACGGTTGCGCACCTCCGTGTTAATATACGGACAAAAAAACTACTGTTTCAGCAATGTTAAGGGGGTCTGGTATGCAACCAGTACTGTACTCTCAGCCATTAAAAATGATCCCATCCGTTAGAAAATGAGGCGTACATACAAACGTACCTATGTATACATACTATGTAGTAGGAGTTGCACGAGCGCGTAGCGCGTGCAACTACGGTTGCATTTGACGGATACGGTACCGGTACGTGCACAGAAACTACGAAGTACGAAGTACGAAGTATTATTTTTCGAGAACCGAAAGGTGTCAAGCGCGCCGAGTTGGAATAGTTTTTCTATTTTTATCGCCATGGTTTGATGAGTGTGGACGGCGTCATGAATTCAATGATTTTGATTGATTCGTCCCTTTCTCCATTCCCTCATTCTTCGCATTATTTGCATGGTACGGTAATTACGTCCGAAATCGGGAAGATCGTTGTGATATATAATATCATTCTCAAAGTGCTCTACGAGTAAGGCTACCGGTTCACGGTACCTGGTAGACTTGGGCCTGGCGACAACGAATGAATCTCATCATCAATCATAATATTATTATATTCCGGTAATTTCGTGCGACAGTGATATTCTTTCTTCATCGAAATCATTTTCAAGTCAACAATCTAGCGGTCCCCAGTTGTCGTCTAGTTTTACCCAGGTCGACTATCAGTTCTCGGCAATACCGAATAAAAAGCAAACAAAGCAAGGAACCATGTCGTCGAACAAAAAATCATCCAAAGATATTTCCTTCTACAAGAAAGAAATCAAGAAGGAAAAGGCCGGGAAACGCAAGTTGTATCTCTCGCTGGTGAAACTGGCCGAAGAGTTGAAGCGGACTCGAAAGGACACGGGGGGCTTGGAAGCACACGCCGAGTATCGAAACCAACGTTGGTACGAAGGAGGGTTGTGGAGAGCTCCACAGGTCCTTCCGGAAATACGACGCAATGTTACCGAGAAGCAGCGGACGCGACAGCGGGATGCCATTTCCCTCAGCGACATGTTCTTGAACTTGGTCATTGTGACGGGCTTTACCCGTGTCGGATTGGCCATTACCAATGACAGGGGTGTGCAGCTGCAGCATATTTTGTACTTTGCTGTCTTTTGGACTATCTGGGAAAAGGAGACCTCCTACGGAACCCGATTCGATACGACGGACTTGTCGGCGCAACTCAAAACCCTGTTAACGTGCTTCGCCGTTTTGTTTGCAAGCTTGAGTGTCCCGCTCCCTATGAGTTCCGATGGTGGCATTTGCATCATGATCATGGCAGCATTTTGTGCGTCGACGAATCTTTCCTTGATGGTGCGGGTTTTGTGGTGGTATCTGGATGCTCAGCGAGAGAATTCAGTGGAATACAACGTCAAGCAGTACGCCGTATTCAATGTCATCATGAACTTTGCCGAAGCTGCCACATGGATCATTGGAATCTTATTTGTGGATCCTTCGAATCGATGGATCGTCTTTTTAGTGGGCGTCCTCATGGCGTTGAGAGTTCCTCGATTCATCTTGTCGAACGATTTTCATGGTGCGTGATGAAGTTGTTGTATTGCTCATGGTTGGCGTTTTCACAATCACCACAACGCAACCTTGGTGTTGTTGGAGATCGCGTAATACGTTGCCCTTGTTGCCTCACCTTTGTAACCTTTTTCACATTGTAATTTACTTTGCTAAATCATGCTTGCAATCATAACCAAAGCCGCGAATTCTCAACGAGGAGTTCTGTATATCCTTCTACTTGGGTTCATGTTGCAAAGCGTCGTGGTCGTCGCTACCGACTTTTTCGAATACGAAAACCCCGATTGGAGACAGTACTCGTTCATCGGTAGTGCCTGTCTTTTGCTGTTTTCGATAAAAATGCTGTATTGCGACGATGCGAGCACGCTTGCTTCCGATCACGCCCTTCTGGTAAACCGTACCGCCGCCGCATTCTTCAACGTAGGGCAGTTTGCTCTCTTGTTCTCCACAACGATTCTGGGAAGCGGGTTGAATCTGCTGACGCACCATTATCTAGCGGCCACCGCCGCCCTCCCGGGAAACGACAAAGCAGTGGTCTGTGGTGGTTTTGCCGGTACGTTCGATTCTCCGCTGGGATTGATCAGATCTCGAGCGTTGAAACTGTTTTACCTAACCCTATGGCTTTTTTCTTGCGCAGCCGTCCTGTTGTCTATGGTGTTCACAAAGTCGATGCACATAAGACGAGTACCCGTAGAGCCTTCACAGAGAGCCTTGTTTGTGGGTGCGTATGTCCTGCAGATATTGGCATCGATTTCTGTGGCAGTAATGGCCGTTCTCATGATTTATGGTCGAGCTGGCTATTTGCAGGTGTTGGTGCAAACCGATCTCTACCTGATGTGGGTTCTGTGTGGTTTTGCGGTGCTGCTTGTTTTGTTGGGTTGGATCGACGAAGGACTGGAGCTTGCGCTGCAGGGCGACGGCGATGATGACGAACCCGCAAAAGGTGGCTTTTTGGTGTCTCCCTTTGGATTCTGGTGGTGCTTGCATCCCGAAGTTACACCAGAAGAGATTCTTGCAGAAGAAGTGGCAACCGCCAACGCGAGTCATACGTTGACTGCGAGCCAACGCAATCGCAGTTCAGGTGTTCGATTGTCGGAATTTTCTCCTCTGATTGGCGAGAGTATCAGAATTGATATGGGCGATGTCTAACTGGAAAGGAGATTTGCGAGGAAAGTGATGAATGATTCGCTCAGCCGGCCGAACGTAACGCGACCTTATGTTTTGTATCTATTTTATGGAATCGTATCAGGGGAGATCAGATGGAAACGACGCGCCAACTTTAGTTAAAAACTGAAACAGTTCGATTTCAATAATAGTTTAGTTATAACTTCTCTCGATCGAAAACGCAACGGTTCAGTATTTGTTGCATGATCTCTTCCCTGCACAACGATATGTCTAGTGGATCACGCAGTAAAATGATGTAAATTATCACTCAACAGTGCGTATTGGTCTCATCAACGGATCGAGCGACTGACTTTTGTGAAGGGAAATGCGTCGGTATCTCAAACAGCATCTGACAGAGGAGGAATGTTTGGATATTTCAAGACCGTGGTCTAATTCATTTTTTCGAGAGGCCTGTTGAATCCATTCTTACGGTTCATGTACTGCCTATACTTCCTGGCCTTGTTCTTTGCAGCTCCTCCCCTAGCTGCAGTAGATTGGTTGTCTTCTACCGCCTGTCCCTTGGTGGATCCAAACCCATCGAATCCAAGCAGCTTTTTCATCTGTTCTTCTTCGTCCAGCCCCTCGAGTTCCTCCGGACGAACCTCGATGATAGTCTCCTGTGGCTGTTTTTTGTCCCTCGCCCTCTGGTCGGCACCGCCGCCGCCTTGTTCTTTTTCCGCCTGCTGTTGGTCCAGAGCCGCCAATGTTTCGTCCTCTTTTTTCAGTTCCTCTCGCAGACGCGCCATTCGCTCCTCCCGCTCCCGGGCAAGCTTCCGCTGGCGATCCACGACTTCTCCGTCGCGGTCGGTTTTTTGGTTTCGTTTGTTGTGACGCCCATCGTCCTCGTGCTCCTCACGGTACCGGCGATCCGATTGTCGACTCCGCTGTCGGTATCGTTCCGCGTCGTCAGAACCATGATGATATCTATCGTAACCGGATGTGTGAGAACGGCTGCTCATGATGGATGATCTTCTATTTGTGCGATAATGCACTTCCTTGATTCTACTTACGAGACTCGATGTTATACTATAGGAGATGTTGCTGTGAGGCTGACTTACAGCGGGTGCTAATGCAATGTTTAAAATTAATCTCCACAAGTCAAGATTACTTTCCATTGTGGATCGTAAGTCCCGCTGCTCGTTGCCCGTGACAGTTCTTCACAGCGCGCAGCGAGTTTGTCTCGGCAGCAGTTGCTTCTCAAAAACACGAGTTTCGTGTGAAAAACTCGAACATCCGTTAGAAATGGAACGAATGTTTCATTGTCTGTCCTTCGTCCTCATTCGAAACTGGCCCTGTAGAATTACTACCGATACGTACAAGACCAGGACATGGCACTGTCCTTACAGTAATATGACCCTCTTCCATACTTGTACCGGTAGTGGAAATGAACGACACCCTACTGTACCAGGTAACCTTATTGAACGCACACAGCAAAGCAAGCTCTTCCGAAAACTCAAGCACCGCGGTCGCAACGGGGAAATAATGACACTGCAATCCTGCGTGATATCGTCATTGATTATTGTCTCTCAATTCGAATCGGAAGGAGTCGAGACTTTGAAGGGTTTGTCACGCCTCTTTCACATTCGCTACCAGACCGCAAAGAATGACAGCACCAGACGCTTCCGAAAATCCCGCCGTGGTAGAATCGGGTGTAACGACGGATGGTGGAGAGGTTATTTATTCCGATGCGGGCTTGGCCCCCGTTGGCGTAACAAAACCCCCCGTTGTTGTCCAGGAGCAGACCGCCGGTGACAGCAGCGCGGAGGCCGTTTTGAGTTGCGAACAAATGTCTCCCCAGGCAGCATTCGAAATCTTCCAGGGAAAAGTGTACAAGGCATCGATCCCGTCTTCGGCTTCCACCTTTGGCAGCAATAGTGTAGAACACGTAGCAAAGGACAGCGACCGATCGTCCCTGCCGCCGCTCGAGCGGCTGGCCCGTTTGCAGCAAGAAGTGGAGGCATTGGAAGCAGAACTCAGCATAACGGCTGCCGACAGTGGCAGAGAGTTTGATGAGCAGATCGTAAAACTGGCGACAGATTTGAAGAATCGACTGGTGACTGCGTCTTCCGCTCACGTGACAGAACAGGACGACTTGACCCGCATGATCCAGCGGCAGTTGGAAGTCATTCAGACCAAACAAGACGGGGGTAGTGCCACGGAACAGGGAGCACCTTCGTTGCCAGACACGGGTCTCGTTTATGAATTGTACGGCAACGCTACAAACCCTACGACAACCCTTGAAGAACGCTTATTGAATCTGGAACGCGTGTTGGGAAACCCGCAGCAACAGCAACAAGCGTCATCGTCCCAATCCGGAACGTCTTCCTCCGTCTCCTCGAACAACTACAAATCTCTCCTTCATCGATTGGAAGACATGGAGCAATTAGTTGCGACCGTGGATTCGGCAACACTCGAAAAGACCGCCACCAAGGCCAAGGTCATTCGGGCCGACCTCGAGGCAGCCAGCAAGGCTCGCAACAAGCTCACGGCCACCTACAAAAAGGAAGACTCGAAAATGATTCAACAGCTCTACCAACAAATGATCGACTTGGAAGGCCTGGGAAATTACCTACCCAACCTCGTGGAACGCCTCCAGCAACTCAGCAACCTGCACCAACAAGCATCCACCTTTGGAACGAGACTCCAAGAATTGGAGCGCGATGCTACCCAGGTGGAGGCTACCGTTGGCCAGTTAGAAGACGGCATGGCCACCTTGCAAACAACCATGGCGCAGAATATTGTCGCTATGGAAACCAACATGAAGAAACTCGACGAGAAGTTGGGTGCCTTGTAGTAGTAGAGATAGACCAAAACCGCGACTGCGTTCCGATTGTTACAATCGCCGTGTTATAGCGGTATCCCTACTGCAACGCACGCAATATACGTAGTAGAACATTCTTTTGAAGCATCAACAATTATTTTAGAGGAGGACAGGTTTTTCCAATACAATTGTCCACCTCAATTTGTTTGCGTGGTGAGTATTTGATTATAGATTGAATCTAGTTCTGGGTGGTCGTGGAGTTGTAGATTGTTGCAGTATGATACTTTCACGGTGGCCCTTGAAAAACTGAAAAGATTTTCAATACTTCTCTAGAGTCATTGTCAAAGTCGCTGGTACGCCCGTTTGTGTGGTATAGAAGTGAGCATTGAAATCATGATACTAGCAATACGATAATAGTGGTCTTGATCATGGTGATTCTAGTAGTATTTACATCAAGTCGTGAAACCCTTTTACTGCTCTCTCTACGAGTAGTAGTACCAGCAGCATTCACAGAAACAAGGCTTAGTTCCTCTTTGAACAGAATGAATATTGGATGACTTTGACAAGTTTGATTTGCGCTGAATTTCACCTGTTATCACGTTGGCTAATCCATTTATCACTACTACTAGTATGGAGAAGTAGGTTTACGTCCACAGTCGTGTTGTTTACACCAGTAGCAACGTCATCGGCTTGGTGTTGGCCAAGGGACAATGAGGTGAGCAGATGGGGAAGGTATTGCCGTGCACCTCTGAGCGGGGCAGCGGCTGCGTACCTCCTGTGGGCATCACTTGGTGCCCGTCTGCGGTGCGCATGCTGTCGTCCCTCTCGTGGAATTTACCTACCTACCATTGGGACCCTCCTCACATACGTCATAGTGCTCATCATGGCGCCTTCCGCAAGTTCACCGGGAGTGGGTGTGGAGGTGCAGGCATGTCCCCACCCACATCCTGCAGTTGCGGTGTCCTGTGTCTTGCCAAACACCAGTATGCATGCAAGTAAATTACGAACAAGCAGAAGTATGAACCACTCATAATTAACCTTACTCTTACACGTGAAAAAGTCGTTCGCCAGTTTGGCTTCCGGCTCGGCTCGGATTTTAAAAACAAAAATAGGAACCAAAACATCAGTCATCAGTCATGATGGATTCTCAACTTGGAACACGCGAACGAACGAAGCTCGATCGAAAAAATAATCTTGCAAAGTGGGAAGGGCCATCGTCCCTCGTCCGTAACGGCGTCTTGCTCACAATACAGTGCATTCGTACTCGTACGTCCTTTTTTTCTCACTCCTGAGTGCCGATCGCAATTGAAAAGCTACCAACCGCACGGCACAGTATCAGAGTCCGAGATGGCCTCGCACGCAAAAAAGTTCGTTGTTGGATCGCTCGGTCGCAGCCGTGATGCACTCCAACGTATTGGCCATCCCAACCGTCATCATCCCGTTCTGAAACGAGCACAGCAGCAACAGGAGAGATGCATGATTCGACGGGCCTTCTCGTCCTCCCCGCCCTCCGATGAAAAGATTGCCTCCAACTATATGGAACCTCCACCCGTCAAGCATGCTAGCAAGTTCAAGGGGCCGATTGTGAATCAATTGTGGGATCTGAGACTCGAGGCCAAACGAAAAGCTGCTTCCTCCGGCGCTATTGACATGGTCCGTCCAAGGCCCCCTTGCGAATCGATGACAAAAATCGATTACGATTTCGAAAACGACGAGTTCTTGATGGAGCGATATCGCAATCCGTTCGGTCATTTGCGTTTTGGAAAGGTGTTGGAAGACCTGGACGCGTTGGCAGGGAACATTGCCTTCAGTCACGTCCAGGATCCGGAGGTGAACATTGTAACGGCGAGCGTCGATCGGATTCTTTTGTCCGGTACCGTTGGTCTGGAGAAGAACCAACAATTGAGTGGAAAAGTGACCTATGTGGGAACATCCTCGATGGAAATTCGGATGCAATGCAAAGGTTTTGAGGAAGACGACCCTTGGATGGAAGGTAGGTTTCTATGGTTTTGCGAACAATGTATCACACAGACTAATTGGATCACGAGAGAGTTGCTCGGACGCTTTTTGTCGCGAACGAACACTTCTCGTTCAGACCGAATGTACCTGGTACTTATCCTAATTTGCTTCAAATGCTGGTATCAAAACATTTCTGGCAGCGTACTTCACCTTTGTTGCCGTGGACCCCAAGACCAAAAAACCAATGAAAATACCGCCACTCCAACCACAGACGTGGCTAGAAAAAGATCAATTCGAGGCCGGCCAACGACGGGCCCAGCGTCGAAAGGAGGCTCGAAAAAAACTGAAGAATTTCGAAACCCCCCTCGATCCGGAAATCGAGAAGGTTGCAGTGCAGTTGCTTCGTGAAGGAGGACCACTCATACAAATTCCGAGTCTAGCCAATCCCCAATCTATCTTGATGGAGCAAACCAAGCTTCAGAACTACGAATTGGCTCAGCCACAAACAGCGAATCTTGCAAACCAAATATTTGGTGGATTCTTGATGCGTCGAGCGTTTGATTTGGCGTATGCCACGGCCTATGTCTTTGCGGGCCGCCGACCGAGATTTGTTGAAGTCGACCAGGTCGCCTTCACCATTCCGGTCAACGTTGGGGACCTGACTAACTTTCAGGCGCAAGTTATTTACGCAGATGTGCACGACGAGCTTCGAGATTTTAATGTTTATCAAGGGCAAAAACGGGTGCCCGTCATTTCGATAGAGGTATCAGCGTGGGTCGTGGAACCCGAACAAGCATCGGCAAAGCTGTCGAACAAGTTCATTTATACCTTTGCAGCGGATGCCGGGATGGACATACGAAAGGTCCTACCGTCAAACATGGAAGAAGCGCGAAAAATGGCTATTCAGATGAGCAAGCACAAAAATGATTTTGATTGATAGGCATGCCACTTTACAGGGATTGCCTCTGACCATGAACTTCTTGGATCCCTTTCGGACCCCCTCTACCCGCTAAAAATGGAAAAATTCCTATGATTGCTCGTTATTTGGATTCCACCGTCATCGCGCCTCGCTATGAACTACAAATTCAATCTAGATTCTAAGCCATGCTTTGAAACCGTTCAAACCCCTCATTGACCATGACAAATAACTATGGATTGCGTACAATTTTTCCTGATCACAAATTCATCACCACCACCAACAACAAGAAGAAGCACTAGTAGTAGTAGCACTTTCCATTCCAACTATTCCATGCTATCCTATTCAAACATCATCAGAATATCAATGCGATACTGTGAAAATATAGTATAAAGTATCTTCAACCTTGATTTGTTCATAAAAAGGAAGCGTAAGATCTTACAACTTCGCAATGTAAATCAGAAAGGATTGGTTGTCTTTTTTCTTTTCAACCATAAAAGCCATAACCAATCTGTTATTTCAATCGAGTCGTCACGAGTTTGTTGGATGGAACGAATTAATTTTGAGAGGATGGAATTGAGAATAAAAGTAAAAGATACGGTACGAGTAAATTTCGAGTACTTACGACTATCAGTAAGTTACTACTTGTACCAATTGTCATACCGTTACGCGCAGTAACGCATTAGCGGTTGTACGACATGCCATTTTTTACGGTTCTTTTAGTTTGTTCGAAGAGTGTTTTCTGTTTTCTGAATCAAAAATCACGCATCTCATTTGGTATTTTGATTACCAGTAATTAGCCAGTAGTGACACCGGTGGTACCGGTACAGCCCACGATCAACAGAAGAGTAGATCATTCGAACCCACTTCTAACACCGAACACACGGTCCCAACTTGCTACCCGCCCTGCTTTCATCGATAAAATGTCCGAGAATGATCTCAATAGCATCGGCATGGAAGAGTATCGCATCATGGCGCAGATGGAGGCAAGCATGCGCGTGAGGGACAATACGGGATTCGACATGGCCGAGTACAAGCAGCGATGCCAACTCCTGGAAGAGCAACGGCAGCAAGAAGAAAAGAAAACGACCCTGCCCTACTACAGAAAGCCGAGTCCGAGATTGCCGCAAACCCGGAATTTCAGCGGCAGCGACGGATCGTCCCGAGAGCCGCCCCTGCCGTTCACCCGCGCGAATCGACGCTACGGCAAGAGCGCCCGCAATCGCAACGATCGTTCTCGCGTCTCGGAGATATGCCCGGGCGCGGTGGTCCCCCAGAATTCGACCGACGCATCCGCCGAATCCTCCGGCGAGACCCGTGTCGTGAGGTGCTGGGGATGCAGCGATGACTTCGAAACGCACCTGAGAGTCAATATCCTGGCGACGCTTGTTGAATGCCCCAAGTGCTTTACCGTCAGCCCGGTCACATAGCCGAGGACCGAGGAGGTTGCGACATTGTTCATTGGCTTTGCTTACGGTTTCGGGATAGGGATCTTTCTCAAAACGAAAACGATGATTCTCATCGATTCCGAAAAACGTTTCGTTTCTCTGGTCGGGTGCGGTCCTTCTCGATTGACACAACCGAATCCGAATGAACGGAAACTCAGGGAGCTCGTCTTCGTGCCTCGAGAGCATTCGGAATCAAAAGTTACCTGCCCCATTGCGATGGCATCGGTAACCTCAAAAATAAGCTTCAATGCTGCTTAGAGATAGATGAAACGTAGAGAATAGTTGAACACCTGGACACAATATACAGTATGTCTTTTTGACTGTTCCATGCGAGAAAGTAAATTCTACAATTGTTGCCTCTAGTTGTTTTCTGTCACTACGATCGTATGGCGCCATCCGCGGTGTATTGACCGGATGCTGTGCCCTTGGTCTAACAGAGAGTCCACATAGGAAGGAGTGAAGTATGCGTAGTCTCGCAGAGTTTCATCGTTCCACAGGTGGACCTGATACACCATGCCTTTGTTGTCGATCACGGTTGTACGATCGTGATGGGCTTCAAAATGCCGAACGGGTAGATCGAGGACACCCGACGGAATGAGTTCTACCGGATCCAAGAGCGGTGTTGGCTCGTCGGACGCAATGCCGACGCCAAAAATGCTTCCATCCTCCATGAGCATCGCTGTGTGATGCGATCCGCAAGATATTCTTTCGACCTTCATAGATTTGTCGTCGGAAGTCTTTGGCAATCCGAGAACTTGCTGGGGTTTTCTTGCGTCAAAAAGGTTTGCGGTTCCCGCCGATTCTTCCTCGTCGCCGTCGCCGTTGCCATCGCCGTCATTTGGATCGTCCTCGTCGACGTTGCGAACCATATTTTTCCCCCATACATAAACCTTGTTGTCTCGTGTCAACAGGGCACCGTGGTGAAAGCCGGCTCCGATTTCCGCTACTCGTTGGGTGTCATCGTCGAGTTTGATCGGTCGTGCCCATGGGTCCTGATCGGCATCCACGACGCGCCCCAGCTGGCCACGCGAGGCCTTCCCCCAGCTGTAGACCCGACCCTCCTTCGACAGAGCGTATCCGTGTTGGAAACCCAAGCAAACTTGCACCACGGGTTGGTCCTGCTCGGCAGCCGCGTCGTCGCTGATTTTATCGCCTCCTCCGATCGGCAATGTTGTCATCGACAAACCCCGAACCGGTTGCGGCGTCCAAACATTGTTGCTGATGGTCCCATTTCCGCACTGGCCTCGATTGTTCAAACCCATCGTATAGAGAGAACCGCATTCGGCTATCATGGCGATGACACCGGGTCCGCAGGCTATTTGTTTGATTCTCGTGTCGGCTCCCATCTTGTTACCGCCGACATCTACCTTCGTCCAATCGTCCAACAGCGAAAACTTTTCGGCGATTTTCCAGGTTTCTTTTTCTTCCGGCACATCGCTCAAGCTCCCCGTTGCCCATCCGATCAGATTCGAAACCACGCTTCCGACCGGTGTGGTATCGCTGGTGTCGCGGTTCCTGTTGATCCATCGTTGCAGCAGCCGGGGCATGCGATTCAGCCTCAGGAGCGAAACGAGATCGTGGGGGCGCCCCACGATTCGCAGCGCTCCCCGCGAATCCAAAAAGGCGCTGACGCCCCATCCGACACAGGCGTGTTGCACGTCGTCGTGCGGGTAGACCAGGACGGGCCGAGACGAGGAGGAAGGGGAAAGCCATTCGAGCGACTTTTTCTCGCCCCCATCGTCGCCCGACATTTCTCCTTCGGCGTTGTAGTCGGTCGTCTCCTCGTCAAACTGACCGGGAATGGTCTTGAAGATGTGTTGACGCGTCAACGCACCCGTCCATCCTTCGCCAACGCCATAGATAGCGAAAGATCGACGGGGTTGGTGATGCAAACAAGAATCGTCGCGATGCTTGCCAAGGTGTCGCAACCGGAATCTGATGCCGCTTCTCATTATTCTGTGGAGATGAGACGGAAATTGCGAGCCGCGTAACCTTACGTAGAGGCGCAATGCGTCGAACTGCCGGGGTCCTAATGCTGTAGTGTCCGGCAAGTCCGGTTTTGTTGATGGGACTCCGATCTCCGATTTTCTCGTCGTAATTACTCGTAATTACACAATAATACGGTAGCATTTTGTACGTACGAGTAAGGTTACCGTCTGTGTACTCGTGGCCTTAGTAATTATCGTCTGGTTGCGGGGGAAAAATCTGTTGATGCGCCGTAGACTTTTGGACGAAAGTTCGAAAGCACGAGGTTCAATTTTGAAACGTGCAATAATAGTGGTGGTGGGTTCCGTCAGGGTTCGTTCGAGTACATACAGTACGTACGCAGATAACGAGGGGATTCTTATCATCAAATTCAGCTTGTTGGAGAGGGTCGGGGCTGGAAGAGGGCTTTTACGTTTTCAGTTTGTAGTGATGCAAATAATTTTCCCCTTACTACAAATAATTTTATGACATTTTGGAAAACATTCAGTTCGTTTTGTTTCAGTTTTTGCTCCCTTCCCGCCACGGTCCGGGAGAGGCCCGACTCCACACGAGGTAACTTATGTTGCAAAGATAACCTTAGTTCGTTCCTCTAGTAGCAGAATAATCCTCATCATCCTGATTTCTCACCACCTGCACGAGAACGATAATAGTTTTCGTCAAATAACCTTTATTTTTAGATGTGCCTCTATCTTCGTTCTCTGCATCTCGTGTCGTCTTTTACTTTCTTTACATGGGTGTGCACAAATTGTCAATCACCAACCCCAAATAGTAGTCGAATACCCAGCGGTGGTTGAAACCAAAGCAAGCGCTGGATATTCTTCGGTTCACAACCGACTGGTCGTCGACGATTTCCCGTTCGAGTGCGAGTGCCGTATTGATAGCGACTTCTCTCGGTTTCTTGCTTGATTTCATCGAAATGTTGGATAGATTCTCCAAATCTTTCTGCTTTGGATAGGTTGATCTTCCTTTTGATCGTGAGCACCTCTTGTGGACAGTGTGTTCCAGCAGAACTCGTCGCATGTGATTGTGGCAACGAGCGGACTTCAGCTTCACCTTGAACCTAAGTTCTTTGGAATTCAAGACTTCCATTCGAAACTTCTGCATCTCGCCTCCCGTGTACCAAACATCTTTCGCACATGTCTTGGGTATTTTTCGAACTCTTTTCACCGTAAGGAATCTCGCAAAAGACACATTTCGAGGGTCCGTCGGGGACACACAGCGCGACGTTTCTTGAATGGAATTGTCACAGTTTGACAAATGTGTATTTTTCTTTGTGCAATTGTTATCCTCTGGATGCTCTTTCTTGTGGGCTTTCGGTTGCCTCGCTGTGCACTGTTTCGAATATGATGATATTCTGTCCCTGAGAATACGGCGTTTCGACTGTGGTGTTATGGCACCGTTTTCTGTGTGTTTGTCATAACCCGTGCTCGTTTTGAGGCGGTCTGCCAATATCAGCCCGTTCGCCATGTGATTGTGATGACCTCTTGGGTCGTAAAATTGACAAAGGAAAGATTTGAAATGGAATGAATCAAAACGTCAATCGACTGAACGAGACAAAAATGCAGACGACCGGGCGGTTCCCCTGGGCTGGAAACCAAGCACGCTGAAACCGAAAGCGGCTGGAGATGGTGAACGTACGGATAAACCTTACCCTCCTTCCTTCAGGAACCCGAGGTATTTGAAGTAAAGTTTATTCAAATTCGATGTTGTTCTGCCATCTGTATTGAGGACGATCGAAAACAATAAGGCAATCCTTGTTTCACGGGAGATGATGAATTGTTGAAAAGAAGGATTCCAGATTTTGAAATCCACCGGTATCGTAGAATATTCTATTCAACGCCTGACATGAATCAATCACAGATGCGGAACTTGGCGTTTAATTTGTCGACGAAAGTTTGTCACACTTTTCGAAACTTGCCTGCAAGATATATCAACCAAATTTGATTCTTGTGTGTCATCGCTTTACAAGTATTGCACTTTGGCGGGAAGGTGCGCCCAACTATTCTGTCATAGTACGTCCGTCCTTCGCCCGTCGTCGGAATCTCTGTCCATCGTTCATTTTTTTCCTTCCATCAAAAACGAACCACAAACAAAATAATTGAGATCGAAAAGATTTCATTATTTTTCCATTGATTGATGAAACGCTCGTCAATCACTGAGACAACTGGAAAAGTGTCTCACTTCGATAGGCCTTTCACTTACTTTTTTGAAGAAGTGCTCCTTTCGCCTCTCATTTTCTTTTCACGATTTGTACGGTCCTGCAAACACTAAATACTGAATAGTGCCTCCGATTGCTTGCATGCGACGATGATATGATGTATCTTCCAAATCCTGCCGTTGAGTGACTCTTCCAATGGATCAGCATAATGTACGTCCGTTAATTTACCATTCATATCACGTTGGTGTTCTTTTCGCATACCACACGCACGGGTCCTCTGGGCAGCCATGGGTGCTAGACTCTCGATGCACCTAATTGGCAATCGGCTCCGTGCAATAGGAACGACTACTATTAGTTGGGAACCCGCGCACATGGAGTGTCATATTTACCGTTGATTTCTCATATGTTTTTGGTGTTTTTCATTTCCTCGATATCAGTGCTCTCGGTCTACTCAACCATGATGGAAGCCTAGTACGAACTTTCTCCGAGACATAGGTACGGTAATCAGTGGTTGTTGTTCGACCACGACCGTTTTGTCACCGCGTGAGCAGGCGCATGGTTATGGCAGGCGGTGTTGATGATGAGTTTTTCTTTGCTGTTGAGCTGCTCGGAAAGAAACACTCTGTAAGAGCCGGTCATGTCGCCCTCGATAGTCCAATTGTATTGAGTTTGGGTATGACCCTTGGGTGCAACCCGCTTGCGATTGGGCGCAGTCAACCCCAACAATTCTTTCGATTATTTTCATAATCCGTTTGTTGTGTTCGAAAAGAGAGTTTCGTGGCATCACACAGCGATGAAGGACACTTTGAATTGCTCGATCCCGTCCATTTGAGACAACTTCTTGCATTTGCTGTGTATTTTTTGAAACTGTGTATGTCATCTCTGGAACAACCAACAAACCCAGTACATTGTTCCTTGCCGTGTAATTTATCCTAGGCGGCGGCTCCGTTTCTTGCAAGACGAGGACTTCTCAATGGCCTTTGCCAAATATGTGCGATAACATCATCCGAGCTGATCTTTTCTTTGAATCCATTGCCTGGTTCCATGTGAGAAGATCCCATTAAGTGTACGGTTCTGCACGATGCCGTCGAATGTACCTTTGTGCGTTCAGCCTATGGTTGGCGCAACAAATGATCGGACGAACTGGAAACATTCGTTTTCCATCCGCTGATCGTCTGCTGTTTCCACGCCGTAGGTGGCATCGTTGTTTGGAATGTATCAAACGTCACTGAGAGCTTCGTGCTCGGCTCGATCACATTTTGAGCGGCCATTTTGATCGAAAACAAAGACGAGGAACACTGCTGAGACACTACCGTACCTAGTCACAGAACTGCGCATGCTACGCTAAGCTTCTTTAGAAAGGCATTTTCAATATGCAATTAACCATCAAGGAATTGTCTATTTCTCATCACCGCTATATTCTTTCTCCTTCGCATTAAAACATCTATTCACACTAGGTTCATCAAGTTCAGTATTTCCTTTCGCAAAAAATTATCTGGATGAGTTCCGACCACAGGTCAGCGAGGAAGTTACGTGATCGTTCGCTGCCGTCCTACAGATTGAAACGATCACTGTTTTCTCTCTCTTCTCTTCTTCAATAGCTTGGGAGTGCTCCAGATCTTTGAGGATTGCAATTACATGTATTGCGAGTTTACTCTGTTTCAATTGAAAGAATCACGGGCTGAGGCTACAAGACTTTTCCACGCCAAAAAATGTGTTCTTTATTACCACATTCCCCGAGCGAACATTTGATCGAATAATACTACGTAATTATTAGTTTTTAGTTTGGTGACAGGTTGTTTCAACATTCCAACGTGGAATGATCTTCAGTCGAATGTTTGCCATCCTTCATGACTTTGTTTGGTGCGGGTGTCAGTAAACAATCACGTCGTGACTAGATTGCAGTCCCTCAGCGAGTGATGACATCCCAAATGATCAACGAAGAAGAACGTCCGTGGACTAAAATGACGATGATGTCTAATCTCGAAAATTCACATTCCTCTTTTTAATGGTGATCTGCACTTGTTGTCGTATAAGCCGTTTCATACGATAGCGTTTCAAACGTCGGAATAAGCGCTTCACCAAGTAATGGCTACGCTTGCTGAATTTTGGAGATTCTTTCCGGCGCATGAAATGATAATCAATACCTTGATGAGATGCAGGACCATTGCCATTCTTCTTTTTCGAAAACATTCGTACGTCGACTTGCAGATTTTCACCCTGTTTCATTGCCACACCTGCAATATCTTCAATGAGAGAGAAGACAGCATCGCCCTTGACCACGCGTGATTCTCTCGAGTCCATTGTGTAGACTTGATAGTATGTATTGCAGCTAACCAAACGAGTAGAATTCTTCTTATCAAATGACTCTACCAGTTGAAGAAATTCCATTGCATTTCTTTTGTTCAAGAGAAGGCAAGCCCCGTTATCCGTCGAGAACTCAAACTTGGTCTTACTATTTCGTACTGTTGGGTGGATATTCCATACCATGGGAACCTTGAACAAAGCAGACTGCGTTCCAACGGAAACATTTGCTTCGCGGTTCGGATCGAAAAATGGTTGAAATTTGGATGCTTCGGTTGTGATGCCCTGCGTATTCTGACGGAGAATCCTGGCTAATCCCTCTTCCAGGTACTCTTCCATTCGTTCCTTCAATCTTTCCGTGCCATATGCAGTCACTGCTCTTCGTCCGCTGCGAGAAAGCAACCTTTCGTCCGGTCGAATGGAGGAAAGCGCAACAAATCGTTGGCGCTCGTTCATTAACGCAGTCAAATCGTCACCGCCTCGGCGAGGATCAGGGTGAGGCTGGCGGGATTCGTCGGATAAAGTTTCGCTGATCATGGATTCGCCCGCTACTTCATTCGGGATTAAGTCAATGTCCTCAAGAGACCGATGACCAACCAATTCAAGGAAGTTCTCATCACCACTTGCGGAGCCCGTAAGGGTTTGGAGACCATGCAGTTCGCCGAAGTTCGTGCGATCGTGTGCGAACCGAAACGAAGAAGAAGATCCATCGATATTGATGCCCGGGCTGGGGGTCGTGTTGCCGATGCACACTACAGAATTCATTGTGAGGCTTCAAATGATTGGTGCTGCGTTTTGACGATTCTGGCAAAAATCAAAGCGTCGATCCAAGGTAGCTGTCGCGTGTTTTTCAAACATCGACACTTGGCTAGTTGGTTTTGGTGCTTATTTGAATAATGATCATGTTTGTTGCAACGATGATTCTGTGCAATTGCGACAACGTGATCTCTACTATTGCATGCTTCTCCACTAACGAAGGTACAGTGCGATGAATTCCATGAAGAAACGGGCATTAGAAACGCATGGCGTAAAAGTCGAGAAACCGTTTCGGTATCTCCGCATGGCATCCGTTCGTTTCCGTTTTCTTGTCTGCCTCACGATACTCATAGATTCATTGTCTGCTTTCCATTAGCTACACGATGCTAAGAAAATAGGAAAAGAAGCAGATAGGTTGCTTCGGTAGCAGTTTGAAAGTCTTGTATCCGTTTCTTTGCCTTCACTGCAACCCTTACCGTACCAGAACCGAGAGCCAAGAGCAATTGGAACGTATCTTCCTGGACCTTCCGGAACAAAGATAGTTTTCGATGCGCAGACCGCGCGATTTTTTATTGCAGTTAGTCATTTTGAGGGTATCCCCTTAAATTTATTATCTCCCCCAAAGAAACTCGCATTTTTTGGGATCGAAAAAAGTGCGGATTTTTATGGTAAAAAAAAACTCGCATTTTTGCTCTAGAAAAAAAACACGTATATACAGCAATAAATGCGAGTTTTCAGCAGAAAAATGCGAGTTTTCAGCAGAAAAATGCGAGTTTTCATTAAAAAATGCGAGTTTTCTTTTAAAAATGCGAGTTTTCTTTAAAAAATGCGAGTTTTCTTTGGAAAATGAGTGTTTTCAACAATTTCAACCAAAAACTCGTCGTTTTCGACTCCGTCATTTTGTCTCAGCAAATCGACTCCCGCGTCGTTGCGCCTCTCTTAGCAAATCGTTGCGCCTCTATTAAAAAACAAATCGACTCCGTCGTTGCGTCGACAACACAGGGGGGGGGACAGCAAGCAGCAAGCAGCAAGCAGCAGCAAGCAACTACGCGTCGATAATACAGGGGGGGGGACAGCAAGCAGCAGCAAGCAGCAAGGCGTCGATAATACAGGGGGGGGACAGCAAGCAGCAAGGCGTCGATAATACAGGGGGGGGACAGCAAGCAGAAGGCAGCAGCAACGCGTCGATAATACACGGGGGGGGGACAGCAAGCAGCAGCAAGCAGCAAGGCGTCGATAATACAGGGGGGGGACAGCAAGCAGCAAGCAACAGCAACGCGTCGATAATACAGGGGGGGGGGGACAGCAAGCAGCAAGCAACAGCAACGCGTCGATAATACAGGGGGGGGGGGACAGCAAGCAGCAACGCGTCGATAATACAGGGGGGGGGGACAGCAAGCAGCAGCAAGCAGCAACGCGTCGATAATACAGGGGGGGGACAGCAAGCAGCAGCAACGCGTCGATAATACAGGGGGGGGACAGCAAGCAGCACCAAGCAGCAACGCGTCGATAATACAGGGGGGGGGACAGCAAGCAGCAGCAAGCAGCAACACGTCGATAATACAGGGGGGGGACAGCAAGCAGCAAGCAACAGCAAGCATAATTTTAATTAAAAGGACCTCTGTTAGCAAATCGACTCTGTCGTCGTTGCGCCTCTCTTAAAATTTTTGCAAAGAAAACTCGCACTTTTTTTGTCCGTTGAACCAAACTCGCATTTAATGCGAGTTGAAAAAGAACGTTTTTTTTAGTCCCGCGAAAACTTGCACTTTTTGGTCTCGAAAAAAGTGCGAGAAAAAAGTGCGAGTTTATCCCCCCAAATTGTGTTCCAAAAGGGGGATGTGAGTTGACAAGTTTGACTCAAAAAATTGCGCGATTCGCGCGAAGATATTTACAGTTCCGGAAGGTCCTGTATTTTTTAGTTGTGTAATGATAATAATATTTGTACGACAAAAAAAATGCTTACGAGTACGTAACCTTACCGATAGTACCGTACTTCATTTTCGTGAAAATTGCTCCCTACAATTCGCGCCAAAAAAAAATTCATCAACGAAGGGAAAACGCTAAGGTTAGTCAAGCAACGCAGTTTTGTTTTTGATTTTTGAGATAAGCCGGGAGACAGCTGATAGGAATTCCGTAGTACCAGTGGAACGTGCGCTGAGAAAGATCTGTCGTTAGTCGTTAGTCGTTAGTCGTTACTCTACCGGGGACCGGTACCGTACAAAACCAAAATCACGCAAGTTTGCCGCGACCGGTTTTGTTGCAACAAAAACTCAGTACGTCCCGGAAGTTTATTCATTCGTTGCAAGTAACAAGACGTAAACGAACACAGTTCGAAAACGAAGTAGGAATAATTGAACATTCAGGAAGTCAGAAATCTAACTTGCAACAATGGGGAACACAGCCTCAACATCCTGTGGTCAGACTTCTGCCATCAAGTCGGAGACAACCGAAGACGGTCCTAGTGTCGAAGCACATCCATCGTCTTCTGAATCAAAAAATGCGAACGGATTTCACGAAAACCAAGGAAGCAGTGATCCGCAAATAATCCTCATAGACTGTGGGAAATGCAAGGGCGCAATCGAAGTGGAACCGTCCATGACTCTTGTCGATTTGTACCAAAAAATTGTCGATGACTTCGACGAAGAAATGATTCCGGGTGGTGGAACTGTAGACGAAGATGGCGATTTTTCCTTCCGGATTTGGGTGCAAGGTGTGCAGCCCACGAAAAAGCAATCACAACGATTCACGGTGAGTGAGATCATACGGCGCAAGTGGAACATTCAATTGGTAGAGAACAAAATGAGAAGAAAAGAAGCATCTCCAAAACCCACAGCACCCCCTGCGCCATCGGTAGAATGTGTTGTCGATGACAATGGCAACGGCAAACGTCCTCGTGAGAACAGAGACGAAAGCAACCCAAACAATCAAGATAACCCCAATAAGGTCAACGAAACTGAATCGTCTCCCGAAGAGGGGAAAAACCACGAGCATCAAACGACTTCATCGAACTCACCATCGAAATCGAGGGTCACTCCGTTTGCTTCCAGCCCCATTTCACATGATTCCAACCCATCACCACTCAAGAGATCTAGAATTTTTCCAAATTCAGAGTCGACCGAGGAAACGATGAACAGCAACAAAAACACGAGCGTCGAGTCCGACAACACGTCTGTCGTTGTTTCACCCCTCCCTTTAGCACGTACGGAAGTTGGCAGACAAGAATTACAAGGCGAAAGCAAAAACGAACAAGAACAAAAAACTGAAAAAGAACGGCAACAGACACAAACCTGCGATGAGAGTGAGGGAAAGCAAATCAAAGTTTCAACAACGTCCAACGAAAACCCTACTAACGATGATGATTTTGGAACGATGGACTGCGATGATGGTGATGGTGATGATGATGCAACAGTACCCATGTCATTGTCACCCTCGTCCGACAGTGGTCAAGCACCAAGCATTCAATTTGATGACGACGCCAGCGCCAACGGCAAAGATCAGGCTGTCAAGGACGACAAACAGTCATCCACGGCGATATCCAAGAATGACGATCTTCACGCGAAGTATGATTTAGCCTTGCAGAAATCGTGCCGCACTTTGATGGAACTCGAAAAAATGTTACTGGACAACAAACCCAATCCCAACGACGGAGGTGTTTCATTTTGTTCTGAAGCAAGAAACGAGGAATGGCGAAAAGGAATCAAAGAACACCTTTCAAAGGGAACAGCTGGTCCGAAAACTGTCGTTGGAGTCCTTGGTTCTACAGGCGTCGGCAAATCTTCCTTGCTGAATGCTTTGCTGGACGAGGCGGCAGTCTTGCCAACTTCCGGTTCGAGAGGATGCACTGCTGCTGTTGTAGAACTAACGTACAATAGAGATTTGCTGCAAGATCCCATAGGATCAATGGGGTCACCTTCAGCAAATCCCGTGCCTGCGAAAAAGGTCCCAGTATACAAGGGTAAAGTTGAGTTTATGAAATTGGAAGATTGGAAATCTGAATTGAAATTCCTAGTCGACGAATGCTCGACACAAGAGAAGAAAATTTATATACGCTGCCCCGAAGAACAGAACCAGCCAGACGCAGCAGCAGCGTGGGCAAAGATCGATCAGGTGTACGGAAAAGGAACGATGGCAAACTTTTCCGGGAGACCTACAGCAAGTGTCTTTGACAGATTGTCAACGAACACAAGAGTCGTAAAGTTGCTAACCCCTAAATCGGATAGTCAGGAGCCATACAACGCCGTGTATGTAGAAGAGGGCTCTATAAATCTCTCTGACGCCGCTAATACAGTGCTCTGTGAATACAATAAGATGGATTTGCGGACACGTCGGCAACTGAAGCGATGGGCAAAATCTTTTCGATCAAAGATAAACGACTACGTCTACAGAAAGGGTAATGGCAGCGAAGCCCAAACGTGGCCACTGATTCGATGTGTTTCGCTACAAGGCCCCTGGAATGTCCTCTCCTCGGGGGGCGTCTTGGTTGATCTGCCAGGGGTTCGAGATGCAAACGCTGCTCGCGCCAGGGTTTCGGAACGATATCTGCAGAATTGTAATCAGTAAGTTTCTTTGCCGTCGGATGAAATTCTGAACACGAGGCTCGTATGCTTGTGTTCAGTTTTGAAATAATGAAAATGCCAAATTTATTTGCATGGGTAATGCGTTCTAAGCCCCTTTAATTTTTCAATCTTTCTAGGATTTGGGTTGTTGCTCCTATCAAACGTGCAGTGGACGATGGGACCGCCAAGGAATTAATGGGGGAACAATTCAAGCGACGGCTATTGATGGATGGGCAATACGGTAACATTGCATTTATTTGCACACAAACTGATGATTGCGAAGCGACTGAGATAATGCGTGACCACGAAGATGTAGCTGTCCGCGTAGCAGGGAGATGGGAAGAAATGACCAAATTGCAAGAGGAGATCAATGGTTTTGAAACACAACTTTCTGATCTCCAACAACAACAAGAAGACCTCAATTTTGCTGTAGATGAAGCGACAGAGCATTTGAACGAAATTACGAGTGAACTAGACGACGCGAAGAATCCAAGTAGGGAAAAACAATCTGTGGCTGATAATGACGATGATGATGATGACGAGGAATTTCTGCCCGAGGAAATCAATGCCAAAAGCGAAAAAGTGCTGGTCAGAGAGATTGATAAAAGTTTGATACAAGAGTTAGAGGTCCAAGTTTCCAATCAAAAGAAGGCAGTCGAAACGGCGACACGTGCACTTTCATCATGGAGGAAGACGCACAATGGACAGAAAACCATCCTCACCACAAAATGCGCCAGACGCCAGAGGAAACTAAAGGCCATTTGCGCCAAGGTGCGCAACGAGTACAGTACAAAATGCCTGCAGGAAGATTTTATCACCGGTCTCAAGGAGATTTATCGAGATGCTAACGAATCGTCCAGAGATGAGGAAAACGAGATAGCTATCCCCCCGGATGTAAGCCTTCCAGTTTTCTGCATTAGTGCGAATGACTACTTGAAGGTAACGGGGTGAGTCAAAACGGTTTCAAGCCGGCGAAAGGCGTAGCCACGATTGTCCTTCGTTTCGCTCACTCTTCATTACTTTCCTCGTTTTGTGAGCATAGAATAAAGCCCTCCAGTGATGGCCCTCCAAATTGTTTCTCCTTGGCAATAGATACGCAAATCCAACGGCTTCGCGAGTTTGTTCATGAAACAACAGCATCGCGCCGCGTCTCGTTTACCGAAAGTTTCGTTAACAGAGCTAGCGATATTGTAGACCGTATCAAGCTCCTAGCGAACGATTCTAAATCGGACGGCGGTAGCACCAGGCAAAAAGTACGATGCAAAGATTTGTTCGATGAAGAAATAAAAAATTTATCAAACCAATTGGGACCAATTGCGAATGACTTTGAAACTGAGGCCAAGAAAAAGATCATGCGAACGCTCAAACCATCTCTTGCATCCGGAGCTAGCAAAGCACGATCATCAGCCATGTCCACGGTTGTTTCATGGGGATCAAGGCACCGACGTACTAAATACGAACGAAGTCAAGAACGAAATGGGTTGTATTGGTCAACATATTTTGCAACTGCCCGTCGGTCTGGAGTTTACGTATCAGCATCGGCGGGTGCCGTTGATTTCAACGCCGAGCTGGTAGAACCAATGGAGGCGGAGTTCACTCCTGCATGGCAGAGTATAATGGATGGAGCTTTCCGTCATCTCCTTTCCGCAAGTCAGCGTCAGGTGATCGACCTCTGCAAACAACTCGATAGGACGCTACTCGGTGGACTTGTTTCAATTGGCATTGACAAGGAACGAGTAACTAGTATGGTTTCAATATCTTCTTCGAACTGCACAACTGCTGTACGTACTTGCTTTGAAGATATGCTGGGCGAGACAACAGAGAACCAACGCGAACTCAATCGATCTTTATTACCAAAAGTCCAAGAATCTATGAAGCAATCATATTATGCTACGATCAACGTTCCGGCTGGAGGAGGAAAATTCGAGCGGATGAAAAGTGCTATGAATAGTTATTCTAGTAGAGCAGTAAACGGGGTCTTCGACGAATGCACGCATGACCTGCTGGCAGCGATTGAACACATGGTTGAAAACTTGAGGGAAAGAATCGATTTACTCCAAGAAACCATAAAAACATCACTTTTCAGTGTTTATTCAATACTATGGGAAGACCAGAATGGTGGAAAAGTGTTTGACCCTGTTTATCAAAAAAAAGTGTTGGCATGCCGTGCGGCTTGTCTGCCTATATTGACCCGGCTTCAAGAGCAACAAGATGAAGTCAGGAAAGTTTTGGGTATTGAACGTCCTATTTTAGATCTTGAGATCGCAGGGGTCGAAACCTGGGAGGAAAAAAATGAAAAAAAAATGCAAGCTGCGAAGCAAAGTGGTAATTTTATAGACTTAGTGGATGACTCGGATGAGGTGGAGGGAACGATGGGAAATAGCGGTAATCCTTCAATGAAAAAGAATGCCAGTTCGAATTTTGCAACGATCAATCATATCAAAAGAGAAATGCCCACATCCATATCATTTAGTGGTAGTGACACGATGAATCGAAAGACTGGTTTGTCCAATAGCCTAGAAAGGCACTCCATCGATGCTGATGCTGGCTTCTATGTGAACAAAAATTTGTATTGCCGTACTGACGCTGTTTTTGCTCAGTTCTTACAACTCTCTGTCGCCAAAGTTTCGCAAGGATTCTTTGTCGAGAGTATCGGAAAGAATACCAAATTCAACAAAGGTAAAATGTTTCCCGGTGATATCATTACTTTTGTTTCCGGGAAACCTGTGAAAGGGATGGGCCTGGATGAATTCAAGAGGGCTCTAGAAGCTGAGAATTTGACAGTCTGGCTTTGTCGGTCAGTGATCGAAGCAAATGCCGGATCGCTAGGACTGATCGTTGTCAAAGTACCCGAAGGATTTGAAATTTCAGATATCGGACACAATTCGCAGCTTAAAGCGTTTGTCAAAAAAGGCGATATACTCACAGCCATTGATGGAACGCGCCTGAGCAAACTAAATACTTACGAATTTGAACAAGAACTAGCGAGGTCGAAGCATCATCAAACTCGTCATATCTGGATCCTACGAAAGGATAGTAGCATGAATACGGGACAGTGTGGAAAAAACGATGGCGTCCCAGAGGTGGTTTAGCCTAGATTTGTAATGGCAAGGCCCGAAAAAAACCTCCTGCTCAAAAGCAATATTTACCGGCAGAGCATTAAAATCTGAAGTACGAATGAAAAATAATACTATACTTCGTATTTAAGTAAGATCTTAGTGTATGAACCAAACGTACCAGGTATCCTAGGACCAGCAATGGGATTGGTAGCGGTGCAAGTGAGGTAATCGAATAGGAACGGTACTTGTACTGCTAACACGGCACTACTGTAGTAGTAGTACGAATTCATAGTTTATGATATACTACGTATCGTGTGAACAACTACCCGAAATACTTCAAACGAAGTACGACTAGTACGGTAGTACTACTATGAAGATATTTAAGGTGGGTGCTATGATCTGTGCTAAGGCTCCTGTGTAGAAGGGCTACTGGGGCTACAGACAGCAACATCCAGTAGCTGACTAACAGGTGCTGAGCTGAGTGCTGAGATGTGTGCTAATTGGTAGCATACAGGCTTAGCAGCAGGCTTAGCAACAGGCTTAGCAACAGGCTTAGCAACAGGCTTAGCAACAGGCTTAGCAACAGACCTATATCCTACTATCCTGTTTAGTATGGATGCTAGCAGAGTTTACTAGGGTCGACGCGTACGATTTGTACCAATCGTACGTACCCCGAGTAAAGCACCTATTATGGTGTAGCTAAATGCTACAGGGTTAGGGTTGCTAAGGCTACGAGATACTGAAAGATGCTAACCTACCATGATACCAATGCTCTGATACTATGCTACCGCCGGGGTCGGGTCATTGGTGTATAATATGTACCATGACCGGATACCCGGCCCAAACAGTTACCCAACGCGCTAGCATACGCGAGTTATTATCGCTAGCACACGATTGGATATAATTAAGCGAAGCTTAATTAAGCGAAGCTACGCTACGATACTCCGATACGCTACCCGTAGAATACAGTACCAGAGCTACAGAGCTCTGTTATTATACGAGTTATCGGAGCGCTGTCACGATACGATACAGAGCTGAGCGCTTTGGCTCAGCTCCCCTTTATTCACTCTTTTCTTTATGCTCTAAAATAAACACACCTATCATGCCCTCCCTTCCGATCGATTCCGATGTACCTCTAGGGAAGTGCCTTGTATTGCCTAAGTGTATGCAATAGACCTTGAACGGTCCACTGTAGACTCACGATTTGCCAGGACCTTATGTGTTATTATTGTTAAGGCTTTCCCCTATTTTTAGTATGCAGTACAAGATGTTTATCTACGATTAGACCCCGAAGACCGCTGACGAGCGGATATCAACACACTACGATACAGAGGCGTAGTTCCCCATTTTAAAAGAACTTCTGTGCATCATCTCAGCCACTCTTAATTGCATCCGGCTACTAGTAGTTACATGGTACATACTTTTTCCCTAGCTAGTAATTTAAGGGTCTTGACAACAATCTGGAGTTCCAAAAAGGGATTTTGAATATTCCGCACTACAGGCAGAGAAAAGTGTCTGCACTATCTAATTACTAATTACGAAGTACTTACTTCTCACTTGCGAGTCCATCGGAACCTCATCTTCCCCAGTCAATCCCGATTACCGAAGGATTTTTTTTTTCAATTTTCAACAAATTTTGTTTTTTAAAATTAAAATTTTGAGAAAATTGAAAATGAACGATCAACAATCAATCAAAAATTTCCAAGAAAACTGAAATGATGGGAAAGAAAAGAAGAATACACCATCACACCTCGTACGGTATCAATGGAGGACCTGCAATGAGGACCTGCGACTTGCAATCGTTTGCTATTCTGGATCCCTACTCATCCTAATTTTGCTTCAACAACCAAGCAGTCCACAGCAAAAAAAGCCGTCTATCTTTGTGTTCTTCTCGGAGGACCGAGATCCAACGCAAAGAATCCCGGATCCATTTCGGCCACAATGGACGGACGACGTCGGCTTCTTCCCTTGTTGCGGCGGTTGGCAGCCGCCGGGGCTAGCGGTGCTGCGCGAACCAGTGTGGGTCATTCTCGAAATCGTTTTCATTCCCTCTCTGCGATCGACCGATCCTTGCTTTTTCCAAAGCCGGCACCAATCGATGCAACACTTGTTCCGAGACGGCGGTGCCGATATTTCGGCACGAGCGGCGGCAATGGCGACGACGAAAGTCGGGACGTCCAAGAGCAGAAATCCGCATTCTTGAGGGCGTTAGAGGGGAAGAAACACGAAAGCGGAAACACGGGAAGCCGGCGGAAAAACTCGGCAGCAACAACCAAGAGCAATCATCCAAACGACAAATCGAGACGGCGTCCCGGCCAAAGGAAAGACGACAACGATGGTCTCCTCCCTCGTCGACCAGCCAACCCAACCAATAACAGAACCAAACCCTCCGGTGTTCCTTCGAAAAAGTTGACCCTCGACGAATTCTTTGCCAATCTGGAAAAACCGCGGCCGAAAGGATCAGATCCAAAGCTCGGAGCGCCTCCGCGAACGCCCGGAACAAGGGGGGTCCGACAAGGCGGAGGACAACGACAAAAGCAAGGCGTCGGCGTCGGCGTCGGCAGCGGGAAGCAACCGAGACCGAATGCGCGCAGGGCTGCGGCGGGTGGCATGGATTCGTTTTTCGACGACGTCGATGCTCTCATGGAGCGGAAGCAACGGGAAGCGGCGGCGGCGGCTGCTGCGGCGAGGGCATCCGAGCGGTCGGCGGAACGCGGCGGCGACTCGCTCCGTTCCGCGCCGGCGTTTCGGTCGTCGATCGCGGACATTCTTCCTCCTCGCTCCTCGGTACCGGGTGCGGGGTCCGCCCTCGGGGACGAGGCTCCGCGGAACTTCGAGGGCTTGGGGTTCGGCGTCGAATCCTGGGATCCCTACACGGAACTCCTCGAAGAAATCATGGAAGGGCGCAGGTTTTTGGCAAAATTCCGAAAGAAGAACACGAAGACGGCCGGGGAGGAGGACGAGGAGGAAAAGAATCGTCGAGTGATCCAAGTCGTCGAATGGCTTCGTTCCGAACAACCCTTTGTCGAGACCGATCTGCCGGCGTTGGATGCCGCGTTGAAAGGAGAAGACGGAATCGAAGAAGCGACCAGCGACGGTGTCACGGAGGAAAGGATTGCCGCGGGGATCGATTATTCGGATCGGAGCAAACACCTGCGCGAAGAGCTCGTCGCGCAACACGAACGATTCATGAAGGAAACGGGCTGGACGAAAGGACAGTGCGACGTTGCTACCGGAGCCCTGGTGGCACTCGGGGGGCTTTGCGCAAAGCGGTGCGTGGCTTCGCCGCTCGACGTTGCCTGGTCCAAGCTCAAGGAGCTCGGGTACCCAATGAGGAGCAAGGACGTGTTGCACAATTACCTGTATGTGGCATCGACGTTTTCCTTGCCGAAACGAAGAGCGACCCCGAGGAAGAACGAAACGTCGCATCTGGGAATTTTTGGTGACGAGACCGTTGGTGATGATGGAGAAGGCGGTGGCACGAGAGCGCCGGAATCCATCTTGGATTTTTTGAACAAACCACCGGGTTCGCCTTCCTCTCGAAACGTTTATCGCGACGATGAGGAGATCAACAACGAGATAGACGTTTCGGCCGAAGTGGCCCTTTGCCATGATTTTTTCCACGAAGCAACCGAACAAAGCATAGGTAAGGCCTTTCCGGCAACCCGGTCGAGAGTTCGATCGGATGATGCCTCGCGTAAGATGTGATCTCAAATGTTCCGTGTGCTTTGTCGCTCCAACTTGTCGTCGTGATTGATGCATCAACTCAACAGGTATTCACGTGCGGAGGCTGGTCCATTTGGGCAAAGCGAATGATGCAGAGAAACTCCTTGACGCAAGCATGGTACGTGCCGCGTCAAAACTTTCGGAAAAAAAAGTGTTGCGCAGATATCGATCCGAAAACCTGCTCTATCGTGTGTACTAAAATGTCATCCATCTCCGTCTTTGATTTCTGTTGATGTTCGCGTGGAATTACGGCGTGTTGGATGTTGCAGAAAAGCAATGATCTCCGCCTTCGAACGTATGGACCCATTTATCAAGCGTATTTGGATCAAGGAGATGTGTCTTCGGCATTTCAATTGTTTGTGAAAATGAAAGGAGCAGAGAATGTATTGTTGCAGACAGAAACTTACATTCAACTCATAGCGTGCATTGCAGAAAATGGGTACTTCCGGTACGTCACATTGTATATTGTGAGAGCATCTGCATGACATCTTGCTTGATGCGCCAAAAATCAATATTTGCTCGAATCTAACCTATCGGTTCCATACTGAATTGGATCGATGAAAAGAAGTGATGCGAAAGAAATCGATGGGATAGAAGAATTGGAGTATAAAAAATACCATGGACCAGAACTGTTCAACGTGCTAGCATCGGAACTCGCGGAGCACTCGATCGAAATTACGTCTGCATCTGCGAAGCGGTTGTACAACGCATTTCAACGAGGTTTCGAAGGAAACGATCCGAAGACAAATCTAAAGCAGCTGCATCTTCTTGAATCTCTCAAGACGGAGAATCATCTTGCTCAAACAGATGAATTGGTGGTGAGCCGTGTTCAAATCGATGAAAGCACCGGCAAATGTCCCAGGAGTGGGTCTCGACTGAGACTGATAAATCTTGATTCCGCACAGAAAAAACAATTCCAAGACGGGCTGCTGTACCTCGTCTCGTCGTCATACCAGGAACGCCATCGCAGTGCACCGAAGGTAAACGTGGCCGAGAAATTGAAAAAATTCGGAGATTGGTTGCAAAACAGAACCGGAAAACCATTCACCGCGATCATTGATGGTCCAAACATCGCCTATTACATGCAAAACTTTCAGCAAGGGACCTTCAATTACCATCAGATAAAATTTGTCTCGGATGCATTGGAAAACATGGGGGAGAACGTTTTGGTCGTCTTGCCGAAAAAGTATACCTACGATTCCTTCTCGATACAAATAGGTGGTCGAACAGTCAAGCAAACGCTGTCTCCGACTGAAAAAGCGATTCGGGACGACCTCTTGGCGAATGGCAAGGCTTGCGTAGTACCTGTTGGGAGCCTCGATGACTATTATTGGATGTTTGCGAGTGTTTCGATGGAAGAAGAATTTGTTCCGCCCGACAACCCAGACGGCAGATGGCCGGGAAACCGCCCGATGCTGATTTCCAACGACAAACTACGAGATCACAAAATGTCGTTGCTGGAGCCGCGTCTTTTCCGCAGGTGGTACAGTAATTTCCTCGTGAACTTTACATTCTCTGCCTTTGTCAACGACGAATGTGTTGATAGGGAGATAGGATTTAGGACTGCTGATTTTTACAGTCGCGAGATTCAAGGCAATGCCGACGAAAATAGTATCGTTTGGCACTTTCCTGTGAAAGATTGGAATGAAAACGAGAGCATGTGCATCCGAATACCGCATAAGAAAGCTGATTAGACAGAAAAATGAATTAGAAAATTATGCTTTTACCGCACATTATTCTAACGGTTTTCATGCTTCGATCCATATGCACAGCCAATTCGAGGAATCGCCTATGGGAAAATGCCAGACATTGCCATTTCCAGTTCTGTGCTTATTGGGTTGTATCTCCCGGCTGAAGGAGTCGGCAGGAACCAAAGAAATTTGCCTATCATCTTCCCATTCGTCTTCAACGTATTCTCCGATATCGTAGTTTACAATATGACAACTGCACCACCGTCTGAATTCGCGAGGTTCAAGGAGATCAAGTTTGTGATCTCTCATCTGATCGTTTGTGATTAGCATGGGTCGCATCCCTGGGAACCTCCCCTGGTCGTCTCCTATGGGTATACTAAGATCTCCTCTTTGGGTAGCATTGGTTTGATTCGATACGCTCGCAAGCATCCAAAAATAATCATCCAAAACATACCGAGGTACAATGTACATGATTTCCTTTTCTCGAAGCCTTAGTAGGTACAAGAAAGGTAAATAGGAATGAATCGAAAAGAATCAGATAAATCAATTTACAATGTGAAACTGTGTCGCTGTCAATGAGACTTTTGTTTTTGTACGCACCATTGGATGACCTCTTGATCCTTCTCTGTCAGTTTTTGATAGTACTTGGGTCGCACAAAGAACTTTTTCCACGTGTACTTTTCAGGCATCACTACAAGAGGTCGTTCGCCCATGCTCTCGAGCTTTTCGACAACTTTCTTCAGCGAACTGTAGTGGACATTACTGTGTCCGTAGTAGGCAACATTTGCACCGTCTGTTTTTAATATTGGAGCAAAAACGAATCGTTAGCGTCTAAGTCGGCCATGCAATCTCACTTCAGCTGACGGAGGAGAAAAGAAACTTACCAACAATCGTAGTAAAAAGATTTCCCTCACGCTCACTAGAATGGACAGATCGATATCATCGGATTCATTATCGGACATGCAAACAAGATGCTGTTAGGTCATCCAGAATTATTTCTAGCAAATATGTGCCACTCAATTTGTTTGGTTTCGTCCAATTATCAGTACAGACGGACACAAAAAAGCAGCAACAACAAAAGTAACTCACTCGAGCCATTCTGAAAACTTCCGCAACTCTTGATAACCGTAAGATTCCTCCAGTTTTGAAGTCATAATTTCAATGTTGCCCTTCGTTGCAGGGTTAGTATCTTTGTTTGCTTCCTGCCACTTGATATTTGACGTGAGGAATTCCTCTGTATTCTTTTTCGACATTTCTAGCAGTGTGTCGTGGACATGTTGACGCTGTATGTCGTCCAGTGCCAGCAACCGCAACTTCACGTCAGTGGCGGGACAGGTTCCATTGTCTTTCGAAATTTCGACTCGATCGACCACTACGGTCATCGAAGATTCTGCGGCTTTTGACAGTGATTGATCCTCGTTCTGATCGGCGATGATCGAGTTCTCCTGAAGGTGGTCTTTGATGCCTTGTTGGAATGCATCGTACAATTCGACGGATGTCGCTTCTGTGAGCTCCAAAATATCATTCGCCATTTCCGACACCAAGAAATCAAATAGTTTCGGTCCATAGAGGTCGTCGTCGTCACCGAGGTCTTCTCTCTCCCCCACTTGTTGTTTGTCACCAAAGAAATAACCGAATTTGGCCAACGACGATAACAGGACAGTGTACGATTCGACGTCCCAGTGTACACCCGAACAATACTGCATTTGTCGATACAGTCTCAACGTAGACTTCAAATCGCCGACCGTACAATAATACTCCATTAGCGGCATGTACGTTCGTAACTTTCCTTTGATGTTGTCGCCACCATCTGTCGACGAATCAGGTGACTCCGAATTGACGCCGCAGCTGTCCTCGAAGCTGGCCGCAAACATCTGTTCGGCTTCGTCAATTTTTCCTCGCGCGATCAGACCCTTCAATCGAATAGTCACGGTTTTTTCACTGGATCCATAGATTGCGTCATAGCACGAGACAACTTCCAGAAGCGAATCGTCGATGAGTGCACTGTTTTCTTCCACATTTTCTTCGGTGTTTCCGCCATTCCCTTGGGTTGAACTGAGAATGTACATGTAGGAACTAACTGATTTTTCTCGAATCACGAGTCCTAAATCTTTGATCTTGTGCCACACTACGACGATTGATAACCTAGGATCGAGTTGGTTGTCGTTGTTTTTGTCGTTTTTGGCGTTCCGGTTCTGTCTGGATTGTTCTCTGGCGCAAGCATCTCCCATGTACACCAGACAACGGCTAACAAATTGAACTTGTTCCTCGGTGAAATCAAATCGCTCTCGAAAAAGACGATGCCGTTCTTCTAGAGCAGTTTCGAGTGCCCCCTTTTTGTTTTCGTGATTCTTTCCGACAATTTCCACAATATCCGGGACCGGGGACAGATAGTTCTCGCAGGAAAGCAAGAAAGCACGACACTTTGCAATTGTTTCCTCGTGGCTATTCTTGATAGCTCGCGGCTGTGTCAAGATTTCTTCCATCAATGTTTTGTAAGTTTCCCAAGCGACCTTGTCGAACGGCGGATGGTTTGCGTTCTGTTCTTCGTTGTCGCTATTTTCTTCTACCGTGTCGATGGATTGTTCTGTTTCGTGTTCATCTTGCGATGCCGTTGGCGTTGCCATGGTCTCGTCGGAGGATTCCGCGATCAGATTTAATGTCGCTCCCCGTTTCGTCGATCTCATCTCACCGCTATCGGAAGACATCCTACCACCAGCTCTCATTGACGACGAAGGAAATTGAGCTATCCTCTCGAATTTCGGTGCGGCAGAAAACGCTTCGCAATACCCATTGCCTGTAAGCAATCCCGCTGTCACAACGGCAACTACAGTTGCCGCAAGAAGATGTTTCCGAACAACTTTGTTGAGTAAGAGATCCTTCGGCATGCTTTTTCCATCGGTCACAGTTACCACATTGCGTCTTTGGTCTTTGGGCTTGTTCTGTTCGAGTTTCTTGTTCTGATTTTTTTTATTTTTGACACAATTCAGGCTTACACGAAGTACATTTACACACGTAACGCCACGAGTTGTTAAAAGTATTGGCATCAAAAACACGGCGCCTGGAACGCAGATACGACAAATGAAGTCAAAGGGAACGCAGATGGGGTACTTTGGGTCGGAATTCTTTGGTTGGTACGCTAATAGGGTAATAAACCAAAATGGGGATAAATTCGGTACGCAGATCTGGTAATGAAACAGATGATATTTTGCACTATATGCTTGACAGTATTTAACAGTACTAGGGCAATATTGCGTGCATGGGGAGAAAAACACGCACGGTGCATGGTAACTGCAAAAAAACCCGGTTGTACCCGTTTGAACCGGTTTTTTTTGCAGTACTGGTTTCTACTGCAAAAACTCTACCCGTTTGTACCCGTTTGAACCGGTTTTTTTTGCAGTACTGGTTTCCACTGCAAAAAATCTACCCGTTTTGTACCGGTACCCGGTCGGTTGAATCTACGTGTTAAATTTTGAACTATTAACCCGGTCATTCGTGTTAAATTGAATCTCCATGTTAAATGTTCTAATGTGTATTGAAAATTTAATACGGTGATTGATATTTACCGGTAAACAGTTGGAAATGGTTACTTATTGAACGTTTATGACAATGATTATTACTGTGGATGTTATTGTGTATGTTATCGTACAATTTAACACGTAGATTCAAAAATCTTCTGTACCGGGCCGACCGGTCAACCCGGTACAAACCGGTCAACCCGGTACAAACCGGTCAACTCGGTACAAACCGGTCAACCTGGTAGTACAACCCGGTACAAATGGGTACTAACCGGTACAAACAGGTACAAACGGGTACAAACAGGTACAAACGGGAACAAACCGGTACAAACGGGTACTGCCACCGGGTTGTACCGACTATGACCGGTCTGTACTACCCGTTTGTACCTCGTCCGCCCGGTACAGAAGATTTTTGAATCTACGTGTTAAATTTTTAACTATTCCCCGTGTAAAATTGAAGCTCGAATGGTTACTTAAGGTACACGGTAAGATGCACGATAACATGCACGATAACATGCACGATAGCATGCACGATAGCATGCACGATAACATTCATGATAACATGCACATTAACATGCACGGTACTAACAAAAAATACCTCAAGTAACAATTTCCCACCGTCAATACGATAATTAAAATGTTTTCTATGTATTAATTTGAATCTCCGTCTTAAATATTCTAATTAGTATTGAAAGTTTACCCGGTCAATAGTTAAGTACCGGGTCGACCGGATTAATGGTTAAAAATTTAACACGTAGATTCAAAAATCTTACCGTTTGAACCCGTTTGAACCCGTTTGAAACCGGTTGCTGTACCCGTTCGAACCTGTTTGAACCTGTTTGAACCCGTTTGAACCCGTTTGAACCCGTTTGTACCCATTTTGCATGTTACCGTGCATGTTATCGTGCATGTTACCGTGCATGTTATCGTGCATGTTATCATGCATGTTATTGTGCATGTTACCGTGCATATTTACCGTGCGTGTTTTTCTCCCGGTGGACGCAATCATTATAGCCCTACTGTTCATAAATACTGTTGAGGATCATTAAAATATTACATTACTGTATATTTGGATAGAGCGGGAAGTATCATCTGTTTTCATTACCAGATCTGCGTACCGAATTTATCCCCATTTTGGTTTATTACCCTATTAGCGTACCAACCAAAGAATTCCAACCCGAAGTACCCCATCTGCGTTCCCTTCGACTTCATTTGTCGTATCTGCGTTCCGAGCGCCTCAAAAACACCGGTAATTTACCTGGTACGTGTACGTACCGGTACATGTACCTAAGGTACCGGTAGATATGATGGGACCGTGATGATGATGTGTGGTGGTGATTGGTAAGTCGATCTGGTCAAAAACTACGAGCTAAGGACAGACGGGAAAGACCAAACGAGAAACCGAACCAAACACAGAAAGAAGAGGTTTTTATCGTCGAACGGTGAACAAGCGAAGCTCGAGAACCCAGTCGTAGCAAAAAACAACACCGAAAACTGAATGAACGCTCAGACACCCATGCCCGTGTGTCATCTTGCTTTAGAAGATTCGAAGACATCCATAGTATACTCCGGATAGTCAACAACCATCTCCAAATTAACATACAAGGTACGTATCTGTAAGCATGTTACAAATCTGCTCGCAAATGGTGACCAAGAGCTTGTTTCGAAAAGAGAAGATATCTTTCTCATCACGACGTACGACGGCCGCAAACCACTAATGCTCGGATTCTTTCGATCTTGGACTCGAACTCAGATTTTTTTTTCTCGCTGATTTGATCTCGTCTTCGCGCAGAAGAAATCATTGCAATGCCGGTTCCTAGAAGACGAAATCCCAAGGGAGGAAGCCTCGCCCTTTCCCCGACAGTAATCATGTCGACTCTGTTCGACATTGACTACATTTTCAAACGTTCGAGGACACTGCTTTATTACACGTTTGCGCCAGCTGTGATATATTACGGTATGACGACCGAACCCGCCCCGGCGAGTTGGTTGGAGTTGTTCAACATTTTTTAGAAATACGAAAACCAAACGGAAGAAAATGGATTCTATCGTAATCACTTGAAATAGATCGCGAGAGGAGAGGAGCAGAGCGGAGACGGGCAGATTTTTTGGGAAATATACGACACAGTTACCGTACGTATCCCCGGAAGGGACCTGGAAGGGAGTTGGCGAAACCTAGAGTTTTGACAAAGAATTTGAACCGCTTTTGCTTCTTCCGCATTAATTGATGCACGATGTCTTCTGTGGGTCTGTGGGGGTGCACCTAGTAGCGACCGAGATAGATTAGTGTTGGACTTGAACCTTTCTACATTGACAGTGGTATTTTCGTGTCGGACTTTATAGAAGATAAAAAGCTTTGAGGTATAACTGGAGGGAGAAAAAAAGAATAAAATAGAGAATGACAAACGTTTTCGGTTGACTTGGCAAATCTTTTATGTTGTGTCAATTATTCGAAGTTGATACTAATGTATCTTTGACGGATCCAGAGTTATTCAGATTGCAATGTAATTTGATTTTCCATTGAACATTGTTGTTGATGAAAGGATGCATTGTATCCCAACAACATGATGACAATTCAATGTTAGGAAAAAATACAATGTATTGAAGTCCATCTTCACGTCCCAATGAAAGGAAGACCAATACCACTGATTTGTCCAATGCCCAACCAGGCATAAGGACTTCTTGGTTATGGAGAGTTTGACGCAAAAATAACAAATTGAATCGATTGAAAACTCATCCCTGCTCAACCTTTATTTCCCAGAATTCATAATACCTCCTGCTCATTGCAATTGTTTCTACTGAATTTTTGTACTAACAGGAGGAGTCTCTGGGTAGGACATGGTGAACTATGGTTACTAAGTAGTAGCAGTATAGTAGTAGTATCGCTCTTGTTCTGCATAAAGGAAGAATTCATGTACTAGTACGGGTAATCTTCCTCTTACTGTACTCGTAGTGCACATCACAACAGGTAGAGATGGAAAAGTTGAGAAAGAGGATGAATATTTTGAAACAATACTGGTAAGGTTAAAAGGTACAATACCAGATGCTGACAGATGCTCCTATGGTTGATACTTCTATTTCTGAAGTATTACGTAGTCCGAGTAATCCTCACGAGTACAGGTATCTTAGTTACTACTACAAAGTAAGGTTTAAGGTACTTTGTATTACGAAGCAGAAGAATTATTTTCAGATTACAATACTAAAAGTGAGATTCTAGTGACTATTGGCTCTCTAGGGATTCAACCTTAAAGACTTCCTGTACCCATCAAAAATTAAAATGGATCATTCTGTTAGCCAACACTCTACTCTATAATGCTCTATATTCACTTTTAAACAACTTTGCTTATTCTTCCCTTAGTAAGCTCTTGAATACAGAAAATGGGCTGAAAATTGTGTGCTTTTCAAGTGACAGCATCAAGCTGGCCATGCCTGTGGATTTATTGCAAATTAGTACAGTGCACTTCAAAAAGAATGGCAAAAAGCAGAACTCATTTTTTTCCTTTGGAATTCTTTTTTTCATTTCGAATTCTTTTTTTTGTTTTGGTTTGCCCTTTTTTTCGGTCAACATGCTGTCACTCGATTGCATGGTTGCATGTAGAAAATGTACAAATTTCTACACTTACCAAAATGGATCAATTTTTGGGAATTTGGTGACAAAACTGCTAACTACCGTAGGCCAAAGCAATGGATGTAAGTCACCAATTTCAACAGGAGTTGTTGCAAACAGTTGGTTTATATTATTTATGAACAGGTTGTAACTTTCGTTGAGGAGGTTTCCGTCACTGGGAGGAGGTATTTGGTCAGATAGTGAAGCAACAATCTCCTGTCACTCTGACGTGATCCATTTTAATTTTTCACGGGTACACCGCCTTCCAGAACGATTACGGTATGTTGCTGGTCACGACATGAACAAGAGTACCGTAGACAGCGTTAAGTAAGCTAATTGTGCAGTGGTTTACTGTCGAGTTTGGACGTAAAAGTACATAAATTACTTACATAAAGTGGACTATCTGTACTTACTACGTAGTACAACAATATTGCAGTACAAGTATACGTACTGGACGTACACCCTGTTCAAATACGTAGACGCAAGAGATCGCTTTCAAGTGCGTCATGTACGAGCAAGAATTCGTAGTAATTTAAAAAAAAAAAAAACGAAGCGCCGTCAACATAGAGACATCTTCAATCTTGCTGTCATTTTTATTTTTAAGCCTCACACTGTTTGTGTCTGTATGTCATCCGCCAACGGATGAGGTTGACTGAAAATTTTATGATGAAAAAATTGTCGAGTTTTTGACAAGCGGCAAGCGTACGAGTACGAATGAAGTATGCCGCAGCAAATGGTGATCACTTCTTACAACACAGATAACCAACCATTGCACCATACGTAGTGAGAATTCGACAACAATTCAGGCCGTTTGATTGACTTGTACGTCGCAGCGAGAGCGGTTCCAGATTTCTTAGTCTAGGGTCCCCGAGAGATACACGAAACGACGACGCAGAAAAATAACATCGTGGCCAACTGCCCGGAACGACTGAATTGATCGTACACAGTGGTGATAGCAACAAGGATTGAAGCAATATTACGACAATGAATAACGACGCCAAAGGGGCTGGAAATGCTGCTACAGGTGGTTCAGCTGCGGCATCAGGCAAAAAAGCAGTCCATGTGAAGGTAGGAATGAAATGTGAATTGATTCGATTTAAAATATTTTATGATGGTCATTGTGACGAAAGATGGAGGGGTGTTGTCGACAGGCATCGAGGCATCCAAATTCAGTTTCTCTTCAATTCGGTCATCGCAAGAGTGATTTTTTCTAGTAGATCGTGCGTACATACGGTACTTTGGGTCTCGGAAGGTGAATCAAACGTTGTGTCCATTTGAGGTTCTTTGGGCATCGATGAGCATACTGCACGAAATTATTCAACTAGGGATGACATTCGTGGACATTCTAATCCAGGCTCAACAACTGAACCCGTGCAACTGCGATTGTTTTGGAGAACTCATTCTTCGCCAACGAAGGGGTTACATAGAGAAATGCCCTTCGCAATCCGTGTCTGAGCGGAGACATCTTAGAATCTGAATCATGGATGATCGATCAGATTTGAAGAGCCGAAGAAGAATCGTATTTTATTTTTAGTCACTTACCCCCGATATTGCTAAAACAAGAAAGAAATCTCACTTTTTTCCCTTTCCGGATCGACTTCTTCTCAACAAAATGACGTGTGAAAATTGCAGTGGGCTGGAAAGACAATTGCTCTAGGGACGTTTCCTTCTCAGGAGGCCGATGAGAAATGTGCCAGAGCCAAAGCCCTAACAAGGGCTTGGCGGTCTACGATGCGACCAAAGCCAACCCGTGAATGGGTGATGCAGGAATTGGAACGTCTAGGAGTACGGGTTGTTAGTGGGAGGCTTGGAAGAAAGGCTGGTGACGAGGATGATACTCCATCTTCAAAGAAGTCCGGTAAGGTCTATGTCGCAATTGAACAAATGGATTTGCTTTGTTGCAAATTGTCCCTTATCCTTTCATCCAAACTAACGCGTGAGCATTGTTTTTTGTTCTAGGAGGTCCAGCTGTCGTTCCTCAACAAGGTATGCAAAGTAGAAAGGATAGTTTGGGCATGGGCTTCGCCGACTTAGATAACTTAATGCAGCAGCGTCGTAGCTCCTCTTTGGGATTGATGTTGAATGATGACATGAATCGAAGAAGTTCCTTGGGCTTAATCGATCCACCAATGGACCGAATGGACGGAGGAAACAATGGGGGAGAACCGCCTCACAGACCGTACGTTGGAGGAGGTGCAGGGGCAGCTTTCGAAGCTGCACGGGCTGATCATTATGCTCAAAAGCGGGAAGAACAGCAACGTCGAGCATCCGGCTTGGGCCTGGGTGGCATGGGTGGTGGACCTTCCAACATGCCTCCGATGGGTCTGTCTGTGAATCCAAACCAGTGAGTTATCGACCCAGACTGGAAGAGATGATACAGTAAGGTTGTTTGTTTTTCCTATTTGCTCACGAAATTTTTGAAAAATCCTGGAACCAATACAAATTAATCTAATGATGAACTTGAAAGGCACTATGAGTAAGTTCTGTTTGGCCTCCTCGAGAACGATTGATTTGGAAATTCGTAATTAGCATTTGAATCTTGCCATGCCGTTCTCCGTCTCACGTAACTCTTTCATAATACATTCCAGAATGTTGAAACTTCATCATATGAATTTGCTTAACGAGATTCAAGAAACGACGTTAATGATGAATCTATACCAGCAGCAGCAGCTTCAGCAGCAACAACAACAGCTTCAGCAGCAGCAAGCAAATGATAACTCTGGAGGTTCAGGAGGAAATGACCACATGTCAATGATGATGCAACAGCAGAACGGAGGTGGCAATAGTGGTGGCATGGATGGTATGTATAATTCTGGTGGAATGAACCAAGGGGGATCGAACGGAATGAATAATTCAATGAGTGGGAATAATAACATGGGAATGGGAAACCACCAAATGATGCAAAATTCTGGATCATCCGGCGCAAATGCCTCGTCAAATGCAAACGCCTCTTCTGGCAACAACGATGTTCAAGATCAACTTCTCAAGAGCCAAGAGGAGCAAAAGCAACTGGAAGATCAATTGAGGAAACTGAAAGACGACATTGCCAAAAGCAAGAAAGAAGCTAAGGAATTGAAAAAACTCGCCGGAGAGAAAGTCTCGGATGACGAGGACACGGTTGGTGCAAAGCGCAAACCTGGCAGTGGAGACCCGGATTCCTCATCGAAGAAGATGAAAACTGACAACTAGAATGTGTAGCTATGATTAGACGTTGCTCGATCCGTTCAATCAAAAATTAATTAATAATGACACGTTATTTAGCGACAGCACGCCAAGCGAGTTTCTTTGTGCAGTTGTTTTTGTTCTTCACACTATATTTACACAAGTCAAGCTTTAATGTACCCCGAATCATGCAAAAAAATTGGACGAGGAAAGGAAATCAACAGAGGAGCGCTGGTTCGAAGCTGGGCAGCTCCCTTTCTATTGGTTGTCCCAATACGGTAACCATCCAGAAACTGCGGTACCCGGTACGCTATTTCGAGCCGGGTGCGATTTCGAACACAAACACTTCCTTCGATTCGGTCGAACCCTCCTGTCGAACATGCCGCCAAGCTAGACAATCGATCGACCAGCCCCTGTTTCGGACGTTGTCACCAATGCCCTCGACCGTAGAAAACCGACCAACGTCGCCCGTGTCCCGTCGTTGAAAACTCAGGATGAGCCGAGCCTTTGGATTCAATCGGAACAACGAATCCACCGTGTCCAACAACGAGTCCAGCATGCTGATCAGCCACACGCAATCGCTCGCAATGATCCAATCCAGCGACGAAACCGACGATACTTCCTCGTTGAGTGGCTCGGTCCAGTCGATGTTGGCAATGCTGCCCCATCCACCCCTGTCACCCAGCGGGAAAACGACGTCCTCGTCGTCTTCCTCCTCCTCGAATTCCATGTTGGCGGAAGCCCTCCGCAGCCACGCTGGTTCGCTGACAGATTGTTTGTCGTCCGCTCTCGATTTGTCCTGATTCTGTTTCAAATTCGGCAGCAACGAGTTCTCGACCAGCGTCGGTCTGTCTCGCAACGGCAGAGCGTGAGTTAGTGAACTACTCCCGCAAGTGTCTTGCACAGCCTATGAACCATTCCATTCTGCGCATTCGCACACGCACTACTGCATCGTACTTACAGGTCGGTCAGCAAAACCCGACAGGCGGTAGCCGCAGCCAGGGTGGTCCCGACGACTCCGACACCCGCTCCCAGTTCGAGAATGTTCTTTCCGTCCGCGGAATTGATTTCTTTCTGGATGGCGACCAGCCGGTCGCTGTCATCGGGCAGGTGAAACAACAGAGACTCGATCATCAATCTCGTCCCTGAACAAAACAGAAGAATTGGGTCAAGGAAAATCAATCGATCGATCCATCCATTCATCCAAACATCAATCGCTACACGCACAGGCACACGCACCGTATTCCTGCCACCCTACTTACGCTCCAGACCTGAAAGCCCGTCCGACCGGCCAGTGTGTACCCCGCATCGAAGAAAAACGGATCCATGGCCTCGGCGGTATCCGTCGCGTCGTACTCGGCCTTGGTGATGGCCGATTCCTCGCTCTCCAGCACGCCGACGGATCGATCCCGACACCGAAAGGTCAGTTTTCGTCGTTGTTGTTGTTGAGGTTGTTGTTTATCTTGATGCTGATTCTGGCCATTGCTTCTTTGTGTTTGGTTTTGTTCCGGTTCTCCATTCACCCCGCTTGCGCCGTCTCGATCGGATGCGGGTGGAAGGAGGCAATAGAAGGACACCCCCGATCTCCCGATCGATCCTATACCGCCGTCTTCCAGCTCTTCTCCGCATTGGAATCCCGGTGGCAGCTCTCGGAATTTCGACGGATCCGTCATGGACCCTTTGGCGTTGTTGGTTTTGTTTTTGCTTTTGCTTTTGTTTTTGTTTTTGTTTTTGTCGTCGTTGTCGTGCTGCATGGGGTGTTCCGTCGCCATTGTAGCAATAAACGAGTGTGTGAACGATTGTTTTGCCGTTGCGATTCTAACGTTTGTTTTGTTTTCGCGGCAGGGTGAGAGGCGATCGTCCCACCATTACATTGTTGGGATCGGGTTTTTCAAAATCAATCATCAATCAATCTCAATCTCCATGAATCATGAATCATCCAATTAGTGGAGTTGTAAATGATTATCCCTAACTTTGATCACATTTACAAACGTAACTTTAACTTCCTTAAGAAGCTGAAGAGTGTGAGAAACGGGATTTTGGTAAAAACTGAAAAATACTGTTTTTAGTGCGTAGAGCCAGTACAATTTCAACGCTTAAAACCGAGGACATTCGCGGTTATGAAAATAGACATTTTTACTGTTTTTGATGAGAAATAGCAATATTAATTGATCGGTTTTTGAATCAATCGGCATATTATATTTTCGTCTAAGTTGTAGTATTACTGGTTTTATGAGAAATTGGCATAATATATTTTCGTCGGAGTTGTGATGCTGGTTTTTAATGACAATTGTCTAATTTCGTACCTCTAGTGGTTTTGATAAGTATACCGTATGTGTGGTTGTGATACCTAAAGGTGCAATTGTACGATTTTGAACATAAAAATTACAGACTGACTCATACGTAATTACTGTACGTACTACTAGATGAATCTAATACCACTGCCACTACTACTAGTAATTACTAGTAGTAGTAATAATCTTACCTCGTAATCCACTACTACGTAAAAATTACAGACTGACTCATACGTAATTACTGTACGTACTACTAGATGAATCTAATACCACTGCCACTAAGAGTTTAGTCACTAAAACCGTCTTGTTTTTGGAGACCGGTTATGAGCCAGAGCAACAGCGAGAGCCCCACTGTTTTTGCTATCTGTAACCACTCTAAGACAACACCTTGGACACTAATTTATACCCGATGACAGAAATGGCAAGGTCGCAAGCTTTCCAATGATACCCAATAAGCTTATTATTGCGCGCCTGGCCTTTTCGCACACCGGGCCACAAAATACGGTCAAAAATTCGAAAAAAACTCCATTTCAACAACCACAACACTAACAGCTGTCACAACCCCCCTATCTCCATAACCACCTGTGTCGTAATTATCCTGTTCTAGCTGCACCATCTACACTATTAGAGGAAGGATCCCTGCAAGTTTCGGATTCATTGGAGGACTTGGTTCGGAGAATCGAACTGTCCAAGCAGCAGCAAAATCGCGTCTTTTTTTTGGTCCGAAAACTTCCCCGGTCCAAACTACGGCGAAAATTAGTATCTCCAGCCCCACTGGATCGATTCTAACCGGACCACTTCGAACAGCTCTATTACATCAAGATAGACAAGGCCTCCAATTTGCGGATCGATTGGAGGAGTCGTTTTCGAGAAACGAACTGTACAGTGGGCACAATCCCCCTACAGAAGTACAAGCAAAAACCCGTCCAACTACGGCGAAAATTAATATCTCCTCCCCCTGTTGGTCGATTCGGACCGGACCACTTCCTACAGATCTATTATATCAAGATAGACAAGGCCTACAATTTGCGGATCGATTGGACGTGTCGATTTCGAGAACCGAACTTGTCCAAGCAGCAGCAAGCAATCCGAAAACTTCCCCGGTCCAAACTACGGCAAAAATTAATATCTCGGTCCCCTCTTCGTCGATTCGAACAGGAACGCTACGAACAGCTCTATGTTATAAAGATAGACAAGGCATCCAATTATCGGACCGATTGGAGGAGTCGTTTTCGAGAAACGGACTGACGACATGCCTTTATTATTGTTGCAAATACATGTTGTTATCAGAGCAAAAAAAAGTGATCGAAAAAGTGATCGTCTCGTAGATTTGTACCTCTATCGATCGAAATTATGGTAGACAGACGGACGCTGAGACAGGACGAGTTGTTATCACTAAAACCATTGTCTGACGCATCTGTAGAAATCTACTGTATTCTACGGTGTCACGATGGTATTAGTGACTAAACTCTTACTACTAATTACCAGTAGTAGTAGTAATCTTACCGGTAACCTTACCTCGTAATCCACTACTAATAAAAAATTGTATGATTTTGAACATAAAAATTACAGACTGACTCATACGTAATTAAGGTTTACTGTACGTACTACTAGATGAATCTAATACCACTGCCACTACTACTAGTAATTACTAGTAGTAGTAGTAATCTTACCGGTAACCTTACCTCGTAATCCACTACTAATAAAAAATTGTACGATTTTGAACATAAAAATTACAGACTGACTCATACGTAATTACTGTACGTACTACTAGATGAATCTAATACCACTGCCACTACTACTAATTACCAGTAGTAGTAGTAATCTTACCGGTAACCTTACCTCGTAATCCACTACTAATAAAAAATTGTACGATTTTGAACATAAAAATTACAGACTGACTCATACGTAATTACTGTACGTACTACTAGATGAATCTAATACCACTGCCACTACTACTAGTAATTACTAGTAGTAGTAATAATCTTACCTCGTAATCCACTACTACGTACTACGTAAAAATTACAGACTGACTCATACGTAATTACTGTACGTACTACTAGATGAATCTAATACCACTGCCACTACTACTAATTACTAATTACCAGTAGTAGTAGTAATCTTACCGGTAACCTTACCTCGTAATCCACTACTAATAAAAAATTGTATGATTTTGAACATAAAAATTACAGACTGACTCATACGTAATTAAGGTTCACTGTACGTACTACTAGATGAATCTAATACCACTGCCACTACTACTAATTACTAGTGGTAGTACTACTCGTACTAGTAGCTGATTAAAGTAATAGATCTATCTTTATTTGATCAATAGCACGTCCCAAGATGATTCTACGATTTTGAACATAAAAATTACAGACTGATTCATACATATCATATTGTACGTATTACGTATGTTACCAAAACAAAATCTTACGTCGTAATCCACTAATAAAAAATTGTACGATTTTTGAACATAAAAATTACAGACTGATTCATACCAGAAACTGTACATCATAGTATGTACGGTACCAAAACTCAATTCTATCATGCTTGCAAGGTCTGTACCAAGAGGTTACTAATGTCATCTACTACCGCACTAGTAGTACAACACAAAGGCCAAACAAAATCCTTCTGTATTTTTTGATTCTAGGCTCATCCCAGGATGAGTCTAATACTACTTGCCACTACTAATAACCAAACCAAAATCTATGCCTATTTGATTCTACTAGACATGTCCCTCTAGATGAATCTAATGCTAGTTCTGCCACTACTAGTAGTAGTAACCTTACTAAATGATTAGTAACATGTTACATCCGGTACCAGTAATCTTACCTCGTAATCCACTAATAAAAAATTGTATGATTTTGAACAAAAAAAATTACAGACTGATTCATACCAGAAACTGTACATAGTATGTACGGTACCAAAACTCAATTCTATCATGCTTGCAAGGTCTGTACCAAGAGGTTACTAATGTCATCTACTACCGCACTAGTAGTACAACACAAAGGCCAAACAAAATCCTTCTGTATTTTTTGATTCTAGGCTCATCCCAGGATGAGTCTAATACTACTTGCCACTACTAATAACCAAACCAAAATCTATGCCTATTTGATTCTACTAGACATGTCCCTCTAGATGAATCTAATGCTAGTTCTGCCACTACTAGTAGTAGTAACCTTACTAAATGATTAGTAACATGTTACATCCGGTACCAGTAATCTTACCTCGTAATCCACTAATAAAAAATTGTATGATTTTGAACAAAAAAAATTACAGACTGATTCATACCAGAAACTGTACATAGTATGTACGGTACCAAAACTCAATTCTATCATGCTTGCAAGGTCTGTACCAAGAGGTTACTAATGTCATCTACTACCGCACTAGTAGTACAACACAAAGGCCAAACAAAATCCTTCTGTATTTTTTGATTCTAGGCTCATCCCAGGATGAGTCTAATACTACCTGCGACTACTAATAACCAAACCAAAATCTATGCCTATTTGATTCTACTAGACATGTCCCTCTAGATGAATCTAATGCTAGTTCTGCCACTACTAGTAGTAGTAACCTTACTAAATGATTAGTAACATGTTACATCCGGTACCAGTAATCTTACCTCGTAATCCACTAATAAAAAATTGTATGATTTTGAACAAAAAAAATTACAGACTGATTCATACCAGAAACTGTACATAGTATGTACGATACCAAAACTCAATTCTATCATGCTCGTAAGGTCTGTACCAAGAGGTTACTGATGTCATCTACTACCGCACTAGTAGTACAACACAAAGGCCAAACAAAATCCTTCTGTATTTTTTGATTCTAGGCTCATCCCTGGATGAATCTAATTCTATTGCCACTAATACTAGTAGTAACCAAACCAAAATCTATGCCTATTTGATTCTAGACATGTCCCTCTAGATGGATCTAATACTAGTACTGCAACTAATAGTAGTAGTAGTACTAGTTGATTAAATTACCGGTATTCTTAGCTATTACTACTACCTCCGTTCTGAAATAACTGACCACCTAGCACATACAAGGTTGACTATGGATCAATTTTCAACCAATTCAAATCGTTCTTTTTGGGTTGAACTCTCCTCAACTATGTCCTTATGCCTGGTTAGACACTAGTTAACTCAGTTGTATTGGTCTACCTTTCATTGTGACTTGAACAGGGACTGTACCGCCCTGCAAATGTGATTTCACCGCAAGAAAGGCTTATACCTGGCATTTGAACCTCTAGGAAGGTTCTTTCGAAAGCTAAGACACTAAACTTTTGTCTAGCAATAGGTGATAGAAGCAAGAAGAGAGTTCTTGTACCTTCACTTCTGTTCCAAAGAGACCCATTTTATACCCCAGGTGTGGTGTCCCATTTGCATTTTTTGGTCTATGAGGGATCCAACGCATGCTAAAAATGCTCACAAGGTTCGTAACCTTACGCTAAGGTTAACAAGCCATCTACCGGTACGTACTACAACACAAAGGCCAAACAAAATCCTTCCGTATTTTTTGATTCTGGGCTCATCCCTGGATGAACTCTATTACGTATGGTACCAAAAAAAATTGTACGATTTTGATTGAACATAAAAATTACAGAATGATTCATACATACTACTGTATGTACTAGGTATGGTACCAAAACTCAATTCTATGCTCACAAGGTCCATACCGTAAGGTTAACAAGCCATCTACTACCATACGGTATTAATAGTACATGAAGGCCAAACAAAAAACCTTCCATATTTTTGGACTCTAGGCTCATCCCTTGATGAATTTAATTCTATTGCCATTACTAGTAGTAACCAAACCAAAATCTATCCCTATTTGATTCTAGACATGTCCCTCTAGATGAATCTAATACTACTGCCAATAATAGTACGGTAGTAGTACTAGCTGATTAAAGTACCAGTAATCTTAACTCGTAATCCACTCATAATAAATTGTACAATTTTGAACATAAAAATTACAGACTGATTCATACATACCGTATGGTATGTATTATGTATGGTACCAGAACTCAATTCTATGTTCACAAGGTCCGTACCCTAAGGTTAACAAGCCATCTACCGGTACGTAGTACAACATATAGGCCAAACAAAATCCTTCCATATTTTTTGATTCTAGGCTCATCCCTGGATGAATCTAATTCTATTGCCATTACTAGTACTAGTAGTAACCAAACCAAAATCTATCCCTATTTGATTCTAGACACGTCCCTTAAGATGAATCTAATACTACTGCCACTAATAGTATGGTAATGGTAGTACTAGATGATTAAAGTAAAAGTAATCTTGCCTCATAATCAAATCATAAAAAATTGTACGATTTTGAGCATAACAATTACAGACTGATTCATACATACCGTATGGTACGCATTATGTATGGTACCAGAACTCAATTCTATGCTCACAAGGTCTTTACCAAGACGTTACTCATGTTATCTACTACCCTACTAGTAGTAGCCCAACCAGGTACCTATTTATTTAATTCTTTGCTTGTCCCTACTAGAAGATAAATGTAATAAAACTACTGATACTACTACTGCTTTTGGAATGATCTAGTACTAATCCTACTACAATGGCCCAGCATCCTGTCTAGCATACTGTTTAGTATCCCCTATTCTATTCTAGACTTCCGTCTATATCTTAGCACCCTGTATCTCTAATAAAGTATAGAGGTGCTAGAGCTGGGGTATGTAGATCTAGTACTAATCCTACTACAATTGCCCAGCATCCTGTCTAGTATCCTGTCTATTCCATTCTACAGATCCGTCTATTTCTTAGCACCCTGTATCTCTAATAAAATATAGAGGTGCTAAGAGCTGGGGTATGTAGATCTAGTACTAATCCTACTACAATGCTACAGCATCCTGTCTAGCATCCTGTTTAGTATCCCCTATTCCATTCTACAGTTCTGTCTATTTCTTAGCACCCTGTATCTCTAATAAAATATAGAGGTGCTAAGAGCTGGGGTATGTAGATCTAGTACTAATCCTACTACAACAGCCCAGCATCCTGTCTAGCATCCTGTTTAGTATCTCCTATTCCATTCTACAGTTCCGTCTATATCTTAGCACCCTGTATTTCTAATAAAATATAGAGTTGCTAAGAGCAGGGGTATGTAGATCTAGTACTAATCCTACTACAATGGCCTAGCATCCTGTCTAGCATCCTGTCTATTCCGTTCTACAGTTCCGTCTATTTCTTAGCACCCTGTATCTCTAATAAAATATAGAGGTGCTAAGAGCTGGGGTATGTAGATCTAGTACTAATCCTACTACAATGGCCTAGCATCCTGTCTAGCATCCTGTCTATTCCGGTCTACAGATCCGTCTATATCTTAGCACCCTGTATCTCTAATAAAATAAAGAGGTGCTAAGAGCTGGGGTATGTAGATCTAGTACTAATCCTACTACAATGGCCTAGCATCCTGTCTAGCATCCTGTCTATTCCATTCTACAGTTCCGTCTATATCTTAGCACCCTGTATCTCTAATAAAATATAGAGGTGCTAAGAGCTGGGGTACCGGTATGTAAAATGCACCATAATAATGTAGTGCTACATTAAGGTTACTATTATTTGATTCATTCTCACTTGTACATATGACAATAAAGTATTTAACATACGATAACCAATACAATACGAAGTACTACTTTTACTAGTTTCTACTCGTGCGCTGCCTCTAATCCCTACGATGTTCGTACCATTAATTACGGTACCGGTAATACAGACAAAGCTACAACTCCACTAGCCCCCTCTAAGGCCCAATCGTCCGTGTTCGTGGCAGAAATCACGAGTGGAATGTTGATTGATTGATGGCTGATGCCGTTTCGATGGTTTGTCGCCCGTAATTTTTGGAAATGTACGAAAATTGGGGCGCGCCAAAAAGGAACCACAAGAAATTTTTAGCACGGGCTGAATTTCGAAAACGCGTACGAATAGGGCTACCGGTAGCTGCACTCCTACCGGTAAGGTACGAATAAGTTATCTCTACCGTAGACCGTGAAGCGATGCCATTATTGTTTGTTTCTATTGCAAGACGACACCAGAATACTATTGATATCGTATCTTCTACTAGCACTGGAGTGTTCCGAGGCGTCAAGCCTGCACACAACAATAGCATGCTATTCTGCATAGCGTACGTTTTATTGTTGGCGTGTCTGCAACTCGCTCGACAATTTCCTTCAATCAATTTTCTTCCACTACTGTGAGCACTCCATGAATTTCCATTGCTTTTGGCTCGCACCTTCCACTCCGTGACAAAACACCCTGGTTTGGATTTCTTTGCGCATTCGATCGCGGCACGCCCGTGCCCGTGCCCGACTTCCCCCTCGCCGGCTCAGCTAGAATTTTCGCAGGCATTCTCGGGCCGTGGCTCTCTGGTCCGGATCGATGACCAGTATGCGGCGCAAGAGCCTGAGGAACCAGGCGTCCTCGTCGTAGGCCAGGATCGATTCCAGCGGTGCCGTACGCTTGACGTAGGAGAACTGATCCGCCGGGAGGACGCGCTCCATGCGGTGTGACCCGCTGGAATCAAAGGCGGCGTCGACAATGGCGACATTCTTGGCCCGCCTGAGCATCGCCCTCGGAAAGGGTCCGACGATGCGCTCGATGAGTGCCAGGTGCTCGGTGTTGTCGTGCGTCGCAAAGAGGAGTTCTCCCTGGTAGAGCTCGGCCAGGATGCAGCCGACGGACCAGAGGTCCGACGGCATGCTCCATCCGACACCGAGAATGACCTCCGGTGCCCGGTATTGGCGGGTGTTGACTATGGAACCCTTTTTTTCGTTGTCGTAGGTTGCTCCCCCAAAGTCGATGACCTTGATCCGGGTGCTTTCCGGGATGCTGTAACCTCCCCGCTGGGGGACTTTTCTTCCGTTGAGCAACAAAATGTTTTCGGGCTTTGGGAAACCAAAACGCATGCAGGAAACGAAACGCCGCAAAACAAAGATCAACAAAGCAGTTGCAAGAAAGCACCAAAGCAAGCCAAACAAACAAAAAGAGGGTCAGTAAATATCAAACATGAAACCTTTACAGTGTCAGAGTTGCTGCAATGGTTGCAGGACAACGTTCCGAAGTTGCGGTTGGTCACGACACGAATACGAATGCGAATACGACTAGGAACACGACTACGCACCTTGAGATCCGTGTGAATCAACCGAAACGAGTGCAAAAACTCGAGCGTCTCCAGGAGCTGCTGGGCAAAATCGCGGACGCAGTGGATCGGAAACGGGTGGTACTTTTGTCCCTTGAGGAAATCGTAGAGAGACGGGCCGAGCGCCTCAAAGACCATGCAGTAGTGTCCCTGGAAGGAAAACGTATCGTAGAGAATGGCGCAGTGCGTGACCCCCCGCTGGCCGTGTCGGTTGACGTCCTCTATTATGTCGGCCTCGATCTTGGCCGAATCGTAGTAGCGCTTGATGTTGCGGACGATCTTGATGGCCACCACGTGCTTGTCCTTCTCACTGGGTAGGACCGTGTCGCGGCAGTGGTCGTTGTGACGGGGTGGCTCGGATTCCCGGCGGTGGCCGTACCGGTCGTCGTCTTCCCGATCGTGCCTCCGTCCCCGCCGCCGCTGAATGTCCAAACACTCCACCACCCGTCCAAAGGTCCCCATGCCCACCTCTCGGAGGATGCGATACCGATCGGCAACCACACAACCCTCGCGGCCCTGGAAGTGTCCGACGGTGTCGTCTTCTTTCTTGTTGTTGCTGTTGTTTTCCTTGTTTTCGTTCGCGGCAGGTGATCCAGCAGGAGTGTTCTTGGTGCCTGTAACGTTGGGTGGTCGTGGATCGCAATCATCGCGATGGGCATGCGACGGCGTTGTTGCCGTTGCCGTTGCCGTTGTCGCTGTATGTACCGATTGTTTGGTCGAACCCGTTGGATTGGGAACGTGTGTGTTTGAATTCCCATCATCATCGTCGCTGACCACGCCGGAACGATGTGGATGTCGCGGCGATCCGGCCGCGGCACCTTCCACGAACGGTTGTTGGTGAGGAGCTTGGTGATAGGGAGGATTTGGATGTTGATGTTGATGCGAATGGGAATGCGGACGAAAAGAATCCCGCTCGTCCTCGTACCTCCGTGTGTAAGGATACGACCCCGACCGCGAGTAGTGCACGTGCTCTCGGAGCCGGTCGTGTTCGTTGATGCCTCTGCTTCGGCTCCGACTCCGGCTTTTGCTTCTCCATTGCCGCCGCTTCCGAAAGGATCGCCGAGAGGAGGACCGGGATCGCTCGCGGGACGACGAGAATCGGTGGGATCTCTTCCTGCGGGTTCGACTGCGGCTTCGGTGTCGTCTCCGACGCGGCTTGCTCCGCCTACGGTAAGAGTCGGAATTGTGATTGTGATTGTGATCGTCATCACACAAATCGTCGCAATGCTCGTCCTCTTCTTCTTCGTCTTCGTCAAAGGGATGGGCATCGTCCAGGCTGCTGCCGGTTCTCCTCCGGCGCTTCCGCGTCGTTTCCGAGTGGGGTCGTCGCCGCCTCTGTCTGTGGGATTGGGATTTGGATTTGCTGTGTTGTTGTCTTCGGTGATGAGAGTAAGAGTTCTCGTGGTTATCGTGGTGGTCGCTGAATGCATACCGGTCCGGGCTGAACGAGCTCTTGGGGCGCTGCCTCGGCGAATCCGCCGCGGGATACAAATGCTCCGGCGAGCGATCGCGTCGGCGACAGCGCGAGCGGCGGTAGCCCGATGAGGAACGATTGCGATGGGCGGCACGGTCGTGGTGGTAGTAGTGGTGGTGGTGGTTGTTGTTGTTGTTGTCGCCATTGCTGCGCTTTTCGTCTTCGTCGTGAGCCGAACGACGGGTGCGCCGTCGTCCCCGGTTCTCGGTCCTCGCCGACATGACTCGGATTCAATCAAACGCAAGACAGGTTCGGGTTGGATTGATTGTTGTTTGATTCGGTTGTTCGATGCACTACTCGTCGGTCGCTTTTTGCTTCGCTGTGCGTTGGATTGTTTTGCTGTGGACTGGCTATTGTGGTCTGATCCATTGATTGTTTCTGTTTGATAGTCGATTGTTTATCGATGAGATGAGTAAGTTAATGATGAGTGTTTTGATTGATGGGTTCGAAAGCTGCCGGGACTAAGGCTCACTCTTACTGCACGTGTACTAAACACTGACCCACAAAGTGGTTGTTTTTTCTTGTGATTTTTGTGACACGACAATGTTCGGTTCCGGATGCGTAACCTTAGCCGCACCCACTCCGGATCGCAAGGGTTCCGCTCGTGGTTCGTACCGGCGTGTTGGCAGGTTCTGTTCGATTACAGTAAGCCTTATTTGATGAGCGCGACCGTTCGAGACGGCAAAGCAGGAAGCAAGCACTAAGGTTACGTAAGCCTTACTGGTAATTACTCGTATCGGTACCAGTAAGGTTTACGGTAAGCGTACCGATACCAGTAATCTTACCGTCAGAATTTTTGTTTCCCGTCGCATTGAGATGAAAGATACTTACATGAATGTTTGAACAGGTTCGCAGGAGCACGAATGAATTCGTTCGTAGTTAGGAGCACCAGCTATTTTCTAGCATTGCTCTGCGCGACCAAACGACAGAACCGTTGTATTTCATTTTTTGGCGGACTCAACTCAATCACTCACTCACTCACTCGACTCATATCAAAAATGAATGAATGAATCTCCCCCTCATTCAGGCGTGACCCCTGCTCTCATCATCATCTCTCTCTCATCAAAAAAATCCAAAGTCAATGTCGAGTCGAGTAAGTCGAGTTGAGTCGAGTCGAGTCGAGTCACGCATATACTCTTGGTCCCTGCCTTAAAATCTTATCCATTCATCGAAAAATCGGAAGCGACACGAAAGGAGAGCACCGAATGATTTTTTTCCATTGTTGATGCGATCATCGATCAGCTACGGTACTGTACGGTACCAGCTAATCACTAATCACACATCATCGTTACGCACCATCCGTGTCGATTGTCAATTCGATCTGTCGATTCGATCCCCGCCGCAAAAGTTCCGTTTCTCGAGAGGGGTGTCAGAGGGAACCCAAGAGGTGGAAACCGTTACATTCTGTTCAGTGCGATACTATACGATACGATACGATACGATACGACACAATACAATCGAATTGATTCTGTTCCGTGAAACCAACCAAATCTGATTCATTTCGTTTCATTTCATTTCATTTCATTTCTACACCATGGGCCGTAGAAGGTCGAGGTCCGCTTCGCCGAGCAAGTCGCCCAGGACCAAGAAAAGGGCGAAACCATCGTCGACCGAGGCCCTGCACACGAATCCCTTTTGGGCCGTCTTTGGAACCGGCAACCGCGTCGCGCTCGATGATCGCGGGGAATCGAGCGACAACGATGCCATGGACGTGGACGACGACAACAAAAACCCAAACAGCAGCAACAGCAACAACAACAACGATAATCATACTGCTACGGACCGCATCTTCGACGAGATGCTCCGGTTCACGGAACTCTCCTCCAGGACCAAATCCAAACCCGTCCACGAGGCTTCCACCGCGGAAGACGAGGAACGCGAGAAAGCCCAGCGAACCGCTCGGACGGAAGCGACGGTTCGAACGCTCCTGGGCTATCTGGGGGAGACGACAGAAACCGAAACAACAACCGCAGCAAACGAAAATGAAAAAGCAAAAATAAAAGGAACGCCAACGTCAACGCGGGGCTTTGTGACGGCCAGCGACGTCGCGGGCCTGCTCCTTCCCTGGTCGGTCAAGGGAATCCTGCAGGCGGCGCACAAACCGAAAGCATCGTCGTCGGCAGCGCCCGCCGGTAACGCATCGCGGGTCATCCACTGGAAAACGCTGGACGCCTGCCTCGCCTTGTTCCTGGATCGTTCGGGAGACTCTTCAACGACAAAAAACAATACGAACCACAGCCAGTTTGCGATGCTCACGCTCAGCACCCTGCACAAGATCGTGCCGATCGCGCTGGCCCTGTCGCTACAAGCAGACGATAACGATAACGATAACGACGATGACATGGGCAGCAGCGACAGCGACAGCGACAACGTTCCATCCAACTACTCGCTGACGGACCTGGCCGGGGCCTGCTATTGCCGTTTGGCGGACCACCTGTACAGACCCCCCTTTGACGTGGTGTGCGATTCCCTGCTGCCGATCCTGGCCTCCGCTGCTGCCTCCGCAACAGTCACGGAGATAAACCACGACAAAAGTGGCGTGGTTTCTCGCTGGCACGACGTCGCGGCATCGACCCTCCGGCTGATGGAATCGAGACTCGCCAGCGCCAACCCCAAAAAGAGCTTCCAGCTGCTGGTGCGACCGGTGGTCTTTCGTGACCTGGCGAGGGTCCACGAGTGTAGCTCCGGGGACCGCAACAACACGGACGACCGACATCGCAATCTCTTGGTCGAACTGATTCGCAGCGGATTGTTTGGACTGGAGCATCACATGGACGGCTTTCGGTCGCTGCAACTGGCGATTCCGGTCGTGTCGGACCCCAAGAACGGCACGCCCAAGAAGAAGAAGAAAGAAAAACAGAAAACAGCATCTCCTGCCAGCTCGAGCGCGAGTGCAACTGCGACTGCCACCGCAAAGTCCTTCCGTGGCTACCAGGAGGGATTGTTCCAGACGTTGGAGGGCTTTTTGGACCCGAACAAAAGTCAACAGCAAACACCATCCTTCGAGGGCGTCGAGGTGTCGTTTGCGGACACCGCTGCGGTTTGCTCTCTGTGTCCCCTATTGCTCCGTGTTTTCCTGGAACAAGCTTCCAAGATCCAGGCGCAGCAAGCCGCATCCAGGTCGTCGCACAAGAAGAGCAAGGCGGTGAACAAAATGGGACAACTGCAGTTTCGTTTCTTTGCGTGCCTCTCCGGGTACCTGCTGAAGGGGCTGATGACCTCCGAGAAGGATGCGACGACCGACTCCTCCTCCGCAGCGATCGAGGACGACTCCGGGTCGACCAGGGCCTCCCTCTTTTGTGTGCTGGGGAAGAACCTAGACCTCTTGCTTCGACACAACATATACCAACCATCCCTCGGCAACCATGCGGAGCGGTCCTTCCTCGATTCCATTGGCAGTGAAACGGTGCGACAGCTATCGGCCGGTCATCCTTCCGGAGGCAACGGATCCACCCTATCGCCCCGTGAACGGAACCACGGCCTGGTGATTCTCGACGTGCTGATCAAGCTGAACCATACCCTCTTGCACGAGCAGCTCGCGGACGTTGTGGCTCTGTGCCTGACGCGCACCCCGGACCTGACGTCGTCCAGCGACGAGTCGTCCGCGTCGTGGGATCCATCGACCGAGGCGGGAAGGGTTCTTGCTACGGTCATTGGAACGTACGGCAAGCTGCGACAGCTCGACTACTTTTACCAGAGTTTGTTCCGTGCCGCCTCGGTACTGTCCGATCGAAACGACATCGACCGACTCGGTCAGCTGTCGGCCCTGGTGGACGACAACGAGGTTTCGCTGCGTCTGGGACGAGCCATCCAAGAAAGCCCCATACAGCAACTCAAGCAGATTTTTTCGGACCTGAATGCTTCCGGGATTGCAAAGAACAAAGCAGGCGGTGAGCTTTCTCCGGAGGTTGCCCTGGTGGCCAGCAGTGTCTTCGCGAAGGCATTGATAGGACTCCTTCGGAATGTGCGGATCGATTCCAACTCGTCGAACGAAATTTATCCCATTTGCAACGAGATTCTCGAGGGATCCGTGGCGGGCCTGATTGGATCCAACGACAAAGAGGATGCCAACAACAAGGATGCCAACAACAACAACAATGCTTCGAATGCCGAACACAAGGGATATCTCAAGAATGCTGTCATGCTCTGCGCGTGGACGATCAACCTGAAGAATCGATGCGAATTTTGGGTTGGCAACAAACAGATCAACTCTTCCAACGAAGATGTCTCCGGAATACCGCCGGCGATTCGTTGTGTTCTGAAAGACACGATCCGTGGTACACGTACCGACGTTCACCGCGATCTTTCGGAATCGCTGAAATTCCTCGCCTGCCAGAGAATCCAGCAACTGCACGGAGAATGCTACGAGAAACAACGACTCGCGTACGCATCCGATGCGGAACAATATAGCACCGAGAGGGAGAGTGCCGAAGCCCGAGAACTCGTGGGCTTCATTCTCGAGGGCTGCGCCCCGGGCGTGGACGACCCAAACACCACGTCGGTGACCAACCATTCCGGGGACCAATGGGTGGTTCTCGCGGAGTCCATCTCGATATGGGCACCGTACGCGAACCGAAATGACATCGACTCCTTTCTGAACCAACTTCTCCGGGCCGTGGCGGTTGTCGATCGATCGCAAAGCAACAACCGGCAACAAATGATGTCGATCCTGAATGACTCCAGTTTCTACGAGATACCCAATGTCTCGGAGTGGATCGGAACGAACGTGGTTACCTTCGTGGCGAGCAACGTCCGGAAGATTGTTGCTCTGTGCGAGAGATCGTCGCCGCGACACGTTGCGATGGTTTGTCCGCTGCTACACGAGGAGTGGAAGACCATCTCGTTTAGGGAGATTGCGAACATCCGCAGCAGTGGGGTCTCGCTGCCTAGTGAATCGAGCAAGCTTTCCGAAATCAATGAGCTCTTCCTGGGATGTCTGCGGGTTCTCGAGACATTTGATGACGGCAGCATACCGGTTTGGGAACACTGCGGTGAGGCTTCCAACACATTGGAATCCATCTTCCGAATCGAATCCGTCTGTCAGGCCATTCACGTCGGTGACCATCTGTCATTGCTGGAGACCACGGCACGCCTGGTATCGACCCTGCGCGTCGCAGCGTCGAGGGTATTGAACAAAATCCAAAACCAGTCCGACAACACGAAGAACGAAACTGAGAACGAAAATTGGATGATCCTTTTGCGATGCAATCTGGAAAATTCTCTTCCAACTTTGGACAAGAAGTTGTCGTCGAAGACTAGGCACGGCTGCATTCATTCTTGCAGTGTGCTCATGGAATCGTTGGTCCGTCAGTGCATGAATTGCAACTCGGGCAAACTAACGATGGAAATGGTCGAAGTGCTAGAATCCACGTTTGAGGAAGCGGAAGTGGCAAAGGGGAGCACAGAGTACCTTGTCTTGATAAATTATGCCATGACACTAATCAAGGAATTTCATGAATCTTCTTCCAACGAAGGTGTAACGGAACGATTCCTTCTCGTAGTCAAGAAGCAACTCTGGGTAACTGCCCAAAAGTATTGCTTTGAGCCCCCAAAAGATGCCGACTTCTTCCTTCAGAACCAATCCATGGTCTTCATTGCGGAATTGCTCCGCCTTTCGTCGACCTATGCCGGCACGCATACTATTCCTTTTGGTTCGTCGGGAAGCAAGATTGTGAACAAACTGAGGGATGCCGTGGCGCGGGATTGCGGGCATCCAGTAATGCAACCCGTTTCGTATCTGGTGGGCTGTTTCGCAATGAATCATCCGTCGGGTGAAGTCCAACAAGATCTAGCCAGTGCGCTGCTTGATGCCAATTTGGAAGGGCATTCCGAGTTCCTGACTCCCTTGTGTGCCCTCGCACGGCGGATGGAAATCAAGGAATACGACGAATTTTTGGGCAAGCTTACTTCGAGTATTGTAGAGGTCCCCGCAACGGCAACCAGGTTACGAATCATGCGCATGGTCATCCTCTCGGCAACGAGGCAGAGTCACATTGATCTCGTCGCGAAGCATTCGCCCATGATCATGAACAATTGCCTGCAGGTTATGACACAAGTTGCCAGGCAGATCGACACCAGACCCAACTCCATAACAGAAGCATCTTTGTTGATTGTTGAAATGGCGAGCAGAAAGGACATCATGATACTCCGTGAGAGCGATATTGCTCTGGTCCTTGCTCGCATAACATCCGCAATCGCACTTGAAGAAGGCAGGGAATTCAAAACCAATGAGGTACAAATCAAAGCGTATGAGGCTGGTTTCTCGTTGGTTTCCTTCTTCCTCCAAAGATTTTCGAAACAAATGCATTCATGTGTTCCTTCGCTAATAATTTCTTTGACTGCAATGCTACAATTTACGCTGAGAAAATCCTTGTCCGAGCATCACATGCCGAATTGCGGTCAGAAATTTTCGAGGCTGTGCGAGCTGCTGCTCCCGCACGGAGACGTTTACAAAAAACACGTAATTTGTCTCATTTTGCGGTTTGTCAACTCATTGCAAGGCGATATGAATGCCGTGTGCAAGAAAAGTCTGCTGCCTGGTATATACTGTCTTCTAGACATCATTCAGGAACACGAATCGATGCAACTCAATTCGATGCTGGACGAAGAATGCAGGGCTATTCTTCGATCCATCCACGAAGGATACAAAAAGATACACGTTTACAAGGGGCAGTAGAAAATGTTTTAATCGCTTCAATTAATTCAGACTATCGAATTCGATTAGTTTGTTCACACAGTCGTCAACGTCTAGGTCCTCCAGTGCGTCGAACAAACTGCCTGTTGAAGACCCCGGAAGCTTAATTTGAGGGTCAAGACACCACTCCTTGATCCTCGATGCACTTATCCCAGCGTCGAGAAGCTTTTTGCCCAGCGTATCCGACTCCAGGTCGAGACTCAACCAGTTCAGTTTTTCTGCCAAGGCCTCGAAGGGAGAAGCCGATGCATGAACGCCATTGTCTGAATTGTTGGGAATGGAAGAGAGCCCGAGCTCGTTGTATTGTTCCAAAATCGATCGGCGGATGGATTTTGGCGGGGCATTGTTGGGATTGGTAGGGCCTAGAATGTCGTGCCGAAAGGACGACCAAGAAAGATTGTCCGGATCCCATTCTACGACAAAACCGCGGATTCCGTTGTCTTTGCCAACAAATTTCGACCGCATTGTCATAAAGAAGGCGTTGAAAACGTAGAGCTCTGGCTTGTCGTTAACGGATACTTTTCCTGTTGGGAACGAAAGTTGAGACGGGAATGTGTCAGAAGCAGAGCACACAATCAGTAAATAGCATTGGAAGAACGACAATGGTTTGCATTCTGGTTGACGCACCACAATAGAAGCCACCTCCAAATTTCACGGTGGATACTTTGTTCCAAGCTTGATTCAACTCTTCCGGAGTGCACCCGAAACGCTTGCATGCGTCGATTGCATTCGCTGCCCGGTTTTCCTCCAGCACCGCATCCCATTCCTCTCCAAAGGTTTCCCGAAATGTTTCCCGGGGGACAGGTATCTTTTCGGCCGGCAATATGGTCGCCTTTGACGCAATCGAATAGTAATGTTGATCGATGAGACCCTTTTCGTCGATTTCCTCTCCATCGATATCCACTTGGGAAAGAATTTTGATACCAGCACTTGCCAGTTTGTCTACGACCAGATCTTGGACACTCTCTGTGTTTGCGTGGGGTTTGACAAACACAAATGCCGAATTCAGCAACTTTTGTGGCGGAGCGGCAGTAGCTCCGCATGTGTCTGTTGGGACGGGACTCTGTGTTGCTAACGCACAACGACTCATGGCTACCACAATGAAGATCAAATGAAGCAATAGGGAATTCGTAGAATTTGTCCAAGACCCATGTGTCCGTTTATCGGCATCAAGATGAAGAATCGACGTCATTTTCTATGATCCTCCGATAATACCTTGAGATTAGTGCCAAGCCCAAAATGGAATAATGTGCCAGCGGAGCGCTTCACACCTGATGGTTGGTTTCGTTGCCCTCTCGCTACACAAGTCAACGGATGAGAGGATCTACTGCAGCCGACAATGAATCGTCTATTCCGATGGCAGCTTGTTACGGAGTTTGTGTCCGATGTCACATGTCAAACAACGGCAGATAGCAGAGGGCAAGCTCCAGACTGCAGAGTCGGTAACGTCGGTCTATGTTTTACAGTAACCTTACCGTATACCGATATCACTATGAAATCCGAACCAGGGGTCGACCCCTGATCCCAACGTCATCGAGTCACGATCTGAAGATAAGATTGAATATCATCCCTAAAAAACTAAGGTTACCGGTAATTACGGGTGATATTGCACGAATACCGTAGGGGTAAACGTATGTACGTGGACGTATGATATGTACCCTAGAACGTACGGTGGGAGATTGAAGGTGGGATACAAAGATGAATGAATCAGGTGCTCGGAACGCAAATACGACAAACGAAGTCGAAGGGAACGCAGATAGGGTATTTTGAGTGGAAATTTTTTGCTTGGTACGCTAATAGGGTAAAAAACCAAAATGGGGAGAAATCCGGTACGCAAATCTGGTAATTATCATCTGATGATATTTTTTTGTATGTGCTTAACACTGTTTAACAATAGGGCAATATTGCGTATACCATGCACGATACAACACGTGCACCGAAACATGCACGGCAACATACACGATAACATACACGATAACATACACGATAACATACACGGTAACATACACGGTAACATACATACGGTATCAAGCCCCGAATGAATCATCAAAACAACAATCTCTTTCCGTAAGGTTACGATTACAAGGACGTATCAGGTACCAGGTAAGGTAAAGTACCGTAAGTTACTGACAGTACGAGATAACCTTAGTTGATAGCCCAAAAGCACTACGAGTTTCAAAGATTTCGAAGCACCAATACGGTAATCTTAATCTTACGAGTAATTACGGTACAAGTAACCTTACTCGTACTTTCACTTCGTACTTGTAATACACGCTCGTAACGTAAGATTACCGTACGTAAAACGTGCGTAACGGTAGATGAATCAAAAAATGATGAATCTTTTTTACTTGACTCGTACGGTAAACCTTACGTGTAAGACGGTAGAAGTAATTTTGTTAGTGTTTTGATTTTGAAAGAGTCAGTCTCAAGTCTCTGGAAGAAGGGAAGATGCCCAGACATCATGTCAAATATCATCTGGCACAAAAGTGGAAGGGAGTAAGATAATGAGAATAAGAGCTGCTGTGATATGTTAGAAAAAGTGTCATCGATAGCATCTTGATTACATTGTTGTGAAGAGACGGAAAACCAGGTTGTTGTTTTTTCATACCTGAGCATAGGGACTACAGACATTCATAGGTTACTGAGAAAAAAAGTAAATTCGATTTCTAAAACTGTCGTAAATTATTCTTTTCACTACGAACCATCGTGCGTGTACAGAAATTTGTTGAACTACGAGATAAGAATTTTCATCGCCCTAGACACCCCACTGACCGTACTCTCTATTCGGTCCACTTGCCCCAACTCCTGGCGATGGAGAGGCTGTTGAATTGAAATTACTAACCCCCGTGAGACTATCGATGTACCTGTTTGCGTTTTCCCTTGTCATCGAGTAGCACGTATATTGGACACGGTATTTGCGATCAATGCCGTTGCGGTCGGCTAATATCACCTCCATTCCTGGCGGCATTGAACAGTTTTCGTTGCGACCTACTGAGTAAGGCTGGGCTTCGGTGTTGCCGTCCGCTGCGGGTCGCGGAAAAAAATCCGGTGGGGCAGGTGCTTGGACCGTACCACCGCTAGCAAGGGGATTCAGTGCTTCGAAAACACTATTGTGTTGCAAGGCATGTGGAGGCGGGCGGGCTGACTGATCTGCGTGAAATGAACGGTAAGAGATCGAAGTTGTTCCGGGAGGTAGCAATGAAACAGAAGAAACCATCGACTCCGGGGGATGTGTAAGTACGACAGAATTTCCAACTCTCTCCCCAATAGCGACGACCTGAACCGAACGCGGACCCTTCGGGAATCTCATGTCGAAGGTGGAATCTTGAATGGAGGTGGTGGAAGATACAATACTGGATAACACAGGTGTCTGAGACGCTGCTCGTTTGTCTTCTTCTTCGTATTTCTTGGCCTTCCTTTCGTGATAAGCATCCATTTCTTTGCGATAACGCTCGCTATCCTTCTCGGCGAGTTTCTCGTATCCTTTCTTGTCGGTATTGCTGAGATCTCTCCATTTTTTCCCGATTATCTTTCCCAAGCCTTCGAATCCGATTCTCGGGCCGTTACTCTCTTGTTGATTTGCAATGATCTTCGTTCTCTCAGCTTGAAAGTAAAGATTATAAGCACTTAAAGGTCTCTTTGGCATCCCCTTTGGTTTCTTCTTCCTCCTCGAAATTGGAAGGCATTCCGACTTCTTCTTTGTCGACGAATCATTCTTCGATATATCCAACGTCGTTTCGCCATTAGAATATCTGACTTTTCCGGATGATTGACGATGATGGGTTCTCTTGCGACTTTGATGATTTGTTGCTTTTGTGTCAATGGGTAAGGGGTCATACGCAGGAGAAGAATTGCGGTGGTTTCTTGAAGCTATGTGGGAGGGAAGAGGGGGGAAAGGCACCGATTGGGAATTCGTATGATGGACATCTTCTTCCACACCCCCAAACGTTGAAAAGACGTCCATTTCCTTTGTAACAGAAAAAGGATCTACCGGCCAGTCATCAAAATCCATTGTAGGGGTATCAACGGCTTCGTGTGGAGCATTGTTCACTGGTGAAGTGCTGTTGGTGCGAAGTTCGCTCCCAAATGTGAATTCGTTATTCTGGATCATATTCGCCATTCTTAGGTCTTACTGGAAGCCAGGTGTTGATGTCTTGTGCTGTTGTGCCACTTTATGGTTCAAATTTAAATTTTGCCCCACGAAACGCGACTTCTGCGTCGATGATAAAAAAAAGAAGATGGATGAAGTGTCGTCAATTCTGCGCCAACTGCTGCCTGTTTCCTGGTGAGTGCAGGTGTTTTCTTCCCTAGATTCAATTTGAAGATTATTTACAGTATTTGGTGAATGGAATGGATGTATGAGGGAGTAAGATTAGTGTTCGACTCGAGGGCAAGCCTTCTTAAACTTCCCATAAAGCATTTGGATTGTTGCAAAGCGGCTCTTTCATAGGCGATTTCATAAGTAAAATCTGATTGTTAAGTGTAAAAGTAGGAATATTGTTCTTCGACAGCGTAGAATCTTAATAGATTGCATGAATTTTCAAACTTCATCGACGAAAAAGAATAGCAATCAGATTTTGTACTTATTGGACTTCTCGTGTGCGACAAAGGGTTTTGCAAATGATTACACAAGCATTTTTTTGCGACTCTTGTTGCACACTTCAAGCGCATGCCCTCACACAAATAACAATTCCTCCACTGTTCCAGATGTTCCGTTACTGTACGTGTAGAAGAAAATGAGAAGTCGATGAATCTAATTAGGAAACCGATTGATTTCTGAACGTGTACTCCATAATTAAAACAGAGTAAGCCCTTCAAAAATTAGGAAGGGGTTGGAAACTGCCGCACCGTAAGACTTACTCAAACAAGAATTGAGGATGATACCGGTAAACATTCCGAGCACCAATACTTGGTCGTGCAAATAGAGGTAATTACCGTACGGTAGGAGTTGATCCTGATGACTAGATGCAGCAGCTCAATCTTACTGTAGCGTATGCAACGTAGCGGTAGTTGCATGAAGGGCTGATTCTTTTGTGTTAACATAATACAAAGCTGAACAACCACTGTCAAAGCTTTGAAACCTAAAGGAGGATGAATGATACGTACTACCGAACTCTGTATCTACTTATCAATTTTGCTTTCCATTTCTGTTGGATCTACGGATGAGTACTGTATCATGGAATGTATCCTATACAGCACTTCATTGGGTTTGGTAATGTTTTCCTACAACAGGTTAACTGTTAAATGACGATACTGCTGTATGTATTGCTACTTGTTTACTTTGTAATCTATTTTCTTTTGCTGGGGTCATTCATGCTAATAGTACTACTAGCACTATGACCTCAAAATTACAACTACTACTAGTAGCTAGGTACTATCAGACAATCACCATAGCTATGGTGCTGCAGAAAATACTATGGTGGAGACTGGAGAGTGTGCTAGGTCCTGTTGCAAGGGTCTGTGCCAATACAGTGGTCACTTGACAGTGTACATAACAGCACACTTACTAACAGCATACAGTAACAAGGAATTTATATGAGCTTGCTTTGAGCTACTCAAATAGCCTCTCTCAGATCACGCAAGAGCAGTATCCAGCCTTGCTTGGGTCGTACAAGATAACAAATGAAGCTGGTCAACATCTGAACTCATGGAATTACACCAATATTGTTTAGTTTCACACCCTCAAATTTTATGATTGCTCCGGTATTATTTTATGATTGGCACACTAGCAAGTAATTATGATCAGACACGGGATTCTGAAATGAGGAAAAACTCAATTTGTTTCTGAACTTGGTACTGTCCTTGTTTCTACGGACAGAAATATTTATACCTGAGCCTCAAAGCTCGATGAAAATCTGCAATTCAGGATCCGTACCGAGTTCCCAAAAGTCAACAACATTCACCATCTGAATAATTCTGTTGTATCCTCTCAATAGTACTGAATACATCCATCCTATTGAATATTTGATACTTTGACAGCAAGGAAAATACCTCTTCTTGGAGGACATTGACTGAAATTTGAGGTCATCACACATTAGCCAACCATTTGAATGGAAATGCTGCTCCCTGTGATGCGGGGCAGTCAAATGATCTCTGCTACACTACTTATTGGTAATGGACAAAACTCTCCAACTGCTGACGTTTTGAATGTAGGTTGCAAGCCTTTATTCAAAACTAGATATGATGCAACCATTTTGTTTCTCTTCTTGACAAAGAGAGCACATCAGTTGTGCGTAGTACTATTATTTATTTGTGCTGGGCACTGAGTGCTGGTTCCAGACGAGCTTTCAGAGTGAAGATGTCAATTCTATTGATTTGAAATTTCATTGCAAGAGTTTCATGACTGGTGTAGCAGTGACGACATTGTTTTGCTTTTTTGAGAACAAAAGTACAGAAACAAGGTGATTCAAGCAAAGTGTGTGTTTTTTCCCCATAACCACGAATTATTAATTTAAAAAAAGTAACGATAAAGTCGAACTTTAACTATGCGTTTGGACTGTTGATTGATTCCAATACAGAAATACTACTCTGAGCACTTGATCTTCGACTTTTCCTTGATGTCTTCACAAGTAACGGAGGGTTTTCTTTATCTTCCACGAGAATCCTATCATGAGTTGTTTCATGCCCTGTGCTCACAGGAACACGTTCACAGCCATTTGATGCCTCAGTAACAGTTTCATCGTCACTGTACGAACCATCAAATATTGCATCATCAATTTTATTTTCGTCTTCATCATTAATGTTGTCTTCGTATCCTTGAACCCTAGAGAGCAAGTCGATCAGAGGGTTCAAAGCTTTCAGGCTTGCGGCGTCCTCTAGAAAGCAAAGTTCTTCCATATAGTCCTTGAGCTTTCCAAGTCGTTCTTTTTCATGGTTCTTAATCTTGATATCTAGATTTCCCAAAAATTTGCACAACGATCTCAACTGTGTTACACTAAGTTCCTTTTCATTCTTGGTCAAAAACCGTGCTACCTGAAGACTTGCCGACAACGCTGTATCAAAATTTACTGTCGCGGATTCACCAGCAGTTTCAGTAGAAGTACTATTTTCACACCCAGGTCCATCGCCAATCGCAACGGAGTATACATAATCGACTATGTTGACCAATGGAAATGCAGCAGCGCGTTTCTTTGATTTCTTGACCGTCGAACCGGTCAGAGCCAACTCAAGCGCTTTCTCAGTGGAGTCGAGAAGTTTCCTCCTACATTCACTTGACTTCAGACAGAAAGCAGGGAAGAACAGACTGAAAAGCTGTTGCAATCTTAAAGGAGAACCAACATCTTTGACGTCAACATCCTCGTCGGTGGGCTCACTTTGTCGGCCGTACTTGTTCGGATCTAAAAATGAGACCAGTAGGAAAGCAAGGACGCTGCTATCCGATATTTGAGCCGAAAATAACAATTTCGTGGCTACTTCTGCAGCAACTGTTGCTATCGTTGTGTTTTTGTGCTGCATCATTTCTTGTACAATCTCAAGTAAACACAAACTGTCTCCAGTACTTGAGTAGTTGGATGGCTGTAGAATATCCGAAAACAAGAGAGCCCAATCGCATAGACCTAGAAGAGCTTGTGCTCTACATTGGATCGCTTCTTCTTCGTTTGCTGCAATTCCCAGAAGAATTGGTTTGAATTCAGAAAGGATTGTAGCTGGACTCGAAAATAGACCCAATTTCCCAAAGCAGCATATACCGATTTCACGAACTATTCGATTGGAGTTGGTCACTGCGGAGAGAATAATTTTCGTCATTAGGTCGAAAAGATCATGGGTTGAAAGACTCGAGGGAGAATTTTCCAACACAACTGAGAAAATAAATAGGACACGTGTATGGCCCGTATCATCGCCATCACCCAAACTAGCTGACGATGTTAAGTTAGCTAGAATCAGTGAAATAGCATTGAAAAAATCAAATTCATTCTCATGAGTAGCCCGAAGAGCCTCCACACATTCTTCAACGAGGTCATCAGGCGTTTCCGCGTTGGCTAAAATGTGATTCATAACATTTGCAAAATGACGGCGGCTCCCCTCTTCTTGAAGGCCAGCAATCTTGGCAAGCTGAAGAAGCTGAAGGCAGACGAAACATTCCTGGTCCATGCATTCCTCGTCGTCTTCCTGGATGGATTCCACAAAGCGGTCCAAATGTTTCTGAAACAAGTCACACAAAGTTGGAATATCCGGGGTTATTTTCGTGACGAAATCCTCCTTTTGTGCAACTGTAAGGTCAGGAGATTCTTTGGCGGTCGAGCATGCCATTCGTGTATAAAACAGCTGATATTCATCGAACATCACGCTTGGATCTTGGAACTTAATCATAGATTGTTCTAAGTTTGAACAGAAAGATCTGATTTCCGGTTCGCTCAATTCTTGAAGAATCATGTTACTCCTTGCACTGCCACAAGTACGTGCCGTGTTTAACACAATTTTGAGTACCTTTTCACACTCCTCTTCGTAAGTTGTTACATCCATGAAGCGCATTAATTCAACAGGACAAAACTGTGCGGCTTTCATCCATTTTGTGCAGATCAATTTAGTGGTAGCTAAGTTGGTGCTGTCACATCGTTCTGTCAGACCATGTCGAACAACGTCGCGAAAGTGTTCTTCAGTCATAATTTCCCGTTTTCTCGGATCCACCTTGTGATGCAAAACATCAATCGCTGCAACTCTGACCTTCTCTTTGACATCGTGAATTCGAGCGACGACATGATCTAGTATTTCAGCAGAATCTATCGGTACAGCTTGTACAGCTTCAGCACGGTTCACAACTGATGGGTCATGCCACATAGACCAAAGAAGAGCTTCGAGAAGTGAAGTGCCAGCGGCATCTTCCGTTTCCGTAGAGCCCAACCATATCCCGGCTGCATGAATCGCGCTTTTACGAACTGCTTGACTCTTGTCGGTTAATCGCGGCAATAGCAACTTTTCGATCGCAGCAAAACCTTCTTTGAAACATCCTAGTTCTTCACTCGACTTGCTTTTCTTTTTGCGACGAGTCAAAGCTGTGCCAAGTTGAGAAGCAGCGCATCCTAGCATGATGCAAGCACGACTTCGGACCTTATCAGGGAGGACAGCTGAAAAAAGTTGCACTCGGTCCAATATGTCGTTGATGGCCTCTTCGGTTTTTGATGATAGACTGCATGCAATGGCAAAAATCAAATGGAACACTCGCACTACTGCAACTTTGTTCTCCGACTTCATCTCCATAGCCAGGGCCGCGTCGGTGTATTTGATCAGTAACGGGATCAAAAAAGTAGAAGCGACGATGGAGGATTGTTTCATGTCATCTTCGTCTTCATCGAGTACATTTTTATCAAGCCCATCATTAAGAACAAGAACCTGAACATGTTTCGCGATGCTCGATGCTATTCGACTTGATGCAGCAATATCTGAACCCAAATCGTCCTCGACCAGCTGAAAGGCCTCGAATTGCTGCTGAACATAATCGCTAATCCTCTCTTCGATACTCATAGTGCTTTCTCTAGATTACTCTGCATAGAAAATTCAAGTACAGTAATGATAATAGTAAAACAGAACGAGCAAGCAACAACAAGGACAGAATGAATCGACAGAAAAGCGTTTCTCTAATTTCGACGTCGGAAAGGGCATCGGTTCCGTGTCTGATGCTCGAGGGGAGATCGGATCGATCGTAACTCCAATAAATTTGAATTTCGAGCGGGACCGACCGGAACGGGTTCGACGGTTATGCGCGCGGCGAACAATCGCCTGCCATGTAATTTTGACCCGTTTCCAGAAAATTGCAGTAAGATTAACCTTACTGTACGAGTAATTCTATTCAATCACCAATAGTAATTGTACATCTGTAAGTTTTGAGTAAGCCTTACTGCTAATCTCTTACTATTTTTGCAAACAATACTACAGTATTTATTTTAAGTACTGTTCTATTCAACAATAGAATGATAATAGACACAAAATTCAATAAGACTTTGACAAAAACAAATGTCATCAACTGCATGAAAGCTGAAGATTAAAAAGACAAGTGTGGATAATTTTTTACGTTGAGAATGTCATAATCTGAGTGTGCCCTCATTCCCAGAACCACAACGAGAAACTCAATAAGTCGATGAGAATAGGAACTGCTGCAATCACAGAGAGATGACCTGGCCAAATCGAAGTCAATTTCTAAAGCAGAAGGTTTCAAAGGCATTCGCAACATACATCGAACTAAAGTGAACAGAAGTCTATTGGATGGAAAGCGCTATGTGCTACCTAGAACAGGATTCATACACCGGACGGGTTCCACAACTAACCTACGCTGAGTCGACGATTGCACTCTTACACGCCCGAGGATGTCGATAGAAGAGAAGCAGCCATGCATTCTTTCCCATGTGGCATGCTACTATCGACCGCACGAGAAGAAGAGGAGCATCGATTTTCTATCTTTGTGTTTCGATATTTTAACCAAGCATAAGTAACGAACTCTAAGCTGGAGTGCGATCTACGGTTTCCAATCCCCGCAAGAGCTCCGATTCATCAATGGAATCCCCGGCTTCGTCCATCCACCATTCCAAAATGTCGAGAGGGTCACTTATCCCTCCCAGCTCTACTTCGTCGGCAAATTGGGTTTTTTCGTAGTGAATTGGATTTTCGACAACTCCCATCCCAAAATAAAACAGGTCCGGAAGCCACGTGGCTACCATGCCTGGAACAAATAGTTCGTTCGACGTCACATCGATCCGTGCCAACACTAGCTTGTCAGACCATCCCAGGTAATCGATCAGTTGTCCCAACGAATTCCAAATCGTGTTGAAGCGCTTGCAATGCCCACAAGTTGGAGCATATAACTGTACTAGCACGTGTTTGTTTCGATTCGCGTCCAGGAAACCCGGCAAGGAGTTTGCGGTGAGCAAAGAAATGAAATGCTTGTTGGTGGGAACCGTTTGGTCGTCGTATTTTTTGCTGTACGGGCCACTCTTTCGCTCGGGTTTGGTTCGACCGTGGACGAAGTCGTTTAGAAATCGGCCGATTGAATTCCGGGTAATGGGAGGATCAAAGTAGTGTCGTTCGATGCCCGTGCCATCGTTGCGTCGATGGGTCACAAGGAGCGTTGGCAAAACCGAGGAAAAATTGGAGTCATCCATTTCAACGGGTGATCGGTGCAGATCGCTCGCGACGTCGTCACAGAAGTGGTCGTTTACGTGCGCACCGCTGTCGTATTGCTTCTGCATGCGATGGTTGCACACAGTGGCTCGTATCTTTTCCGTGGCTTTCTGGTCTAATTGGGAATAAATATCAATACCAAAAGTGTTTAGAACGCGAACTTCGGTGCTCTGACAAGCAACATTGGTCGACAATGGAAGACGCGGCACGGGCAATGTTAGAAAAAAAGCAGCAATGCGCACAGGAAGCGAATCGACAAAGGCAAAGACACTGGCATCGACGCAATACAACGCAATACAACGCAATACAACACAACACACAAACACAACGCACCGGTACCACCAAGCACACAATCGCCAAATCCCGACGATCGTCGTATTCCACTTGTTCACGTCGCAATTTGTGACATTCCTCTCGAAATATTCGAACAGCGTCCCGGGTCATTGGTGCGCTGGTTGGATCGTGCAAATCCACAAAGAGAACGGCGTGGCGAAGGTACCGTTGGTGGAAGGCAATGGGTGCCGTCATGCGACGGTCAAACCACAAGAGATCCGGTCGGAGAAGGAAACTCAGCTCGTCCGTCACATCCAGCGAGCGGTCGACGTCTCTGCCGTTGTGGAGCAGCGCGTCGTCGCCCGGTCGGACATCCCAGATTCGAATGCGGCCGTCGTCGTCGTCGTCGTCGTCCTCGTCCTCGTCGTTTTGTCGGTCCTCAGGGTCTCCCCCCGCGCTGCAAAAGGAGGCAAAACCCTCCAAGTTCTCGCTCTCGGCGATGCCCGGTTCCAGGATCGAAAACAGCACGTCCCGTCGCGCTCCGATGAGTTTCACAGCCTTATCAAATTCTTGATAGACTTCCCGATTGGTGGGCAGCATTGCGTTCGAGCTCGGAGTTGCGGTTCCCCTTCTCCTACACTGAACCACGACGCGAAACGGCTCCCCCCCCAAGGGCTGCAGCCGCGTTCCTTCCTTGTCCTCTTTGGAATCCCTCGGGTCTGGCTCGTTCTCGGCAGCGCCCATGCTTACTCCGGAATCATCGTCCATGAGGTATCGAATCCATCGATCGTCCTCCTCGGACAAGTCCGGATCCAGCGGAAGCGGAGACCGCTGCAAGATGGGCCCGTCTCTCTCGTTCCGAACGATGTTTTGCAGGTGCTCCAAGGACCGCACCCTGATCGAGGTCAAGGGCTGCATGCTGCCGTAATTGTTGTTGTTTAGTTGCGGTGTTCCCGGGAATTGCGAGGGCGGTCTCAGCAGCAGGCGTGTCAGGTAATGGTTCAGCCCATTGACCAGCTCGGGAGTGGAGTTCGACAGTCCCCGATATACTTCCATGGAAGTGAGGACGTTCGCTGCGTGCACGAGCGGTTCTGTTTCCGTCGCTTCTTCCTCGTCCCAGAGGAAGAACAACGAGGGAAGCCGGGAGATCCCGATGCGACCGACAACGTGCGCGTTCATTTCGTTGCCGTCGCCATCGATCGGCATCGGCGCAAAGCCGATTTCCGGACGGTCGCCGCGACCGTTTTCGTCGCGGTAGCTGTCGTAACGAATCTTCGGAATGGCGTCGTCACGGAGCTTGCGCAACAGCTCCGTGCTTTGGTCGCACGATTCACGGTAGGCGAGAACGATCCAGATTCGATTCCGGTTTCGATCGCTCGAGAGCAATTCGACAATGTTGGGTGTGGGATCGACGATTCGCACCGATGTCGACGCGTCTTCTTCCATGGAACGTTCGGTTCCGAAATCGCTCCGTGCCTCGTCTCGTTCCGATCGAGCGGGCGTGTCGTCACCGTCGCTGTTGTAGTCGAGGTTACTCGTATCTGTTGTTGGATCAATGTCGTGTTTACGGAAGGACTGGTCGCTCTTCACCGGGCTCACGGATGAAGAAAAAAGGACAGCGGTCATCGTCAACAAAAGAAACGCAGACAGCCTTGGTCGGGGTCGCCGCCGCTGCCTTCGTGAAGACAACGACAAGGACGAGGTCGCCACGGATGCTGACGGAAATTTCATCGCCTGGTCTCTCTCCTCCGCGTCGGCCCAAAACATTGGTTTTGCTGCCTCTTTGTGCGAAGAAAAGGTGCTGGATCTTTGGCAGAATATAATCACCGCCAAATGCTCTTTGTTACAATAATATTGTCATCGTTCAATTGCTTTTTTTATCAACTCAAAACAACTCTTCAGAGATGGTTGCTGGAGGGTGACTTTTTGGGAACACACCTTATCCTTCGGACATCCGATACGGTACAGGAAGGCACCGTAAACAAACAAAACTAAGAACGAAGTAATCTTACGTACTACGAGTACGAGTACGAGTACGAGTACGAGTAATTAAGGTTACCCTGTAGTACAACGACTACGTGTACGAACTTCCATGAAATGCGATGATATAACCTGTAACAGTCCTGTAGTAGACATAAGCCCAACTATTGTGTGAGGTATTGTGTTCTGTGTTCTCGTTCTAAGGAAGGTAAACAATAAACGACAGACGAACAGAAGAAAAATATCTACTGAACTGTACGTTACCTACCGGTACCGTACTACGTACATGACAGAAGATTTTGCAGAAAGACGGTGTGTCCTAGGTACTTTTATCAACAACAACAACAACAACAACATTCACCATAGTGGTTATCATTGGTGACTTTTTTCATTGGTTTAATGGACAAATGCAGTAAGCAACCTACAATTGTTTTCCCTTATTTCCATATCTTGGTCTACTACCCAGAGAGGACACCATCAATCATCAATCCCAAGATGAGTTTCTTGCTTACTGCGGAGCCCAACCCAAACTGTTTTATGAACAACGCATCCATTGATGGAGAGCCAGTGCCGTTCCTTGCCACCAATTTTGCGAGTCCACCCATGTCATTGCCTATGGGTGGGTGCTTGTAATTGGTGTTAAGTTTTTTCTTTGATCACGAGTGTCTTCGAATAGCACACAATACGATGAACCAAAAATTGTAGGCTAAAAAAAATAATGTTGTGTGGAACCATAAGCTCCGATAGTGGGGACTAAAGTTACAACTCGTTGCTCTCTGTTACTAAGAGGGTATCAATACGATGTATGCAATGATTAGTATATCATGTCAGATTTTCCAGTGGAGTACACACCAGTTTAGTAGGTTTAATGAGTGAAATATTCTTTCCAGCAAGCCTTGTATTATTATTTGAAAACTTCCGTATCCCAATTCATTAGTATCATACGATATATTTAGATGTAGTTCAAGCAAGAATTCCAAGTTCATTCAGCATGTCACTGCCACATAGTTATGACGAGGTCGTAAAAAATCCAATCAACTTTTGCAATAGCCGCATTTGCACCACGGCGGCGACAACTTTCATCAAGATTTGGGTCTGTAAAAATGACTTGAGCTTTCCCCAGAAGTTCTGCTGCGCGACAGCCAACTGTATCTGCGTTTCTGACTTTATGACTGCTTTCTGGGACGGGTCCGAAATGGCCACGTCTCCAATGAATGCGATGTAAGACTTTCTTAGCTTCCATAACAATGCTGCGAACGGGATCGAGACAGTCAGGTCCAAAAGTTCAAGAATTCCATCTTTCCTTGGTTTTGTGAAAGCGATCGCGGGGATCATAAAAGAATCCAGCAAGAATGCGGATATACCAAGGGACATTGCCCGCACTGCCACTCGCCCAAGGCGCGCTATGCGTTGTGTCGGATCTTCGTTGAACCTTGTAGATCCTACTGCGGATGTCCTTTCAACAATCAGATTCTGCGTCTCTTTTGCGGATAATTTGACCGAAATCACACCTACCACACCATACAACACGTTGAGAACCAGACGTATATTTGGGAGCGAATTGTGCCACGCAGATACAACTTCCTCCAGTGTTAAGAGTGCCACCATGAAAGCGAGTCGACGCCAGATTCCAGTCATACTTGTCATCACGTTTTCCATCAATTTATAGAGTTCCGTCACGGTTTCGGCCTTATCCTTGTACATCTTCGACACCCTCCACATATTAAAGCTAAAACTGACTTTCCAAAGTGTTGTGAGGGGCAAAACCCACTTTCCTGCAGCGACCCCAGCAAAAAGTTTGGATCCATCAACGGTGAAATCAACAACCGCGGAGAGAGCTGTGATTTTTGCACACTTTTCCATTATATCGTTAGCCTTCGCTCTCTCCTCGGCTGGAGAAGTGATGCTATCATCACCACCCCGTAGAAAGGTGGTGCTTTTCTTCTGTCGCTTCGTGACATATTGAACGGGGGAGGACGATGGAATAATGGGATGAGTCGGATTGGATAGATCCAAACAATGATACTGCTTCGACGTAAGAAAGCTCTCTGCGGTAGTTGAGGTTGATGAGACGATGGAGAACAGCAACAACCAGGAAGGGCGCTTCAGAATTCTTATGTGATTACCATCATTTGGTAAGGTTCTCGGACGTTCACCCATTGTCTACACCAACAACACAACGAAATTTGATGGGTTGCGAAAACTGTAATACCGGTAGGCACAAGAAAGTGAAAAAAGATACTGATTTTACGGTTTCAAAAATTCTGTTCGACGAAAGATTGTGAGTTTGTGCGAGGTAAGATCTTATCGAATACGAGAAGCTTACTCGTACCTAACAACTTGTAAGTCGTAACCTTATTACAGCACCTAGTAAGGTTACTTCAACTTTTTTCGCGAGCGATCACTCCATTGCAGGATAAGAGAAACCATGACTGATTGTCTCTCAATCTCTATCAAAAGAAAAAATCAAACGTGTAGTACAATTATCTACTACTATCTACTACTATTATCTTCTGTACAGAAGATAAGTTACTCGTACATCAGTAATTGGAGTTTGAGAGCATCCAGGGCACTCTCAAAAGGTGCAAGCTACTAGCTACCAATCTATCAATTAATATAGAAAACCAGATCTTTCACAGGAATACATGTAATTCAAATTTAAAAAACATTAGTTGCCACTGCCTGAACGGGAAAAAATTTGGAGGGACAGGGGAACCACCAAGAGCGATTTCTCTCTATTGACTGAAACTGTGCCATCGATCACAAGAAACTACCTCATCCAGTTCAAAACAACCAATTAGTTTTATAAAATATTCTTTTAGAGAGAAATCCAGATGCCAAAGAAAGACCACACAACGACTTTATCATTGTGTCGTGGTCTCGCTTTCACTGCTTATATCTCTGTGCTATGTTGGTACGAACGATGGGTCTAGAACCCGTGTAGTAGAGTGGTGGTAGTAACGATGATAACGGCTCTTTCATTGCACAGCTTAAATCTGTTCTATTCTCAAGATGCATTACCTGTAGTCCTACAGCTGATGACGAAGTAACTGGTTCTTCTCTAAATTGTTGCAACTAGTAGTACTTGCAATGAATTGTTTGGCATCGGTCACGTTGCTGGTGTGACTGGTAGTCATATTCATCGACATAACGTAGTGGCGATGTGTACATTGCCAATTTTTGTTCACTCTGAAAACGATTTCCCAATGAGTGACCCAGGAAATGGACGGAAAGTTGGGACGTCGAAACAATGGCCCCTTCCCATCCACTCCCTTCTCTTCGACTGAAACCCAGTAAGATGTGTGTGCGTGTGTATAGATGTCATCGAGTGTGCTTTTCGTCAACCATCAGCATATTTTTCGGTCTTCAGAACCAGCTCTTCTTCACCTCGACCTTTCCGGATTCAGATCCCTTTGGAACCTTCTTGAATCGGAACTTGGGCGCGCCACATGGCGGGCACTTGTACTTGCTGTCATCCAGTGCGGCCCAGGCTTTGGGGCCTTTGGTGAATACGTATCCACAATCTTTGCACACGTAGTCTCCCGGACTTCCATCATCCTTGGGCTTTCCAAAGAAATACAACTCGGTCGTAGACGACGAAACTACCGCCGAACGACTGATACTAACAGGAGCGAAAGCCAGGGATGTTTGCGGCATCAAAAGTGCTCCGAAGAACACGGAAAGAAGGCAAAGGAGGATGCTGGACTTCATTGTCGTTGAAATAGACGGTAAACGGAAATCTCTTGCTAATCGTGACACTTGCGAGTTATGCGATGTTGTGGTCGTTCGTTCACTGTAGGAAACTCGCGAAGGCGGAAATGCCGGTAAGGTTACCATACTTCTCAATCACCCACCATCACCAATCACCAAGAACCAACACCGATCAAAATTGAAAACAGAACACCGTCATCGATGATCAATACGTACGATACCAATAACAGTAAACCTTACCGGAAGAGAGAGAGAGCAATGGAAAAAAGTGAGCGCGAAGGAACACGTCACACAGTTGTGTCAATGCGTAAAAAACAAAAAAAAAGCACACTGCGACCAGACTACGTAATCTTACCGTTCGAGTTTGTACCTGTACGTGATGAATCAGCCGAGTTGCATTAGTACCTTTTGGGGGATATCAGGGCGATTGTTCTCCCCGCAGAGAGACAAAAGAGGTCTCTCTCAAAACTCAGAACATTACGAAAAAATATTTTCCCGGAGGATCTACATATCTTCACGTTCTTCGTGGAATATCACATATTTTCGAAACATTCCACATTCCACCGCCTTGGCATTCTTTCTCTCTTTCTCAGAAGACAAACAACGAAAAGATATACCGGGGTACTCGTACCGTACTCGAACGGAGTAAGCTTACTTCATAGCACTTCGATCCACCAATATTCTGTTTTCACTACGCTGTCTAATACCCTGACATGAGCATAGCATCGAAATCATCGCTTCGTCTTGCTCGCCGTTTGGCAGCGCCGACATCGTCGCTACGTTTCATCCATGAATCGAGAGCAGCGGTGGGAGGCACGACCGTGGACGACAAGAGCCGTAGTCAGAGCTGCCATCATTCCCGTCGGCGTTTTTCCACCGCTGCAAGCGACAAAAATAACACAGCGATAGATAGCGAGAGACAACAAGAAACAACCCTATTGGAACGGAGCAGCAAAAATGTTTTCCAACGAATGTTCGAAAAGTATTCCATGTCGAAACAGACCGGTCGAATTTTGATGGCGGAATCTCTGTTTCAAGCCGCTACCACCCAAGCCAGCGATCCGTAAGTACACAGCCATGGGAAGGACATTCTTCCTGTCAACAAGAGTTATATGGTGATTTACGTGTGTCGTACCGGAAGTTTTCCCTCGAAAGCTTTCCCTATTCGAAGCCTGACCACAAACCGCAACTATTGCTTCCTGCATTTTCACATGGTATCGATTCGAAACTTTTCTCCAATGTTAGCCGTTGGTATGGCCCCGGTCGCATCGGGCGCGACTTCCGTTCCTATCAAGCCATTTTGACGATGCATATTTGGTTCCTTCATAGGCGTCTCATATCGGATGAAGTGGATCCGCACACTGCCGCGCTCATCCAGGAAGAGCTGTTCGATATTCTGTGGATTGACACGTCAAATCGGATGCGAGCGCATGGTGTGAACGAAATGCTTATCAATAAGAACCTGAAGAAGGTACAACAGTACTCATTCATGCACATGTTTCACTACGATCATTGTTACACTGGTGATTTGCTGGAAAACCCCTCCGATCGGTTGGAAGCTTTGAAAATGACAATCAAAACCCATATTTTATTGTTGCCTTCTCTGACGGATGAAACCGGTGACGAGAACGATGAAAGCGTTGACGAAGAAGCTCTGCAAAAGCATGTTGAACACGACGATCAGGCAGAGCGCATCGCGTGGTACGTAGAGACTCAATTTCAAAACATCATCCACGATCTCCCCGAATCGTTTTTCGAAAAGGCTCGCATTGCATGGGTCGATCTACCGTCGTTTGATCACATGATCGATGGCAACACCGGAAAGGAATTACCGAGCCTACCTACCGATCCCGAAGACTTGCTTCCAAGGAATTGGACCAAATCCATCGCAAATGATGGCACGTATTATTATTGGAATCTAGACACCCGCCAGGCTCAATGGGATCGACCGTAATCAATATTGAATGCAAAGTCGTTGCATTTGTTCTATTAATATTGTATTTCATTTCTTCTTCTAAAAATGTCAACGAAAATTTATCAAAAGTTTCGGAGTGTCACTTTTCTACCTACTATCAGCTACTGCACTTTTGATTGCTTCGTAGTTCTTCAGCTTGTCGGGAATGTAGTGCTTTTCGAATACCAAAGGGAATGGCGTGTCGTACCCACACACGCGTCGAATGGGAGTCTCCAAAGAATAGAAACATTCTCTCTGCAGAGTTGCAACAACTTCGGCACCAAATCCAGACGATACTGGCGCTTCGTGTGAGACTACCAACTTCCCTGTTTTCCTGACACTTTCTGCGACACAGTCGACATCCCATGGTACAATGGTCTGTAAATCGATCAATTCGCACGAGATTCCATCTTTTTCCATGGCCAAATCGCATGCTTCTTCCAAAACTCGAAGATGGCCACCCCAACCGAGAACGGTGATATCCGTTCCTCGACGCATTACCTCTGCTTTGCCAAGCTCAACTTCGTAGTCGTCCACGGGTACGTCCTCAACAGCTGCACGATAGAGGGCTTTTGGTTCGAGGAACACAACTGGGTCTTTCGATCGAATCGATGCCAGCAACAGTCCCTTTGAATCGGAATATCACACCGACGATTGAAGTTATGTGAGCGAGAAAGGAGAGTGTGTTATATATATTTCATAAGAGACGACAAAATCGAAGATGAACAATTACCTTTGCTGCCCTCGGTCCTCTCGGCATTACTACCGCAATGCCAGGAATGTGCGCTAGAAATGCCTCGGGAGATTGGGAATGGTAGTGCCCACCTTGAATGGTTTCGTAGAATCGACTATGGTAAGAAAGTACTGTAGACGTGAAGGGATTCAATGAAGTAGATCTCTGCAATGCTTTGGAGAAACTTACCGTGCCCAACAGCTCCGCATGGGCTTCGTAAAGTCACGCCTCCGCAGTTCCACTGATTACCTGATCGATACCGAAATTTCGACATCTCGTTCACAATCTAACAACAATTTTGATTTCGTTGTAGAGTATCAGAAAAAAATGCATGAGCCTGAAGTTCATTGCTCCGGCCATCAATTCAAAGTCGCAATACACGATTGCCAATCTCTTTCGATTACGTACTTGGTCAAATGCTTAGAAATTTAGTTCGACGGAAAGAAACGATTGAATCCAATCATCGCATTAGAAAAAGAATTGAATATGGAGAGACTGCGGGGTCGCGACATGTTTCAATGACAACGAGTCAGCGTACTCGAGTAAAAGCCATCACTGAAGCAGAGTGAACAGACTCTTACCTGGAAATATATAATCTGCGAATTGAATTTCTCCGATTGCCGTTCCTCCAGACATACTTGAGTAGCCAATCGCGAGACCTTTTCGTTGATTCACGAGAGGGAAGCACAAAAAACTTGTTGAGTATGAAATCACCGATGAAACCCAAAACGGTCAGTAAGAAAAGTCCAACAGCGCACCTGCGATTCCGTTCTCGGATAGTGGTGTGTTAAACACTCTGTCTGCACCAAATTTGTCTTGTAGTCCTTGTGTGCATCGAAATACTCCACCAAAAGCCACATCTTTGGGTCGTCAAAAAACGGGAATGAGTAATTGAGAAACATGTCAACTCGAAAGCAAAGGACAAGAAAATATGTACCACATACCTTCTCCGAAAAGGATACAGCTTGGATCCGACTCCAGTGCTATAGAAAGTGCGTTGTTGATAGCGGTGAACAGATTCATTCGCTCCGTCACCGGACCTTCTACTATTTCCGATGCTGCATTTCTTGTATCCAAGGCGGTCGAAAAAGATGACCTGGCAGCGATTTCGTGATACCTAGATCTGCCATTTCGTGAGAAACCAAAAACTCGATTCGTACCGAAGGCAGCAGCTCGCTCAAACAATCTCGCAGATTTTGCTGTCGCGTTCATGATTGCAATGGTGTGGTCTCAATAAGATAAAGAGAGATGCAGATTCCAAGTGGTCAGGGTCGATTAGATTCCCAGTTCTTTCTTCTCGTCGCCTGGTGACAACACAAGTCGAAGACAAAACGCCTGTTCTGTAGTTTTGTGATGAGAACTGAGGCCATCGCAAAGAATTCGCGTGTCCGATGTCACCATTTCAATCGTGGCAGGGTATATAGCAGTCCATTGAGTCAAATCGATGTATGGAATATGGAAATACGTACGGTAAGGTTTACGATTAGTAATACAGCTGCATTCTCAATTTTCATTGGATAATAAATGATCGAAGAAGTAGGAGTTGTGATAGTGGACGGACTCGTCTGAACTGAAATATTGCAGTGCTGGAATATTTCTTTCTCCACAATACGGCTCTGTAGCAAGCTACTCCTGTAGGTACAACCAAGAACTTCATTGATTCTGAGAAGTGGTGGAAAGCAAATACAAAGTTAATGATCCAATCATCTCTCAAAGTCGAGGCCTCATTGTATTGAAGAGAAGGGCAACAAAGCATGTTACATTGCACTAGATTACATACAAAGCATCATGTTACTAGTACCTTGCATTAGATTGCAGAAGTTGTGACAGCAACAGCCATCCCTCAGTTGTTCTTCTACCTACCAATGCACTGAGTTCTACACAGACTGGGGCATGACAGTTGTTGCTTAGGAATTCCATAGTATGACAGACCTGCACTCAGAATAATTGAAAAAATCGCATTGTACCTTCTGCTCATTTTCCTTACCCCCCATTGTGAGCAACAAAACCATTATTACAACTGTGTGCACACTGTGCTGCTACTGCCTCTAGTGGAGATCTTTCAAGTTATGCAGGTTACTAGTTCTTCCTTTGGGTTGTTTTTTGGGTCCTGGATGATAGTCATGTAATTAGATTCACAGGACTAATAGTACTACTAGTACTAGTTGCATATTTGGGTGCACATCTTTGGAGCTCACTTTGCCATACCCCGGGTCTACTAGTAATTAGAATAGTAGTGATATGCAAATTGTGAGCTCTATTGGTTAGTCTATTTGCTACAGTTCTAAGAGCCTTCCGAATCAGCGATTCTGTCGACTCGCCGATTGTTTTTATCCTTATCCCTAATCCAGTCCCGAGTAGACTCGTGACTGTATTCCGGTGCACGGCACACTTGTCCTCAATCCTGATGTCATCACAATCCTGTTCGTCTCTCAAAATATGAAAGTGAGCTAGTAGTACTACTGTTACTAGTTGACTACTACTACTACTACTAGTAGCACTATCCATCTGGTGGTGTTTGGATTCAAAATCAATCAAGCAAGAAGAATTTTTTCAATCTTGCGGTGATGGTGGTTAGTACTACGAATACTACTACAACGAGCGCCATTCTTGGCCTACTAACTACACAGCATGACTCGTTTTTGAGGTATTTGATGGTTAGAAAGTGGAATCTAATCTTGTTGAAAACATAGGTCGTAAAATTCCCGATACGAATTATCCTTCCTTGTTCATCTCAAGACTTCTGAATTGCACTCCGAAATAATGACTTCTCATTTGTTGACATGCACTTTTTTGACAAGTATTTTGATCGTATTTCAACGCTCGGTGTGGGACCCGAGTACCGATTTTAGAGATCGTTCCACTCACGAACGCGCCCACTTACATACGCCAAAGGAATGTTCCACTCGTTTTTGGGCGAACATTTATTGTGCATGCAATAAATTAATGAAATCCTGGGAGCGTAGATAATAATATTTGTCTGGCGGTATTCTGTCGTTGTTCTCTTCCCGCGTGAGTCTTACAATAATGAATCCATACTCCTAGCGTTACTCATTCCGTTGACAGATTGCGCCACTCTTCCGATACCATATGTAACGGTAGCCGCGTACGAGTACTCGTACGAGGAAGTCAGCGACACCTAACGCGCCACTGAACGATATTTTGTCAGTCATATTGATTTTCGGCATCGCACCTTTGCAGAATGCTCTCAAGAGCTATCACTAACCACATTGACGACGACAACACCAATAAGTGTTACAATACTGTAAACTCGGCGAACGCAACCTCGAATTCACGGATCAAAATGAGCAAGAGAAGTTTGAACGAATTATTGAAATCCCAAGATCTGTCAACAGATTCGCCTCTTGATCGGGTTCTCAAGCTGAACCAAGAACTGGAGGCTCTACGCGAGAGAAACTCCCGCCTAGAAGACGAAAATGAAAATCTCGTTGCCAAAAACGAGACTCTGATAACGGAGAGATCTGGACTCGTTCAAGTGGTAAAGGATATGAAAAAGGAATTAGACGATCTGAAAATATCATCCATGGCCACCGAGAAGAACCTCCGCGCAGAACTTAGGAGTATGCAGGCCAGCTGGAATTCCTTGTACGAGGAACAACGCGCTACCAAGGAGAGATACCAGCGAGAGCTGCAACAGCAACAGCAACAACAACCACATCAACAAAAGACGAAGCCTCAAGAAAACACTGAGGTGGATAAAGACATGTCTTTGCCATCTTCGTTTCAGGACCAAAAACCACGATCACAAAAAGATATGATAAGCAGCGCAATGAAGAAACAGACAAGTCCTCCAAAAGACACTGCTGATCCTATCGAACGTGAACTTCAAGAACTAAAAGACGAGAACATGAACCTGAAGAGCGCCTTGGTCAAGCTGCGAACTCAATACAGGGAAGAAAAATACAGGAGCAAACACCCAGTTAGTCCGGCTTCGACCGCTTCGGTCTCCGATTTGGACAGCATCGAAGAGAAGAAATCTTCTCCACCTGGCTTGTTTCTCAGCCTTTCGAGGCGAAACCTAGTTGGTCGTTCATTCTTAGTTGACTCTTCTGCTGACAATTCTTCGGCTTCCAAGTCGACTAGAAATCTATTATGGGGGAGATGACAAGCAACGAAAACAGAATCAGGCCGAAGAATAGCACGACATCGGTAGTAATTCATCTGGAGCGTCATGACTTGTTCAGAGAGGGCCGATTGCAACGCATGTTGTTTGAGCGAGTTTGCTAGCGTCCTACCTCTGAAATAAACTCTAATACTAATTTTTCGAGTAAAACAGGATGCCAGTATTTATCAACACAGATGTTTTGACAATATTCTACTATTGCTATTACGTAGTAGTTACTTCCGCTCCTGTTCAATGCTGCCTATTTTCATGATTCATTCTCAGTCCAGTTGCAATGCAGAACATGAAAACTTATATTCCGATGAGGGGAATTAGATGCAAGTGCTGGGACAAAATATGCTGTGAACTGTTGGTTAAGTGGAGATGTTGAATGTGGACCAACAGTGGCAGCATTCTGGCCATCAACCCATTTGTATCGTGTGTCCTCTTGGTTTGTTGCTCAGTAAATCCTAAACAGATTAAGAATTACTATTCTCCATTGTCGATCAACGCAGGCGAAATCCGTCATAGTATAGTGGCTAGTATCCCCGCCTGTCACGCGGGAGACCGGGGTTCGATTCCCCGTGACGGAACATTTTTACAAACCACGGTTTTGACCCCTAATTTTGACAATTTTGACAATCCTTTAGACTGAACCAACTCAACACGTTCTGGTTCCCACAGCTTTTTTTCATATCAAAACTCTTTTCCACCAACCTTACTGTATTTTGAAAGGCTAAGTTACTCCACTTCGTCGTGAAAACCGGAAGTATTTTGAGTGTCGCCTCTAAAAATGTGACGTAACCTTACTTCATAGAATACAGTAATTATTAATTATGTCATGAATAATATAAGGAAGAAGACCTTTTTCCTTTCATTCGTGAAGAGTGTGATGTAAATGTATGAGTGATGCATTGTCGCGTTCGATAGTTTAAACCATATCAATTGAATGTTAAGTCACCTCAATTCCCTCTTCCACGCTTCATGTTTGCGAAGGATATGACCAACGTGGCAACGGCACTAAAAATCAGTATGTTGACTATCCAAAGAGGTACTTTGCCCCAAACGAGATCGTTCGCAAGTGGAGAGAGCTTTCGGATCAGAGATAAGTCCCTACGCACGATCCATATAGCCACAGAAGCGATTAGAAGTTCAAAAAGCAATCGAACCTTTTCGAGCTCAGCATACCACGAGAAGTTTTCCGGAGATGTTGAAAGATGAGCTCGGAAAAAGTCTGTGAGTGAACCATAGTCACAGTCGTCCTTAGACTCTGAGCTTCCAATCGGGATTGATACCATAGATGGAGAAGTTTCTGAACTACGAAGTGAAGATAAGCTCGAAAAAACTGCAGGCACCTGATTGCCAGACAATGGCACAGATCCTTGGATGAGTTCCTGGTGCGATGTCGCCAACAAGGAATGTTGTTCGTTTTCGTTGCTAAATGTCCCACAAGAACCCACGTTGCTTGACTCGTCGCAACGACTCCTCAGTAAATCATCGGCGACAGCGTGTTTATGTGTCTGAATGAATATTCCATACCATAGGGACATGCACAGCACTGCAAGCCAAAGCAGAGATGAGTTCAAAACGAATGCTCGTCCAAAGGAGATGGTGCCAATCCAGCACCAACAGAGCAACATTTCGATAGCAGAAACCATTGCGATAATCGCTCCTTTCTTCAGCACAACTTTCTCCAGTAACAGTTGAACAGTTCCAGATTCCATCCTTGCTTCCCGGAGAAGGCTACATACTGCAGGAATGAGATGAAGCAAAGTGATTTGGATGATGCCTGCACTTAGAGCAAACACGATTGTGATTCCTGTTCGAGCAAGAATTTTGTGATCATGAAAGTTCATCAATAGTTCTCCGACATAACCCATGGCAAGCAAAAAAATCAAGACATGGCAGAAAAGGTACAGTAGATCTTGGGAAAAATAGGGCTCCTCCCGCAAAACCCATCGAAGAGGCTGTCGATAACGAAAGGTAGTTACGATACGCGTCATCACTACCAACAGCAAACAAACTCCCGAAAAGGAGGCGACCAGCGCCTCCCAACCAGCTTTGGCCACATGATGGATTGCTTCTTCTTTCTTTGCTTCCCACTCCCTTTTCCTCCTCTTTACAAGTCTCGTGTAGTGATTCATACGCGCCAAAGCCTCTCGTTCCTCTCTTCGGTCTTCTTTGACTTTTTTGTATAGGGCGTTGCTTTTATCAATGTCGCTCTTAATTTCGCCATCCTTGATCGCGATGTCACGTTTCTCTGATTGCAATTCTTCTTCGTCCTTTTCTGCTTCGGCCTCTTTTTCAGATGCGCTTGCGTGCAACTTCTTCGCATCCTCCCCATACGTTTGGGATAATGTCTTGTACACTTGGGCCTCATTGAGAAGCTCAGTCGAAAGGTTGGCGTGAAGCGAAGAATTTTGGTGAAGTTCAATAGCGATGGCACGCTCGGCTTCGGCGTCATGAATTTCTGCGAGGGCGCTCTGTATGTCTTTATTGGCCTTGATTACTGCATCAGAGGCCGTGACACTCCTGTCGCTTTCTTTTATTGTTCGGCACAGCACTGGAGCCCAGACACAGATGCCTTTATCAATTTCTGTTTGATTTTGGGCAGCTTTGGCCAACTCGAGTGCTGCCTGCGCCTCTTTCAGTCTTTCTTTCCCGTCATTCTCTGCTTCAGTAGTTTTGTTCATCAGATCTAACGACTTTTCGTTCTCAGCCTGCGCTATCCGTGCCAGGTCCATTCCGGCAACTGTCGAACTTACAGAGGCCCGGCCGGTTACAAAGCTGCTTCGATCGTACATTGCACTTTCCCGCTCGTCAACTTGTGCCCCCTCTGCCTTTTCTTTGGCGTCGTTCTGTAGCCTTTGCACATTGTTCTCCTCCCAAAAGACGTCTTCTCGAAGCGAATATGCCTGCTCATAAAATTCATATGCTAAAATGGTATCTTCAATTCCTTGGCGATGCAATTCAATTGATTTGTGATACTTAGCCAGGGCTTGTAACTCATCAAAATTCATGACACCTTTGATGCTGGCCGCTTCCTCCAAACCCTTTTCCATCTCACCGAAGTGACGATAGACCTCAGCGTGGAAACTGATCGCAACTAGGAATGAAATCGTTGCTATGACATAATACTTAATCAGATCACTAATCAAACAACAACCGCAGATCCATAGGCATGGTTGACGTAGGAGCAGAACATGAACCAATCGCAAGGTCAATATCCGAACACAACATCTTCTCCAACAATTAACAGCAAGGCGAAAAACTGCAGTATGCAAAATTGTATGATTTACGGGCCACTCGATGGCGACCAATGTACAAACTTACGGGGTGAAAGAGGTATTCGTTGTCAACATTTTGCATCTATCGTTTGTGTGGAGCGTTTGATTCGGTTATACCGTCAACTTTGTCAAATTGGACTTTGCATTCCAAACTGCGAAGAGTCGTTCACTCAGAATCACAATCGCAAAGTATTCCTCAAAGGATTAACAACTGTCCTATGGGCAACTAGGTAGACGGATTTAGTGGAAGAGAACCCACAAGACAACGAAATTCCTAATGGAACTGAGTCAAGTTGCCATCATTGCTATCTCTTCACATCATGAGTAAAACACGACAGTATCGAAGCACCAGCCCGCAATTTCCCACGACTTCCCATTTGATTGAAAAGAATTCTTTACCGAAAAAGCTTCCCCCAATGATGTCAGTGACATCGAGGTTCGTACGTGTAGATTTTAACGGAGTTACTTTTGAAAACTTTAGTTAAGATTACCTTTGCTTAACGAGTTCAATTCTGAATTGATGTTAAATGAATTATCGAACACTAAAAACAAAAAAACTACTACTAGTAAGGGTGCCCCCAGGACCATGGAGTCGTTCATTACTTCGTACTTCCCATTATCGAGTACAGTATCGTACGGTACGTACCGAACCGTAGGATCTTACGATCAACCATTACTGTGATTTTTGTTTTGTTTTCATTATTTTTGTTTTTTTCATCCTTTCTCGAACTTGGCTCTTGGGTCTTTGATCTTCGAACTTCGAAGCCTCTCAAAAGCAGCAGCGCAAGAAAAGCATATCTTTGGCCCAGTTCTTTGTATCTGAAGGAATTGTGAAAACTTTCTAGAACGACTCAGACAAAATCTCTCTGTGAATTATTGGACGTAACCAGCTCCACTTTCGACTGCTGAGGGAAAGGGAAAGATTATGGCGGACAAAAAATCCAAAACCGCACCTGCCGAATCTTCGTCGAAGCTATCGAAAACGATGAAGATCGACGGAGAGGACATGTCGTTGGAAGAGTCCCTGGAGCGAGCACTTATCGCCCTAGACAAAACCAAAGATCACATGCTTGGCCTCCACAAAGCGTGGAGATCACAGCTACAGCGAATCAGTATCATGGTCCTTATGGTTGTCTTCAAACAATCCTCGATTCCTACGACCGGGTGTCTGGAGGAGATCGAAACTCGGAACCAACAAATCACAAGCACCAAGGTCGCTGCCGAAGAAACTCCTGGGGATGAGTCGCTTCTGATCGGCAAGTGGGAAGCGGGGAAGTATTGCGTCGCGGACTCCGTCACGGAAATTTTAAGCGTCCTCTGTTGCCTGACTTTGATCTGGCTCATGTACCAACCATTACAGGGAAACGACTTTACGTCCCTGCCATTTCGGATATCCGTGTCCTTTGTTCCGCTGATCCTGTCGAGTTTCTACAACAAACCAATCATGGGATGCCTGCCGGATTTCTCCGGAAACGACGACGGAAAAGGTGTTGAGGAGAAGCACCGATCATTTCCGGTCGTGCTGATTTTCATGGTGGTAACTTTTGCCTCCCTCTCGGTAATGCGATACCAGCAAACCCAAAACATCGAGAACATTCAAAAGATTGAAAAACTCAAAAAAAATTTGCTGGGAAGCAAAAAGAAAAAGTAGATTGTGCCGCAAAAGCAATATAAAAGGTCGAGTCTTTCTTCGTTTGAGTCTTGGCAAGTCATTGAAGAAAGGCATTGTCGCCGTCACTCTTTCGTTATTTTGACTGATTCTATGATTATCATTAATTTTGAGAAATTATCGCTCAATGTCTCTCCATGCCTGGGGTATCATTGCATCCGGCATTCCAATGGGGTGGCGGAAGGCGCCATTCAGGTGAATATCACTCTTGTATTCACGGTCGAAGAAGGTACATGCAGCGTGTGGGACGTCTTGGATATCTTCAAAGTCGTCTGCAGAGGGACCCAAGCTGGCACGGACCGTGTAATTGTAAAAGAATCCGGGTGCTTCTCTGCGGTCCAATACCTCGACATGATACAGACTTTTGGTGTCGTAATCCACGTAGCGAGTTGGCGCCTCAAATTGGGTAATATCCGTGCCGTATTTTTGATGGGTCATTTGGGTGCCCTCGGGGAGATCTCCGCCAGTGACGAAACACGCCGGATAGACATCCTCCGGGTAGGGATTGTCCGCGAGAGTATCTCTCGTTTCGAATGGTTTGTTCTTGTAAATGTTCCTCAGATCCTGAGCTATCAATGGATGTGGTTTCCCTTCTCGGGTTCGTTTCCAGTCCCGTTCATACGCATCCCATTTATTTCGCCACGAAGTCCCATAATTGATCGTGATTTCTTCCCCCTCCGAAATATCTTGCTTCGCGACAATTTTCAAGACAAGAACCATATCATCCACTTGGGCCATTTGATCCGCGGTAAAAGTGAGGTACGCTTCTTGGTTGCTCAGCACGTCGTCGTCATCATTTGCCCAGGCAATGCGTGCATTGGACCCTTGGGAACCACCATTGTTGATCAGCGTCACTTGGGGTGCAGTAGGGACAAATACCATACTGCTCTCGGGATGTCCGAATGCGTAGTTAAGAAGCAGCTGCTGTCCCATTGGTTCACCGCTTTCGTCAAAGGTTCTGTCGTCTACATCCTCGACTGGGTACATGTCAAGAAGATCCTTGTTGGCAACGTGGAGCAAGGGGGTGAAAGTGATTGTTTCTCCCTTGGCTATGTCACGATTGGCGAAAGCACCTCTTCCCGCATTTGGAATCTTCGAAACACCCTGGCGAATAGTATCCAAACAGAACCCATTCGTTTCGAGCCATTCCTCGGAACGAATCATGTCCCGGAATCGGTACATAAAGGTTCCCCCGGAGTCTAAGATCTTTTTGAGTTTGCGTGGATTTGCAGGAATCAGGGAATGGATAGTCTTCGCATTTGGACCGGCTACTGTAGTTAACACTTTCTCGAGAATAAAGTCCATAACGTCCTCCTTCATGTCGAGACTCAAATCGGGATGCTTGTCGTATAATTCCACCAGTTTCTTTACCAACTCATCGGCAAGATGGTAGTCGTATCGATGAATTTTGTCTTGATAAACATTTTCCGTAAAGTTTCCATCCCATACATCTCCAAAGTCTGTCGTCAAGAGAGAAGGTAGAGAGAGGGTTAGCCGTGCAACCAAAGCACACATTCGAAGCGCAGATCCAGAATCAATCCATTCATTCACAACCATTGACCTACCAGCAAAAATCTCCATGCCCGCGGGAATGTTTTGAGTGGCTACGAAGGTCGCATTGAAATACGGTGTAATGGCTCCCCGAACAAGGCTCGCTTCGCCGGCTCTGGGAAATTCGTCGCCAAACTCCCTCAGCAACAACGAGGCCTGCAAGAAATCGGCGTTCGAATAGGTGGAATGAAAGTTTGCCAGGACTCCGATGCCGGGAACAACGGCGGGCGCGCTGAAACTGCCCTCCCAGATGGTACCGATTTTGTCTTGCGTCCACATGAAATCTTCCAGGTACGGAAGAACTTTCGAACCCAGCGGCTTTCGGCGATTTTGCTTCTCGAAGAAGTCGATCAAGGGAATGGCCAATTCCGACAAGGGGAGCGTTGAATTCTGCTCGTAGTTGCGACCGGCGTACAATCCCAATTTTGGGAACAGTGCTTTTCGTTCGTTGGTGTAGCTGGGTGCCAACCATAGCGGGCAAGCACCGCTCTCCGAATCGCCTCCGTCGGCCGATACCCGAGTCGATACTAACGCTAGGCAGAAAACCGCGGCGAGTGATCGACTCGATGGCACCATTGTTCTTGATTTGCTGCAGAGGTGCGACGCAGCTTTCGTTCCTCCCGTCTTTCCTCCTTTTCTGATTGCTGGGGAATGGAACAAAGTGTCACCAGTGCCGAACTTCTTCTCAGGTTCTCGGAAAGAGTTGTTGTAGATAAGAAGCAAGGTTTACCGTAATTACCAGCACCAGTCACCGTTGAGTCTTCTGATGAAAGCGAACGCTTCGAGTCTGGTGGAATGCAACAAAACACGAAGTCCAGAAGCGCGAAACAAAGATCGGAACACGCAGAGATTTTTTGAATTCAAATCCCGCGTCATTTCTATCAACCACGGCACGTGTGTCAAAAGTCAAAAATCTTGATGATCTCCCTCAAAAAATAATAATAATACGGTACGGTACACGTTTAGTACCTAATGACAATTGACAGCTTTGTCAATTAATTTTTGTTGAAAATAAGGTTCAGATTCAAATTACCCAATATCACTCAAGGATTTTCTACAAATGTCTATTTCTTGATGAATTTATGTTGTTTGGTGAGGTTGGTAGTGCTATATTGGAGTGATAGCAGCTCTCAGACAATCAGACACAATTCAATTTTTTGGTGCATGGGCTTGCAGTATTCGACCCAAAAGCAAACACTGACATACTCACTTGCCCCACAGTGCTAATATGATGTCACCTATGGCTCAACTTACTACCATGAAGTTCAATTGATGACAAAGGACCTTTCTAGTACTTGCATTGTGCCCATTGCTTTGTTTTGAGGTAGGGATTACCACTTGTCATTTTTTGAAAAATATTTCAAAAAATTGACTGCAAACTAGCCACAGAATGAAAATCGATGTGATGCTCCTACTACAACAAAAATTTAGGATGTTTCAGAACACTATGTGAGCTGTTTGAAGCTCAAGTTTGAAGGAAATTGATTGAAAATTGAGTGAGTAATGATCATTGACCTAATTCACAACAGCGTGCACTGTCAATTTTGACATTTTGTCATTAGGTACTAAACGTGTACTAATAATCAATCTCAAAAGAATAGATGCGGAACCATGCAACATACTTGTACCTTTCATAGAACTGGTGTAACAGAAAAACTCCCAATTTTGGTACTAGTACTATTACTAGTACCGTACTGTAAAATAACAATCATACTGAGTAATGCACCCGTCTGATGTTACTAAATGCCACCAGTAGTTTGGGTTTCAGAACTGCTGCTGCAAGAAGTGATGATAATAATAGCACATCTTCCTAATTTTTGAATGGAGATGCTGTTTGAATACTAGCGGCATCATCCTCAGCATTCATCCCATCGTTGCCCATCAAGTTGTTCGACACTGCTGCAAGCACGGAACTATCATTTTTGTTTGAATTCATCCCTCTTTTGGCTCCCGATGTACAACGAGGTGGAAGAAGGTCTCGGGCTTAGCAGCATCGGTAAAAGGACGACGAACGACGAATATAGACCAACGCCCCTCCGAGATCCGTGGCGCTGTGACGACTTCGCAACGATACGAACTGATCGGAATGGTCTACCTTACCAACTGTGTGTCTACTTCTTGGTCATCATAACTTGCCGATTCCATCTATTTGCAGGCATCGAGTTGTTTGCTCTTTCTTGTTTTCGGAAGAATACGAGTTAGCCTTGTCGGTGAGTTTGCAATCGGTGCATCTTGCAACGATGCACGACGGCAAATATCGAAAGAATGCACAGCCACCGGACCCAACCCCAATCCATTGGGGCGATGGATCTACGACGAAATCCACGCCCCGGCTCGTTTCGTGCTTGGTCGGTTTGTTCCTGCGGGGAAATTGGATCCCGGCAATGACCCGCGCATCTCAAAAGTAACACTGCCTGGTGGTCGCGTCGGTTCGACTGGTATCCGTGTACAGATACGTCAGGATCACGTTGGTTCGGCTCCCGCGGCGGAGGCTTGTCGTTTCGTGCGGGTGATCCCCAAAGTGGATCGTTGCGTATCCCGGTTCCTGTGAGACCAGAAACCGATCGCCCTTTGCATCGACTGCTGTTGCTGTTGCTGTTGCTGTTTCTGTTTCTGTTTCTGTTTCGGATGCTTCCCGCGACTCGTCGCTCTCGCCGTCGGCGTTGGGGTCTCCACCGGCGGATCCTTTCCCGGATTCGGCATCCAGATTCCGCAATCGCTTTGTCCCGTGGAACAACACGTAGCTTCCCTCGGCGTCCTCCGACTTGTGGAGGCACATGTTGACGGTAATGTCGCTCGGATCCATGTGCAATTTCCCCGCGGTGTCCCACTGGCTCGAGTCGTAGTGCTTTGAAAAGGCATTGTCCAGCCTGAGCTCCTCGCGCAGTATCTCGCGCTGCCGATCTTCTTCTCCGGGCATCGGACCCGATTCCTCGGTCAAAACCGGAAAGTACCGGAGGATTGATCGACCAATCTCGGAGAGACCGGAAGGGGAGCTCTCGTTCTTTGCCGCCGGCGAGCCCGATTCCTCGGTGGACGAAAGGCCGCGAGAGTCGTCGTCGTCGCCGCCGCCGCCGCCGCCCCAGAGTATCAAATCAAAGGGGAACTCCGGTTCCTCCATGATGTTGCGATAGAGTGGGAATTCCCCGTCGCCCTCGAGACACAGATTCATCGGCCGTATCTGCGAGAGCTCTTCCGCCCAGCGGTTCGCGTCGAATCCTTCCGGCAGCTCGACCCGACAGATCCCTCGTTTCAGCAGCTCGAGTCGGTCCGAAACCACCGGGAGGGACCGTTCCTCGTCCTCCGGGTCTGGTGCGGCCTTCATCGCGGGCGTTGTGGATCGTTGTGGGTCGAAAATAGACCTCGTCTCGTTCGTTCGGTTGCGTTGTTATTCGTTTCAGTTCGGGTGTCGCGTTTGTGTGCCCGACCGAAACAAGACCGAATGAATGAACACTCCACGATGGCATCGAGCATCGAGACGATTCTCATTCATTCGTTAGAACCTTGACTTTCATACCGGTAAGGTTTACGAAGAAGTACGAAGTATTTTTTTCCACTTAAGTGGCGTCAAATTATTTCTTGGGGGGAACAACTTGGGTCAAGTTTTTTTATGGGGGGAGAATCAATCGTTGACTTCGGTCATTGGGGGGACTCCGACAGAAAAACAACGGAAACTTTTGCTCCGATTCGATTTGACGCTGATAGCTAACGGCGCTGTACGAGTAAGATTAAAAGTTAATTTTAATTACCGGTGGCAACAACTCTTTCATCAAAAAATCTTTTCGCGACGGATCCGCATCCGAGGAACGAGGAACCGAGGCCATCTCAACTCAACGCCATCGCCATCCCCATTATTCACACACAACCATCGCCACGATGATTCGAAAGTTGTTCCTTCTGCTGGTTTCCATCTGCCTCACGGGCGGTGCCAATCTTCTCGCAGAGGCCATCCGGGGCAAGGTCGTGAGTTGTCCCGCCTGAACCCTGAACAAGCACAAGGAGTTGCGCCTCTTCCTCAAGGGCGACACCCGAAATGGCATCGACGGCGAAATCAATGACTATGCAAACGTTTCCATCGAATGGATTCGGGGGAAGAAAGCCGTCCTCACCATCCTCGACGACGACGGAAAACCCATCGAGGACGTCAGTCTTTACACGCTCAAGACTCGGGCGGAGATGCACAAGCTCATGGTCGACAAGGGCTTTGCCAAGAAATCGCGGGGACAAAAGGTGGCCGAGATGAAGGCAAAGGCCGTGGAGACAGATCTGAAGAAACTCGAGTCTTTGGACATTTACATCACGATGTCGTCCGTGTATTTGCTTCTCTTTGGGACGACGGCCGGTAAGTGACAGACCGCTCTCGTGCGTCGCGTCGCGTCGCGTCTTGTCGTTTGTGCTATTTTGTGCTCGTTGCGTCGGTTGGAATGAATCGATCGGACTAATACTAACACTCATACCCGCCGCGTCTGCAAACGGGAACGGAAATGATTCCGAACACCTCGGCAAAAACTCCTTGGTCGCATCGGGCAGTGGTAGTGATTTATTTGTGTTTTGTGAGGAGGCGAAAGAAACCATTCCGAAGGAACACCCGCGGCACCGAGGTGACGCGGCTGTAGAAAAAACGGCGGATCGAAACCGCGGCTGGGTGTTTGGCGTTTTGTGGGTGGGGCGAGACAGTCGCCGCCCCATTGTTGCGACGCGGAAAGGACGGTTGCGAACGGAAGCGAGCCGGGGACGAGTTCGTCGGAATGAATGTACTTTTTCGGCAGTCCACGCCGGGAGCGCCTGAATGCGATGACTCGACCGGCCCTCCTTGCGCTCTAATTTTCGATCCGTCCTGCTTTGTACGCAACAAGCGATGCCGACATTACCGTGCTGTGCTGCCAAATCTGTTCCGTGTCGGCGGTGAATGACGAAGTTTCTCCTTCTCTCGATCCGAACGGATTCCGTTCGTTGCAAAAGACAGTTTGAGAGTTTCCGAGAACCGTGCGACGCAGAAAAGGATTGGTTGATAGCCGTGAAAGAGCGTAGGTTTGCTCCGGAACAATCGCATCGGCTTTTCGACAGAAATACCGGAAATGGCTGGTTTCGCGCAATGTCTTCCATCTTGTTGCCAGCACCACACACGACACTATATTGAGAGATGGTTGAGGGTTGGCGCTCGCTATTAATTTTGTATCATAGTACTTCTTTATTCTTTTGAGATGGCGAGCTAGTGCATCATGCACGTGGAATGAAACTGGACGCGTATTCCTTTCGTTTCTGTGTGTACGAATCTAATGTAGAAAACTCGTCACTTCGTCGTGGGAACCATGCCGGGCAACCATCTCGACCGCGAGGATCCATTCATTTCCGATTCCGGTGGCCTCTGTTTTTGCCGCTTCGTATCTATCCTTCTCGATGAGTGAATTCCTCGGTCCCGGGATTGGCATGTTCCCGTGGAGATTGCGGAAGCGTTCGTTCGTTCGTTCGTTCGTTGAACCCGGGAATCCGCCCGAACGCCCAACGTTCGGCAACGAGGTCGCGTTCCCGCGCATCCATCTCTTTTCGTCGTCTCGATCGAGACGAAAAACACGCATGTGTCACCTCGGAGCGACCCATCGCTCGTCGAACCCCGGAATCCACAAGAACGCCCCGATCCGCGGCCGCGTTTTTCGCAAGGAAAAAATACAACGCACACACACACAAAAAAAGAACGTGCTGCGATCCGGATCCAATCCAATCCAATCCAATCCAATCCAATCCAATCAAATGTGAAGGGTTCTGCGTCCCTTGCTTCGGGTGGTGCGGCCCGTCGCGGAGGAGTCCAACAACGAGATGGCTTCCACGACATCGATGAGGTCCCCGTTTCCCAGATCGTAATCGGCCGGCGTCTTTTGGAGATCCAGCGTCGTTCCCCCGCGCCGAAACAGGAGTTGGCAATCCGTGGCTTGCGCGGCGGCCCGGGTGCTGCTCCGGGTGCTTCGCCGGTTGGAATTCGCGTTGGAATTGGCGTTGGCGTTGGCGTTACCGTTGCCGGCGATTCCCATCTGCTGCTGCTGCTTGTACCCTTCCATCAGCAGCGAGAGGGCTTCTTCCCGCCCGAATTTTAGGAGAACGGTGCTTCGGCTCTTTCCCTTTTGGAGCCTCAGCGTGAGTGTGATCCTCGGGTCGCTCGGGGGAGTCGGTCTCGGAAGTCTCGCAGAGACAGCGACCGGTGTGGGCGTGGGAGTCGGCGTTTGCTGTTGCTGTTGCTGCTGGGGCTGCTCCTCTTTCTCGGCGTACGCTTCGACCATGTCGCCGGTCATCATGTCGTAAAACTTGGGCGTCTTGTTCTCGTCGAGAGTCGCTCCGTCGAATTTCAGCGTCATGTTGCTGGCATCCAGAGACAGGTTGCCGAGGGCGGAACAAAGCCGTGTTTTGACAAGCCGGATGGGCTCGTTGGCCCGCACCGTCACCGTTTTGGTCACCATTTGGGGTTTGGGCTTCGCGGTAGATTCCAGCCGTTGTCGTTTGGGGCGTCTCCCCCTCGCTGCTGCTGCTGCTGGTGGTGGTGGAGGATCCCGGACCTTTGTCCTGATTTGGACGCGACAGGTGAATTCCATGGATTCCCCGAGCGCACTGCCGTTGACTTTCCGTGTTCCGGCTGTCGGTGCCAGGTGTTGCTGCGACCGTTGTTGCGGCTGCTGCTGCTGTTCGGATGCTGTCAAGCGGCGTGGTGCCGAGGCCGAGAAATCGATCAGAAATCCGTCTTCCATCTCGTAGGACACGGGCGTTTTGGTGGTGTCCAGCTTTTCTCCGTCGAAGACCATCGAAATGGTTGCGGTTCCTCGGGGAAGATCGTGGGCTTCGCAAAACTTTTCCGCGAGGGCCGACAAGGGTTCCCGTTCTCGCACCGCCAGGGCAATCGACCGCTTGTCCTTCGGCGTGGGTTCCCTGGTTCCTCCGATCACGACATGGCCGCACCGACAGACAAAGCTGAGCGCCCGGCCCATCTGCGCCTTGCCGGCAGCATTCCCGCCAGCGATCGGGGCGGTGGAAACGGTCGGACGCTTGATGGTGGGAACGTACACGGGCTGTTCTACCGGGACGTAAATGTCCTGGGCCTTGTAGTGCTGGGCTTGCTGGAGGCGGGCCCCGGACGCCCTGGACCGGGCGAGTGCGGCGAGTGCCTCCGGGGGAAGATTGCTGGTTTCCGCGGACGTCAACGGTCGGTTCGCCGTGGTGTCTTGTTCTTCTTGGTCGGAATCGTCACTGGACAAGTACGTAATGGTTTTGGTGGCGCTTGCTGCTGCTGCTGCTGCTGCTGCTGCTCCCCCGATCCTTGGTGCCGTCCCTAGCCCTGTCGTTGTCAACTTTTTTGCGGAGGATACAAAGGGTTGGATTCGCATCGTTGCCGTTGCCGTTGTCGTTGCCGTTTCTGGAGTCGTCATTCCCGTGGGTTTCGGTGTGCACGCAGATGCCTTTTTGTCCGGAGTCGAAGTACACGCGGTGCTGGATGGCAATCCGATGGTCCCGAGTTTCGCGTTTCTCTCCGCGATGCCCGTGCCCCCGGTGACACTTTTGGAGACCGCTCGGTGGCTTCCCAAGCCCGAATCACTCTTGCTGTCGCTATCGCTATCGCTATCACTGTCGCTGTCGCTATCACTGTCGTCCGCGCTCCGTCGTTTTCGTTTCAATTGTTGCCGCATCTCGCGAAGCTCCCTCTTGCGTTCCAGCCGCGACAATTTCTGTTTGATGGCCCGGCCGCTCTTGGTGAGGGGCTTGCGGCTGCCGCGCGCCGAGGAGGGGGTCCGTTTTCGTTCGGGCCGGTCGGCGAGCGTCCGGTTGAACGACAGGTCGGGTTTCCGGGGACGAAATGCCCGGCTCTCTTGGGTGTCGTCGCCCTCGGCATCCGAAGGCACGGGGCTTTCGAAATCGCACGAAGATTCGCTGTCGCTGTCGCTGTCGCTGTCGTTGCCTGCCATGTTGGTGGTGGTGATCGAGGTGGTGACAGCGGTGTTTGAGAAAACGAAACGATGATCGGAGTGGATTGTCGGGGAGTACTTGTACTTATACTGTGTGAGGAATTAGGAGCAATCTTGACCGAACCGCTCGGCATTCTTCAATGAAAAAAAAATATGCGCAACTTTTTACTCTGAACACGGTTCACTCGTGCAGATTTTCGAACTTCCGCCGAAGTACGAGTAATCTTACCGCAGTAAGGAGGTTTGCTCCTACTGTAGCGTAATACCGTAACTCACGTACTCGTAATTGCGGTTCGTTGCCTGTGCTCGAGGCTCTTTACTACGGTACACGCAGATAGCCGAGTGTGAAACGTGTTTTAGCGGCTGCCAAATTGAAAATTGCCAAAAAATTCAAAATCGGGGGGATCATGATGTCCAGATTTTTGGTTGGAGAATGAATGAATCTTACAGTAAGGTGGGTTAGCGCGACCCACAATACGGTGCCGGTACAAGTCCAGCAAGCTTACTCGTACGGTACCGTACGTACGAGAACAAATAATAATTATTTGAAAAGTGTTCAACGTTCTTGGTAGGGTTACTAGTACCGCGTTCTTCGCAAATATCGGCAGTAAACAACGATCCGCACCAATGCCGCTACTATGAGCAAATAATACTGATAAGATGTCTCGGGCATTCTACTCTCATGCAACAAAGTGATCTTACGAAGTACCAACTACTACTACTACTAGTGCTTCCTCACGTAACAACAAGGATGTTGTATCCGCAGCTCCAAGAAATGAAGGTTAGCACCACCACCACCAGCAGCATTCCAACACCATTTGTGTGTGTTCGGAAACAAGAAAAAGAAGTTCTTCAAACCCAAACACTCCCGCCAGATGCAACCCCATCAGACTGAAGAAACAAACTTTCCAACAAGAATGTTGCGCAATTGTATATGAAAGGCAGACAACTCTTATACTCCTACTAGCATACAGATAGTTTCAATTATACCATTTGTTGTTATCATAATGGGGATAGACAATACGTTGTTACTAATCATCTTTTTTCTAACGTTTTGCTGACTACATAACCAATATATTCCAGTAGATATTTTTTGACAACTCTTTCTCAAAAGGATTATGCTATTTGCTTCTTGTGCTACTAGTAGATGGATTTTGTTTGTTGGCAATAGAAGATGATAGTAATATCAACAACATGAACAGGCAGTGCTGCTGGCACATAGGGTGCTGACAAAGAGTGAGGCTGCAAGAGATTGATTTTCTTTTCAGGTGGTGCCACTAAGTTACCGGGATCAGGTATGAAAGTTGAGTTTCGCTGAGGGGGCAATCGATAGAAACGACACGGGACGTTGGAAACGATTGATGTGCACGCACGCCACGTTGCATGTCAGAAGCGTAATCCGGATGATTAGCTCAGTTGGCAGAGCGTGCGACTGTTAATCGCAAGGCCATGAGTTCGATCCTCATATCGTCCGCTTTCTTTCCGCCGGATTAGCTCAGTTGGCAGAGCGCACGACTCTTAATCGTGTGGTCGAGGGTTCGATCCCCTCATTCGGTGTTTCTCCTTTCTCTTATAGTGAAGTGGTTATCACTCTTGACTTTGAATCAAGCATCCGGCGTTCGAATCGCCGTAAGAGAACTTTTTGAGTCCCTATGAAAACGTACTGTACCGCAGGACGGAGACACCCATCAGCTTAATTGTTGCTACTACTTAGAAAAGTGTTGCAATGAATTTTGAAGGGAACGATTTCTTCTACTTTTGTTCATTTTTGGTAGTGTAGTTGTTCACAGTTTTGCGCATGGAATTGGATTCGTGAGGCAGGCGAAGTCACTGGCCAGCAAGGGATCATGCTTCTTCGACCTTAGCGAAAAGCAAATCAGTTGACAGCTTTTTTTTGGATGCATTCCACACCCGCTTCTGCCGTTGACAGGCACGAGTCAAAGATGACTATGTCCGTTGTTCACTGGATGGCTCTAAAATGATAATCTCACCCTGATCCACGGTTACGGCTACTTGTTTGCCATTCACTGCGATTGCGCCCGATCCACCGCAGTCTAGTGGAAGCTTCCCGCGACTGAACAGAGACGATGCTTCCTTCTTTTGGTAATTCATTTGGTACATGGATATGAACGAGCTCCCTTGGCCTCCGGTCAACAGGAATGGACACGCGTGTGACGGCACGGTGCTTGTTGCATTTGTTGTCGATTTCGAATACGGATCGAAAAACGCGGGACGATGAATCTTCCGTATTCTGCCCGCCGACGCCGGAACGTGTCCTTCCAGAGACGCAACGGGCGCGGAAAGATTTCTGCGGTCCCAAACCTTGACGATCGGATCCAATCCGGCGGTAACCAGGATGGATTCGTTGCGGGGATCCCAGAGAACCGAATGCGGACGATCGTGGGCGTCTTCGAGTTTTGCGACGGGCGACGACGACTCCGTCCCCTTCGTCCGAACGTCGTGGAGGGCAACGATTCCGTCATCCGATGCCGACGCCAAGAGAGCGCTCGTGGGGCTCTGGAGTTTCACGGCCCCCACCTTGGCCCGGTGAAACCGCGATCTCCACGTCGCGTGCGTTGCGCCGTTGTTGCTCGAAATGGATTCCAACGACGAGACCACAATGGACTTGTCCTTCGACCCGGTGCAGATCGTCGCATCCGAACCGGAGCGCACCACGTCCATGCAAAAGATCCCGCTGCAGTGGAATTCCTTTCCGGTTCTGCGCAGCAATCTCGGTGCCCCCGTCGAGGCGGACACCTTGGAAAGATCCCAGAGGCAGACGGTTCCGTCGTTGCCGGCGGTCACGAGACGAGAGGGAGCTCCCGGAAAAGATGACGGCAACGACGACGACGACTGTTCCGTCCCGGCGCGTGGTCCGGGTAGAAACTTTGCGTCGGCGATCCAGCGACCGCCGTGGGCCTTCCAGGACAGGAGGGGATTCACGAATGTCTCGTCGTCGTCGTCGTTGTCGTCGTCGTCGTCTGCAGTGTTGGTTTTGTGTTTTGCGGCGGTCCGTTTGTTTGTATCCCACAACGCGATCATGCCAGCCTTTCCGGCACCCACCAACCAATTGCTGCGTCTTCTATCCTTGTTGTCGGTTGTTGAAACGTTGCCACTCGATGCGGTGTTCGTCCAAAAGTCGAGAGAATATATCGCACTGAGACCTTTCGGTGGCAAAAAGCGAGGGCCGGTGACCGTTAGACAAGAGTTCGACGAGGAAGCTGCCGCACTCGTCACGATGCTGTCGTTGTCAATGGTTTCGATGGATTCGATCGCAGCCGAGTCTGAACCCGATTCGCCATCGCTCCGATCGTCACGCCCGCGACGGTTCATCTCGTATTGCAGCAGCGGCGATACCGTGTATCGTTCCTCCTCTTCGACCCCGCGCGTTCCGACCCCGGGTGCGATCGCGGAATCCAAAACCGGATCACCCGTGGTCTCCGGTGAGGATCGAGCTTCGGTGGTTGCTGTTGTTGCTGTTGTTGCTGTTGCTGTTGCGCTTCGGTTTCGCGAGGATCTCCGGAGGGGTTGGTGTCGCGCGGGTTTGCGAACGGTGGGCTCTTTCTTTTTGCGCGGCGGACGACGTCGGCTCGTTGCTCCGCCTCCCTCGGAAAATGCGGCGTTCGTCAGCAGGCCCAAGGCCGCGAGTCGCGCGTTGTTGCGCTCGATGTTCCGCAACCGGAGTTTTTCGTATTCCGACAGAGCGTGCGGCGCGGACGAGTCCGGGAGATCCGCGTCCCGACGGTTTGCGACCGGTGGCGGGGAATCCTCCGCGCGAAGGCCCTTGTCGTCGCCGTCGCCGGCATCGCTATTGCCACTGCTGTTGCTGTTGTTATTGCTGTTGTTATCCGACAGTATTGTGTTGATCTGTTCGCGACTGTCGCTGTCATCGTCTCGGCAGACGACGGTGTTGCCATTCTTTGTACACGTCGATTTGCAAGGAGTGACGGTTCTCGATGGACCCATCCCGAGGGTTGGAGCATTCATCGAATCTTTGGCTGCGAGTTCGTTGGGGGAAACAACGCCTCTGTGGCCTCCGTTGGTCTGTTCGTCACGAATCTGTTCGTTCCGCCCAGCAGGATACACGTCGCTGTCGCTGTCGCTGCATTTGGACTTTTCCGTATCCGAAAGCGTGGTATCGGTTTCCGGATCTGATTTTGTGAATGGTTGGGCGACAAGGACATCCTTGCCCGAGATTTTGCCGATGAGTTGTTGACACGCAGATGTTGATTCCGTAGTGTCATTGTTGTTTTTTGTGCCGACAAGCTTGCGTTTGCCCCAGAAGGACAAAATCGACGTTTGCTTTTTGCGATCGGACGAGTCCTGTACAGGTACCGGTATGGTTGACGTCTTGTTTTTCTTTGTACCGACGCCACTTCCGGATTTGGGACGATTCTCGCATGCCACGGAACGTCGCTTGCCTGCCATGATCGATTCTCGAAGAAGGATGGGTCGGAGATGAACTCTTGGTCGGGTGGAACGAACCCGTATCTACCTACCGGTATCTTTTTTCTCGTCCTTTTCTCGTCCTTTTCTCGTCGTTTTAATTCTCAGGAACCCCTCTAGTGCAGAGGTACCTTAGAGGGAACTTCAATAGAAGTAATTACTACACAAGATAAAAAATTACCGATACAGTACAAACAATCGGTAACAATCAAGGATCATAATGCTCTCCTCAATTATTTTTTCTTCTCATTGCTGTCCTCACTTTTTCCGCGACCCACCTGTATTTTTTCGAAAGTGAGCCAGACGAATGGCATTTTAATTACGAGTTCATGCCTACCGTACCTGGTAAGATTAGGGCACATACGTTTTCTGACGGGTAACATTCTCAAAAAAGTTAGTGGGTAACCTTAGGTAACTTACTGGTAGCGTAAACCTTACTGTGTACGAAGTAAACCTTACTGAGTGATCTGATGCTTCATTTTTGGCGCGAAAAACATCGCGCTATTCACATACCACTAACCCCAATTACGGAAACGACGGTTTTTTTAACGTTGACCGGAAGGTGTCTGCAGCAGATGACAGTAACATCTGTTACTGATACGGTAGAAGAAGATCACAACAATGATGATGTTATGTGACAATAAGCCTTGCTTCTACTCCTTGCTACTCAATACCGGAAACAGTCCCGATCGAGATACCAATTGTATCCTAGCTACAAGTAAGTTAGGTTACTAGATAGACTATTCAAAGTGGAGGCATTGATTTTGAGCATTCGTACTAACGAATGTGTGTGAATTATAGTGATTGAAGAATTATTACTTTCAAAATTCATTCTATCAAAAGCTAAAATGCAGGGTCGGCGTGAATGGTGGTGATTCGAAGTGTTTCCTGAATGTATGTAGTAGTAGTAGTAGTAGCTAAAAGGATGTTTTCCGAGAGGACTGTAGAACTATGTGCAATTCCGGTTAGATTCAATTCGAGTGCGTGTGCAATAAGTTTGTGGACCACAACCATGAGTATGTTTGGGTCATCCTGGATGATCTGCTTCGAGTCCTCCTCGCATCGCTGCTGCTATTAGTAGTAGTAGTAGTAGTAGTAGTAGTGGTACCAGCACCACAACCATCGTCCGGAGACGAATGCGCACGAAAGAGTTCCTTCCTTCCGATGCCAATCCAATCCAATCCAATCCAATCCAATCAATAGCAGCGAATGGTGTGTCCTCCGCACATTCCTCCCCTCATCTCGTCAATGTCGTTCCGCAGGAGCGGCCCGTGAAAGTTCTCGTCGGGTCGCAGGGGGATGGTCCGGTAGAGTTCCGCCGGGGTGTTGCTGGTGCATTTCCGCGGGACCGATTCGCCGAAGCCGCCCTCGAAGGCATCGATGACAAAGCCGGGCGTGTCGGGCGGATATCCGCTTTGGTACATCTCGGCGTTGTACTCTCTCCGCTTCGTTGGGTCCGACAGGGTCTCGTAGGCCTTGTTGATGGTTTGGAATTGTTGCGTGGTATCGGTGTTCGGGTTGGCATCTGCGGGCAACAAGTGAAATGCAATGTATGCAATGCCATGAAATGCAATAGCGTGCGTGAATTGTTGCGTGGCGTGGCGTTGCGACGATGGAAGAAAAGAAAAGAACAAGAACACAAAAAGAACAACAAAACAAAAGAAACCAAAACAGAACAGAACAACGATGGGAACAAAGAATGAGAGACCGGCTCGCATGATACTGTGCAGGAAACCAAACGAAACAAATAATGAATAACGAAAGCAATAATCACGACACCGCGGAACGCACCGGGATGGAATCTCTTTACCAATTGGCGAAAGGCCTTCTTGACATCGTCCCTGGAGGCATTTTGATCGATGCCCAAGACGTAGTAGTAATCCTGTTGTGGCCGTGGCCGTGGTCGTTGGCCCTGTCCGTGACCGCCGCCGTATATCTCGCGCCAGAGCGAGGAATTCGGGAAGGAGTACAAGATGGTGAACGACGAGGACGGCCCGGCCGAAAACAGTCCGGTGGCAATCGTAGCCAGTGCTACGTAACAATAATACAATGGCATTACGGATCGCGTTGTCGAGAATCGATTTCGTCGCCGCCGTCGCGAGAGGACGGAACATGCCATCATGATTTTGGCGTGCTTCTCTCGCGGTTGCTTTGTGAGTGTGGTTCTGTTTGTGTTTCTGTTTGTGTTTCTGTCTCTGTCTCTGTTTCTGCTTGTGCAACAGGTATTTTGTGTTTGCTCTGTGAACTGCTCTCAAAGAGTTCGATTGCTGATCACGAATCCCAAAAGAGGATTCTATCTACCGGTATTCCTTCGACGAAATCAGGAGTGTTCCGACGGTTACGGATATCTTACTACCGTACGAATCCAAGCGGGGTCGAAACTGATGTTTCTGCCATCAGGTATTGAAAAAATACTCATATTTCGGACACGAGCATTCAGGCAACCAACCAAAACCCGACGATCTCGTTCCGAGTGTCAATCCTCGGATCTACCGGTCTTACGCACTTGTACGTACCTTTCGGAAAGGGGGAAGAAAGTAACCTTACGATTGCGAACGGTTTTTCTCTTTTTTCCGATGGAAGGCAACAAACATACTCGTACCGTACGGTACGGTGCCGGTAGAACGCTTTCGGTGACGTCCCGAAATCTGCGCGACAGGCTGTTCTCTCTGCTTCGTTCCGAAAGCAGCGCGCTCTGCTACGGGTCGGCATACTCGTACGGAAAATCATTTTTTTAGGATGTTCAATGTTGTCTCAACAGTGTTTGCGGTTGTAAACGTATTGTACCAGGTAAGGTTACTTACAAGGTAACTTACGTACAATACGGTACAGAGGTCTAAGCAATGCTTTTTATTGTAAGTAACTTTACAGTAAGATTATGTGACTCAACTCACATACCGCGAGTAACCTTACGAGTGAGGTTATGTAATGCAGCCTACGTACTCATACTTGTCCCGTGGACGGACGTGCGAGCACCATGTGATAATTGCCTTTTACTTCTAATTCCCATCACATAACCTCAAAACTCTCCTACGGGAAAATTTAGCACGAACTTTGGTTCGGTGCAAACTAATCTTCTTACAACACGAACGAAGACGTGCTCGTGGTGGGTAAGAAGGGTATGTTTGTTCCTTTTCGCATCCGAACGCTCCTCCCCTCTCGGACAAAAATTAAAATTAAAAAAAAAAAAACGCCATGAAGGATCGTTCTTGCCGCAAGAGACTTGCCTTGGTGGGCATCCTCACGTGGTTCTCGTGCCATCAATACGAGAGGACATTGTTCGCGGATGCCGCCGCGAGAAGGAACAATCGCAGCAACGGCCCGTCGATCCAGCACCGAGTGAAGCGTTCCCATCGAAGGGTCGACTACGTCGGGACCTCGCGGGGAACCACGAGCCCCGGCGTGCGTAGAAATGTACGTAGCCGTAGTACATCGAGCACCACCGAAGCCAAAGACGACCGGTGGGAGTTGCGGAAAGAAATTCATTCCGAAGATATCTTTTGGGTCTTTCACGCTCCCAGCAGTAACAAAAACAACAAAAGCATTCCACAACAACAAGAACAGCAACAACAACAACAAAAGCATGACTACACTTCGGGAACCAGGAGGAGTCTCTTGAGGTACCTCTACGATCAGTTCGTGGGAGAAGAACTCCCTCCCTCTGATAGCTTGGGTTCGGGAACCACCAACGAACTGATAAGCGATAACCTTACGACCGGTGTCGACTTTGGAAGCATTGTGGAAGCCAATGCAAGCGCAATATATCACAACCCAGAAAGTTCGAACACATTCAATAGCGATATCACCGCAACAACAACCGACCACTACGGGAGAAGGAAATTCCACCGAGTCTGTAGTATACACAACGGTGAATGAAGACCTCTCGCAATCCAACAGCCACAGTGGGAGAATGGACGATTCAACTACCGATGGTCCAATACACAACAACAACAACAACAACAACAACAACAACAACTACATCAATGAAGGCATCGCTGACTCGAACAACAATGATGCTGCCGATAATAATAATAATAATAGTACCAACGCAACACACGGTGCGCGCGATGCCGAGCCACAATTCCAACCCCTTCGAATGCGCGCCATCCTCGTGGAGGACTCCCACCGGAAAATCCTGCGGAACGATACCGAGCGCGAGATTTTGTTCCACGAAATGCTCAGCCCCGCCCTATTGGCGTGGAGTTCGTCGCTGCGGGTGGATCCCGTGGTCGGAAACCTGACCGTGGACGTTCACCAGCTCGTCGACGGAGCCACCTGCGGCCCGGGGGTGGACAGCGGTCTTCCCTCGATCCGGGTGCCGACCCCGCACATCGAAGAGGGCATACCGGAGACCGACATGATCGTGTATCTCAGCCTGGGGTTTTCGGTTCCCGGGGTCGAGGTGGAAGGCGACAACAACAACAACGACAACGACAACAACGAAACCGATGCGTTTTTCGACACTGTAGATTTCAACCCCGAGTCGTTCCAAGATGACGACGACGACGACGACCGTGCAGATGGCAGCAAATTTCGGGAAAGCTATCTCGGCCTGAATTCGAACGATGAGAAACCAGTAAAAGAAAAAACAGGAGGAGGATTTGGAGATCGGATCAAAGAATACATGAATAGCGAAGAATCCGGAGCCGATCGACGAAGTCGAGATTTGACCACTGTGCGAAATGGTGATGGCGATGATGATGATGATGATGATGTTGTCGAAAGTTCATCGGCATTCTCGTCGTCAACATCGCCGGCAGCCAATGCCGAAGCGAATGGAACCGCCCCCATCAACATTTGCACGGGCGAGTACCTGGCCGCCGCCTCGTACTGCTCAACGGATCAGTTTGATCGTCCGACAGCTGCCCTGTTGCACATTTGCATCGACGACAGCTTCTTTGATGCGAGACACCGCAGGCGCAACATCATGACACTCGTGCACGAGCTCGGACACGCACTCGGGTTCAACGCACTGAGCATGGCGCACTTTCGCAGACCGGATGGGACGCCCTATACGCCACGAGACGAGGATGGAAATGTGCCCGATGCAACCGTGGAATGCACCGGCCCGGAGGACGAGCACCAAACCGCGACGTTGCCCCTGCCATCCGAAGAGATTCTTAGGTTTCGAAACGTGAGAGGAGGGGTTCGGGTCGCAGAGATCGTGACGCCGTCCGTGGTGCAAGTGGTGAGGAATCAATTCGATTGCCAGCTCTTGACCGGAGCGGAATTGGAAAGCAGTGAAGGGTCCCCTCTGAGCATAACGGGCGACGGGGCGGGATGCATCGGTGATCATTGGGAACGACGTCTCTTTTCGAGTGATGTGATGAATCCAATTGTTGATGACATTGAATATTCGACAAGGATTTCCACCCTGACCCTGGCTTACTTTGCCGATTCTGGATGGTACCAAGTGGATCTGTCCAATGCCGATGTCGCTAGCGGATGGGGTCGCGGCGCCGGGTGCCAATTTGTGAACGATACCTGCATCAATGAATATGGTGATGTCCCTCCAGCAGAACGCTCCATTCTTTTGCAACGAGGTTTCCTTTGACCGAATCCCCGGCCTGTCTGCGGCACAAAACATTCACGGGTGCACTCCGGACCTTTCGAGGAAGGCGAGGTGTTCGATCGGCGAATACGATCTGGATCTTCCCAAGGCCTACCAGTACTTCAACTCAACATACGGCTCGAAAGTCGGGGGATCCGATACCTTTATGGACTTTTGCCCCGTCTACGATGGATACGACAATGGCCTGTGCTCCAGCACCGAAAGTGGGGCCGTCATACGCGCGAGCGAAATCGAGCAATTCGGATTGCGCAATTCAAGATGCTTGGTAGGGAATGTTTATCCGTTCTATCGAAACACTGCTCTCTGTCTTCCAATTGCCTGCGTGTTGGAGGATCGCACTCTTCGGGTGAAGGTTGGCGATGATTGGCATATTTGCGAACACGCGGACAAAACGATTGAATCGGAAACCGTGAAGATCACGTGTCCGGATCCACGCCGAATTTGTCCCACGTTCTTTTGCCCATACGACTGCTTGGGAACCGGCGGTGAATGTGACTACAACAGTGGAAAGTGTTTGTGTCGGTATGAAAATGCGACCGAACCCGGACAGACGTTCCTGGACGTCTGTGGTATCGAAGAAGAGACTGAAGAGTTAGAAATCAGAAACACAACTGCATCTACAACCACGTTACGCCCAATATTGCACAAAAAAGGGAAGATTGATTCATTGATGCCCCCTGCAGACACGAAAATCTCTGATTATTACGTATCCGATGTCTACCATTTGGACTCGCATCCACGCTTGATTGACGCGTGGGGGGTATTGATTCTTAGCATCACTGCCCTGGTTCTGGTTTCGTTTTTCGTTGTGCTCTTTGTCTTCCGAAAGCCCTTGCTAGAAGGCACAACCATGACATGGAATATTATCAGGTTTTGGAAACGGAAACGTTGGGATCCGAGAGGAGACGATGGGATAGGAAGAGGGGGAAGTATCCACGGCAGCACCCGTGAGAAACACAAGATGGTAGCGTCGGTACTGGTGGATATGCGAATTCGTCAGAACGACGAAAGCAACGGCAGCCGTTGGAGGCGAAGAGGAACGGGTCGAAGGGATCTGAACGAAAGCCTTGATGAGACCGATGGCCGAATGACGGATTCCGAGATTGGTTCCTCGGCTGCCCCGGCCATGAGCGATTCTTTGTCAGAAATTTCAAGTCGCCAAATGAATGACGAAACGATGTCTGATTTCGAAGATGGCGATGAAAACAATGTATCTGTTAACGAAGAAGAAGCATCACATTTGCCACAGGAACCTGCAGTAATGCGAAGGAGACGATTCGTTTCATGAAGTTTTATGTTGACTGTAAATATTGATATGATTCCTGTACTTTAGAACCCACCATTGTAAAGCAGTTACCAGAGTGAAGTTGTATTTGTGCGAAGAACATGTGACACGAGCGATAGGGAACCAAATCATACCGGTAGCTAGTACTAGTACTTCTTACTAAAGAAAAAGTGAAATGTGAGAAGGCTTTTACTAACTTTGAATCATCACCTTCTTCTTGTCTGTACTTCTGTTTACACCAAAATTTTCATAATTGATTTCTATTGCAACGCCGCTTCTCTGCTATATCAGTTGATTAGTTTGTACTTTCTTTATCTTTTTTATTCATTCTTGGTACTATTGATGTTTCTTGTGATGAGAAGTAATAGTATGTGAGAACTTTGGTCCTCAAAACCGAAGTCGTGGGTCTCATCAATCATCGCAGTTTTTTGCTATTACGGTACCCGTCGAAAACTAAAATGAATCACGTTTACCATAATGAATCATGTCAAGTGACAGCATCTTTGCTTTTTGGAATATCTCCTTGCATACACCACCTCTGTTCAAAGTAAAGACATCCTCTGTTAGCTAACACTCTACTCTACAATGCTCTATATTTACTTTTAAACAATCTTGCTTATTCTTCCCTTAGTAAGCTCCAGAATACAGAAATTGGGCCAAAAATTGTGTGTTTTTGAGTGACAGCATCGAGCCGGCATGGTTTTCCAGGTTTTCCAGCTTGCGCGCAGTAAAAAGAACATGATATGCGCGCATAGCAAAAAACAGAACTCATTTTTTTCGTTTCGTTTCGAATTCAGTTTTTTGTTCAACATGCTGTCACTCGGCGTGTAGAAAATGTAGATGCTGTCACTCGATTGTATGGTCGCGTGTAGAAAATGTACCAGTGTCTACATTAACCATGATGAATCAATTTTTGGCAATTTTTCGAAAAAACCACTAACTACAGGGGGCCAAAGCTATGGATGTAAGTCACTGATTTCAACAGGAGTTGTTGCAAACAGTCGGTTTATAGTGTTTACGAATAGGTTGTAACTTTCGTTGAGGAGGTTTCCGTTACTGGGAGGAGGTATTTGGTCAGATAGTGAGGCAACAATCTGTCACTCCGACGTGATTCATTTTAGTTTTTGACGGGTACGTCAATACTGTAATTAATAATTTTCCATGGGGTGAGAAACATAATGCAACTACGGTATTGTCTTCACTTTCTCATTACAATCATGGCATTTTGATTTGTTGATGCTTGATACTGCAGAACAAATTGAATACGTAGTAATTGGACGCACAACGGTTCAGGTACAGATGATGATGACGACCCCTGTAATACGTCTTACTCGTACGCTCATACGTACTCGCATTGTGTTCTGTGTTCTCGTCATTCATGTATGTTCATACCTGTACATATGACGTCATCATATAAGTTTGAAGTAATATGATTGGTCAATTATTTCGTCAGGATGACATCACTACTCAAATTTTATGCAATACGATTGGTCAAATTATTTTCATTCGAAACTTAGATCTCCTTCTGGACCAGCAAGACTGTTGCATTAAGTCCCGAATGATGACGTCAGGACAGCATTGTCACATTCACTTCCCAATTTTGAAATCTTTCCAAAGTAAGGTTAAGGCCTGGGTGAAGAACTCTCGATGAGTGAGGAGAATTCAATTTGCAACGAACCGTCTGCTCGTAGCTCCTGCCTACAGTTCTGATGACTTGACCGTTTTCTTTCATGAAAATCAACGATCATCGATCACCGACAAATCAAAAAGGGCTCGGCTTCATTTGAAGTGTCAGCATGAATGAAAGCGCATACCGATTCAAACACCGAGGCAACAACACAAAACTTGATTTTCGAATCTAGCGATTCTAGTTCTCGCAGAGAAACCAGGCTAACACTTCATACTGCAGACAGCAACCAAACAAAAGCTCAATAGTTCCTCAGCATGGGCAGCTCCATCTTCGCGTCATCATCCTCTCGAGATCCCTATTCCAGTTCAGCTTCTCGGCAGAGGCGTCGGACCAACCACCAACGGAAGCCAATCGGGTCAAGCAAACATTCGTTGCTTAGAACTATGCCTATCGTTGCCCTTTTATTAATCCTTACGTCTTTCGTCACCGTGGATGCCTTCACATCACCGACTTTTGGAAAAACGAGAATACCAACTGTTAGACCAACACAATCGGTGCTGCCAACCATTACAATTGTGACGGGTGCAAGGACTAGCAGCTCGCAATTAGCTATCGCGAAATCCGGAGGAAAATTGATGGAAACCGAACAACAGTTTGCAGAAACCGTGTTATCGAAAGATATTGCTCGTCCTGTTCTTGTATTCTACACAGCACCTTGGTACGTATTGTGTCGGGAGGAACTAATTCTTGAATTCAGCTAGTGCCGACACCTGTGCGTGCGTGCACCGAGATTGTCAATGGCTTCGTTGGGCGGGAACCTCACATAGAAATCTCAATACGAATACTCACAGTCGATCTACCTTTTGTTCCGTGCCGTCTTCGATTGTTTCCTTTATCACTGGATATCTTTGGTTTGCATTAAAAACATGGCAGGTGTGGACCCTGCAGATTGACAGTTCCAGTGGTTAAGGAGGTGATGAAACAATATTCGGGAGAATTAGATGTAGTCGAAGTTTGCACAGATGATTTGGCCGAAGTAGCGGAAGATGCAGGTGTATTGAGTATTCCAACCATTCAGTTTTATTACGATGGGGCCGCCCTCGAAACGCACTCGATCGTGGGTTGTGTAGCGAAAAGCGTCTTGTCGAATGCTGTTGAAAAGGTGATTGAAGATGTGGCGCAAATAAGGCAAACCAACAACCGATAAGAATAGAACTGAGGAAAGCTTGTTATTGCGAAACACACCAATTCAATCCTGTATGCACGCAGCGTGACACAGAGGCGCTCTACAGAATTGACAAGTTGTGCACGGCGGAATCAATAGAATACAGGACTTTCTCTAGTCGGCGTGTAAGTACCCAATCGAAAGATGACAATCGACGATTGAATCTGAGTGATGACAATTATGTTTCAACATATCTTCTCTATTAACGAGATTGGTTATCAAATAATCAGTCACATGAGAGTAGTTCTACATGAGATTTCTGACGGACCAACGATCGACGTTTTGAATGGAATGACAGCTCTTTTCGGAGGTCAAGGCGCATTCTGACATTCAGTTTTTCTCTCGTCTCGTGCTTTCTGACAATGATGTAGACAGACCGCAAACGTACGAATGGATTTCGCTCGAACCGATGCGATACTATAAACATGCTGCGGGAAATACGATCCAAACTAATGTGGAATAACGTCGAATGAATTGAAGTAAGTTCAGATGCTAGCAGTACTCTACAACAATCGAATTTGATGGATCTGCTTTCCCACTTTTGATGACCCTGCGCTATGTAGATGGCGAGATCGGATGAAATTTAGCAATTTAACTCAGCCCTTGTTTAGACAATACTTAGATAATCGTATGCATTATGTGACTTTATTCAACGCCTTTGCTGTTTCTCTGTTGTATTTCTAGGAAGAAGTAGAAGGTTGAATGTCAATGCCATACAAACTACCATTATATGGCGTATGCATCACCCTCTTCTGTTGTTATAGCTTTGTGCGGTTTGGCGTCTGCTGACTTGGGGTTGTCCTCTAGGGGTGGGCCACGGGGTGGCATCAATAACGGCGAGGGGGAACTATCGTGTTGTTGGTTGGTCGACACCTGTTGAACGCAGTGCTCCTGGTCACCACTGTTGGTAGCAGTTGAGACGGATTGGCCTACTCTCGTGGTTCCACCTCGAGCACGCTTGCGCTGGTGTTGATGGCCGCTATCTCCGTGCGATGAATAGTATCTTTTCTTTCGTCGACTGCTGCGGAGCGGTTTCGCAAATAGCGACGCCAAGAGTTCGGGGGTGATGATACCCAAGGAGCCGTTTGTTCCTATAGAGTTTGTAAATACGCAGTGGAAACATCGCCTTCTTGGGTCCTTGTCGGACATGAGAGTCACCTGCAACAATCAAGTTCAAGAGATGAGATGGTGTGTTACAAAGCGGACCATAGGGACAATTGCAACAAACAATCAAGGTCAAGATCGACTTACAGTGACATGCAGAGGTGGAATGAGTACTGACTTTGTCTCAGCTGCGGTTTGGTTCCATTTTTTCATTGCGGGAAAATCGATGCAGGGTAAAGTCATCGCAGTGTAGTTCAACAAACGCCCCGGCATGACATTGGTTTCTGTATCTGTATTAGACGCATCATTGACATTATTTGAGCTCTCTTCTGTCTGTGAAGTTCTCGTTGTCTTCGACTCTTCTTGGTCGGAATTGCCATTGGTTTTCGAATTTGTTTCAGGAGCAACAGGATCTGGGATGGGGGTTGTCAATCCCTCCTTTTCGTTAGAGTTGCTACTAATATCTATACTCGGATGCGCAGAGAGGCTGTCTGCAATGCTCTTCCTTGATTCTCCTCCTTCTATAGAAGTTTCACTAGAATCTACCCTACGCTTTTCAGTATCAAAATGATTGTCAATATTTGATACAACACCTGTTCCCGCTGCTTCGGTGGAGTCAGACTTTGTATCCCCGATGTTACTCTTGTAGCTGTCCATCTTGTACTTGTCTCGGATTCGATTCCTTCTCTTCAGAATTTCTACTATCAGCTTCAGCTCTTTTCTTTGTGTTTTTCTGTGTTTGGAGATATTGATTCCACCTTCTTCGATTGATGTAATCCCCTCGGCGCTGGTGTCTTCCTTGTTCTTCACATCCTGTGTCTTTGTCATTGTTGCTACATATTACGGTGTCTCGGTCGCTAAGACTATCGTGTGAAGGTGAAGCGAACACTGCAGTAGTTTGTGCTCCCTTTTCCGAATTAGCTTTGGCGTTCGAGTTTGATTCCGCATTGGTGTTGGTGTTGATATCACTACTGGTTTTTTCTGTCTCATTGTTCTCGCCCTGATTGCTGTTTTTGGAGTTATCAATCCCATTCTTTTCTTTTGCTATTTCTTCGTCGTCTGGTCGCAGTGCAGCAGCAACAATTTCAAAAAAGTTTGCCAGATTCTCTGGTTTGACGAGACTAAATATCGTCATTCGTTCGATTTCCGACTTGCGATATCCGGTAGCCTTTGCGAAACACTCGTTCCACGTAACAATTTTACCGGATGTGCTGGCAATAAGCTGTGGAATGTTAGACTTATCGAATACTTCCTCGTAGTTCAGTTCGAAGCTTCGCTCTAATGAAGTTACTTCTTCTGGAGGTCTCTTGCGACTCATTCGTTTGTCATTGTTGAAGACTACATCCTTGTGGCCGGTGTGGCGGTCTCGACTTGTCTTTTCGCTAGCGACAGCAGCATCACTCGAAATACTACTGTTTGAAGGTTGATCCTCGCCAGCTTCCCCATCCCCTGATGTCGATTCACGGCTGTCTTGCTCGGTAGGTACATCATCGCTGCTTCCACCCCCGCTCCCACTGTTATTGGAAGATGAACCACGGTTGCTGTCCGTCAATTCAGAAACAGTTGAGATAGTCTTGCTAATCGAACATCCCTGGGCACTGGGGCCACCACTTCCACTGTTGCCGGATCCGCTTCCGCTACCGCTTCCGGTACCGCTGCCAGTCCTGCTGTTCCCTGATCCGCTTCCGGTTCCACTACCGCCTCCTCTGTTGTCGTCCCCAGAGGAGTCTTCGGTCGTCGCTTCGCTCGATATCATGCGGCGCTTCTTGTTATTCGCGTCATTATTGTTGCTACCGTTGTTGTTGTTCGAATCATCTCCCGACGACCCTCCTTCTCTGCTGCTGCTTTCTGGCAATTTCCTCTTCTTGGCGTCGTCACCGCCGCTCTCCCCACTCGTTTCCTCTTCTTGTTTGTGTCGAGCGGTGCTCATGGTGGTGTCGGACGTCAGGCTAGAAGTGGTGCTTTCGGGATCGGAACGACCTTCTTGCATTGCATTCTCCTCCTTGTCTCGTTCCAGCTTGCGTCGTTTCTCGTCCAGATCCGCGTTCAATTTCTGGTTTTCGTTTTCTTTGTCGGTCGTGAGCTTGATCATGTGCTTGATGTATTGAGCGCAGCTATTCGCAAAACAAACGAAACGAAACGAAACGAAACAAATGAACGAGAAATTGTGAGTGACTGTACGGATGCACGATGCATCTCTCCGGTTCGATGATGATGATGATGCGCACGGACTTACTTTGACAGCGTGTGGAATTTGCTTCTTGCCTCGACCTGCCACCCCCCTTCTTCCATCTGCAGCCGGAGCTGCTCGATGAGTTCCGTGATCTTTTGGGCTCGTTTTTGTTCCCGCTCGTTCTTGACCTGGCCGTTCTTGCTCTTGCGATGATTCCCGTGCCGGGCGTCGATCAACTGGGGAGGTGGTCCGTTGTGCGGAGGCCGCGGAGGATTACCCGCTGCGGCAGCAGCCTGTGCACCAAACGGCAATTGGTATTGATGGGGATGAAATCCGTTCACGGTCTCGCCGTAATGGTACGAATTTGGGTCCTGTTGGATGGGAAGACCCAGCCTGCGCTGGTTTTGCATAAAATTGGCTCGGAGTTCGATGGGGGCATCGAACAAGTAAAAGGGTGGAAGGGTTGAGGGATGGACGGCAGCCGCAGCTGCGGCAGCTGCGGCCGCATTCTGATTGGTTTCGGTCGCCAAGTTCGTTTTCTTCTTCTTCGATTTGGAGGTTGATCTAGATGGATGAGCTCCGGCTGTGGCTCGGTTCGAAACCGCCCCACTGGTACCGGAAGTCTTGGGATTGACATTGCTGCTCGTGATAATGCTTGGCTGGCTAACCACCGAAACACCATGGTGCTGTTGTTGTTGTTGCTGTTGGTGCTTGTGGTCTTGACCGGGAGTTCCCGTGATCGATCCGGGGACGGATTCCGAATTGACACTTGCTGCTGCCACAGCAACTCCGGCGGCAGCCACCGCAGCAGCGGTTGCTGCAACCGACGGTTCGCTTGCTTGCGCCAGCATACAGTTAGCAGCCAGCGACGATAGGTGCTGGGTGTTGGAAATTGCAGACGTATTGGTCATGGTTGGCGTTGTGGTGGTTGCTCTCGTTTGTCCCACCACTGTCGGCACACCCGAGGGACGCCCCACGGAACGCTCCAAGGCTTGACTCAGATCCACACTACAAAGCCCCTGGTGTGAATTGTGTTCCTGATGTGACTGTTGCTGTATTCGTTGCTGCTGCTGCTGAAAGGCAGACGGCATAGCTGTCTTTGTGGTTACGCTTGCGTGCGTGTGCGCCGGGGCTGGACAAGCACCCGACGATTGAATCTCCAGCGGGATGCAGGTGTTGCTACGCTCACGCTCACGCTGTTGTAGTTGTTGTTGTTTTCGGACGAGCCTCCCGATCGATCGGCAGAGTTTACGGAGTCGGATGCTTCCGAAATGGCCTCGACCGCTGCTTTGACGGCAGCCTCCACCGTATCGTTCGCAATTCCTACTACTACACCGGACGATGTTTCGAGGTGCATAGCATTGCTTTGCCCATCGCTGTTTCCTATTCCATCATCTCCGTGTTTTCTGCCAATCGATTCCCCCGCGGCAGTGCTGTCTTCGTGGTGATCAAAATCAGCAAGGTTGGACCACTGATCTCCCCAGCTGCTACTGCTACCGTTTCGCTTCTTCTTGACGTGCGATCGGGGTTTGTCGTCCGTTGGGTGGCTATCCACGCCCCAACTTTCTACGTTTAACAAGTTCGGATCGAAGTCCGGATGGTCTTCGGAATGATCCCATCCTCCCAGGTTTTCCATTGTCCACAATTTTCTATTATATACCTTCACAGAGAAGACTCTCCAATGATATTATGTTGGAACCGGTGCTCTCCGATCGAATTGGTCTTGTTGATTTCTTTTTGCTTTCAACTCTGATTTTATTGACTTTTTTATTTGTTGATTTGTTATGAAAATCGAATTGCTAGTACGATTGCTTTTTCTTCCTGTACAAATGGCTCTCGTTGAGAATGCATCATTATTGTTCTTGCTCCAGATGCAAAAAGCATTTGATCTTGATGTCTAGCAGGAGGGTTTTGCTTGATGTTTTCTCCATCGATAGTCCTTCTTCCTTCCAATAATGAGGACAGATGTCGAATTTGTTATGTTGACGAAATCGTACCTCGGAGCCTATCCGATAAACATCTGCTCCCTCGAATGATCGCGCTAACAACGGAATGACGCCCCATCAACGGGGGTCGATGATTCCCATTATTTATCGTAAGTTCGGTGTGAAGCAGATGTTTCCCACCAAATGGTGTATTCGAAAGTCGAAGAAGATAAGTCATGTCGTTGTGAACATATGGTCCACTGCAATGTTTGGTCGCACCGAACCCACACTTGTTCGTTCTCCGATCCCGGGCAGTCGTGTCTGTTTGATAGAAAGAAGAAGTAATAAACAGCTATTTTGTATTGTTTCTTACTATTCTCCAAATTGTTTTCTACTCCGTAAGTCTACGGGAACGTTCCGTAAAGGTTGACACCTTCTTGGCGATGATTGGTTCGGTTCTCATTAACTTCAACATTTTCTATTTCGGAAAAATGTTTTTAATAAGAGGAGAATGAATGATGATCTGTTGACTTCTCTAAGAACAAAGAAGAACGGAACGGATCTTGGAATACGAATAATGGTATCCTTCGATTCTCTGCCAATGACAGAGAATAACAGGCTCTCGTCATTTTATTATTACTCTATTTTTTGTGTTTTCATCAGATTCAATGTCACACGTTATGTTGGAGGTACGGTCCGAGGACTCCGACTTAGAGTGCACGGATCAGAAAATGATAAGATTTACGCTATTTATTTGAAGGAAATGTGTTTTCGCAAAAATAACATTGGTAATTATCGACACGTGTATTATTATTTGCTGAGAGTTACAGTGCCCGTAATCACTACTGTAATTTACTACTACGAGTAAGGCTACTCGTACGGTAGATAGTATCAGCTCAAATGCATGCGGATGTTGGGAAAGACAGGAAGAGGACACAGCAGGTGAAGGTTTCACAGAGACAGTGTCGAATGAAAGGGCTCGTAACCTGTGAGGAGAATCTCGTCATTAATGAAACTATGTGCATCAACTGTATCTTGATATTGGCAGTGGTACCATGGAAGTCTTAAGGCAGGAAATATTGAGGAACCCTCCTGCTTCATCAATTATATTTCAATGTGACTAAGACCCCCACCATGCTGGGATCTTATCTACTAGTACAGGGGAGGTAGTACGCGCTACAGGTACCCATTGCACCACCTGTGCACCCGCGTCCTCTGCTGGTTAGTAACAGTATCCATTGAATTCTAACCCTAACCTTCCGTACAATTTTAAAATTACAGCAGTTCTCTCTGCATCGTGCTGCTGCTGTCCTGCCGTGATTCTACCACCACATGCCACACAGGGGCTCAATCAATTCGACAACTGTATCCGTAGAACATAACATCAAGTGTAGCATGATATGGCGTTTTTGGGGTTTGATGAATATGAGTACAGACTTCCAGGGTGACTGATAGTACTAGGACTTTAGGTACTCGCAACTTTCAGCAGCTCCCACAGCACCGAGTGGTATTCCACGGGGGAGGTCTGGGTTCTGACTACCTCTGAAAGAAGTTGTCACTTTAGTATTGGATCGTGCATTGTAGGGATTGGAAACCGTTATATATCTGATAGTCGAGCATATATTTTTAAATCAAATAATGGCAATACCGGTACGTGAAGTATCACATGCCAAATGATATTAGTACTATGTTAGCTATTCATTAATAGATCAAAAGGACAACTGCGAAATAATGCCCTTGACACTGTAGCAGAGTATATTTGTATCGCACCGCAACACCTTTACCAATGATTTCGAGGAAATATATTCATCTCAAATCAAATCACCATACTACACGTTACACACATTTTTTGTGACTTTACATTTCCATCAAGTTCTGTGCATAAACGCGATTTCCGTGAACTTGCGTTTGGTTGTAATGTGTAGGTGAAACGACCTGATGATTCTCTTTCAGAAAACGTTCATGATAGGAAAGAGAATTCTCCCTCGGAGATGACGACTTTCTTCGAGAAGAGGAGGAAGCTCTTGGCTCGGAAGAATGCCGCCTACCTTCGGATCTCCTCCGAGATGAACTTCGATTTCTACCAGATGACGAAGGACGATCTCTTCTGGAAGAAGATCGCCGTGGATCTTGTGAGTGTCGACGAGAGGAGGATCTCCTTGGTGACGACGAACGTCGATCCGAATTGTGTGTCTTTCGTGGAGAGCTCTTTCGAGGAGAGCTCTTTCTTGGTGATGATGACGACGACCTTTGTCGAGGAGAGATCAATGCTTTGTTCTTGCTTTGCGTGTTGCTCTCTGGCCAAAAGGCAGAACAAATACAAAGAAGCATTACGAGGAACACAGCCAACAACCCTGCCCCCCAAGCCCAAGACGAGGTGGTCCATTTGTCAGGATGATCCACAAAAACCGAAACAAGTGGATCGAAAAAATCCTCTTCAATGTTGTCCATAAGTCCATTTGCATTGTCCAAAAAGTCTCCACCAGGGAGCAATGAATTGGAGCATCCAGGAGAGGTATCAGTTGCGTCGAAACACTCGCACTTTGGTCGAATTGAACCATTGTCATCCACGGCGTCATAATTACAGACTCCCCGTCCTGCACAATTGAACGGACAGAATAGATCTGGACACGCTGTGCTTAAGCGAGGACAGATAAGTGTTTGCGGCAAAGCCCCTGTTGATGAGACAAAAGGCAAGGAGACAAAAGTATGAGTAAGCATGGACAATGGCAACTAGAAACAAACCACAGTGTGTCCATCGTCAGCAAATACTTCATGAAGCGTGACCAATTTGTACTTACCAGCACCAACACGGACATCCAATTTCTGGAAGTCATATTCACAGACCAACCATTGTCCACGGACATTGATTCGCAAAACCATTTCGTCTTTGACGCAAGCCGTGCGGTAGCATCGCCCGTCTCCCCCTTCTGTTGGGATGCATTGGCTGTCCCCACCATAAACCTCACTGTAGATGTTGAGTGAATCAGCGTTCGCAATGTCGGTGCAAGCAAGTTGCTCGGCTTCCAATCCTCCATACGTACTTCCAAACAGAGGACAATAGTCGGCTTGTCGGGGACCACCCATTGTGATTTCATCCTTGAAGTACTGGAATCGTTCTTCTGGAAGTGTTTGCGGCTGAATGTAAAAGTAGTCAATGACAGAGCAGGCTAATTTGTGTGTCAATGCAGGAGAACAACCACGCTTGGAAGCATCATCGCAAAAATACCCCTTGGCATATTCAGGAAGGAAGGGACTTCCATCAGTGTTTTCGAGAACGCATTTTTCTTCTACGAAATCGCAACCGGCGCCCAAACCCCAGGGATTCATTCTACCCTGAGTGTAGTTGGCGCGATACCAGCCAGAATCTTCGAATAAGGCAAGAGTCATGTGACTCATAATATTGGTTGTGGGACTGATGACTCCGCTCAGTGCCTCAGGATAGTAATCATGCTCGTCCCAGTGATCACCGGTGCAAGAATCGGTGCCGGTAGGTTGATTTTCCAATTTCGCTCCTGGAAGTGATTGGCAGTTAAATTGATTTCGAGCCATGGCGCGTACTTTGGGAGTGACGAGGGCCGCGTATCTCTGGCCGTTTTTCCCGTCAAAGAATTGCATGGTATCCTTTCCTGGCAAAATTAGGGATCGTTGGACATTGTCGACGCACGTTACCGTTCTCGATTCAAAGGGACGGGGGGTGCGCTCCGTTCCTGTTTCTGAATCCCAATAGAACCGGTATGAGTTAGATGAATGACCCAAGACATGTGCCACTTCGTGCTTGAGCACATCAACGTTGTCCTCGATGATGGCATCGCTGGCGGTTCCATCTTCGTCTAGGTCAATTCGATCGAGACACACATTGATGGCGCCTGCCGTCGGTCGGTCAAATTGATCAAAATTGCAGGCAACTGCCACTGCGAGGGTTGTTCCACGACAAAATCTAGAGGACGGCGTCCCACTCACATATAGTACTAAGTCCGCGTCAGGGATACCCGTTGAAATATGTTCCGTAGGAACCTTAGTGAATTCAGAGTCTCCGCAATATTCTCTATTCTCCAATTCGGCCGCCGATATTTTGAGATTGCCACTGACAGGAACAACGCTCAGGGCTTGTGACCAATAGTCGGCGGTTCTTATTTTTTTGTCGATTTCAGAAGCGGAATAAAATAGTACATCGAAATACTGTGAGCTAACATGCTAAATGAAGTTGGAACCACAAATGGAAGAAATCATACCCTCTCTGAATCTTCCTTCCAACGTTCTCGTTTTGAAAATTTTAATCCTAGAGCGCAATTTTGCTTCCCGTATATCCGATTTGTTCTATGCTCTACGCAACATCAACAGTTGTACACTCACTCAGGGAAAATTTGGGTCTTGAAAAAGTCAATCTTCGCTGCGTTTTCCAGATCCCGCATGTCGTCTAGAGCCTGCGTTTCAAACCTGATCCGCATAGGTTTGTATAGATCTGCTCCAGAAGTATCTGCTACCCCATCCCCCTCAACCGAATTCGTCTGTTGCAAGTCCCGGTCTCGGTCTCTGTCGCGTTCTCGTCGCCGCCGATCGTAGGTTTTCTGGTACGGGTGGTTCTCGTAATGAACATAATGGTCTGGATCTCCCATGAATCCTGTCCTGGAGCGTTCGGATTTTTCTTCCACCAGTCGAACGTGTTTGCGAACCTCACCATTTTGAGGTCCATACAGCCTGTGAATCATCGATTGGCGCTTACTTTCGCGTTCTGTGCTGGTGTGGTGCGCTCCTGCTCGAAGGTTACTCGTGTCGGATGGTGCAATAGCTTGACACAAGTACAATTGGTGTGTAGCAAGACTGCCGAGAAGGAGGAGAGATGCAATCGTTGATCTCGACATGTTGTCTTTTATCGCGTAGCTGCGTCTTTTGATACCGTGATTGGGGATGAGGTATATATCGTCTGTGCAAGTATGTCAACTACTAGCTCTATTCTATTCGATGGTTGATTGAATTATCTGCTGCTTCGATTAGTATCCAGGGGTTGTAGCTAGCAATAACGCCTCTGAAGACTTCCAATCCGATGGGGTTGTTGTCGATTGTTTGGTATTCGTGACAGTCTCTTGTTCCCGTTTCGTCCTTTTTCGCTTCACGATACCGTAGTACGGTAGTCCAAACGATGGCTCGACCTCCTCGGAGAGAATGACAACTTTATTTTAATTCCCGTGTTGAATATCGGTTCACCGTTCACATACGAAAGCGTAAGTTGTGTATTTTTTGAAAACAGTTGTTTTAGCGTGGAATTGCTGTTAAAAGCCGTCGACGCTCGGTACTTGTGTCTTATGGTGAATTCCGTCGCCGAACCCGTGCCGTATTTCGGCATCATTGTTTATTAGCATTCACGGAGTCTCATGCCGTTCAATCGTTCGAATTTTCAACAGGGCAATTTTGAAAATTAGTCCTACATCAGAAGGAAAAACTAAACAACGAGCGGTTCCATCCAAGATCTCGGCGAGTATGGCATGCTGTGAATCATTTGATTTCCGTTGCGTCTCGGAACTCGTATTGTAACCGGTATCGACCTCTACGTTGGTACATGTGGCTTTTTCCTCCATAGGGAAGGAATCAATAATCATCATCAACATGATTACACGTGCTACCAATAATACATATGCTCTTGCTGTGTTCCATCGATACTGAATACAGGTAAGGTTTACAGGTACCGTACCACACTGAACCTCAATTAGATGAACAAAAAATAATAATCTCTTACTTCTATTACCTTTCAAGTAAAGTGTTGTCTTTCAAAAACAAAAACATACTGTACTGCATTCCATTATTGTTTTAAAAAAGTGTTGGTCACCAATTCAGTTAATTCTGTAGCCCCTCCTTCTTCATAATTTTTTTGTATCTAGTCTCTCTCTCTCTCTCTCTTTGCGATGCTGAATGCCAGGGAGTTCATTAGAGGGATTAAGAAATAAACCTGCCAATTGATTTGTCTGTTGCAATTGCTATTGTTACTAATGCTATTGATAGATGCCCTCTTGCATTGCCAATTGCAAGAACTTTGAGCATCTCCAATAGCAAATTGAATAGTCAAATGATGTTGACAGGTTGATTGTTTCTACTTTCTACAACTCTTCTAAACAAAGAAGTCCATTCTGTGAAGATGATACAAACTATGAATGACCATTTAGCTTTTAGTTAGCTTTGGAAAATTTATGGGTCCAATTTAGAATGAAAACAAAAAAGTTCTATCACAAATCACAACGCAGCATCCCTGAGGATATCATTCTCTATCCTATAATTTTGCTATGCATTAATAAATGTATTGACAAATAAGACACATGATCTCAATGCGTTGATTTGGGCGTTTGTTGTTGGTCATGATCTTGACTTCATCAAATATTGCAACTCTGATTTTGAGGAGGTATCTTTTCCTCCCCTCACGTGCTTTCTTGTTATTGACCCATTCACTCGACAGGGGCCATCCATTCTACACCGACATAATTTTCGAATTTACCATCTCTTCGATGTCGAGATTTTTTCGATCCACTTTTTTGATGTTTTCTTCTGACGACAGAAATTTTCGAAAATACGAAAATCGAGTATTGTAATATGAATCGGAGCGGCGCAGATATCAAAATAATAATAGATGGCCCGAGCTGATCGCAACATCAATGGACACAACTGATTCTATCGTTGCCAATGGAGATGGCAAATCCAACGAAAGTAGCCAAGGCGAGAGCGACATCGATGAAAATGCTGACACAGAAGATCTTCTGTACACTGGCAGTTACGGGGACGAACCTCACCTACCAAGCCATTTTTCTATGCAACGAGTGTATCCTAGATCCTTCAATCGGGGATGGACCTTCCGAGTGCGATACGTTCGGCGGAGTCCAGCACTGAACAAACACAGCAACAGCAATCGCCTCTTTGTATTTGCGAAGCCTGTGCTATGGTTTGTCACGATGGTGGATACCATGACGTCGACTACAGTCGGGATGGGACCAAGCTATTGTGATTGCAATCGTTTGGGAAATTGCCTGCTTTATGAAAAGTCCCTGCAAAAAGCCAAACAGCTTGGAATAGTCGCACAGGCTACTCCGGAGAAAGGAAAACAAATCGAAACCTCCTTCGTCGGTATCTTCCTCGACAAGTTTTATTCGTGAAACATTCGATATTCCAATCTTGCAACAAGGCGCAACGGAGACTCCAGACGCAGAGCTCGCAACGTTGTTAGTAGAACAGGCAAGGGAGCTGATACGGCACACCAAGGAAACACATTGGATCGATGAGTCTGTGATTCAAAACACGTCGGAAAACGTTGGTAATGCATCGAACCCACAAGAACTATGCTTGCTGGAATCCCTTGCTTGGAGTATATATCTATCGCATCGAGAACGATACAAACACATGTTGCCAGACCATGGCAGTAAGGAGGGCTATGGAAAAGGAGGTGCCGAGTGGTGGGTTCAGGTAAAAGACATTTCAAACACGATTGATGAGGATGTCGACAGAAACAGAGATCCCAACGATCCTCCTTTGAGTTCATCTTCCATTGATTTGCACTATGACAAGGACGAAGCATTAGGCGGAATCCTTTGGTCTTGGTTCCTTCCCAAACTTGTCCACGGTCACTTATTTGACCGGATCCATCAGGCAACTGCAGCTCCAACGATTGTTTTTGACCACACATACACCCAAGACGTTGATGATGTCATGTACAGCATGTTTCTCAGTCGACCCCGAATAGGGAAGCATGTCTGCTTTGATGGCAGATTATTACACGGAGCGCCATACCATCCATCGCTTCTAACTTCTCCTCTATCTTCACCTGCAAAAGATAAGTGGCAATGGACAAAGCCACCCCGCAGCGCCAGTCTTTCGTGTTACCTTTCTCGTCAATATCTGGAATGACCGAAGACCTGCCAATGTGCATTTGTTGGACGACAAAATTCGGGAATCAATCTTGCAGTTGCCCAAGTCCGAACTCATGGTTGAGAATAGCAATAAACTTCGATCGAAAACAGGTAATGGGTTGCTTATGAATCCGTTAGAGATACCTACGGTCTCCTTCGAAGAGTTAACAGACCTCCCAGAGGGTGCAGATGATCGCATCGAATTGCCATTCGTATCCAATCTGGGTGAACAAGATGGCGACGAAGACGAGAATCGGTGGAACGGTAGTGGTCACCTTCCCCCCTCCGCCAACTGATGATTCCGTTCTAGTCAAATTTGGTCCCGGGCTGCAAGCCTATCTGGACTATGGCGCCGAGCCTGACGACGGCGAACAGATAGATCATGAGCTGGATTCACCCACTCAGACCAGACAACCAGTCTATTTGTGAAGCATAGTAGCAATTTTGATGCATACTGGAGACCAAGAACCTGATTCGCACATGAATTACCGGAAAAATATAATGAGTTGATCTAGTAATATATTTCTCGTCTAATGTGGCACATGATCTATAACTCTCCCTCTACGTTGTAGTCATTTTTTTCTCCCGCCTTGACCGAGGTATTTTTCCAAAGCGGTGGAAAGATCTCCCCCATACTTATATAATGGCGGAAACTGTTCCAAATGTTCTGATCGCTTTCCCCCGGTCGGTCCAAAAACACAATGGCCTTGTGAGGAACGCCCTTGACGACGGTTATGGATTTTCCACTGTCCCAAAGAATATCGTAGGAATGACCTGTCGGAGTCTCTTTGTGCGATTCTATTTTGCAATCGAATAAATTGTTGCTGACGAGGTTTGTTTTTCCCGATTCAGACTCCGACCAAATACGGACTTTTCGACCCAGGCTGTCTTTTTCTACCTCATCACCGTCTGGTTTCTTGACCATCAAGAAGCATTTCATCATTACATCTTCAGGATATGGTTCTTCTTCAATTGTGCGAAATGGCTTTCGTTCTGTGCTCTTCGTTCAGATCGAGAGCTCGGATCGGCCAGGACTTCTCTTTATTTTTGTTCCAATTCTCAACGTGCCGATCCCATGCATCTTGCCATTCTTCACCGTAATCGATAAAGACTGTAAAGTATCGTGACACGAACAAAACGGCAGAAATGGTATTGAATAAAAAGTAAGAAGACATAGTTGCATACAGAATTTTGGAAGAATAATGGAGTATTACTGGCAGCGTACCTTCTTCACCCTCTGCGATGTCTTTCGTGGCGACAATTTCGATCACAAGACCTCCCATTTTGTTGAATGGCTGTAGTACCTCGTCCAACCAATCTCTGTGATTTTGTGGGTGTTCTGACCACATCATTTTCGCATTGACCTTATCCTTGGAAGGTGCGTGATTGATGTAACTTGCTACTGCCCCCGCAGGAAAGAAGAGCATGCTTGATTCGGGGTGACCATACATATAATTCATCAACAACTGTATCCCAATTCTGTCATCTGAATCCCGAAGCCACATGTAATCGGGTTCCACCGATGAGTCTTCCTCGACTTCCTCAGCATTATACACGATGGTGTCAAGCGGATACATATCTAGGACGGCTTCATCCGGAAGTTGAATCAGGGGGACGGGTGCGACCAGAGTTCCTTCCTTGATTTCCCTGTTCGCAAACGCTCCACGTCCTGCATATGGAATGGTAGATGGGCCCGGTTTGATCATATCCATGCAAAGGCCATTTTCTTCCAACCAATCCAAAGAACGAGTTGCTCCGGGGGCCTTCATGGTAAAAGATCCGCCCCTTTCCAAAATCCCTTTGAGGTCTGAGGGATCCTGAGGGAGCATATTTTTAATCTGGACTGCTTTTTCCTCTCCCGCAGCAGCAATCATTACATCAGCTTTCAAAAATTCATATATTTTCTTTCTCGATTCATCATCCAGTTTGTCATCGTGCTTGTCAAAAAACTGAACCATTTTCTCGATAGTCTGATCAACCCTTTCGTAATCCTTCTTGTTCAGTGACTCTTTCTCACCGGCTTCATTTTCCCAGTTTTCACCGAACTTCAAATTCAATGATGCATGAGTTTTTCAATTTTCGAAACACTGCATTGTGTTTATTTTCGCAAACTACATTGCCAGAGTCACGCAGAGCGATTACCACGTACCTGCATGAAAATTTCTCGTCCGGCCGGGATGACCTCGGTCGACGCCACTTCCAAATTATAATAGTTGCTGTATGCGCCTCGACCAGGATGAGCTTCTCCCGGATATTCATTCCAGGCCTCTCGGTGATAGGCACTCGAATGATTCCAATCCGCATTGGTAAGTTTCGGGTTGTACGCCCCGATCACCCCAAGCCCGGGAATAGCCGTCACAATTTTGGCACCGTAATTAGTGTCCTCAATCTCGAAGTGCCCACCGCTAGACTGTGGAACCCAAACGAATTGTTCGAACCAATCTACAACGTTGGCGAGTTGGTTCACATCAAAGTTATCTGCAATCTCCCCCGTTTCTTCCATCCAGATGTTGTTGGCCATGAGGTGAAACGTGTGAATGGCCAAATCTCCAAATCCTACAGGAGAGTTGGCCGGGATATCTTTTCCGGCAAAGACTCCCCATTTGTGGTTTTCAGCGAGCGAAGTGGACGATGTAGCCATGTAAAGACCACAGGAACCCTCGCTATCGCCACTTTCCTGGTCGAAATCGGGACTCTTCCTTCTATTACCTTTCTTCGCGTCGGATTTCAAAGCAGATCTTGCCATTTTGGTTGATATCGCTAGCACCAAAACGGCGAGCACCGATGATGATTGCACTCTCATTGTTGGTCACCGATTCGAAAAAAATGTCTTTCGTGCAAGGTGATCGTATTCGTTTCTAACTTCTCAAAAGAACAAGCAAAGTGACTTCTTGCTTGTGGTATCGTAGCTCTATGGCAATCAGTCGCTCGTTCCGTTGCTTGATTTGATGCTTCAGAATTGTCTCATCCGCCCCACCGTCTCACGTATCACAATTATCCTCACTAATTCAGTTCTTTCCTTTCGAAGGATAAATCCAAGTGATCAAACGGTCATCTTTTTTTTAATTTTCGCTTCCCAATTTTCTGAATCACGCGCGATTGGAGCGTTGATTTTAAAATGTGCGCGACATAGTGCCGTAGCACGCAGGCCCTGCATCCGATTCAAAAAACTGTCTTTGGGGGTGGCGCGTGTTCGTGGTTGATAGGGTGTTTGAATCATTGTTGTTGAGGCTCTCCCTCATCTCTATGGTCACGATGGGAAGAGGAGGTTTTTTTTGTTTTTTTAAAATGCTCGGTGAAATCTCTGCGCCTGTGTCGATGTCGCTTTCCTAATTTGATTTACACTGACGCGAAGTAGCCCAACAACACCTCCGATTCACGACTGTTGAACGCTATACAGCAATTTCTCAATAGAGTGATTGACAACTTTTGCCAGTGTCAATACTTGTGCTGCAGTTCATCGATCCAAGAACAGGCCAGTGAGACCCAAGTTATCACTCGACAATTTTTTGCATCGACAAAGACGGTAGAGACGACTAGAACGACAAAATCATGGTCTTGACCGATCGGCAGCGTGAAGATCTACACGCAGGGATTTATGAATACCTGGTGAGCCGAGGAGATGTCTTTGAAACTGTTGCAAAGGCGTTTGCAGAAGCAGATCCCAAGGCTTTGGAAAAGAAGACCAACAATGTAGGCAAGACACCCCTCCTCGAGAAGAAGTGGACGGCCATTCCACGACTGCAAAAGAAAGTTCTGGAGTTGGAACGAGTCGTTGCACAAAGTGCAAAGATCCACGCCCATCGTACGGGATCGGATGATCCCAAGGCTAATGGTGGTGTTTCACGACGAATGCTCCCACGGCTTCCGTGTAACATTACTCTCCAGGGTCATTCAGCGGCAGTCACTTGTTTGAAGGTCCATCCGGTATTCACGGTGGTTGTGAGTGGAAGTGAAGACGGAACCATAAAGGTGAGTGATTCCACAAATAGAATTGTGTAATAAGAATGCAAGCTTTCTGTTCAAACTTTCCGTTCGTCTTGATTGATTTGCCTCTCCTGGCAAGATTTTCATCAAGGATGCATCAGTTGTACTTTCCATCGATTGGACTAATATCTCACTCCATTCCTGGTCTTGAATGTTAGATTTGGGATCACGAAAATGGAGATTACATGAGGAGCCTCAAAGGCCACACCAATACTGTCAACTCGCTAGCTTTTACGCCAACTGGAAATTATTTGGCATCGTGCTCCAGCGATTTGTCCATTAAACTATGGGACTTTTCTACCTACAATTGTGTTCGCACTTTGCGGGGACACGATCATACTATTTCATCCATTGTATTCCTTCCGCAACAGAATATTATCCCGTCGGCGTCGGAAGATTCGTCGACTGGCATGGATGTCGCTGCAGCGAACGCGAAACATTTGCTGAGTGCTAGCAGAGATTACACCGTGAAATTGTGGGACATGGAGACCGGATTTTGTGATCACACGTTTACTGATCACACCGATTGGGTTCGAACATTGGCCGTGAGAGCCCATGATGGAGCCATTTGGGCATCTGCGGGTAACGATCCCGTCATAAATGTGTACGAGGCCAATGTCAACACTCGTCAAAAATTGTGTGAATTGCGAGGACACGAGCACGTCATAGAAACGTTGTCGTTTGTTACTGAAGAATCATTCGGGAAGGATAGAGCCGGAAGCAACGCCAAACACAAGGAAACCGTCAGAGACTACCTTGCAAGTGGTAGCCGCGATCGAACTGTTCGTCTTTGGTCGCTCGCATCCGCCTCGTGTCTCGCGATCTTTTCATGCCCACGAGAATTGGGTTAAAGCGGTCGTGATCCACCCATCAGGAAATTATGTTATCAGTGCTGGGGACGATCGAACGATCCGGGTCTTTGACATCAAAGCTGAAAGATGTTTACGAACCTTGGAAAATGCCCACACCCATTTCGTATCTTCGCTGGATATGCATCACACACTGCCAATAATGGTTTCGGGAGGGATGGACCAAGTTGCCAAAACATGGGTGTTGGACTAGCGCGAGCCAATTAAGAGAATAAATGCAAGAAAACTTAACAGCCTTCCACGAAATGTCTGAATGCAGAAGTCACAACTACATTACCATTGGTCCATAGAGGGAATTGTGGTTTGCAATGAGAGTGAAGAAACTTGAAGGAATGTTTGCTTGTTGAAAAGTCGATCTTGAATTCCAACCCATTTTTAATTCATACACTATATTTTGTCAGGCTAGAAACATTGTTAACGCACCATGTCTCTTGTTTGCTATCGACGTCAACTAGTCCATAGCTACACATAAAAGTCAGGCATGTTTATTCTTTAAGTCAGATTCCGCTGTTGAAATCAATCAATACCGAACCTTCGTCAACAAGTAATGTTGAAAATTGGATGATTGTACACATTGGCATCCAAAAACTCGGATTGACGTGAAGTACCAAGTACTTCACTCTGATGACCACTGTTGGCACGTATGCACTGGCTCGTGCTTTTGTTGGTCCTTCCCTTCATTGATAGTTTTGTAATCTGCTACTGGTAGGTTGCCACCCACTTCTTTTCTCGTTGAGACCAGCGCATAATCGAAAGCTTATATCTCCGAGTTTGCACGGGTAGGATTTTCATTTCTGCCACCGAGAGACCTGTTCATCATATGTACATTGATGTCGCCAGCGAACGTTGAACCATAATCTCTGAATAACGTACAATGAGATGCTTCGAATGCACGAAACCAGTTGCTTCGCGAATAGGATCAATGAGACTGGGCGTCTTCATTGGACTGATTCGATTGCATGCGGCGATTTGTTGCGCTCTGAATGGAACAAACAAGAATTCAAAATCTTGTGGGATCTTCAACAGTTCGATGGCATCCATATTTCTTGTCGTCGTTGTTTCCGGCGTGAATTCACCCAATTGACGGTGCAACTTGCTTCATGTGATGAGTCTCGGTGCTATTTGAAACACGCTCACTCAAAACTGCCATAAGCTTGAGTCTTTGTGGAAACGCTACAAGCTGCTTTAAGATACATTTTCTCCGACTCTTTTGCTCCCTTACCGATCCCGGCTCATCGATGTTAAAGCATTGGGGCAACCAACATGGAGTAAAGACTGATAACTTTCGAGGATTCTTCGAAACTTTATAACTGTGAAATTTTCTTTCCTTTGTCAATTGAATCGTCAACGGCTTTTTTGATGTCGCCCTACGCTGTGGCTTCTTGAAAATAGGTTGCGACTTTGACTATTCAGTCGTTATATTCGTTGCGTCGTCTTTGGGCTGAGGTAGTTCATCATCACGTTCATAAAAAATTCTCTTGTTCATTTTTCTTTACTGATGTGCCATAGCCTGGTGAACGTTACCGAGAATCTTGGCGTCGCCTCATCTCATTTTATTCCGTATCACCTCAACCAGAAAATAGAGGATTTTCATAGTATGCTCTTGCGTGATTCTACTTGATGCGACTTTGTGGGTCAAACTCAAAACACTACCGATTACCTCCACAGTCTGCCGTTCAGTTTTGTTTCTCGTGGCTTTAAACCTAAAAACATCATCCCCTCGATATGAACTTCTTTCATTTTGTTCGATGTGCCTTGGTGATAGTGTTGGTGATGTAATAGTTACATGTTGGTTTGACGTGGTACGAATACTTTTGGGGATGATAATGCACTAACTATTGTAACTCTCCGCATTTCGAGACTGAAAGCTACGAACTAACTCGAACTACACCCATCGTGAACGCATTTTGATTCTGAAAAAGTCCTTGTTGCGAGTTGAATGTAATCGTTCTATTAGAATGAGAATAATGGTGTCGACTGGAGGTGTTGTTGCAGCGCACCATGGTACCAATTCCAATCGTACGAGTAAAAAATACGTGTATCACCGAACGGAAACCGCCAATAAGGCAGGTGAGAAAGGAATTTGAGATTTTTCTACGAAAGACTCTTTTTCATACATTCCACGTGGAAAGAGAAACAAAATACCCATCTCATTCACATCACGTTTCCTCGCTGACGCATATGGGTCTGGTTCAACTCCTATCAAAAAATCGAGAATCAGGCAGAGCAAGCACCCTAAGATTACTGTACAGCGCCCACCTGGCGAAGGACTTCAGCAAATCTAATCATCCCTTGTCCTCTGCCCCGAGGAAAAGACAACACGCTTCGTGCCTTAGCTATCGCATCATCATTTTGAAATTCAATTCAACGAAATCAGTCAAAATGAAGTTCTCTGTTGCTCTCCTTGTTTTGGGTCTTTCCTCCGTTTCGGCGTTCGCCCCTTCTGCGTTCACCAAATCGAAGGCATCTTCGACCCAGGTCAATTCTGAACCCGACGAAGAAGGTGGCCTCGACTTGGACTTGGGGGAAATGTTTGAAATGTGAGTTTGGGAGCAGCGTTTTCTTTTGCCTACTCTTGAGTTCAAATGAAAAGGAGTGATATTGCCCATGAGTCGCAGGAATTGGAAACGTAAAACATTCTCATGCTTTTGTTCTTATCCTTCTCAAACTTCATTGTATTCCAGGTTCGACGCTGCAGACAAGGGTAAAGATTTCGATGATGCTATCAAGAAAGTCAAGAGTGACGACAAATAAGTTATTTGTTCGAAAATGAACGCAATGATTTACAAAAAATCGCCGGCATGTTGCGAGACAATCATTTTCCTTCTGAATCTCAAATGATAAATTAGAAAAAAATCACGATCGAGTTTAAGAAAATAATCAGCAATTAATGTTCATGATGCCGTCTACTATTTGAATGATGCCGCATTCATTCAAAACTATGGAGGTAGACGAAGGACTCTGAAGCAAAAGACTTCTGCGTTTGAATAAAATTTTGATCGAATTCGGAAACAAATTGAATTGGTGCGACCTATCAATTCCTGTGTCGGTGTATTAGACTATGCTATATTTCTGTCGTACCATCCATCATGCGTTGTGATGTCCAGAATTCCTGCTTGTTGTTTCTTTTTGATAATTTCGACCCCCAGACATCGAAAATGGTATCCTCCAATCTCCGTAGAGGTACACTTCCTGTTAAAATTCAGCATTTTGATCTCGTGTAATTTACTTATTACTGACTACACGTAGACAGTAATACAAAATGTATCGGATACTTCATATTTATCATGAATTATTCCAATTTCTTCCATGATTCTTTTACAGAAGCAAACTGAGTTCGACTGGCGGCAACACATCGGCAGGGATCAGATCGCGGGACCCAAGCATGAGGGGAATCAAAAATAGGACAGGAAGAAGGGATAAAATAATGTAGAACATCACTCGTTGTTGCTTTGGGTCACTCCAGTCCATTTCCAGGGCTTCTTCGGAAATTTCTCCTTGGCTAAGGAAAGGAGCCACCGCTTTGGAGTCATCGGCTTTGGCTTCGTTGGAAACTTGTTCCTCCGTCTCATCGTCCACCAGTTCCACAACTTTATTCTCAGCACTTTCATTCTCAGCCATGAAGAGCGGTCTAAAATTTCCGTTCGACATTGTTCGCATGGATACTGTTGACGACCCGTAAGTCGCAGCTTGCGGAGCGGTGAATGCAAACGAAAGTGTCACTTGAGCAAGGACGACTGCAACGGCAACCATGACAGGGATGTTGTTGAGGAAAGATTTCATTATTCTTCAGCGACTTCGATGTTTCACTCTTGACTTCAAAAGAATTGCTTGGGTAACCACGCGTTGGAAGCTCCGGTTTTTGTTAAACTGGGGGTGATGTCGTTCAAAAGCGCAAAATCGATCACAGACTTTCCTTCCCTGGAGACGAGAGACACGATGTGTTGGTGCCTCGTTGTCCAATAGCGACAGCGATAGATAAAACCTTACCGTTAGATAGATGATGATGTGTGAAGAGGAGGAAGGAGGAGACCTTTTCGACAACATTGACGAGGCTTTTTCGCGCGCGTTAAAAATAAATGACGCACGTGAAAAGAATACAGTCAAGGTAGTCGGATCAAACAAAACTTTTAGGATAGGAAAGCGTTCATTTTTCTTGCACGATCAGATTTCATTGTTGCCTTCGATCACACTGACTTCACGACTTGCATTATCGCCCTCACTTGGTTTGTTGCTCTTGCTACTGGTCGTGTCATCCGCAGAACATAATAACATGGCAAAAACAATAATCCCAGCGGCCAGTACTGCTGTCAAGTTTGGAACAGGCTCGGAGAAAAATACAACTCCAATGATTGAAGCTGCAATTGGCTCAGCGCTGTTGGCTGCTGCAGCTTGTAGAGCAGATACGTGATTCAAAGACCAATTGATCATACCCACAGCGATTGCTCCACAAACAACACCGAGAAACAAGCTACGGGGCAAGTATTTTCCGCATGTCCATCCGAGTAAACTGGAACAAAAATCACTGTATGGGTAAGCATCGTTGGTAGCTGCTGGGAGTTCGTTTTCTCGACCGATGAGGACACCATCAAAATCATTATGTATCGGATTGGAATCCAGATTCAACGCTGCAGATATATTCAACATTAATGACCCAAATATGGAAACGAGAATCATTGCAACTAGCACGCATCCGGGAAGGTGCACATAAACGGGAACAATCCGCCGTGCTTGTCGACCGCATGAAATGTAAGTTGCATAACCTGCACTGGCCGCGGCTGCTGCAAAATCTCCAAGGAGATGTGATCCGAAATCGGATTGAGGTGTAACTCTTTTTCCTCCCATTGAATCTTTTGGCAATTTATCCAATTGGGACTCGTCAAGGCTCTCCGTCGTAGTTGATGAAATATAAATACCTGTTCCAACAAGAGTGAGTACAACCCCCAACACATGCTTCCAATGAACCCCTTCTTGACCGCCACTATCGCTTTCAACCTCACGGGATGGATTACATCTAGAGCGAAATATTTTGTGAAGAACAATAAAGAGTGGGGCACATTGTGACAGAATGGATGCACGGAGCAAGGATGTTTTGGCCAGTGCAATGCACAAACCAACATTGTACATTGCATACCCGAATCCCGACCATACTGTCGCAACCGGTGGTAGAAAGTATGATGCTGGATTTCGGACCTGTTTTTTAGTTTGATCACTGGAATGGCCTTTGTCAAGGTACAGTGATAATGCACTGGGAGCAGCGAGAGCGAGGAATGTCGTTTGAAGCCTCCACGATGCACGGACAATGGGATCAATGTTATCGAGAGATTTTAAAACAGCAAACATGGACGAAACGAGAATCGTTCCGATTCCCAATACTGTTGGTCCGATGATACTCCTCGTCATCTTTGATTTCTTCCATTTACTTTATGATGCTGCTTGTGCGGGTCATGGTCACTTCTGTAATGCCGTAGAGCATGCTAGTACGCGTACGCACTAAACTTTGTGAAGAACGGAGGATGCCAAAAAATACTTTTGAGCAAAATCAAAACTGATGAAAACTTCCAACCAGTTTTCGGGGAATTGAAGACCATCCTTTTGAAAATTGAAAATATGCTCAGCCAAATTGCGACCAAAATTTTGGTATTCACGGGTCGTTCCTGATCGGAAAATCATTGGAAGGAAACAATAGCCTAAGGTTACCTTGTGACAACATTTTGACAGCTCTAATGTAACAAAAAATCTTGGAGCTTCTTTTTTCATTCTGTAATCAATCGTGATCGCAACATATATTGGCTTGACGACAGGCAGCACCACGTGTCAACATCAATCCCTAAATAATGGAAAACAGAATTCTCATCTATTGTTCGAATTCCGTTACCTCTCCTGTCATAAAATTCATTTTCGAACAAATCAAAACGCTCGAACTTCAGAAATCAGTTCACCAAAAAAAGATACAACAAAAACCCATCAACAATGACGAAATCTGCTTCTCAACCTCTTGCTACCTCAACCGATGTTATCACAAGACGCAAAACAGCTGTATGGGCGAATGCTCCCGTTGTAATGGCGATGTTGACGAACAATAATCTATCAAACTGCCGAGATGTTACGAGTATGCTTCAAGAATGTCACCGAACGAGTTCCGAAGACCAAGTTTGCCTCGCCGCAATGAAGCGAATGGAATCGTGCGGCTTGGAGGGAAGAATACATTAGAGAAGGCGAAGATCAAATGACTTGAGCATCATCTACGACTTGAAACACGAAGGAGTCCATGAGTTTCAACGGTTCAGCTCTTATGCAACCGAGATTTGATTACGAAGCATTCTATTTCGAGCAGATCCGACCTTTACCAAAGTTCTTCGACGCAATGACTGCTCTCCCATCGCTAGGGTTCAGTTTTGAAAACAGACACCATACAATCATGATAAAATAATAATAGAAAAAAGTTTAGACTATGAAGCAATTTATTGCAAGTACTTTCATCGCTTCGTAGGAATGAATCGTTTTTCCGGAGTTGGTTGGAGTGTTCGTTTGCGATGAACGAAAGACACGACGGGTGACAAGAACTTCGATGAACTTAGAGATGAAGGTGTTGACACCGTTTGTTGTCATGGCCGATCCCACATCGAATGACCACCAGAAACCTACAAATGAACGTCACGAGAGAGGATCTAAAACTTGGTTGACATCCATTTCTCCTCTGGTAAACACTCCGAACCAACATTCCGTCTGGCTTGAGAACACATGCGGACGGATCTCCTCACGTAAAAAGTTTTGCGTACATAAGTCGTAACCTCAATCATGGGAGGTTCGTTGGGCCGAAATACTCGATGAATCAAAGCGAACATCAAGTCTATCGACATGGGAAGGTATGTGCTCGTTTGTGTCTTGTGTCAGATCAAAGATATTCGTTGTGCGTGGCAATGGAGACTTAGAGAGCCCTTTTCTTAGCAATGGTGCCATCACAGACTATTCCAATGCATTTCTGAGCTACAGTGAGCGAGAAATTCTGGGAAAAATGTTGCAGGAGGACCATGAGCACCCAGAATTTATTCTTAACCTGCAGAGTACCGGTAGGTATTACAAATAATACACAATCAGTATACAGATCTGGTATTATACTTCCAGAAAACTTTGAATCTACAACTTTTTCAAAGTTGTTGTTGACAGCTTTCCGTAAAACAGTTGCCTGAGAAATGAATTCCATTACGAAAACTATAAATGTTTTTGTATAATATTATGTTTCGACTTCTTTTCCTGTCATATCAATATATTTCAACTTGATTTCATCATGTGTTTGTAGTCTAAACTACTAATTGATTTGCAGATCTTTTGATCTGCTTTGTTGGTTGTTGATGTTGTTTTGTCATCACTACCATTCACATTGCAACAATCCATCATCACCTAACTTCTTGTGATGAAACAGACCCTCCAATCATTTCTGCTCTAGTAGACACAATCCTTGATCGGGAACAACAATATATTATATTACATAAATTGCTTTCATGAAGGTCAATGTAGAGATCAGATTTGGTCTCAAGGGAAGACAGAAATATTCTTTGTAGACTTTACGACTCTCTACGTGCTGTATTCAAAATTATTCGAAGGTTCTCACTGGTAAGTACCGTACTAATGTTATGCTTTCCACTTTAGGATACCAACGATTCTTGTGCTTTCCAATTAGATACCAATGTTTGTTCTATCAGCGCTCTGTATGGATAAAGTGTTGCTAGCAGGATTGTCGTGAGCTGCTGTAATCTTACCACCGAAAAGTCAAAACAGGTTTTCAGTGGAGCATTGCCTCATGCTCAATCCGGTGAATGGTGGTGGTACCATCTTTTAACTGGTGTACGAGTACGAAGTGCAAGGAGAACTTGTACGGTAATTTAGTGAGAAAATCCCGAGAGTAAGGTTTAGTCTCCCCCCCCCCCCTAACGGAACAAAAATCAACATTCAATCAAAACGCCAAACCGAACTCTAAACTCTAAACTCTAGTACCAACTTCAAACCGTCGACACCATCTTCTTGGGCATTGCTGAGGGTTGAAAAGTTTGCCACCGGCGTTTGTCCAACAACTACCATTGGGTCATTGATCCCCGAAGCGATATACAACAGAACCATTTTGTTCGATACCATCACTATTATTTATCATATTTTGGTAACAAGCGAATACATCGTCCTTCACAATTAATAGTACGGTACCTGTATTCGGGAAAGGCAACGGATGGTGAAACGGCGACAACGTTTTTGCTAATTGATGGGACCCAGTTGCTGCCTTTAGGAATATTTTGCGAATATTCTTTCACCAAAATCAGCAGCAATGGTAACAGTCATGTCGTTGAAAGAAGGGGATTCAGATGACATTAAATCGAGCAGAAGCGATGCAACAGTAAAGCACAGGCGAGTAACCACAGTGTGGCCTGCACTACGTTGATAGACGCCGTCAATCTCATGCGATACAAATCTTCATGCGACATTTCATTACATTCAGCAATATATTCCCACTAACTCTGTGAACGTGCATACTTCATCTATAATTTACTGGGAAACAGTCCTATTGCGTTTCTATTTATCATGGCCTTCGGGATTTCGGCCTTGATTTTGGGATGCCTACAGAATTTCGATTGCACGACAGTTACCTTTCCACAACTAAACACGACAACTGGTACACAGGGAAGCTTCATGAGTGGCCCTTTTCAATATAAATTTGTGGATGTTCGCTACCCGGTGACAAAAAGCATGAGCAACGATGAGAATACGAAGGAAATATGGGAAGTCTGCAGGGGGTACAGTTCGACTTTGAAAGATCTACAGCTCAATGATTCAGAAGTAGATTGGACGGACGAATTCAATAAGGATGTTAAAGTAGTGCGAGCAATGGTAATCGTAGCTGCCACTCTGGGGGCGTTGACAATTTTGATTATTTGCAGCGTTCCGAATTGTGGAGTCGCTTGTATGTTGCAGTGGAAGTGCTACGGATTCATGTTCGTTCTTACTTCTGTCTTTCAGGGACTCAGCCTTTTGATTTTCGGGTCCTCCCTCTGCCTCGACAACCCCATGTTGGAACTCTTAGACGAAAACCAGCAAGTTTTTGGCGAGCTTCGGTATACCTTTGGGACCAGTTGCGAAATCGGGTTGGGAGCCAAGTATGGGATCGCCTCCACTGTTCTTTGGTTCCTAGGGGGCGTTTTGGTGTGTTGCAGAGCTCCGCCGGGGCGGTACGAGGAAGACTGTTTGATCTCCATACTGCAGTCTTATCAGCAAGAAATAACGAGTCAAAGGAGGGCACAGGCGGCCGCACTGGAAGAATACGAACGGAAACGGCGCAGTCAGTAGTCAAGGATCATTCATGGAAAGCGACTTGAATGGTCCGATAGTGCGACGAGATTGCAAAAATTTGATGAAGAGCAATGCCACGGCACCCGGATGCTGCAATCGACATAGAACACACGTTGCTTCTATTCCAATCGTCAAGACAAGTGTTACGAGCCTAGAAACGACGACACGTTTACATGTATGATACCTGTGTTAACGACAGTACTCCTACTACACAGCTTTCTGTGTTTCTAAATGCATTTCGCCATTAGGTGAGACAGAAGATTGGCTACAGATTATTTTGGCGCGCACGTAAATCACTTCTTGCTGCAATGCAGGCTGACTTGCACTCCCAACAAAGTTCACTATAATTGCAAGGAGTGACTAAAGCACGTTATTCGTTCTAAAAGTTTGATTAGTTGATAATCGTTTAAGGGTCTAACACAATAACAAGCTTAAGAAAAGGAGTGATTATTGGAATCAATATAGAAATAAAAGTACAGGTGAAAATGATAGCTGCTGTGTTGTGTCTGTCCTGGAAAAAATGCAATCGTTTCGTTGCATAGTTGATAGATTTCTCCTCGGTTACAGCGCGACGTCTCGATGATTCGTAAGAAGTCAAGATGATAGGATTTGGTATCTGGAACGTCGTGCGGGGTGTGTTGGTTGGAATCTCTTCAAAAGAATTCATGGCCCAAGTGTTTCGAGTTACAGCAGGGCGTGAAAGTATTTACACGATAGAATCGGCATTGATATACCGTCCATCCTCGTCTCTTCGAGGTGGTCGTTCGGTCGACTGCCGTGTGCTTTGCTAGGTTTCCAAATAGACGGATTCTTCTGCTCAGACTTCCATTCAGCGGGTGTTCGTTCTCTGTTGCAATCTTTCTTCTTGGAATGGCAACCGCCGCAATGGCCATGCCGGCGACTGCTGCGATACTGAGCATCAATGCCAGAGACTTTTTCGTCTTCGTGCCGGCAAAGTCAGCAGCTTGGGCGGAATGGATACCTCCCGAACCGCCACTGCCGCCAGAGCCACCGCTGCTACCGGAGCTTCCGCTACCACCGGAACTGCCACTCCCTCCGCTACCACCGGAACTGCCACTCCCTCCGCTGCCACCGGAACCACCGCTGCCGCTACCGCCGCTACCACTGGAGCCGCCACCTGAGCCACTGCTGGAGCCGCCACTTCCACCGGAACTGCTGCCACCGCTGCCACTGCTGGAACCACCACCGCTGTTAGATGGAGGAGGGTGGGGGGTTTTGCCTAAATGGAGAACGAGGAACAACATATTGTAAGATAATATCACAGATATGGTTTTGCACAGCGCAAAGCTAACGGAGTGGAAGATATGCACTCACCTAGGAAACGTTTTCTCTCATCGCTTTGCACTTCCTCAGATGGCTCATTCTCTGCGATCTCCATGGCTGACGCCGATGCCAGAGCGGCGGGTGTGTTGATCATCAACACAGCAAAAAGAACGATCAAATATTGGAGCTTGTTCATGGTTTGCATTTGATTCTACTCTTCAGAAAAGATGTTGTCGATAGTATTGTGCGGTTTAAGAAGCACTGGAAGCTTTTTGCTTTGTTGGTGCGTTGTGTATTGTATCAGTAGCGGGTGGCCCCCGACACTGAACTCGTCCTGCATTATCGGGTGCAGGGGTTTCTACTGTACCTCAATGCTGATCGCGGAGTACTACAGTAGCACACTTCGGGTCGTGGGTGGATGATTCGCCGCGAACGTTGATTGATAACTAAGTTTCAGCGATTCATCGCGATTACATGCAAATCTACCGTTGACGATGTTCCGAACTTCGCGCACTATCGACAAACATACATCTCGGCTTTTATTTCCAAGCGTTTGTAAAAAAATCTAAATGCGTTGAGAAAGACCCTTAACAGGTAACTGGCATGCTCTCTCAAATGGGACTCATTCTGGACTTCAACAGGCGGCAAAATTTAAACAACCGTATTTCGAATGGACCCAATCATGTAACGCGACTAATACAAAATTTTAAAAATTTGATCACATGCAATCTCAAGATTTTCAACCGCAACAAATTTTTTTGCTCAACGACTATCGTGTACTCTTATTTCCTTCCCAATAGGTACTGCACAGTAGGTAAGTTTGCGTCAAGGGCATGCTTCGCCAGATTCACACTTTAGCGATGCTACCAACGTTCAACCGACAAGAAGAAAATTCCTAACCAATCCGATAAGTGTCTGGCTATCAATTACGGCGAATTTCTGTGCTTCATCAAGTTAGGTTGTTCAATGTCACACTGATAAACTCTGTATGAAAATGCTGGAATAAATGTAGATGGTGGCACTTGCCTCAACGATCCAGAACAATCGAACCCACTAACGTCCTCAACCCTTCGTGCTGCGATGGCAATTGAAAATAATGTGAGTTTCGTGACGGTGAAATACCTTCAATAGGACCCAATTCTACGATACGATGGAAATAATACGGTATTGCAGAGGGATCGAGTATAAGTACGTGATGCTTCGTTGGTACTAGGTTTTCGAGCTCTGCGTTGACAGTACCGTAACAATTACTAGTAGTAGTAGTAGCAATTTACTACTACTTGTCTTCAGGTAGTATGCCCGATTCATCTTTGGTTGGTGTCATGGAAAAACCTTCTTGATGAAAAAAGAAGAATCAAGTTTTACTGGACAAACTACTATGAATATCAACATCACATCAACAAACAATAATATTACACTGGTTATATACGTACTTCTCGCAAGCATGCATGATAATGATTCGTGGATCTTTTCGGAGCAGCAAAAGAAACAAAGCTTTAAAGCTCGTCAGAGGAGCAATCACTTCTTCCTACCTACAATTGATAGCAAGGAAGTAAGCAATAACCATGTGGTGTACAGGAGTAGAAACAATTGTAAAATTGCACTGTGCATCCCTTTCTAGAATTATGATATCATTCATGGCACCCACCACCATGATTCAGAGATAGTCGCCCTTACTTGAATTTAGTATGGTTCAAGATACCGTGATAACCTCCAACACATCCCCCATTATTTGTCACCTTCAGTCTCTGTCACATACAATTTCTGAAAAAAGGGACTTCTTCAATACAATTTTGTACTACTAGTACTACTAGTAATAGTAGCACTCTTGGACCAAAGAAGTTGCCATGAAATGCAGTATGTTTCTTTGCGCCGCCCGTTTCAATGACTCATCATGTGTGTCGCATTTCGTTGCTAGAATGCAAACTTCGGCCACTCGGTTCTCTAGAAGAAGATCAAGTTTCTACCTAGTGTCTTTTATTCTGTTACATCATAGTAGCCCGGTGTTGCTGCAATACTGAACACGATGTATATGATTTTGTCTTCCGGCATGACTGGAATGATATTGTTCTCATTTCTGTTCATTACGGAGAGTGGCGTCCGCCACGCAAAATTCTACTATCCGAATGCCAATCACGCCAGGGCAAATGTTTGCTTGTGGGTAGATAATTCTTCTTGAAGCTTATCTACTAGTAGTAGTACTAGTTATCACAATAATGCTGTCTCCATCCGGCCTTCGCAACGAAACGAATCAAGTTTTGCTCCCCAGTTACCATGTCGAATCCATTCGCTAGTCGTGCTTGCCATCCTTCGTTGTTCCCGAAGAAGAGGCGGTAACAAGCTTGTAGGAGACCAAAACCATAGATAGTAAATAACTGCCTTCGGAGCCGAAATACACCACGAGATTGGGAGGAGGCATGTCGGAGGTCAATTCCATGTAATGGTAAAAGAGAATTGCGTTCACCTTACAGCCAAGTAGCATTGGCACGACAACTCGGCGCAACCACGCGGGAGTCTTCGGCCCCGCCCAACCGTCCGTAATCGCAAGGTAAAATACGAGGGAATAAAAGATCCAAAAGCCGTAGGCGTGTATGCACGTAGCGTTGACAAGCCAATCGGGACGTGCGTGAAACATTGGGTTGTAAGTGACCCCGAAGTCGTAGGTCTGTTTCACCATTGGAATAGAGCTAGATGGATCCAGAGGAGCCCGACAATATTCCATTTCCGCGGTGAAACTGATGAAGACGAAGAGGACCTGTAGCCCGGCGATGATGTAGTTCATCAGCATTTTCCTTATCTTCTTTGGTTGAAATACTCCTGCTCGTATTGACGTATGGATAAGTGTTGTGCGTGGTTCTCTTTCTTCTTTGGTGTTATCTGACGCCTGATGCCTAAAACGTGTGATCAATGAAGTGTTGTTACTTGTACCTATTCAAGACATATATGGAAAATCTTGTTGTTGTTGGTGTTGTTGTTGCTCCTCGAAAATGATTTTTTTTTTTTTGACACCTCCAGATCTTACTCCACTCGGTACAATATGAACGTACAAGGCATACGTAATAACCTAGGAAGATGATCAAAACAAGAGTTCAGTCTCGTATTTTCTGCAAGCCCGCTGATCCTTTTTCTGTGAATTTCGAAATTTAAAAAAAAAAACCTTCGTTTCACCATGCGATGCGTTACAGCCCGAAATGAGCAACGATACAAACAACGAACATCGCAACTACCAAGAGGCAGGAGTTAAAAGGATAAGATAGGACAGGCTTAGAACCAATGAAGAGGGACGGAACAGTACTAGCAAAACTGTGGTAGACTTTGGATCAAAAATTGAAAACTTACCCCACCCCACCCCACCCCACATCACCTCACATCACTTTACCAGTGATGGACACGGAGAATGCGTAGAAACCAATTCTCGATCTCTGAATTAGGGAACTTCCGCAAATACAGAATAAAGAGATAACGGAAGATGTCATCCGCGGCCGATTACTGGGTTGGGCCGACCATCGGTGAGGGCGCATTCGGTCACGTTGTCTACGCCGTTCACAAGAGCACAGAAAGAAAGGTGGCCATCAAGGTAATGGAAGTTCCGACAATGGCTCACAGTGCTCGGAACCGACACCACGAGCAAAAGCAAACGCGAGAAAAAACCGCAATGATTCTGAACGAGCGAAGAATCTTGAGTTTGCCAGCAATGAAATCTTCCAAGTGGGTCGTCAATTTGTGGGCTGCTTTTTGCGACAATAAAAATCAATTCTCATCTTCCCAGTACCTCTATTTTGTGATGGAATTGGCTACTGGTGGAGATTTACAGGGGTTGATCCAACATGCCTTGTACGTCTCCCTCGACCTGTGTTTCGTGGCGACGGGATTCCATTCCTTTTTACACCTCGCAAATGATTCGAGCGATCGACTTTTTGCATTCAAGAGGGATCGTGCACTGCGATTTGAAACCGGAAAACATTCTCGTCGATGCTTCCACCGGAGATCTGAAGCTCGCCGACTTTGGATGTGCTCTGGACACGAAACAACCGCAAACTTCGACTTCGTTTCCACGAGGAACTGCCCGATATGCTGCTCCCGAACTCTTGCGCGCCACGTCTCCGTCCGCTCTCACACCCGCCGTCGATCATTGGTCCTTGGGGTGCATTCTTTGCGCCATGGTTCATGGAAAGTCTCCGTTCGACCGAGGTTCGGAGGCCCTGACCGTTGACGCTATTTTCGACTATGTTGGTTGCGGCTCACTCAACAACGTTCTTCGGACCACAACCACGGATGCTACTGCTGTGGCTGCAAAAAGTAAGATCTACAACGAACCCGATACCAATAATAAGGACAAAGGGGAGAACCAGCATGAAGAAAACTACGATCCGACGTCGGCGAACCTCCAACTCGGGAACAACAGCACCTTCAAATACTGCGAGGACGAAAATCATTATCCACCGCATCGATTGTCTCAAGGTCTACTAGCAGTTTCACCGGATGATCGAATTAGCTTTTGGGCGACCGATGTGATTCCATCGTTGGACGTAACACCGCGGGGTGATCGTGACGAGGATGATGACAAAGAGTTACCACGCGACAATGTCGGCAATGAATTGCCTGTTGGTGCTACCGGCACTGCCGATACGACGACAGCCAAGAGGAGTGTACCCCTTCCGATTCCAGAATGGAAGGATCGAGTCGATGCTACGGAATTGCGAGACGGCAGTTTAGGATGGGTTGTGTTTCAAATATGAATGGATTCCTTGCCTGCTTCAATTCCAGTAGGATCCATGCAATGATCGCACACACAAATCTGTTTCGATGTTATGAGTCAATGAAAACCAATTGGATCAGGACGTTTCGACGTCTAAGTGGCCGAGGACTTACACCATACTCCGACCGACTCCTGTTGCGACGTGGATCGCGTGATTCTACTGGAGGAAAATCGAGATCGGAGAAACCTCGAGTCGTTACAGTGGTCCAGATGCCAAGGCAAATGCAGAGGACCCTATCTTTCAAACAAACCATTCCTGCTCAATCGAAAATCAATCGGACCAATTATTTTTCGATGGTTGCATCGCATTGGTATGAAATGCTGAAGAACCTTGTGAATGAGTAGTATTCAATTCAAATAACTTTCAGGCTCGATCACAATTTGCCCGAGGCAAAACAACCAGACCAGACGTAACAACAGATACAAACAGCACGAGAATGCCAAAAACGTCGATAAGACACGACACGCAATCGCATTCACCGAAGAAGCTTAATTTTATTTCCATTCCAGTCAAATAATTGCTATTTGTCTAGTTTGATGATGGGAAATCATTGGTTCGAGTCTACCGATCTCGATCCTTCAACTTTGGCATTTGCCAAGTATTGCGTGTAGCAACCCTGATGATCTTCTCTTCTCTCACTGTACTGCTGTTGGTTCTCGGTCGAAACATCACAAGAATCTCGTGCGAACCGCAAAAACCTTTTGGGTTCACGGATCGAAATTGTCCACCTTGGCGAGGACGAACAACCCACCCGGGGCGTTTTGTCGAATGATCAACAGCTCCTCGTCCAGGTATGTGACATCGAAAAAGCCCTCAAAGGGCGCCCGGGGCAAGTCAAATCCCAGGGGCGGGAGAAAGCCCACGTCATTTCCCAAAAATTCGACGGGTTCCAGGGCCACCTTCTCGAAATCCAACCCTATCCGGTTCGAGTTTTGCTGGGTGTCCTTTTTCCCCCGATAGGCCCGCGTGGTCACCTTGGCGCGGATCAGCGACCCCAGCTGGCTCCCGACGAGGGTTTGAAAGGGGGGAAGAAAATCAATCACGTTGGTGACGCGGGGGGGATCAAACACCTGGTAGATGGCGCCCACGGTCACCAGGGGATTCGCGCTCAGTGTCAGAACATCGGCCGCGGTGGTCCACACCATGCGCCAGCTCCCGGTGAGGGGGGAGACCACGCCATTGTCACTATTGTTTTCATCATCATTGTCGGAATTGCTGTTGCTTCCATCGATTCCCCGAATGGCGTTTTGTTCGGGATTCATGTTTTCCAGTTTGGAAATGAGAGCATCGACCTGATTGCGGGCTCGTTGGGTGGCGCCATATCCACGATCGTACGATGCCGCCAGCTGCAGGAGATCTCGTTTTACCACGAAAGACTCGCCCACAGCGCCATCGCTCGTGGCGGTCGCGGCGCTCCCGGAGCCGAGATCCACACCGTCGCTAGTTGTTTCAAACAAGTTGGTTCTCTGTCGATTGAATGCTCGTTGTTGCGTCGAGGGTAGCGATCCTACAAACCCACAAACAACCGCATCGTCCGTGAACGAGAGGCATACGGATGCCGCTGCGATCACGAGCCAGAAATCTCGAGACGGTTTCATGGCATCAAAATGCTTCCGATACGGTACTGTACTCCGAGTCAAGAGGTGAATGATGGCGAACTGCGATCTTGGAGCAGCTTGTTCTTGCGAGGCACTGCAACTCCGACAATCGTTGTAGAAGAGCGCTTTATTTTCTCCTCCCGGGAAAAAATTGAATCTCGATCATCGAGGAAATCCTTTTTTGGGAAACGACGTCGACCGTGTCACTGCGTAATTACAACCTTATCGCTTCGTGTCGACTGAGTTACCGCACGTACCGTACGACATTCGAGGGACTAAATCATCCCATACGTGTACGTGTGTTGTATTGGCATCTGCTGCACGCATCAGGAATCACGCATTGTTTTTTTTTTTTAATCACAAGCACTTCTTTTACTTATGTGACCCGTCGATCTTTTTGTTTTCTATTTCTTTCCCTCCGAATTCCACCTTTTCCTAATCGTGCTTTCTACTACAGTAACTCGTATTGAAACCACGTTGCACAGGGCAAGGGAGGGAATTTTGTTCCCTTTCACACGTCACCACCAAATTCCCAAACCAAGCTGATTACATGTACTGTATGAGTTGCGAAAGTACAAAAAATAATTAAGGTTTACTACGTACAAAACGTTACATGCTCGATACTTCCTGGTAATCTTACATATCATTCTCTCGGATTGGTTACAAGGACATCCAACGACGAGATTTTCCGACACAAATCATAATCGTATTATTATTATTGTTGTCACCAACCACAATCGCCGATTCGACGACGAAGCACACCATTCGGACAGGAACCGGAAGACCAGCAGTGAACACGGGCAACCTCAAACAAACAAACACAAACACCCACCAACACACACACGAACACACACACACCCATCCAATACAACCCAATGCGCGCACTAGTAGCCGGAAAAGGGACTCACCGTGTCAACTTCTCGACCTTTGTTCTAGCATCCGCGGTAGCAGCAATGAGGAGTCTCCCGGTGACATCGTCTCTGTCCTTTTTCCCCCCACCTTCAAACACAATCAGCCGACCGCTCCTCGTCGACCTTGTCGGGCGACTCCCCGTCATCCGAGACGACCATCAAGAACGTCGTCACCGTGGAGGGCCGGGCATCCGTGACGGCCATGGGATCGAAGGAATTTCTTCTCTCCAACCCCTCGGGAGCCTACACGACGGCCAGGACGAGCGGGGGAGGAAGGAGCATCTTCGAATGGGAGGCACACGTGGAACGAACGGCGTCGTCGCTCGCGTCCATGATGGAAACCGACGACGACAACAACGACGACGTTTTCGAGCGGGTTTGCCACCTGACGGATCCGGCGGTGCTGAGGAAAAAGCTCGATGCCTCCGTCGAGGAGGCTGTGCGCCTGCACACGGAGGTCAATAACAACAACAACAACAACAACAGTTCCGCCACGGAGCTGAAAATCACAGCGCTGGTCGGGTGGAAGGAACGCATCGCGACCAACGGCGGAAGCAGCAAGCACAAGAAAAATACCAATCCCAATTCCGAACCCGATCCCAAACACGACTACGAAGAATGGATATCGTGCCACGTCACGAGTCTCCCCTCGCTGCCGACGCCTCCCGTCCGGGTGGAGGTCCGGGGATCTCCCCGAGAAAACGCCGCCGCCAAGAACTCGGCCTGGGTCTCCGATCGGGCGCCGCTGGAAGCCCTCATGGCGGAGGCGGAGGTGGCACCGATCAACGAACTCCTCCTGACCAATGCCAACGACGAGATCCTGGAGGGATCCCAGACCAACTTTTACGCAATCATCGACGGGGCCCTCCACACGGCGGGGGAGGGGATCCTCGAGGGGACCGTGCGGAGGCTCGTCCTGGACGTGTGCCGCGCCGAGGGAATACCGATCGTCCTGCGACCACCGAGCCTGGGGGAGGTCGAATCCTGGCAGGGGGCGCTCTTGTCGTCCACGTCGCGACTGGCGCTGCCGATCGACGAACTGTACATCCCGACGGAGGGAAAACCCAGCGGAAAGGGGGATCTGAAAGTGGCCTTTTCTACCGACGGCGATTCCGTGGTCGCAAGGATACGGGAACTCGTTTCGAGGGAGGTGGAAGCCAGGAGCACACCCATCGGTCAGGCAGCCGTCTCCTGTTGAGGACGGCCAGTTGAACAGGAACCACGATGTCGTCTAGATTGTTCCCGGACGACCGTTTCGGAATCGAGACAAAAACGGATTGCTACAACGCATTCTCGTTTTGAAATAATGTAAACCGAAAGGGATGCAATTTCATAAACTTTAGTGATCATCTCGCTGTGCACTCTTTGCATACCGATGTACTGTATCTTTGGCTACCTCAAAAATCGTAGGAATCCATTGGCTAGGCAACGGATGCCCGTATGCTGCAGGAGGATTCAAATTCGTATCTCTCCACGTTCCCCAAAATCAATGCCGTCTTTGTGTCTACTGCGAACACAGAGGTATATCCAACATTACTCCTTCTGCACACTGTATAAATCTATGCATTATGCGGTACAAACTTCGTATTTGTATCACGAGAGAAAGTACAACACCGGAGGCAAAACTTGTCGAGGTGTCGGCTCTACGCATGACGCAGAATGAATCCTGCGGGAAGCTCAAACCAATCACACCGGAACGCACTTTCGATCCCAGAGAATCTCAAACGCGAATGGAGACATATGTATGAAGTTCAATTCCAATCTTCCAGTACAAGAAGATACAGACGTATACTGTGGTTATTTGTTGTACGTAGCAGTTGCAAACTGAAACACGCTTGATTGATTCGATGTTGATCCGAGGGCATCTACAACATTTTTAATTTAGTTATTTTGCACAAAACGTTACTGATAAATGTAATACCATTTCGTGTTATCAGGACTCACAAGACATGCTTTCATTGTTTCACAGCAAGGATCATCTGCACTTTTTGAATGAATCTGTTTCGGGTTTCGTTCGCTCAATGGCTAGGGAGTACACAGGACATCATCCGATTCTTCCTTCTGGATCCATTTCTCTCAAGGTGCCAAGGTAAAGGACTCCTTGTTTTGTTCGACCCACTCCTCAAAGTCCGCAACGCCTCCCATCGTTGACATGACGCTCTCGGGAACAGTGCGCGACGCTACAAACTCCTCTTCGTACTGAGCGTAATAGCGGAACATGTTCGCCAAGTCGTCGGCACCGGGAAATGGAAAGCTTGCATACACTTCCACGGGAACGGCGTTGTAAACGACTTCCTGACCACAAACCTTGGAAAATACTGCTGCAATATCCTTGCAGGTCATGTTGGCACTGCTCACACCGATAGTCTTGCCAATCAAAGATTCGTCCTGGAAAATAGCGCAAGCACACTTTCCAATATCCTCGATTTTCACCATGGAGAGTTTCTTGTCGCCCATTGGAAACGTAATCCCGTACGGACCACTGTCCGATTGGCGAGAGGGACCCATGCCAAAGTTGATGAAATTCTCGTAGTAGAAGGTAGTGAAGAGGAGAGTCGTTGGAACCTCCAAAAGATATTCTTCGCCTACCTCTCCTTTCCCATCAAAATGAGGAGTGTACATACCAAGTTCTTCGTCAAGAACCTTCCACGTGTCTTTGTTTTCGGCTTTCTTCACAGCAGCTCGCGTGTCGTCGAGTCCAGATAGCACGACGTGCTTCAAACCTGCCTTCTTCGCGGCCTCTTTGCAAGTCCGAAGAGTTCTCATCTCGTGACGGACGTCACAATCCGCCCAAAAGTTCGACACGATGAAAGCGCCATGGCAACCTTCGAATGCCTTGATCATAGATTCTTCATCATCTCCATCTGCCTTGACAATTTCCTTGACTTTGCCCTCGAGAGCTTTGGCGGAATCTTTCTCGGGATCGCGAGTAATGGCACGGATCTCAAACTTGTCGCTGCCAAGATTTGCGAAAGCTTGTACGACCGCTCCGCCTTGATTTCCGGTTGCGCCCATCACGGCAATGAGCTTGCATTCGGTGTCGGACATGATTGGATTTGAGTTTTGAATTGGGATTCAGGGATCGTTCGAGTGAATATTTTTTAATTTGTGACCTTCCTCATTCCCATGGGGATTGAAAATGAGAAGACTGTTTAAATTGGATACGAAGTACAGTATATTTTTTTACTGTACATCAGTAGAAAATTACTGTGCCTCACAACAAGTTGCGATTTTGATTGAGATGTTCTCAATTCGTACAAAAAATGTCTTATTATCATGCTCTGGGGATCTTTTTTTTTCCGTACCCGAACCATGAGTTCTACCGGTACTACGTACCGTACGTGTACATTCTACACGTCCGACAACAATTGAGACTGACTCGCTCGTGCAAGTTCCTGAATTGAACGAGATTGAAGAACGATGAAGAAGTCTCAATTGTCCGATACAAACTTACTGTAGAGTTTTTACCGTAAGATTACCGTACGTAACTCAGAATGAGATGGTGCTCTTCTAAACGTTTGAGTTTCGGATCGGCGAAGATTGGATTGATTCATTCATGTACTACAAAGTTCCTATCAGCTGTCCCCCGGTTCTACATCCTCAACTACTAATTTCTACGGAAACCGGGGGACAGCTGATAGGAATTCCGTAGTACTACAAAATTCCTATCAGCTGTCCCCCGGTTCTACGTCCCAGACTACTAATTTCTACTGAAACCGAGGGACAGCTGATAGGAATTCTGTAGTACAGTAATGTTACTGTAAGGTTACCGTACACTACCGAGACAGCTTGTCCAATACACGAACGTACCTTGTACGGTATGATAAAAAAATCTGTCATTAACACTTCTTTCTCGTCCTTTCTGATTGTTTCTTGTGTGTCGGAGTTTTGTGATACTACGAGTCCGATAACAATTGAGACTGGTCGAGTGCGCGCCCAAAATGTAACCAATTTACACGAATTTACACTGAGCGTGCAGGGAAGGTGCACATACCAATGCCAAAAAATTATTCTGTACTACGGAATTCCTATCAGCTGTCCCCCGGTTTCCGTACCGGTAAAAATGAGTAGTTGGGGATGTAGAACCGGGGGACAGCTGATAGGAATTTTGTAGTAAAAAGCATGGTCAAGAGAAACTTACACCGAACCCGGATGTTCGAAATGGTTGCGCGCAACAGTAGTTTTCGACAAAAAAGATTTGGGAGACAAAAAAATACTTGTAATACGTAGTACTTCGTAATACGAAATAAGGTCTTACGGTAAAGTAAATTACTTGTAAGGTCTTACTCCGTAAGTTACGTGTAGTAGAAGTACGTAATTCAGTAATTTGGAAAAATCTCTCATTTTTTTTGTGACATGTACCGTATGAGTATCGAAAAGATGCCCGTCGTGAGGGATTTTGTCCACCCTGATCTCTCATCTTCAATATGGTATAAATGCATCGATGGTCAAGGGGAACTTGAGGTATGCTTTGATGTGGGAAGGAAAGCTGGTTGAAAGGACATGTAATTTATGAAGCCAGTGTTCTGATGGAGATGTCCGCAACGTGAATATCTACTGTTATAAAGTCGAAGTTTTGGCGCATAAACGAAGCTACACGTACAGGGCACACACGATGAAAATCTATTTTCGTTATGGACAAGAAAGCGAGATAACTTCTCTTGTTCAGGAGAAACTTGCTAGGCTCCATGCAGTTGAGTCAATCGTGTCTGGACTTTGGCACTGGTTGTCACCGTTCTGCTTGTGATCTGGGGCAGCGGCACTCGGTGCGCCGAAAGGCAGCAAAAAGGAGCACCTACCGCGAAAGACTACCATTGAACCAACGTATCCCTTTTCAGTGTCTCCAAGAACATTCCCTCCATTTTTTCCAGGAGGGGTTCGGCCGCGGGAATGTTCGCGTTGACACAACCGATACTTGCGGAAAACCTAATCTCGTAGTGATCTTGCCAGCAGTCCGTGATCCTCCACATGTCCTGGCCGTTGGAACCGGTGAAATAGCACACGAATCCCTTTTTCTTCAGTCGAAAGATGAGATCCTTCAGGCTGTAATTAGCCCAATCAAAGTTCCAGTGGTATCCAAAATCAATGTACTGTGTTCGTCTCAGGGTCTGGTAGGCTCCCTTCAAGATTTCGTAATCGGAGCCTTCCGCGGTGACACTCAAAAAATGGATCGGGGGACTCGCGGTGGGTTCCTCGGTCTTGGGCGCCAGATCCGGGACATTTTTGATCCAGTTGTCGATGTAGTTCATCGACGTCGTGGAGCATTCTTTGGGCAACTTTTGGCACTCCTCGGTCCAATGAAAGTCCCCGGCTCTCACTTTGCCGATGGGGTCACTGGTTTTGACTTCGTAGAATTCCTGATGGTGGCCACCTGCTACAAAGCTGTAGAAGTTCAATTCATCGTCTGTGTATCCCAGGGCAGCCTTGGTTTTTTCGAGTTGCCCGACGGTTTTGGGCAACCCCTCGATGCAATGGATCTGGACCTTTTTCGGGCGGCCGCCCGTGTTGCTGGATGCCTTGCCATCGGCCGCGCAGTCCACGGCGCTATCGATTTCTTCCCCGTTGTCCACCCTCGCGAATTCCCCCTTCCATTTCTCGAGATCGTATTTGTTGTTGTCGGAGGCCGGTGACGCAATCCGAAGAAGTTCTACGGCTTCGTAGCCCTTGTTGCATCCGACAATGATGCCACGGAACGCGTCGTCCATCGATGACCGATGAATAAAGTCGTAAAACCAGTGGGGATTGGCGCTTCCGCACAGCGTTGCCTTTGCAAAGGAACAGTCCTGACGCCATGGCGCACCCGCGCTTTTCCGGCACACCTCCCCCGAGAGTTGTTTCGCGAGGACATCGAACTGCTCCGCGGAGCAACTCGCGGGAAATTTGGCCTTTTCCGGGAAGAGGGGAGCGGAGCTTTTCGTTAAAGTCTCGAACTTCGCAGAAACCTTTGCTGGCTCTGGCTCTGGCTTTGGCACAGATATCTTTGCTGGCTCCGAATCTGTTCTTCGCAGACCTATCGAGTTCGACGCTGCGGGTACAGAAACATCCATAGTAAATCTTGATGATGGCACCGAGGCATCGGTGTCATAGATGCACGCCGGTCGGAGCAGAAAGGCAAACAAATGAGCCAAGAGGACGCCCACGCCCACGGTCAAGACAGCCCCCAAAAACGTGGCGAATCCATCCATCACCAGGATTCTATGATTTCCGGTGCGATTGCTTCCCGACCTTCTGCGATGTGAACGAGAAAAAGCCATGATGTTGTCGTGGTGGTTGTGTTTGTTCGCAAAAGAACTAGGGATTGGGTCGATAGAAACTTGGTTTGTTGCAGATAGCCAGCAGAGATGAGCAGCATCAACGTGCACTGTCGAAAATTGGAGAGGTGGGAATAAGGTTACCACGTGCAATGGCGAACAAGAAGGACAGGTAATCTTTTTTCCGAGAGAATGTGTTGTGTCTGTACCATTACCAGTACCAGTGGCACTCGAACTAGGAGCGATGAGTTTTATTACATTCTCAAATCGCCGGTCATACGGGTAACCTTACTTGTACTTGTACTGTATTCACATCTTCATTCGGGGTTACCGTACGTACGTAGGCAATAAGCACGCAAATCAATGCAGCATGTGCGGTCATTCATTGTCTCAAAATGATACGAAGGTTACTCTCAAATACACGGGCTGGAGGTAAGGTTAATTAAGCCTTGTGTACCATTGTTACAAGTAAGGTTAGTCTCGTTAATACGAGTACCGGTAGTAGTCTCGGTTACGTGTAGGAAGGAAAAAAAATGGAAAACAAAATTTGCGTTCCCGTTTCAGTTGCACCGAAGTTGCCGTCTCTCTCAGAACTAGTAGTGAGATTTAATTAATCGCTCTTTTCTAGACGGCACGACACTTCCAGCGACGAGCACTAAACCACAGCCGAGGACAAAGCGATTTGATTCACAGAGACATTCAACATCCCGAGATCCAAACGGGAACAGAAGAAAACACATACCTAGAACAACAAACAAAATCCATTCGAATGAAGGTTCCCGGTCACAATCTCAGCCACCGCAGCGGCGCGAACGACGATGACATCGTTTCTCTCGACCAGAGCTCCAGTATGTACGGTTTCGCACTGCTGCTATCCCTGGGCTTTTGCATCGGCTTTTACCAAATAATCACCTCCCATCCGCAGTGCATGGGGATCAAATGACGGGAATCGGACGGGAATCACCACCGCCGCTCCCGCTGGTGCGGTTGCGGATGGGAGCGGAACGGAACGGAGCAGTGCACGGACGAAGCACGAGACATTCGGATGACGGTGGGGAAGACGAACCATGCTGTGGTGCAAATGCTATAAAAAAATCGCGGAAAAAGCCAAATGACCGCGCTCGAAATTCAAGGCACAATCTTTCGCCTAACCGGTGGTACCGGACGACGACATCGAACTGCCTCCGTCAAAAACACGAGGACTTTTTCGATTTGCTTCTAATCTTTTTTAGTACATCCAACAGTTATACTTTGTTGAGTCAAACCGCCGTAACATTCGGTGCGATGCCTTTTTATTCGCGGCACTCTCCGTGTGAGTAATACCGAGTTTCATATATACTCGCGTTCCGTGTTCTAGGAGCCTCGTTCCTGGCGGAGCACTCCGAACACACGGTGGCCAGAGAGACCGTCGAGTGCGACCCTTCGTCTATCGTCTGGCTGCTTGCTGTTTGCTGATGCTCTGCTTTTGATAGCTCAGGAGTTGCTTCATCATCCCCTTCAAATCTTTCCGATAGGTATCGCGCTGGCCCGCCGGAATGCTCATCCGATACTGCAACTCCTCGGTCGTCAGGCTCTCCGACAGTTCCAGCAGGGTCCCCAGCACGGTACTGATGTGGTTCGGAGTCGTCTTGTCCGGACGCATCGTGAGGTAGTACCACTCTCCCGACAACGGATCGAAGCCCACCTCGGCGATGTGTATGTTCGATCGGACTTCCATCTTGTCGGCCTCCAGACGAAATCGTTCGCTGGCGGGCAGTTTCACGTACCGAGACATGTCTACCGACGTGTTGTCGGGTCCCCCAACGCCCGTGTTCAAGGGATCGTCTTCGTCGTCTTCGCCGCGGTGCCGAAAACCACCCTCCAGCAGGAGCTGGACATCGATGGTGACCGTGTCCAAATATTTCCACTTCAACAAGTTCACGTCCGTTCCGCACTTGTAGGGGAGATTGGGCTGAACCCGGTGGAACATGGATGGTCGTTGTTGCAAATAAGGCAAAGCCGTGTCAAACAATAAGAATAATCATATCCAGCACACGACGAACCGTAAGAGGGTGCGAAGATTTCGAAGAGAAGTCGACGACAAAACGACGACAAAACAGCAACAACAGCAACAGCTTCCATCCCGTTCGATGGCGGGCAAATGGAATAATCGCGATACGATTCGTCCTCGCTCCCCGCACGTACCTGGAAAATGATCCCGTCCGTCAGGTGGTTGTGCACCGGTAGTCGTCGATAGGACCGGAATCCCTTTTCTTCTACGACGTGGCTCAAGAGTTCCACAATGTCGGTCCGCTGGACGAAATTCTTTCGGACGAGCGGCAGGGGAATGCTCAGATCGGCAATCGCGGAATCGGCGAACATGTCGCGGTTCGCCGTCGGTGTTCGAAAGGTGGCCCTCCTCAGGTGCTCGAGTCTCTTCTCAAAGGGCAGATGCAAGACGGCCGTGGTCGGCCCGATCGTCAGGACGTCAAAGACGATGAACAAGGGTCTCGGTCCGTGTTTCTTGCCGTTTCCCCGGTGCATGACGACCTCCCCATCGAATACGGTGCCGGGTTTGATCAACGGTATCACGGATGCCATGGGCTCCGTCTTTCCTTCCTTTTGTTGTTTCGCCAGGAGCACGCACTGTTTTCCCCTCATGGCGCGATCCACCAAGACGACGGTCTCGCCCGTGAATACCATAAAGTGCCGCACCCCGTCCGTCTTTTCGCTCAGAAAGTATTTGCTGCCCCGTTGCACGTCCTCGATGTTGTGGCGGGAAAAACTGACGGGCATGCAGCCGCAAAACTTCGTGTTGGAGAGCGAGGGAGCCGGGGTTGCCTCCGGATTTGCCATGGGAAGGCTGCCGACCTCGATGGGTTGTCCGTGGGCGAACGAGGGACGCCCGTCCATGAATTTTTTGAGGGCCCCGCACGTGGCCAGTGCCAGCTGAACGGCCTTCTTGTCGGGATGATCGATCAGGTATTCTTCCACATCGACGGTCTCCTCCAACGGATTCAGGTGGGAGAGGATCCACCACAGCTGCTGTGACAACTTGTGCGTTTCTTGTCGCACCTTTTCCTTGTCCTCCGTGTTGATGAGGTTCAACAAGACGCCGGCCTGCAGCTCCATCTCGATCTCGTAGACGACCGTCTTTTTCGACAGATCGTGCCTCGACGTCGACGTGACCTCGGTGACATCGATTTGCCAACCCATGTTTTTGTCCTTTCGCTTGTAGGAGCGTCGTCGCTTGACGCGGTGCAGGGACCAGCCCGGAGGAATCGTGGTGACGTTTGGATCGACGATCTTTTCGGTTGCCAATCCGATGCGCAAATCGTACTTGGCGGCCGGTAGAATCAGGTCTCGCTGGTCCAGTTTTTCCTTGTACTCCATCTGGCCCGACCGGGTCGGAACCGGAGCCGACGACGGATGTTCCGCATCGACGTACCCCGGAAAAGATACCCGTCGGTCTCCCTCGTAACCGGCAAAGACGGTCTCGACGTATTCGTGTTCGTCTAATTTCTGTTTGATTTCTTTGCTGTTCTGCGACATTTCACCCAGGGCGGCGGACAGCGGGGAGGCTTCCGACAAGCCGGCCAGGGTCCAGCCCACGTAGTGGCTTCGAGAAATTCCGCTGACCATCGACGGGGGCTCTATTCCACCCGGCACGGACCCGCCGTCGAATGCCTTCACGACGGCCCCGTTGATTCGCTTGGGTCCGCTGGAAGTCACCCTGCGGTTGTGCACCTTGAGAATGCCGATGCGGGCTTCGATCTCGCAAAACGGACTGGTGTGGGGCCTCCCGCCATTGCCGCCGTTGTACTTCTTCGCGGTGTTGCGAAACTGGGTCAGCAACATCTGGATCATTTGCTCGGGAGGGACCGGCTTGGTGAGGTACGGATTGCCCGGGCCCTTTCCTCCGGCGACGCCTCGGCTCGCCTTGGCATTCGCGGCCGTCTTTTCGTCCAATTTGGATTTCTTGGCCATGATGTTGCCGAGGCCAAAGCCTCCGGATCGTTTCGACATGTTGTTGCTGTTGCTGTGTGATTTATTTTGTTACTAGTATTATTATTGGGTATGATGTGCGTGGTTTAGTGTGTGTGTGTGTGTGTGTGTGTGCGTGTGCGGTTGATTCCCTTGATCGATCAGTGCTGTCAATGTTGGTCCGTGACCATTAGATGATTCGCCACAATTACTGGATTGCACTGCAAGTAAGATTACGGGTACAAGTAGTAGTTCTTCGGTTTGTTGATTGTTGCATGTCTGGAACGAAAGCGGATCGTTTCTTGTTGATTAACCTTACTGTATTTTGATAGCGCCTACCGTATCCTAACTTACTCGTCCCAGTACGGTAGAGGAACTTACTACCAGTAATTAAAACTTACTGGTATCAGTCAACTGGCATCTGGCTTGGCACCGTAATTCGGATCTACAGCAGACGGAAATAATGGGAAGGTGAAAACGATTGCATCTCGATCTCTTTTTTGTTTAGAAATCAATAAAAAATTCAGTACGGTAAAATCTTACAGTAATGTTTACTTTTACTTACAGCCTTACTCTCGTATTGGTAGCATAAGGTTACTCTTAACTCCGATTCCAATTACTGGCTCTGTACTTGTACTGCCCGTACGAGGTACTGGGTATTCATAACACTACATGCTATCGTAATTACCTGTCCAGATGATGATTTTTTAATAATATAATTTAGCTGACACTTTTGAAGGGTTGACAGGGGTTGTTCTCGATCTTCATTGTGTTGTATTGGGTTTTAAGAACTAGGTTATGAATAAGTATATGGTTGTCCTAGTGTGTTGCGTGAATGATTGTATTGGCAGAACCGTGCCTGCCTTATGCGTAAGCACTAATTTATTACTTCGTATTTACGCAATAACAACACCAGGCAACACATCACAGGAGCTCGATCCAAACAGGATGACAAGCAAGCCGCGAGTAGCAGCGTAGCGATGCCAACAACGAGTGGTTTCGCAAAATCCAACACGTTCTTTTCATACTTGACAGAGATTCCCCAGCATAGCCAAGATAAACAGTACAGGGACAGCAAGCAGCAATCAACGCATGGGGTTTTGCTAGGTTCCCGAATTTTCTCGAACAATCGAACGGATCCGACAGGGTCGCAATACGGAAGCATAAAACGGAGAAACAACGGATTCAGTAGGCACTACATGATCAGATACCACTTTTAATCTTCCATTGACTCGAGTCGAGTCGAGAGGGGGAACAAGTCCCGTGTTGTTCGTGCTTTTCGACCTAAACGAATGCATGCATGCTTTATGATTGCTCGCTGCTCTCTACAAGTAACGCCGACCCCGGAGTCCCTCAATGTGCGCGCGGGGTGATAACTTGATCCTTTTGCAATGTTTCCTTAAACTTTTTCTCCATGCGATCGGCAAGTCCTGCAACGTCATCGTGAACGGCACTGACGCACGCAAATGTACTCCAGTGGTTTACGTTGTACGAGTCCAGGATACAATCCGTGATCCTCCACAAGCTATAGTCGGTTTCCTTCTTCCCGACCCAATAGCACACGAGTCCTGCTTCTTTCAAACTCTTCATCACATCGGGAACTTTTACGTTCCAGCTTCCACCCTTGTTGGAGTCCATGTGCAAGTACCGAACGTTCTTCAGCACATCATCCTTGATAGAATTCAATCCAGTAATCTCGGTTGCTTCCATACCCGACATGTCGAGGTAGTGAACGGGCTGATCGGCCGCAACCTTGCCATTTGTCGACGGCATATTTGTCTTGATGTACTCGTTAATGGATTTAATGCTATCCCTGGAGATGGGCACGAGGCGCAATTCGTCATCCGACAACTTCATCGATTCTTTTGCTCCCTGGATTTTATCCATGTTGTGAAAGCTGATGACCAACGATTTTGCCGGGCGTTTTGCGGCGCCCTGCGTGATTGCGACCGGCGGCAAAGCCTTCTTGTCGTCGAGACCCAGTTGTTTATTGAATTCCTTGACGTCGTACTTGGGATCTCGGGACCCGATCAAGAGACTATCGATGGGAACATCGTCCTTGGTCCAAACCACATCCACGGCAAAAAACGAGTGATCGGCTTTCAGCTTGAAGTCATCGCTGCTGTAAAATTCTCTCACCAACTGCCTGTTCACAGCGAATTCGGTTCTCACGGTGGCTTCTGTATAGCTGCAATCGCCCCATACTACATTACACTCTTTAGGATTTGGCAATTGCTTGGCTAACTGCGATAATTCTTCCGCAGTGCATTGAGGTGGGTATTTTCCTGGCGGAAATATTTCTGCCGGGGGTTTCGTCTCCGTTGTTGCGGGTTTCGGAGCCGTGGTTGCTGGTTTTGGAGCCGTGGTTGCTGGTTTTGGAGCCGTGGTTGCTGGTTTTGGAGCCGTGGTTGCTGGTTTTGGAGCCGCAGTTGCTGTCTTCATCGCTTCATTGTCGGACTGCACCAGTTCTTCATCTTTGGCGTCTTCGGTCAAGAATAAAATCAAGATTACGACCACCATGAGCTTCAGCCAAAATGGATACGAGTTGTTGGTTTCAGTAGTTTCGTACCCCTTGCTCCGACGACCGGTATTCACGAATGGGAGCCCGTCATTCTTTCTAGTGGCATTCTTTTTGCTTCGACGAATCATCTTGTTTGAGTCTGAAAGAGAGAGAGAGAGGGAGGGAGGGAGAGACCAACTTGGCAGCCCCTTCTATCGTTTTCGTTAATTACCTCACCAATGTTCAGAATGCAAGCGAAATGAGTGCCTTTCTCCGAACCAGAAAAAAGAATACCGGTAGGTACGTAATCTTACCGTATTCTCCGGCCAAAGATCCAAACAAGTGCATGCACCGGTAAAAGGAGTTTGAGTAACCTTAACCTTACCTGGTACCAGGTACAAGTACGTGAACTTACTACGAAGTAAGTTACCCTACGGTACAGTATTGAGTCATTCCCGAAATAGGATTACTTATTTTTTAAGTAGACATAAACATGAAACTTTGTATTTCGGAAACACATAAAAGGCTCATTTAAGTAACTGGTTACTTAAATCGCTACAGTGAGGGGGGTCTCACTGTAGCGACATAAAAAATAAGTAAGGAATTCTTGACTAAATAAAAACGAATCCCACAACGCTTGCCGGTCATTGGAACCCGCCATCCCCAACAACATGTGTTCTTTGTATCAGCAACTACGGTACGAAATGTGTGTTTCTTTTTCTTTCGAACATGTCTTCCTTTTAAAATCACTTATTTTGCTCCTGGTCCCTCCCTTGTTCCCCTTTGCTGAATAAAACGAATCCCACAACGTTTGCCGGTCATTGACTATACTGAGAGTTTTTGTTTTCATTCAATGGGATTCCAAATTCCGATAAAGGGCTCGACCGTTAAAAAATTACAAGAATTTTCCGTTATTGCGCGCCATAAATAAGTAACTCGGGGGTTACATAAACGATATATGTAACTTCTATTTCGGGAATGACTCATTACTACGTACTTCGTATGTAATAGTAACCTTACTTCGTACGTAGTACTTCGTATTTGAATATTGTACGAAGTTCGTACGCGTTTTTCGGCAAGGGTCATCCCAGTAGGTAGGTTCGAGTAACGAGAGTACGTGTACGAGTAATTACAGTAGTCATGGAATTCAGAATGCCTGATTCCAATTAAATTGGAAATGACCTTAGATCCTCCACTATGTCCTCAGTCCTTAGTTACTAGTGCCCGTACGATTATTACTGTGAATCTGCTACGCCCAATTCCCGGGCGCCGTCTCGTCTGGCTAGCAACTACCGGTCTGAAGGTGTCATGTTGCAAACCCTCCTAGGAGCTATGGGACCTGCGGTCCTATGTATAGGTATACTAACTATTAGACATAGGTTGGTGGGCTAACGAAGCTGCTAGAGAGAAAGTGCGATCGCATATGCGAGTGCATGTAGCAGAGCTTAAGTCCCATGCTAGAAGCAGTTGCAAAGGTGCATCGCAAGGGTGGGAAGGGTGGGAACTTTTTCTCAGACCGCCATTGTCGGTCATTCACGTAGACATCTTTAAGGCTCGCTCTTTGCAAAAAGAATAGTATCCGTGCCAAAGACCCCTGCTTATCAACTCTGCCTACTGCTCTACATTGTACTGTACCTGCTCATTCCTCACTGTTCAGCTCTGTTCACTACGGCACTGGACAATGGTAGGCTCGGGTCAATGGTACGGATCATACGATCCTACATTGCCTTTCGCACGTGCCTTGCCCTAATGTTTACCGGTAAGACTAAAAAATACAGTAATTGTCCCAAAATCAGCAGATCCTGATCTTCTTGTAATTTACAACGTACGAAGTACATAGTAAGGCTTTATTTATTTTATTACGAAGAACCACTTGGTCACGTAATTTGCCGGTAGAGGAGTCCATCGATTCATTCGAAATCAATATTTTTTTGAAGAAACAGACTGAGTAAGGATAGTAATCTTACGTAAGGTTTTACTGGTACAAGTAAGGTTACCGGTACACTAACGTACTTCGTATTTTCGTACCGTACTTCTTTCGATTTTTCTCAGTAACCGATTCACCATTCTTGTTTTTCTGTTTTCGCAAAACTGTGTTTCGGGTTTCGGTTTTTCCGCAATTGATTGCATATTCTTAGAAACAAATAAAACTATGATCCTACAATCACAGCATTTACTATTTTTTACCCATTTACGGCGCGCCGAGACGAATATTTTTTTTGATTTGAAAATCCTATTTTTTATCAACGGCATCGTGAAGTAGCTAACTACTTCGTACTTCGTACTACGAAGCACAAGTAAATCTTAATTACTACGTTCCGTATTCATATTATGAGTATCAAACGGCCAGTAAGGTTTATCCTCATTCGTTTTCTCTTCACTTTTTGAAGTGAGCACACGGGGACAAAACTATCGTTCGTTACCTTTGGTAACAAAAGTTCGTTACAGTAACGAAAGAAACCGAAGACGGAACAAGAAATTCTATGTTGCAACACGCGTAGAACTCAAAAGTCGACAGTCAAAATGCAAACGACAATTTCTTCTATATCTCAACGGTGTTATTGTTTCCTATGCCAATTCTTCGACAGAGCGAAGCATCATATCATTATTGTTGAGCAGCTAGCAAAATATCGTTGTCTATACTTCATACAAACACTGGCAGTAAGATCTTTCGTTTCATCAACGAAAGACAGAAAGAACTGCTCGTTGCAAAGATGTCACACCACCAAAACACCTCGTTATCTGAAATCAACGGCGACAGAACAGACGAACAAGGCAAGATGATAAATAAGAATGATACCGCACCCCAATTAGCATCGCAGGTCAGATCCAATAAAAATGAGTTCAACCCCCTTGTCGAGACAAATGCGATAGACAAAAATGAAATGCGGAAACAAGGACCATATCAATTCTGTCTTTATATGCAAGATGAGACGCAAAACACCGATTCTGATGTGAAACAAGATGTAACACCGGCAACAACTGGGAAAAGATTTCATCAAAATTTCGATTCCAAAACCCCGGTATCAATTCCTTGCTCTTCTGGCCCTCTAAAGAAGAGAATAAAAGAGAGATACTCTCTTGGCATCGCGTCTCTGTCACCATTTACGCCTTCCAAGTTCTTTAATTTTACTCCAGATGTTCTGAGCTCTAAGGAAGAGGATGCACTTCGTCCATGCTATGGGCAACTATATCCTCTACGACTCCCATTTGCGAGCATATCCTGCAACACTTATTCCTGCCCTGACACTTTTAGAAGCGAGAAGATCGATGTGACCATGAGGGGTTCGGAATCGTCACTTGAAAAAAAGCAGAGAAAGAAGTTAGATCATATGCCAGCACTTTGTTGTGCAACTATTTGTAAACGTCCCAAAATAACTGCGACAACGGCGAAGAAGAAGACTAGAAACAATGGTTTCGTTACCAATAGTACGACTTTCGGAAGTCAAGCATGGATCCATGAAATCGGGAAGCTGGATCGAATAGATCGATTAAGCAGAGGAACAATTCGAAACACACTAAGAGGGCCACGGCTACCAGCCAAACTACCATTTCTTTCCCCTATCTCAACAATGGGAAGCGAGAAAAAACACGAATTCTCAAATCGGAAGAAAGTTCCGTTCAATGCTAAATTTTCGACCAACTACATGACTTTCCTTCGCCAACACTTGGAGTTCTTTGAATCGACCCAAGAAATTGTTGATGTGTGCAAAGCTAGGAATGTTCCTGTTGTTCTCGGGCAAGTCGTTCTAAGATGTCGCTATTGCACTTGTATTCCATTCACATATCGCCCGAAAGGATCGATTACAGTCGCAAAACTACATAGATCACTCTACAAATACTTCAGTACTGGGATCAAAAGTCATATAGAATTGTGCCCATTTGTTCCGGAAGCTACGAAGAAAACTCTTCAACGTTTGCGTCAAAGGAAGCTGGGACGATACGACAGATCTGAATGGGAAAGTTTTGGTTACTGGTGCACCCTAGCAGATGCTGATGGGGTGATCGAGACGGATGGAGGGCTTCGGATTCAATCGACGTCGGAGAGAGCCATTGTTGCCAACCCAAACGAAACGGTTTTTTCATGTGGTCGAGGTGGACGTAAATACTTTTCTTGAGAACCAGGAAACATTCCTTTGAGGGATACCCCACTAGATGCACCCTCTGCAGGTCAGTAGAAAACAAAAGGTGAATAAATCCTCCTGTCCGTTTCTTTCACTATGAAAAAGAAACTAATGGACGGGTATTGTATATGGGACATACTCGATTTGCGATGATGAAAGATCTCTTGAAGACAAAAAGGCTCTTGGGTTATCGCACTAGAGATGATCTATCATAATCAAAACTCAACAATATGTTTCATTGGTTCGGTCGAGCTGAAATGAATTGGCGTTGCCAGTAGCTGGAACATGTTGGGGAAAGAATATGTTGGAATATCCAGCGAGTTCGTCAAGTGAACGAGTCAACGAAGTCAAAGCTGGCTGGTTGCTGATTGAGTATTCTGATTCGAGACTTCAATCATTGTCACGGCGTCGAAAAGATCCGTTGTTGAATACTGTATTCGAAAGAAAGGTCGAACGAGATTATTCAACAAAACCTGCTGACTGAGCCATAATGCCGGAAGTCTTTCGCATTCAGATGTCATATTTTCAGAGTTTTTCTCTGAAAGACACTCACAGAAAACAAAGAAAAGTCTCCGTTGATACTAAGATTTTTTACACTGCTTTGATCGTTAGCATGTTGTCTAATGTGGATTCCTACATTCACTTTGAAAATAAAGCAAACTTGAACAACAAGTCTTATGCCGTCAACAAGTTTGTTTCAATGGAATGAACTGCAGTCTTGTTTGATCTCTTCTGATCACTCAGTCGAGTTGCATGTCATTGATCAATTACGAGTCGAAACATGGTTTGGCAACAAACAAGAACGATGCATTGTCACCGTTAAAGTCTCGTGCGAAATAGTACACTCTTGCCACCGTCGCACTGAAATCCTCTCTTTCTCGTCGCCCAAGCCGTGCGCTGCCGGTTTTGCGCACTGCTGTTCTCGAACGTTGTGATCAGATCGACTCGGTAGTGTTGTCGCCGTCCTTATTGAGTTTGAGAGAGAGAAAGATCGACCAAAAGAAAAATACACAATTCAGGTACAACACGCGAAGGATGGGTGGGACAAAGGCAAGATTGACAACTGTTGCGGGTACCCATAATTTCCCTGCCATTTCGGAATGCAACAATGTCGGAAGTCAAATCGAACAGTGCGTGAGGAGGGAACCAATCGAGCGAGCAACAACGGGAAATGCCTGTGAGAAACGAGAATGGGACCAAAGGCCAGAGTTTGGGTTGTCTGAATAGCATGTGTGCAAGGCGCAAGGGTTTCATTCTAGATTCGGTCGAAAATTCATGAATTGGTGTCATAGAATTTCATTGGAGTCCAATCGACTCGATGGCATTAAATTCAATCCAATCCAATCCAATCCGATCGAATTCCATTCGACTCGACGCAATGCAATGCCAAACGATAGAGTCGGTTGTCTTTTCTTACAATTTGCGACCATGGTATCGGTGTAGTCGTCCTCAAGTTGCTTTTTGATAGCCTCCGCATTCTTCCCTTCCAAAAATCCCAAAAAGGCAAAAATCAGCACAGTAAAAATCGGTGCCTGCACGAACTGATCAATGACGGTTTTGACGGCCGTCGTCGGCGTCCAAGGATCGGCGGTGGGAGGAATGGCTCCATCCAGCAACAGATAGTAAAAATGGTTCCAGGGGGCCTGCAGGATGAATCCAAAAAAGGCAAAGCGCGCCGTTCGGGCTACGTCGATTCCCTTGGATTCCTCGGTGTTGTCGCTCTGCGCTCCCTCGAGGGCCTGGCCCGCCAGATCGGCGGCCCCGAGGATAACGCCGGCAGTGAGGCTCTTGACCAGCAAAGGGTTGGACTCGAGGGCGTCGTTGTAGGAATTCCATGCCTGGACGGGATCCACGGCCATGGGCAGAGAGCTGCTGCTGCTCGGGCTCTTCTGAACGCGCACCGCGGAGGAGACAACCGTGGGTGGCTGGAAAGCAGCCACCAGAGGAAAGAAAACGCTCAGTAGTAGAAGATACGATCTCATTGTTGCGTATTGGACTGGACAAAACTGTTAAGGAGTGCAGGGGAATGGAGTGCGGTGCGGAAAAGAGAACGTTCCGAAGTCATTCGATCTTCTTGCTGCTGCGGCAAACGAAGAAATCGATGCATTTGAGAATGAATAATGAACACGAAATGCAAGTTTTCTGTCCGAAAACTCGATGATGACGATGTTGGACTGACGAGACTCAAAAAGATGATGATGAATGATGATGGGAAGATAAATTGCCCTGTACGTACGAGTAACTTACTGTAGAAGACTTACCGTATCAGTATCGTATTTCCGTAACCTTACGTACCGGTACCGGTGCGGTGATGCGTCGTGGGTGGATTACGCACGAGTACGTAGCAAATAATGCATTCATACCTTTTAATCGTACCTTTTAACTTACGGTATGTACATAGTACACATTGAACACGTACCGGGTATCTGACGGTTCGAAACTTAAATTACGGGGGATTTCGAAGCACGCATTTTTTTATTTCATCAAAGAATAGGTAAACTTCAGATTTTTATATTATCTCAACTCCGGGATAGATAACATACGATTCCAGAGCTTTGGAGAAAGTTAGTCCCTAGGAACACTCGTCGTGAAAACCCGAAGATAGAGCACAGTATCCAGTAGAATCATCATAGAACAGCGAGCAGGTGTTCGTAGCAGTGTCCATGTGCATCCATGGTTCGGTTGGCTTGATGGAGCCTTGTCGCTCTCGCATCTATTCATTTGTCCAGCGTGCGCCGCAGCTCCCTCCACTCGTCGAGGTACTTGAATGCCAGGTGCTCTTCCAGGTCGTCATGAAAGGCCTCGGGTTCCAAGACCCGGTGGTCGATCACCTTGGCGGGAACCCCGCTCGTGATGGCTAGGGGTGGAACGGGCTTGTTGACAATGGCCTTGGCCATCACCACAGCCCCCGTGCCGACGGGTATGTTCCCCAGGACCGTGGCGCAGTCCTTGAGGATGACGCCGTTCTGGACCTTGGGATGGCGATCCCCCAGTTCCTTGCCGGTTCCACCAAGGGTCACCCCGTGCAGGATGCTCACGTCGTTGCCAACGGTAGCGGTTTCCCCGATCACTGCGGACGGACGTGGTCCGAAGGAACGAACGAATCGGACGGTGCAGGAACAAAGCAAACAGACGAACGGCAATCAGAAAGAAAAAAGAATCCATTCTTGTCTCCACCACCAAAACACGGCGCGAGAAAACGGTTTCAAAAACAAAAACAAAACAAAACAAAACGTTTCCTTTCGTTCCAACCCTGCGGACAACAGAGTTGGTTGGTTGCTTGCGACCATTGTGCTTGTGCTATGCTTACCAACTCCCGACGCCGTGCACAGATAGATGCCCTGTCCCATCGAACACGCCGGGTGAATGTCGGCGCTGTAGTGTCGGCTGACGGTCGACTGGAGGTATTTCGCCAGGCCCGTACGATCAACCTTCCACAGCCGGTGACCGACCCGGTAGCACACCATGGCGTGCAGGCCGGTGTGAAAGAGCACCGCCAGAACGGCGAGTTCGACGCTGGGACTACGGGTGGCAGCGGCAATCACGTCGCAGTGGATCGATTCCTCGTCCTCCTCGGTCAGCATGTCCAGAAAGACCTTCTTGATCTCGGTGGCCTTGATCAGTTCCGTCTCCACTTCGTCTGAATGAATCCGTCCAAACAGAAGGAAAGGAAACACAGTGAAAACGAAACAGGTTGGAAATCAGCACCGAAAAAACATACACGAAAGAAACCACACACCTTCAATCCTTCCCTGCATCCTATAGTATACGTACTGGCTACGATGCTGACAATGGCTTCCAGCAGAGATCCCTGGGACAAAATGTTCTGGTAGAGCTGCGGTCCCGCTTCCGGCTCGTTTCCGAGATGCGACAGGGCTTCCAGCTTGACCTGCTCCCAGAGGTGATCGTTGCTGTGATCCTTGCGACGACTTGTACTCGAGGCTGCGTCCTCCTCGTTGCCTTTGGGTTCGTCGCTGTCGCCAACGCCATCGCTGCCGCCATCTCGAAATTGGGTCATGAAAGATTCCCACTCGGATCGGGTTTCCCACAGCAAGGGCGACGCGTATTGATCCCGTGGCATTTGGGATCGCCAGCCCACCGGATCGTCGTCCCCGGTGGGTTCCGTCTCGTTCATGTTGTTATTTTTGCTGTCGTTGTTACTCTGTGTGTCGTTGTTATTGCTGCGGTCCTGCTCTGTCCACTGCGATGAGGATTGGCTCAATGTGGTTACGGTTCTTGGTCCCATCGCTGCCGTTGTTGTGAACATTTGCGCTCCGTCGCTTTGTGGGCGAGCAGCGCTGGGTCCAATCATCGAAGAACGTCCCGACAATGAGAACGACTGCGACTGCGACGCTATCGACGGTCTCGTTGTCGTCATTTCCCACGCCGACACCACCACCAAGCTCCGTTCCCAAAAAACCGTGTCCGTGTTCTGGCAACCCAACAGAATCAGGCAATGGATGGCCAGGATCGAGAATTTTTGGAAGCGCTTTCGAATGCAAACCCGAAAAGGCTCGTTAGTTTTAAACCGTGACGTCAAGAGGCATGAATGTAGTGTCTGAAATCTTTGATCTCTTATTGTCTCCCCGGATGGGACGATTTGGTTTCGATTTCGGTTTCGTCCGTTCGCAGCGACAGTCATGGTGTTCCAGTGTAGTGCACTATTATTGGTCCGAGGGGCGATCCGATGCGATCCGATGCGTGCCTTTTGGTCCAAGAGTACGTAATCGTACTTCTTGGCATTCATACACGGTGTTGAGATTGATCGCGAAATGCTTTTCTTTCGTCGTTTGCATCGGTTTAACAATCTGAATCAGAAAGATTGTTCATGTCTACCGGTAATTACCTCTTTCCATTCTCATCAATCATCTCAATCGAAAAGGATCCATTCCGTCGACAACGTTTATGTTTGGAAGTTTCGTAAACTTGGACCGTACGGCGGTGGGGAGTTCGAACTGAACAGCATGTCCCTTACAGGGCCATACAAAAAAAAGTACGGGTACAGTTACCGAATCAAACGTTTGTATCTTCTACGAAGTACTTGTAGTACTTTTTTTGTATGGATCGTACTAGTGCTACTACGTGTGTACGGTATGGTACCTGTACCGGTACAGATCGACTGACAATTGAAATTGAAATGGGAGATCGGAGAATTGTCGGACACGAAGGTATCCATCTTATGTCGGATCTATAATAACCTTCGATTTGCTCCAGACATGAGCAAATAATAATGGTGGGCGCCTGGAACGCAGATACGACAAATGAAGTCAAAGGGAACGCAGATGGGGTACTTTGGGTCGGAATTCTTTGGTTGGTACGCTAATAGGGTAATAAACCAAAATGGGGATAAATTCGGTACGCAGATCTGGTAATGAAACAGATGATATTTTGCACTATATGCTTGACAGTATTTAACAGTACTAGGGCAATATTGCGTGCATGGGGAGAAAAACACGCACGGTGCATGGTAACTGCAAAAAAACCCGGTTGTACCCGTTTGAACCGGTTTTTTTTGCAGTACTGGTTTCTACTGCAAAAACTCTACCCGTTTGTACCCGTTTGAACCGGTTTTTTTTGCAGTACTGGTTTCCACTGCAAAAAATCTACCCGTTTGTACCACGTGTTAAATTTTGAACTATTAACCCGGTCATTCGTGTTAAATTGAATCTCCATGTTAAATGTTCTAATGTGTATTGAAAATTTAATACGGTGATTGATATTTACCGGTAAACAGTTGGAAATGGTTACTTATTGAACGTTTATGACAATGATTATTACTGTGGATGTTATTGTGTATGTTATCGTACAATTTAACACGTAGATTCAAAAATCTTCTGTACCGGGCCGACCGGTCAACCCGGTACAAACCGGTCAACTCGGTACAAACCGGTCAACTCGGTACAAACCGGTCAACCTGGTAGTACAACCCGGTACAAATGGGTACTAACCGGTACAAACAGGTACAAACGGGTACAAACAGGTACAAACGGGAACAAACCGGTACAAACGGGTACTGCCACCGGGTTGTACCGACTATGACCGGTCTGTACTACCCGTTTGTACCTCGTCCGCCCGGTACAGAAGATTTTTGAATCTACGTGTTAAATTTTTAACTATTCCCCGTGTAAAATTGAAGCTCGAATGGTTACTTAAGGTACACGGTAAGATGCACGATAACATGCACGATAACATGCACGATAGCATGCACGATAGCATGCACGATAACATGCACGATAACATGCACATTAACATGCACGGTACTAACAAAAAATACCTCAAGTAACAATTTCCCACCGTCAATACGATAATTAAAATGTTTTCTATGTATTAATTTGAATCTCCGTCTTAAATATTCTAATTAGTATTGAAAGTTTACCCAGTCAATAGTTAAGTACCGGGTCGACCGGATTAATCGTTAAAAATTTAACACGTAGATTCAAAAATCTTACCGTTTGAACCCGTTTGAACCCGTTTGAAACCGGTTGCTGTACCCGTTTGAACCTGTTTGAACCTGTTTGAACCTGTTTGAACCCGTTTGAACCCGTTTGAACCCGTTTGAACCCGTTTGTACCCATTTTGCATGTTACCGTGCATGTTATCGTGCATGTTACCGTGCATGTTATCGTGCATGTTATCGTGCATGTTATCGTGCATGTTATTGTGCATGTTACCGTGCATATTTACCGTGCGTGTTTTTCTCCCGGTGGACGCAATCATTATAGCCCTACTGTTCATAAATACTGTTGAGGATCATTAAAATATTACATTACTGTATATTTGGATAGAGCGGGAAGTATCATCTGTTTTCATTACCAGATCTGCGTACCGAATTTATCCCCATTTTGGTTTATTACCCTATTAGCGTACCAACCAAAGAATTCCAACCCGAAGTACCCCATCTGCGTTCCCTTCGACTTCATTTGTCGTATCTGCGTTCCGAGCGCCTCGTTCCGTCGTTCGAGATCGAAGTCGCGTCAACGTAAGATTAAGGTTACCATTATTAGGCGCCTGGAACGCAGATACGACAAATGAAGTCGAAGGGAACGCAGATGGGGTACTTTGGGTTGGAATTCTTCCATTGGTACGCTAATAGGGTAATAAACCAAAATGGGGATAAATTCGGTACGCAGATCTGGTAATGAAAACAGATGATATTTTGCACTATATGCTCGACAAGTAGGGCAATATTGCGTGCATGGGGAGAAAAACACGCACGGTGGTGCACGGTAACACGGTAACATGCACGGTAACATGCACGGTAACATGCACAATAACATGCACGGTATCATGCACGATAAAAAAAATACCCCGTAAGTAACAATTTTATCAAGACGATAATTAAAATGTTTCCTACGTCTTAAATTGAATATCCGTCTTGAATATTCAATTTTCTACGGGCAATATTTAAAAACTTAACAAGTAGATTCAAAAATCTTATGCACTACTTTACGGAGAATAGTTAAAAATTTAAGACGTAGATTCCAAAATCTTATGTACTGCGACCAGTTGCGGGTTGACTTTACAGGGAATAGTTAAAAATTTAAGACGTACATTCAAAAATCTTATGTACTGTTTGCGGGTCGACTAACCGGGTTGTACGGTACTCGTACCAGGTGGACCATTGTACCAGGTCAACCGGTTGTAAGGTACCAGTACGACCGGGTCGCCGGGGTTGTAACCGGTCTGGTTTCCTACGTGTTAAATTGAATCTCCGTCTTAATTTACGAATTACGAAGTTATCATGGTTGACGGCCCGGTAAAGAAGATTTTTGAATCTACGTGTTAAATTTTTAACTATTAACCCGGTCAACCCGTTGATTTACGACGTGATGTGTATTGAAAATTTAATACGGTGATTGATATTTACCGTACCGTTATGCCCGTTACAGAAGGTTTTTGAATCTACGTGTTAAATTTTCAACTAGTACTAATCCGGTCGACCTTGTTAAATTGAATCTCCATCTTAAATGTTCTAATGTGTATTGAAAATTTAATACGGTGATTGATATGTACCGTTGATAGTCTGAAACCGTTACTTAAGGTATTTTTTAATGACCGTGCATGTCAGCGTGCATGTTATTGTGCATGTTATTGTGCATGTTATCGTGCATGTTATTGTGCATGTTATCGTGCATGTTACCGTGCATGTTATTGTGCATGTTATTGTGCATGTTCTCGTGCATGTTATCGTGCATGTTCTTACGGTCCGTGCATGTTATCGTGCACCGTGCATCTCCAGTTCCACGCAATATTGCCCTAGTACTGTTAAATACTGTTGAACTGTTAAATACTGTTGAGCATCATTAAAATAATTAGTTACTGTATATGTGAATACAGACGAAAATATCATCTGTTTTCATTACCAGATCTGCGTACCGAATTTATCCCCATTTTGGTTTATTACCCTATTAGCGTACCAATGGAAGAATTCCAACCCAAAGTACCCCATCTGCGTTCCCTTCGACTTCATTTGTCGTATCTGCGTTCCAGGCGCCGACGGAACGATCCCGCCTTTTTTTGTTTGATGCAAAACCAGGAGGCCCATTTGGGATTTTTGCCGTACCCCTTCCAATCGTTCCAGACCCAATGAATGTTTGGAAAGATTGGATCAGACAGATAAGGGCTTTGGAACCGCAATTGTTTTATCGACTGTACAATAGAGAAAATCTTTGCACTACTGAAAAATGCTCTACCTGTGGACCATAAGCGACCCACACAACTTCTGGACATTGCGCTAAATATGGATGGACCGCCTCCCCTCATTTTCACCGCAATCGAGATCCAGTATCCCATTTCGTGTCGGCATGTGATACAACGAGATCGAGTATCGATTCACGTATCTGTTTCCTCAATCTACTACCGCTAAATATATAAGGAGGGAAGACTATCCCTCCGTGGATATAATCGTCGTATCCTACCACTATCGGATCCCATTTTTGCATGCTAATGCACTTTCGTGTTCCATGCAAGACCAAATTGCATCATTGAGGTTGAGATCTCTGTGTGTGTGTGTGTGTGTGCGTGCGTGCGTGTACTAATCTCAACATGTACGGAATGAATGCGTGCGTGCGTCTTCCTATCAAAACGCAGTTGCATCCCATGGATTTCGAAAGGTAGGAAGTGTGATCGTCCGAAGGCTTTGACAACAACTTTGCATTGCGACATGGTAGAGATACGATGGCTTCTTGATAAATGCCATCGGTGCATCGTCGACATGAGCAGCACTTGCTCTCCCAACAATCCAACCCCGCTTGAAACCACCCGATGTACCGGATACACTCCACCGAAGCACACCCACCACTGGTGTTGCCGGGTGTTCCTTAGGTCTCTATCTCTGTGTACCGTACGAGCTAGTCGTTCGTCGTTCGAGTTCTTACTACAGCGGGATTGTCGACGAGTCGTTGCCCGTCTTGCTCCGCCAGAGCTCACGAATTACCGCTTTCAGTTCCTCCTCTTGTTCCACTCGCACAATGGGGCACAGTCCGCGCGAGTTTGCGCCAGAGGATTCGCTGGCAGCATCGCTGGCAGCATCGCTGTCATCGCTGTCGTTGCTATTCTCGTCGTCACCTTCGAGATGCGCGTTCGAATACCGCCGACGGTACTTTAGCTGGGTGGCAAAATAGGGATCGTGGCGGGTCGGCTCGTCGGGCAAAACGACCAGGGACGTGTGAAAAAATGCCGCCATCGACGACAGATACGAGGACGCCGGAACGAACACGTCTGCCACCGCCATCGATTCCACGCACGGCAGCAGGGGGGTTTGGCGGTGGATCCGAAACCGCACACCGCGGAACGCACCAACCGCGGCCGCTTCCGGTGAGGACGAGGACGACGATGGTGGTGGTGGCGGCGTGGAATCGTCCCCCTCCAACGGGATCCCCATCTCGGCAAGGGTCCCTTTCAGTTCCTCTTCGCTGGAAGACGAAAAAGATTCTTCGGTAAAGACGTCGAGTTCCAGCAGCGCGACCGGTTTCGAAGCGTCCGCGGAGCACGCGTTGTTCCATTCGCGCAGGGTGGATTTGAGCGCCGCCAAAACGTGGGTCATCGAATTGGCGTCCTTCCATTCCTGCGAGCAAAAGTCCTCGGGAACGCGAATGTGCACCACAATGTTCAGGCTGTTTGTGTCGTCGCCGCCGCCGCCTCCGGGAGACGTCGTACTTCCGTGGCCTTGGGCGGTGCCGTTGGTCTCCGCGGTGATCCGCAAATGGGGTAGGGTTTGCATCCGCGCTTGCCCTTGCCGTTGTTTTCGGCGTGCTTCTTTCCAGGCACCGCACCTCCGGTGCATCCACCGCAGGACGGGTGGGGTCGGATCGTCCCGGACCTCAAACCGTCCGAACAGCGTGATCAGGACGGGATCCCTTCGGTTTCCGTCGTGGCGTCCCACAAGGGCGTCCATGCCGTGCTGCCGTATGTATTCCTCCAGCACAAAGACAATGATTTCGGGAGATCCCCGGAGGTTCCCGAACCTCGGATCCCCACCGTCCAGGTGCAGGGGGACCATGATGGTCCGGTCGCGGTCCAGATCCGAGAAAAGCGTGCTGCCAAAGCCCAGCCAGGATCCCAGTTCCGAGCACTCGTCGCGGTAATAGGATCGGTATTCGTTCTCCTTCCAGCAGGGTTGCTGGTCGTATTCCCAGATCACATTCCAACCAAAGTGCAGGGCGACCTGCAGCAGCGGGTAGAGCGTCCGGCGTGCGTGGGATCCCAGGCCTTCCCCGGTGGAATGGGGATCGCAGTGACGAACATGAACGATGGGCGTCGGTAGAACCTCGTCTTTGTCGCACATGGTCGTTTTCAAGGTGTGGAGTGGATGTTGTTGATGGAAGGTCTCGGTAGGCGATTCAGTCCTTCGTTCCTTCGTCAATTCGGAGTGGTAAGAAACAGCTGATCAGCCTACCGAAGGTCCAACATCGATTTTCGGGTGCTGATCTTGGGATGCTGTTTTCTTCGGAGGGTGTGATATCTAAGGTACTGTAAGGTTTACCGGTAGGAAAGAATGATGTGTCAACAAGTGCGCGCGATGACCGATCACCGACCACCGATCACCGACCACCAACCACCAACTTCGGAATGCCGTCACGAAGAAAACAATATTGTTCTGGTAACCTTACGAGTAATCTTACCGTACAACTACAAGTACAGTATTAGGCGATTGATTCAGAGGGTCACCGGAAAATCTGAGTGCAAGACAGACGATTTTTTTCGCTTCGGGATAGATGATCCGTGTTTCGAACCGAAAATGAATCCCGAGGAATCTCATACATTTTTTAAAACCAAATGGGGGGTCGAGTGACTTTTTTAAAAAAACTCATTCACCCTCTTTCATTCTCAAAATTCAGCAGATGTCCCCTGATTGATTCGAAATTTTTCATTATTGAGAATGACCAGTCACGGAACAGCAAACACTGCCCTTTTGAAGGTGCAGTCTTCATTCCTGTGCCGTATCATACGGTATCTAGGTACGGTACCATATCAGTATCGACCTTGGATCGTGTCGAAAGCTCGTCTCTTTCAATCGTGACCCTTCGATCTGCTATTTGGCGAACTTCTCCTTCCCCGCAACCAAAACAACTCCGGAGTTGGTTTGTCGCAACTAAATAATTCGCCCCCGCCCATTCCTTATTCCTCGGTCGGCGACGAGCACGGAACAAGGCCTTTATTATCATCAAAAGGCAGAAAGGAAAGCAATATCCGGCAGTAATTAACCTTACGCTTCGCTCTCTCTGCACAGCTCACGGGTTGCCAACCAATATCCCGCAAGCCTGTGTCTACTTGTACCCAAACGAAAGATCAGCTCGGATTTGAAGTGGTCACGAAGTAGCTTCTTAGGTTTGGATCCGTCGACCCAAAATCATCCGCTCGATCGACGCGCGACCTTTGCCATTCCGAACAATCGGCAGAGCAGCAACGGTGTCACACAAAACTTGAACCACCCCAACGCAACGGATCCGAATAATCGTTGATGAGCCCGGACGAATCATGATCTGGTGGACTGGAGTCGTGCTAGTGGGCGTTTGCTTCGCGTTCTTCTCGACGGTGTCCCCCTCGCTCTTGATTCTCATCGAATCGATCATTTCGCTGGCCGCTGTGGTCGCTGTCTACCAGGAACGCAAGATCTGGCTCGACCCGGCTGTTCCGGCGCTGACACCGATCGGAATGCTCAAGGTCTTTGGCCTGAACGTGGTGTGGATGACGTTCTGTTTCTGGGGAGCGGTGCTGACCATTCTCGAGTCGCTGGTCACCAGGCGCTCGATCGATCTCAAACACACCCGCAAGCTCGCCCACACGGTCGTGGAGCGAAACTGCGCCATGCTGGTCTGCTCGCTCTTTGTCGGACCGGTGGAGGTGAAGGGAACCGAAAACCTTCCGTCGGACGAACCGGGATCCCCGGCACCCGTCTACGTGGCCAACCACGCCTCCCAGATCGACTCGGCGGTGGTCTACTACGTACAGCGGCAGTGGCGGTGGATCATGAAGTCGTCCATCATGTATCCTGCCGGGGGTCGGCCAGATCACCTATCTCGGAGACCACATCTGGATCGATCGCGTCAAGCGAAAGAACAAGAGCAAGGACTCGATCACGGGGGCCCGGAACCTGTACGTCAAATCGGACGCCTCCATCCAGGAGGGCATCCCCATGTTTTTCTTTCCGCAGGGAACGCGGCGGATGGGGGAGCGACTCCCCTTCAAGGACGGCGCCTTCAACGTTGCCACCAACAACGACAGCGTGCTGGTCCCCATCAGCATCGACATTCCCCTCACCGCCTGGAATTCTCTCTATCCCTTTGGAAAGGCCGATCCGGTGGTGATGACGGTGCACAAACCGATCGAATCCAAGGGCAAGGACGTGGCAACGCTGAAACGGGAAACCGCCGAGGCCATTTTCAGCGTGCTGCCCGATCACTCCAAGAACAACTAACGACTCACGACTAGTAGTAACTCCACGGCAGCGGGGTAATTATATTCGAATACGAATACGAATACGAATACGAATACGAATAGCAACAAAAGTTCCATCATACCGTACCGTGCGCTTAGTTTGGAAACGCAATACAGTAGTTGAAGCGATGCAGCACCCGAGGCCTCGCGATTCGTTTTGCGACACTGTTTGTGATGCTGTTTGTTGTTAGCGAAACGGGGTCGTTTGCGACACGCCGTTTTTCGACTCGAGTGGTTCTCTTTGGTCGCATACCTGGCACGACACCGTAGGCGACAATCGGGCGATCGAAATCGCGCTGTTTCACTGGTGGAATTCGGATGGCGCAATGCGTGCAGTGAAAACCTAAGGGCAAGAGAGCACTGTTTTCACTCGTGGAATAATTAGTTATACCGATTACTGTATTGTTTTTAAAATGTGGATGAAGGAAGGAAGGAATACAACAGCATGTGATATTGACAAAACAACACGGCGGTGACAGTCTTTTATTGTACAAGCAAGCAAGCAAGCATTTGTGCATGTTGTTCGTCGTAGCCTGGGGTATGCCTTTTGCCGCAACACCGAATGCCGAAACAAGCTCCGCGCCCGCTTCGATTCGTAGTCGCAAAAAGTGGAGAAAAGTAGAGAACAGAACACAACAGAAACAGAACACAACAGAAAAGGAAATCAAAGCAAAGCAGAGCAAGGCATCACCCTCCTCGGTTTTGTTTCGTTTTCGTTTCGTTTTCGTTTTTGTTTCGTTTCTCGTCTTATTGCGCCGGAAGAAGATTCGGAACGTCCCGCGGAAGCCCCATGTCGGGATCGGAAGCACCGAGCGACGCTGTGCCATTCGTGTTGGCTGCCATCTGCTGTTGTTGTTGCTGCTGCTGCTGTTGTTGCTGGACCTGCACCGAGGGCAGCAGCGGCAGTGCCGCCCGAAAGGAGTCCCCCAGCACCAAACCAACGCCGACTCCAATCCCGAAAATGGCCAGGGCGGCGTTCATGGTGGTTTCCAGCAAATACGCCAGGACCGAGAGGCAGATGCACACCAGATCGACGTATTTGTGGACCGGGCGGAGGACCAGCAGGGACTTTCGGGACAGCGTCTCGGTGGTCGCCGGGAGGACCGTCGTCGTTTCGCGCTCGGTTTCCGGTGCGTGCGGCTGTTGCTGCTGCTGTTGCTGCTGCGGTTGTTGCTGGCAATTGTGCCGGCGTTCCGAGAGCTGGGCCTGCAGCTGTTGTCCCCGGTTCGCGTCCGCGTGCTCTTTCCGACGGCGTCGTCGTCGAAGGGAAGGGGTCGGGCCGCCTTGGTTCGAAAGGGTGTCGCCCGGGGGGACACCCGCTTCGGAGGAATCGCCGGTGCGTTCGCCGTCGCTGCGGGACGGTGGTTCCTGCGGTGTCTGCTCGGTTCCGTGGTCCTGGGTTCCTTCGTTGCCGGAGAGGGCGCGATCGGTCGGAGCAGGTAGCAAGGAAGAGGAGGAGGAAGAAGTTGATGATTCCATTTTGATTGTTCACTTGTGACAAGGATGTGAGAGATTGGACCGTACCGTACGGAAAGGGGTTCCGTTTCGAGGCTTGAATGTTGTCGAGAAGTTCGATATTTATGGCGGGAAGGGGCACCGAGCAGATTCCTTGCGAGTAGATGGGTTGGTTGGCAACGAAATTCAGGGTTGCGGTAAGGTTTCTTACGTATACCAGCAGGTAGTTTTTGTACGAGCACTCGTACAAGTACTACCGGTAATGACCATCGGAAGGTAAAATTTCTGTGGAAGGGCATTATTTCGGTCGGTCCAATCGTTGCGAGACGAAGACTCACTCTGCTGTCTGTGCGTTAGATTCCGCCGGTATGTATGTGCCAAAAAAACTCCAACGTCAAGAGAAGAAACCAGTCGGTGGTATTGTTTTTCTTTGTTTCTTAAGTTTCCTGTCACAAAAACACCCTTGACGCCAGCGTGCGCCAATCAAACCGTCATCCGACAGGGCGATGACAATTTGCACGAGGCACGGTTTCGATCGGGGGGTGTCAACGACGTGGGCTCGCGGGACATCTCCACTTGGCATGACGTCATTCCATCCCGACACCGCGAGATTCAATCACGAATGAACACCCGAGAGAAGCGAATGCGAAAAAAATAATACGATTGGTGTGCTGGACCGGAACTCGAGAAGCCGCAATCGCCGAAAACATAGTCCCCGAAACTCGATAATTGCTTTGGATAATCTTACTCCTGCCACTCTCAAAACAGATTTCTCTTCAACAATGCTGTGATGAGAGTCCTGCAGTGAAAGGAATCATAAGAGTTCGCAGCTGTTCTAGGGACACAATGACCGTAGAGTTACAGACAAGCAGCTGTTAGCGACATGCCGTTGTTTCTTTTTTTAGAGTGAACACAGTAACCTTTATCACGACCGGTAGGAGTGTCTCTCAAAACTGAAGATTCATTCATTCATTCATTCTGCTGCTGCTTTCCTCATACTAGTTGTCTTTTTTATTACCCCTAAGCAGCACAAACAATCTTATTTGCGTTATAATACCTGAAAAGGATTCTAAATTGGCTGTTAACGCATAGAGAGCAGTATTAGCAAGAATGGTACTAGTTTATACTACTAGTAGATAGTGATTAATGAAACAGCAATTTGGCACCTCAAAATTCTTGGCATATCAGTACCTCTACTTGCTTCTTTGGGTATATCAGTACCTCTGCTTTCTGCTTGTGACTCCACAGCTTCTTCTTACAATTCATACACATCTCAGATTGGCACACAAGCAACATACAGCCCTCTTATTGGGGTAGCCCAACAACAACCAAGCAACAACCCCAGCAACAATTCCAGTGAGATAATCTTCCTATTGGGCATCACCATCGATCATTGATTCTGGGACAATACGAGACAGGTTCGCCACCTTGACAAAAATTGATTCCAATTGGATCATGACACCACTTTTCAAGAGAGGAAGTAGACTCCTTACTCTTGATCAGAATTGGGGCGAATCAATCTACTACTATTACTACTAGCTCAAATAGTATTACTAGTAGTAGTAGTTGTTGTTGTAGTACCAGCAGCAGTAGTAGCAGGGTGTGTGACTACTACTACCTTCAAAATACCTATTCCTTCTGTGTTCAGAAATCTAACTATCAAGAGTGATTCTTTGTGTGGAGTGTGTATCGAATAGCAGCAGGACTCGTAACGTACTAGTAGTAGTACTAGTAGTAGTAACTTAGTGGTCTGCTGCTGCTGGTGCGACTGGATACGTTAGGTCATGGAAATTGCTAAGATTAACCTTACGGCTTGGTCACGAAATTTAGCAAGAATGGAAATCCAATTCTCACTGGCCACCATTCGCTCGTCGGGGGTTAAAAGAAAGGCTGATTGAGTCATGCATGTTCATCTGCACGCAAGTTTTTTTGTTTTCTGACGATCGTTTGGAGTGGGCGGAATGGAGTCGATGTAATCCAAACACTTAATATTAATAATAATAAATACAGTACGTACGCTAACTTACTCGTAAGCCTTACTACACGTACCGTAACTTACGACTAATCTCGATTGATCTCGATTGGCATGCTTCGGTTGAGAGGAAAAACGATGAAAAATAATAATTTTACCGTTGTGGACAAGCGAGTAATTACCGCACCGTACGTACGGCACAAGTGCAAGCAAGAACGGTAAGGTATGCCTCCTCATCAAAATCAAAATTGACAATTCCGCAAATTTCCATTCAGCCTACACTCGAACACCGACCCTCGGGAGCGGCCTCCATTCCCAAACCAGAGACACACGACATTGTACGCAAAATTATACAACAACAACAACAATAACAATAACAGGGAGACGATGACCGAAATCGATGAGGAGGTCCGCATGGCAGAACGAATGGCAGTTGGCGGTGGCCTCTGCTCCCAATTTGCGAGCCAAGGAGGCAAAGAAAATGAAGTCGAAAAGCCAGAACCAGGGCAAGACCGGGGCATCGACGAGGATCACAAGGTCCCTGATTCGGAACCGTCGCTCCGAGGCCACGTCTCCGACCGGTTCCCAGCAGCAGCAGCAACAACAACAACAACAACAGAAACAACAACAACGACGACAGCAACAACGACGGAGCGAGCCCGCATCGGTGCCGAGCGCTTTGCAACAACAACAACAACAACAACAACAGCCACCACCACCGCTTCCGAATCGCGAACGCCTGAATTCCTCGGACGAAGAAGTCCGGCGGGCCCGCGAAATGGCAATGGCGGTGGCGGCGCTGGGGACCGAAAAGGGGTCCATCAACATGAAAGCCGAGGACATACGGATGGCCATTGCTAAACGTCATGTCGGATCCCAACGAACGAACGAGACGAAAGTCGAGGCCACTGGGCGGTGCTCAGCAACAGCAGCAAAAACTGAAACAGAAGCAAAAACATTCGTCAAAGTTGCCTTCCAAAAGGCAACCACAAACCAATAGCAAAACCTCCGTTGGGGAATGGGATGAAACGACGAAGGGCGTCTGTGACTCGCAAATACGCACCATAGGTAGAGGAGATGATGAGACCACCCTGGATCTTGAGGAATCAGAGCTTGTTCGCAATGGTAGCACTCGCCAATTTTCTTAATACTCTACGTCACGTTGTCCTCGCAACCGTCGTACACCAAAATCAGCAACGCAATGTTCATTTTCAACACGGCGGTCTCGTTTTTCTGTGTCATGGAGAAAAAGAACCCACAGAACCTGACCCTGGAGTCTCCCATCGAACGCCAGACCAATGCCGATGCTACGGTGTGCACTGCGGACAACAGCGATGACGATAGCAGCGACGACAACGACGAGCAAATCCAAAAAAGAGAGGAGGCACTCGTCGACGAGTTGGAAAAGCGGCTGCGACCCGAAAAAAGCATCACGCTCGAATGGCTGCCCGACGTTCAGTACAGCGAGATCGATCTGCAGGCCCTCCACGACCTGCAACCGGAGTCCACCCTGGCCGAACGCCGCCGGTTCCTCAAGGCGCGAAAGGGCGTCATCAAGGCGGCTTCGGCCCAGCTGGGATCCTACATCGAGTGGCGGTCCGCCAACAAGATCGACGAGTTTTTCCCCTCCACCTTCACCACGGACGACGAAGGACTGGGCCCTGGCCGCCCGGGGTGCCATGGAGATTGCCAACACGAGCCAGGTCTCCGGCCGATCCGAACGGTGCTCCCCAGAATCGTGAGCGTCTTTGGGGGCGAGGACGGCCTCGTCCTGTGCAAGAACGGTGCCCGGATCGTTCACGTGCTGCCCTCCCAGCTCGACACCACCTATTGCTCCCTCCACGACGTACGCACTGGCCCTGGCTATGTACCTGGATCGAAAACTCGACCGGAATCACACCGAAAAGGTCACCGTCGTCATCGACATTCGATCGGGGAAGGGGTGGCCGAACCCCTCCAGTGTTTCGTTGGTCCCCTTCATCAAGCTGGTGGTGGGATCCCTGAATTCGTACTTTCCGGAACGATTGTCGAGGTGCATCCTGTTTCCGTTGCCAATGACGGCAACGGTATTGTTCAACAAAGCCAAAGGTAAGAGTAACTGGTTTGCGACTCGCCGCTATCTCCATTTGTTGGGTTGGATTTGTGTCGTGCACATTATTTGTACGCCTCACCACCTTAAATCTGTTCTGTCTGTGACTGACCCGGGCGTCCCTGTGCATCGAAACCTCCAGCCTATTTGGACCCGGACACCGCTACCAAGATACAGGTCTGTTCGGGCGCGGGGTCGGTAAACGCGAAGGTGCCTACGAAGGTGAAAACAATTCATTGACTGACAAGTCCATAGATGCCATGGAAGGACGAAGGAAAGCTCTGTTTCTGCCTTAATACAAATTACGTTTACTCGCAGCAACAAGCAGCAGCCAACAACAACAACAACAAGACCGGAATCACGATCCCGACCCCCCTGACAACGAAACATATTCATCCCCGCCAGCACATACGGTACAGTAGAAATTGCGCAACACAATTCTTGGTGAACTCTCACCAAATAATATTGTGGAAGACACTGTTTCCCTTTCGCACGAAAGATGAACCTGCAAAGCGAACAAATCTACCGAGATCCACTCACTACGACAGTCACAGTTCGATGTGGATAGCAAGGTCCATGTCGTACGGACCTTAGCGTACCCTTACAAAGAAGCACAGCGATAATAAAAATGCAACTCCCAAAACCATAAAACTAGACACGATTAGACAGCATGCTTACTGTTAACGGTATCTCATAACGACTCCTACCAATCATTTTGAACGATAGTTCGGTCACTCGTCGAAACCAGGCAGAGTAATAGCTCAACTTATCATCGAAACCAACAATCCTCGCCTTCGCCAGGTAAACATTGCATCCGATCGACGATTCGGAAACTCGTCAACAGGTGGAACGTCATAAAATAATAATCATCATCATCATTAGTACCCTTTTATGTTTGTCGTGAAAATATATCAGTGGTATATTCTATGTATGTTTACTCGGAGGCGTAGGCGTCAAGGATTTCTTGGACGGCGTTCTTGGATCCCATAACGACGGGGACACGCTGGTGGACGTATTCGGGGGTGATTTCCATGACACGTTCCTTGCCAGGGTGGACGAGAGTCCTCCGGCTTGTTCCATGATGAAGGACATGGGGGCTCCCTCGTACAACAATCGGAGCTTTCCGTTGGGGTTCTTGGTGTCCCCGGGGTATCCGAAGACACCTCCGTACAACAGGGTACGGTGCACATCGCCCACCATGGATCCGATGTATCGGCTGGAGAATCGCTTTCCGCTGGCGCCGGTTCCCATCGCGCCATCCGGTAACAACGTCTCGGAGAGGCTTGTCCCACTTGTCGAAGTTGGCCTCGTTCATGGAGTAGATGCTGCACTCCTCGGGGATCTTGACATCGGGCTTGGAAAGAACGAATTCACCAATGGTCTCGTCGAGGGTGAAGATGTAGACACCGTTTCCGAGGGTGAGGGAGAGGAAGGTGGAGGAGGAGTACAGGCAGTAAGCGGCGGCAACAAGGTTGGTTCCGGGCTGGAGGGTGTTGGCAAGGCACTGGGCTTCTTGCTCCGTGCACTCGTCACCGATGCATTCGGCATCAATTTCGCAGTTCTCGCTGTGTTCGTAGATTCCAATAATGGTTCCAGTGGGAATTCCGGCATCAACGTTAGAGGATCCATCGAGAGGATCAAAAACGGCAACGTACTTCTCTCCCTCTTCGATGACGATTTCTTGGGAGTCGGTGGTGGCACTTCCGACCAAGTCGACCTGTCAGGTTTTGGAAATGAAAGCAAGCCATCGGGATTTCACACACACATTCACACACATTCACACACACACACACACACAAACATTCGGTATGTGAGCTACGTCAGTCAATATATTGTACTCCGATGGAAAGTCCAACCAGCATTCGGAATTCGTTCCCTTCGCAATAGCCCGAACGGTTCTCGTAGGGACGAGGTGTTCGGACCAGAACATGCTGTTTCGTGTACCGAGGCACTTGTACTCACAGGAACATCTTCCTCCTCGGAAGCCAAAACACCGAGACGTCCGGTGAAGCGAAGGGCACGCTTCAAGAGATCGTTGGTGATAACATCGAGCTTCTTCTGGTCCTCTCCTTGGACATTGACCTCACCCTGGTATCCCAAGGTCTCACTGGAAGGAAGCTGGGATCGCTTGACCAAGTTGGTCATGGCCTTGCACGCAGTGTCGATAGCTCCGAAAAGGGTGGTCAACTCGCGAAGCTCGGGGTTGAGCATGGCAACCTCGTTCATGAAACGAGTCAAGGTAACTCCGGTGGTGTCGCAAACCTCGTCAAAGACAGGCACCTTGGTCTGGGCGCGAGACATGGTAGGAGTGTCGACGGTGGAGGCATGGAGAGCGCTGACACCTCGGCTTCCAGCGGGCTGGGCGCTGAAGGCATTGGCGGAGGATGCCGCGAGGAAGATAGCACAGAGCGAGAATTTCATTTTAAAATCAAACACTTTGGACCGACTGCAACGAGTGATTGCCTTCTGTTTCTATGTTATGTGATGGGAGAGAGGTGGAATACAGTTCTGTCAAAGACCTTTCGGCTACCGTACCGTACCAATTACTGTAACTGAGGGCTGGCCTTGCTTGCTAGTTCTTCCACAATTACATCTGCCGCGAGGGTTCTTCCGGCCTACACAGCATTCACAGTCCCATAGATTTTCTCGTGGTGTCGTCGGTGACAGCAAAAATCTTGGCTTGAAAATCGGAGAGTTGACGAGTACGTGGTCAGCTATTTTCGTACGAGACACGTTTGCTCCTACTGGCTTACTGGTACAGTGCGATACTTTGCTTCCTTCTGTGAACAACGTACTCGTAAGATTAATTACTCGTCCACCGGGAAATCTCGATTTGATGCGTTTCTGTTCGGATCAATCGCGCGATTCGATGACGCACTTGCCGGTCCGCGCATTGTTGGGTTTTTTCGTTCATCTATCACGGAAAACGTGGTCGTACGTGTAGTTGCGAACACCTCTCGAAATAAAAGGGTTTCGTCGTCTGCGAGGATCTTAGGATTGTCAAGGATGCATCATGCATCCCGTATGCCTTCACGCGCTCATGATTTTCTGCTCTCTGCCGAAAGACAGAAGGCTCCCCTTATTGGTAGACGACATCGTTCTGTAGCTTCAAGCTTGGTGTTAGTTGTTGATTTCTGTCATAATAAGTAGTATCCCACCATGAAATTCTCCATCTCGGCTCTCGTAACTGTTTCCTTGGCGGGCGTCTCCCATGCCTTTGTCACCAGACAGCAAAAGGCATACGTTCCTACCGCATTGAACGTTGCCACCGAACCCAAGGTTAAGGTTCCTGTCTTGGATGAAGTATGCGAAACCACCGGTGTCACCTTGAAGCGATACATGAACGAGGTTGCCATGCTCAACCCCGAATTGACCGAGCTCACGACTCTCTTTGGAGCAATCGACACTGCCTGCAAGGCCATCACTAACATGGTCAAGCGATCCCAGTTGCCATCCAGTGAGACTCTTGGTCTCGAGGGAGAAGTCAATGTCCAGGGTGAGGACCAAAAGAAGCTTGATGTCATCACCAACGATGTCCTCAAGCGAGCCCTCCGATTCACCGGACGCATGGGAGTCTTGGCCTCGGAAGAGGAAGACGTTCCAGTAAGTGTAGGCAATCTGTGCGGCGGCAATCCGTCGCCGTAGAATAGTAGGAAACAGGGGAACTAGAAGTCGGAAGCAGAGCTCTGTTTCCGGAAGCGAACAGCATAATTGGGGTGATGTGGACAGTCGGAACGCACAAAGAATAGCTTGTAGACGGCGGTACGATTAATTGTGTTTTCCACTATCGTTTTATCTCATTCTCCGATTGTTCCCTCTGTAGGTCGATATTGTCAACACGGACAAGGATGCCGTTTTCACCGAAACCGCCAAGTATGTTGCTGTATTTGATCCTTTGGATGGGTCCTCTAACGTTGATGCTGGTATCCCAACCGGAACCATCATTGGAATTTACGAGCACGATGAGAACTGCTCCATGGATGAATCTTGCATCGGAGATGATTGCAGCGAGCAAGAATTGAGGTGCCTCACCAACACTCTTCAACCCGGAACCAACTTGGTTGCTGCCGCCTACTGCCTCTACTCTTCTTCCACCTTCTTTGTGTTGACCATTGGTGCTGGTACCTATGGATTCACCCTTGACGAAAACCTTGGAGAATTCGTCTTGAGTCACCCCAACATGAAGATCCCCGAGACCTCCTCCATCATGTCCTTCAACGAGGCCAACACACACATGTGGGACGAGCCCCTGCAAAAGGTTGTCACCGGATGGAAGAACGGAACTGGAAAGTCCGGAAAGACCTTCTCCAGCCGATACGTTGGATCCATGGTTGGTGACGTCCACCGCACCTTGCTCTATGGAGGTGTTTTTGGATACCCCGGAGACACAAAGAACCCCAACGGAAAGCTTCGATTGTTGTATGAGGGAGCCCCCATGTCTTTCATCATGGAACAAGCCGGGGGTGTTTCCACCACTGGAAAGGAACGCGTCATGGACATCACACCCGAGTATGTGCACCAACGTGTTCCCATTGTTATGGGATCGAAGAATGACATTGAAGAAGTCATTGAGGCCTACGCGAACGCCAACTAAACGTTGCTTGTGTAATAGTTGCAGGTTATAACGATAGTAAGCACCCTTTCTTTTTTACCGGGAACCCTACCGTCTCGAGTGCTCTCATCTATTCGCTAGCTGTAGCGTATTTCAGTTGTGGATTGTGCTGTACGATGTGAGTAAAGCAGCTGCAAGCTTCGGACGAACGACACAACACATGACCGCGAGTATTTTTCCTCTGTCACGTCAACTCTGCCGAAATCCGTACGTGACATGCATGTGTAGAAACACAGGTGGAGGGGCATGCATGTTGGAAAGATGTGGAAGAATGAGAAAGTGAGCGATCCAACCCGACAGATGGAAGCGACGAATATCTTTCCAAGAATCTAGCATCATTCACCTGCGCTTATCAGTTGCACAGTCTTTCTTTAAAACACAGGAGTTCCGTTCTTCAAATGGATAGAAATTGGATTTCAACCATACTGTATCATTCAATAGTCATACGCAGCATGCAGGAAAAGGATCTCCTCAGACGCAGGAGAATAGATCACGACTGCATCCATATCTTGACTCAAAAGACTAGCAGAAATAATTTGCCCTTCTCATTTTGCAGAAGCATGAATTTCCGTTGACAGCAGGTCCGAGTACTACCCAATTGTGCATGTTATAGAACCTTGGTTGAAATTATTGACAAAAAAGTCAATCATATTATAATCTAATAATGATAATACTAGGAGTAGTTTCTTGTACCCAAAGTAGGAATGTTTTCTTGCACTGAAAAATAGAACGAGACAATTGCATCATATTGAAAGCCAAAAGTGTGATATTTCGAAATAATTGGTAGGAAGAAGCAGACTCCTACCACATACATTCCTGTTAACCGCTTACTAAACATGGCGCTTGATCAGTTTCATAAAGAAATAACAATAATCTGAAGAGCCTTACGTGTATCTTTGGTTGTACCCAAACATGCTTTCATATTCTAGTCTCCCTACTACTGTCAAACCAATGACACGCATCTGTATTTGTTATAAATAAATGGATATGGAGGGATTCTTCTGTCGATCTGCTTGATGTAGTGCTATATTTCTTTTCGATCCTTCAAAACAGAAAATAATGGACCGGGATCAACTAAACATATAACAATGGGTGATGATATTGGAGTTGGTTATTAACGTCTATTATTTTAGCGGTTGATCGTTTACATGAGAGTGATGTATCGTGCATATGAGTGAACACTATGTTCATTTTGCGCTTAACAGTTTAGGCAGACACCTTGTCATCGCGATTCGAAGATAATTTGGGTGAGGAAAGTCGCTCGATGATTGTTGGTCTGAAAATTGGGTTCAAAATTGTTGCCAAAGCTGGAACGAAAACGTATTCTAACGTTGATAATTGCATTTACGCTTCGGGTGCACAGCTTGGGCTTGAAAGCATCATGCTAACTTCCAAAAGAGGAATGAGAGATGTTTTTGATTTTGCGGCGGAAGGCGAATTGTTTGCGATTGTACTCAAGTTGGAATGTAGCATTCGCGCCGTTTCGGAAAAGATATTTTGCGCGTTCAACGGTTCGCAAAGTTCGTGTTGCAGGCTTCCGAATAAAAGAAAGGCATGAATTTCTTCTTCAATGGAGGAGAGTTCACTATCGTGGCGGGTATCAACTTCCATAGAATTTTCATCGGCGGAAGCGGAGCGTCGGAGGGTCTGGAATAAGTCGACACTTCCCGATGCATACTTGACGGCATGTTGAAGATTGCCTTGTGCTTGGTATAAATCTGCAATGTCACGCATAGCAGTAGCGATTTCTCTGTTGCGAACAAACTGATCGAAATCGTTTGTCGTTGCAAGGACGGATATGATATCCTTATAAACTACAAGAGCACCGTTTACGTTGCCCTTAGCTTTGTGCATCGAAGAAAGCTTTTGGAGAGTTTTGATGACATGAACATCGTTCAGCTGCCCCTTTCCTGAAACGTGTCGGTATGCAAGAGCCTCTCGAAAAGATTCGGTGGCTTCGTCAAGTTGGTTTTGTTCCATTTGCAGCACGCCGATATTATAGTAGAGGCAAGAAACATCGGAATGCTTGTGACCAAGCATGGCGCGTCGAAGATTGAGAGACATGCGGAATGCTCGAATGGCTTCGTTGAAGGCTCCCATCTTGTCATGAATAAGACCCAAATTGTACCAGACAGTTGAGTATAGGTTCATGGCTGGAGCAGGGATGTTGGAAATATTGTCTTCATCGATAATGTCATCGGAAAGTTTGTTTTCGCACATGCCGTTGGCTTTTCGAGCAAGGCAGGGGCTCGAAGTCATCAAGTGCTTGTCGTCGCCAAGCGACCTTTGGTAATAATGCTTTGCCTCTCGGAATCGCTCGAGTTCTTGGAGGATGCGACCAATGTTGTTGCAAGTAACGCTAATGCTCACGTTTACGTTATGGTTGGAACACTTTTCACTGTCAGATTGTGTCTTGAGTCGTTCTTCGACAAACAATTCCTGAACAAAAAAGAAAAGAGCGTAGTCCAGTTCTTGTCGTCTGAAAAGAAGGGTGCCAATGTAATTTAGTACTGTTGCCACATCGGAGTGAATGGGTCCCAGAGTTTGGCGTTTCTCTTGAAGGGTGCGAACACCCCAAACAAGATCTTGTGATATTTCGTCATTTTTTCCTTCGTTCTGGATTTGCAGTAGGTAGATAAGTCCTTCCGTTGGATCGGATACGATTGACGTGTTTTTCTCGTTGTCGATGGTAGTTGTGTTATTCAAATTTTTGAAGTTTTTCTCTTGAAATCTTGCTAACGCCACGCGAAGGTAGCACAGTAGATGTTCCATCGACTTCTTGTTGGAGCCGCGGGAGAATTCAGCTCTTCCGATATAAAAGTGAGCGGCTGCGACATCGGGATGGTCCGGTGGAAGGTGAGTCGATCGGATTTGAAACACATCTTGAAGGGCAGCATGTACCGAATCATCGATTTTTCCCATCATCCATCGAGTTCTGCACCAATTCGACAACACGGTTGCGATTTCCAATTCTTGGTCGGTGGGAGAAAGCAATGAATTAAATTCAATGGTCGACGTTCCAGCTGCGTCTTCCATTTGCAATTGACTAACGTTGCGTCTTGCATAGGCAAGAGCTTTTTCGAACTCGGCGTAGGCATGATCTTCCGATCGTTCGTTGCACTCGATGTGACCCATGTTGTTGTGAGCGCGCATTGCAAGGTGTGCCAAGGTAGCGTCGGAATTACCACAAGCAAGGTACGACCCGATGGTACCGGTAATGAACTTGTAGAGCTGTGATGAAAAGAAGTAGTTCTTGCTTGCTTGGTAGGCGACGGCTTTGTTGTAGGCAATCACGAGTTGCAAGACATTGACGTCTAATCTTACAACGTCTTCGGGGACAATAGCCGAATTAAATGTGATGGGGCCGACATCGCATTCGTCTTCGTCGTGTGAGTCGTTGTAGCTGAGAGACTTTCTTGTAGATGTTGACGAAGGTGATTGATTGGAGACGATTTCATTGTGATGGGAGAAGTTTCGATCCAAAGCAGCCCGTAATTCTGAAGAGGCGGTCAACGACGATGTTGTCAAGAAGTGTTGCGCTGAGTTGAACGCATCGTTAGCTTCTTTGAATTGGCCCTTGGAGAGAAGTTTGTCGCCCAACGAGAGGCAGATCGCCACCGATAGACGACTCTTGTAAAAGCTTTCCTGGCCACAGAGAGGGCGAGGACAGGAACTTGTCGAAAATTGAGTTCTTACTTGGCTTGTCATCGTAGTTACTCGGAACAGTTTTTATATGATGTGGGTTTTTGAAGTGCAAAGTGCAGAGTTGTGTGATTAGCCAAAGTTGTTCTTCTTCAGGAACGAACTGTTACCGGGCCGCGTATCATCGCGTTTGTATCAACAACAACAAACAGATGAAAAAAGAATGATGTGTGGACGGAGTCTACACGTAAAGAACAAGGTGTGTTACAGTACGAACGAAGGCTGACAGTGTCTCTTGCGTATTGTAGCGTATATGTACTTTCCATCCATTAGTCGGAGTCTCCTACGAGGATTCTTACTAACATTTCATGTAGGATTATTGAGCGACATTCCTACTGAATATTTTCTACACAATATATTCGTACAATGGACATTCTGAATTCGAGGGTGTCAGTCTGGCTCTTGAGAGATATTTTACTTAATGATACAAAATTCTATCAAATTAGTATATGTCATTTAAGCGTTCTTCTTAATTTACGTTTTTTTCTAACTACGTCAGTGTTACGATCTTTCAATTGTGCTCCTACGGTGTCTTTGTGTACAATAAAATAGTAATCAAATTTCATGTAAATATCGTTGTAGTGAAGAATAATAGAATTTTTCTATATAGGAATCACGCCCTCAACCTATGAGTCTGTACGTACATTATCAAAAGAAGACCCTAATTGAAAATCAGTATCTTAAATTAAAAGTAAATGAACTTCATATTGAGAACATTATGTACGTGTAGTACGGAAACCCTCTTCTTCTTGGTGTCAGAAGAAGAACCTAGTAGTGTATGCAACAGTGGAAATACGTAGAACGGATCATTACCAATTTTCATATTAAATTTACTTAAGAGTCAACAATAGGAACTTTCAGTTACTTTTGTCGTGATTTCTTCTTTCTTCGATCATTGGATTCTTCCCTCTGTAGAACTTTAGAATTTCGCTATTGATATTCTTCTCCGCTACAACTGTTCCTGAACTTTTCCACTCGCATCCAATTCCATTGTTACAAAAAGTCTCGAATGATAAATACTGTAACGACGAGACCCACACCAAGAACCGTCTTTATGAATAAGTTCGATGAAAAGATAATTAAGAGATGAAGTGCAATTCATACGCAGGATGTAATAAGTAGAGAAATCATACTATTTGTTTTCTGGTCCACAATTGAACATGTTGTGTCGTGATGTTTGAAAAGAGTAAAACCTTACCGTAATTACGACTAACATGCGACTTTAGTACGGAAGCGTAAGCGGAGACTTACGTTTCATATTGCATAATGAGCTGGTAAACTTACCACCACAGATCTCGTAAGTCTTACTTAAGGCTTCGTGGCTTTTTAATTTAAGAGCCCGTCCCAGCAAAAAACCTGTCACTTGGGACCCAGCGTAGGAATTTTCGAAATTACTATAATAGCTTCCCAGACCTGCGCACCAACGCAGCTGTCGAGAGGGTACTCTTCCAACCTATGGTGTAGAAGGGCATTCTCTGATATTCATCCTAGGTGGCTCGTTTTCAACCTCACTCGGATGGTCATACTGATGAAAATAGGATGACATGTGAAGTTTCTTTTGTTTTTTGGGAGTCTTTGTCGATTCGTGCGTCATCGAGTGGAACAGATTGGAACATGATCTATTTTTTTTGTTTATGCCTCTGGAAACGCATCTCATTTTTATGAGTCTCCAACGAAAAACTTCAGTCATACGAAATAAAAAACAGTCATTAATGCAAGCCGGGCGACATCTCAACAATGGCTTGATATTTTCGATTTCTTCACTTTCACGGAAAAAACTGTCTACAACACGGTGAACTGCGAGAAATACGAAGTAGGAGGTACTGAATGGGACACTTCCACTCGGTCTCAGGGAACTGGACCTCCGGCGCTCCTCTATCTATATATAGAAGAAACAGAAAATTGGCATCCGCAACCTTGCGCTGGTGATACTCCGAGTGCGCCATTTTCCAATCTACCCCCTAAACTGACATTTTTATCATTATTACGGGCTCTTAAAAATAAAAAAAAGGATCATTAAAGTTGTTCGCTCGGCGGTAACCTTACTCGTACTTTTTTACAGTTTATCTGATTCCGTCGATTAGGTAAACCTTACTAGGCTTACGGTAAGAAATCTTGCCGTTCTGAGTGACTATTATTATTAGGACGGTACAAGTAAGGTAAGGTTTATTCCTACCGGTACACCCAAGACCGATAATTTTAATCTTCGATACTTAAGGTTTACCTGTAGAGCTCAGAACTACTTCGTTCTACGTAGTATGTACTCCTACTGGTACACTGAATTTCCGCTGTACCGGTACCAACATAGTGAGCGAGAAGAATTTGTCGACACCACAGTGACATACAAAAACGCTTTTTGTTGAACTGCTGTACGTGTACCGTTTTTTTTGGAGAAGTCAATTTTTGCATGATGTCATCTTACAAAAAGAACGTGACCTTCAGAATTTAATGGGTCTGTGGTGATAAGTCAAGCCTTACTAAGTCGTATCATCGGATGACAGATCGACGATTCCGACGAGTCGGAATACCGGTTCTGTTTGGTGACTCCAGGCCCGCAATTCAGCGATTTGTGGGTCGTGATTTTTCATTTCGCATTACGAGTACCAGCACCGTACTTGTACACAATAACGGTTGAAATGTTGACCGCTGTGAGAGTTCGTTGGGTCCGGTATGTCCGGTAGGGCCAAAGGACCGATCCAATACAGAGCGTGCGACGGCATTTTCACAAGGGTAAGGGGGTTCATTTCGCTCGCTAGTAGCGGACTCCCTGCCACTAGATACTAGTATCAGTACTAGTACAAGAACTCTTGTTGCTTCCACCCGTATGATATTTTAGGAGCAGCACCTCTATTCTTCTCCTCCTTCTTGTCCCCACAAGATCATGTTGACCGGAGGGAGTCGTGCGTCTCCTTCGCTACAACGATTTCAACCGAGCAAATGCATGACAAAATATACCGTTTGATATTGAGAATTATTATTATTACATGTTCAACAAAAAAAACACTTTTTGCTTGAAAAATTTGTATGATATACTAGTAGGACTGTGAACATGTGAAAACAAATTGGGGTTAGACTCTAACTATTGGCAGATCAAAAGTGTTGTACAGATCCTGCACAAGACAGGAGGAGAATGGTAGCTGTGAAGGAGATGCAACTGCATGATGCTTTTTTGTGTAAAGATATTCACCTTGTTGCTATGGTGATTTGTTATGGTGCTGCTGGGTCCGGGAGTAGGGATCTGCACCATTGCTACACACCCTACCCCTTTGCAGTCTATAGAACCACAAGATTTACAGGATGTTATACATGATTCCATACTATACAGGATGCTATCATACAGGAGGATGTTATACTGGATGCTAGGATACTTGACAATGCCACTACTACTATGATACTGGATGCTATGCCATACCCCGGGTCTACTAGTGATTAGAATAGTAGTGATATGCAAATTGTGAGCTCTATTGGTTAGTCTATTTGCTACAGTTCAAGAGCCCTCTGAATCAGCGATTCTGTCGGCTCGCTGATTCTTTTATCCTTATCCTTAATCCAGTCCCGAGTGGACTCGTGACTGTATTTTGGTGCACGGCATACTCCTCCATGGTACTGTTACGATTTAATAGGATCCCTGCAATAATAGGGGTGTACTCTCCTAATGTTAACCCGATCGGTTACAAAGGGAGCAGTTTCAATAGTTACAGTTCCATTGTTATGGGCCTTGATCACCTTGTAAGGTCCTTGTCGTGGGAAGGATAGTTTCGGAACAATGCCCTTCCTTTCCAGGGTGACATAGTCTCCTTCCTTATAGACATGGGGAATCCTCTTCTGATTCTCCCGGATATTACTCTTGTGGATACTCTTTTGTTTCCTTGCTTGGATTGCTTCCCAATCCACTGGAAAGTTCACAGGCATGAACATATCCCGTCCGAATACCAGTTGTGCTGGGGAATACCCCAGAGTTGTGTGGATGGCGCTTCTGATAGCATATGCTGCCTTGGTAGTGAACTCCTCAAAGGGGTCCTTCTCGTGGAGGTCTCTTTGTTCCAGGTTAAAGGACAATAGGCAGTCCTTCAGGACCTGGTGGATTCTCTCCAGCACTGAGTTGGACTGTGGGTTCCAGGCGCCACTGGGTTTTCTTTTCATCCCCATGTTGTCACAGAGCTCCTGGAACTCTGCTTTGAACTCACTTCCACCATCGAATCCGATTTCTTTTGGTCGAGGATATCTTGCTAGCCAGGTACTATCCAACAATCGTTGAGTTTCTGCTGCATTTGGGGAGTCCTTCAGGTGAGCCAGTTCAAACCATCCGGTCACTGGGTCCACCATGGTGAGGACATGGATGTGGTAGTCTTTACCATTTTTGTTGTGGACAGTTGCAGGTCCCCAGAGGTCCACATTGACCCTCTGCCATTTGGTGACTTCCACTGCTTTCTCCGGTAGTAGTCCATACTTCTTCCGGCCACTCTTTTTGAACATCTGGCACGTGTGACAGTGTTTACAGAGATCCTGAACGTCCTTTCGTAGGCCTTTCCAGGTGAACACCGAGCGTATGCTCTGTTCCATTCTCTTTTCTCCGGGATGGACCAACATGCTGTGGTACCATTCCATGACTCTGTCCTTGAGTTTGTCGGGAATCAGAATCTTTCCTTCTTTGTGGATTAGGTTGTAACCTTCCACCATTTTGGTGGTTAGTCGGTTGTCTTTTTCCAGAGCACTCATGATTCCTGTGTCCTTTTGCTGGTAGAACTGAATCATGTCCGGGGCAAGTGGGAATGGACTATTGCCCTGGAATTCTTCCGGCGCTTCTCCAAGCGGGAATAGGAGTTGCCGGAGGTGCTCTTCCTCATCCGCGTAGGTGAGGGGCTTATTCGGCGGTAGCCATTCCACCGTATCTGCTGGGTCATCCGTAATATCCAGTCGTGATAGTGCATCTGCTGCATCGTTGTCTTTGCCAGCCACATGCTTGACTACCGGGTGGAACTCCTCCATGAGGAGTCTCCACCGGACCATTCTCTGCGTCGGCATCTGCTGATACAGTAGGTTTAGGTGGTCTGTGTGGATAATCACCTCTTGTCCTCGTAGGATTCCTTCGAACGCCTTTAGCCCTTCTACTATGCCCAGGAGTTCTTTTTCTCCAACCGTGTAGTTGAGCTGCGCCGAGTTCAGCTTCCGGGTGTAGAAACCAAGGGGCTTGCCATCTTGGCATACAGTTGCTCCCAGTTGCCTGTCGCTGGCGTCTGAGTAGAGATGAAATGGTTTCGTAAAGTCTGGGAATGCAAGCTTTGCTTCGTCTGCGAGCATCCTCTTCGCCTCCATGAAAGCTTTCTGCTCTGCTGGGCCCCAGTACCAGTTCATTTTTCCCTTTTTCCCTGCTAGTTGGTTCAGAGGGGCTAGGATGTGGGAGCGGCGCTTCCACATGTCCCGGTAGAAATTTACCATTCCAAGAAACATCTTGAGTTGCTTAGTGTTCTTGGGGGCTTCCAGGCGCTTCATCGCCTCCAGTTTCTTTGGCTGGGGCTGAATGCCCTCTGTTGTTAACAGAAATCCCAGATATTCCACTTCTTTTTGCATGAAGAAGGATTTTCTGAGGTTGGCTCGGAAGCCAGCATCATCCAGTCTTTGTAGGACTGTATCGATTTTGTCGAGGTGATCCTGTTCAGATTCCCCTTCTCGCTGGATGATTAGGATATCATCAATATAGACAAGGACGTAGTCCAGATCGCCGAGGAGGTTCATCATGACTGATTGGAAGATATCGGGCGCACATGCGATTCCCATTGCCAGTCTCTTGTAGGCATACTTCCCCCATGGTAGAATGGTAGAGCAAATCTTTTGGCTCTCCTTGCAGATGGGGATTGTATAATAGCCTTGGGATAAGTCCAGTGCCGTGGCTGATTGGAATTTCTGGAGCCGTTGGATTGTTTCCCCTATTCGTGGTAGCGGAAACGGTTTCCTCTGGATGGCTGCATTCATCTTCCGGAAGTCCGTTAGAACGCGAATGTCCCCTGTCTTTTTGGGTTGGCAAAAAGTAGGAGATGCCCATGGAGAGTCATCATCGTGAGGGAGTTTTTCCAGGACTCCAATATCGCAGAGCCTAGTAATCTCCTTCCGGAGGGCTTGTTCAAAGGCATGGGGTACAGAATAGTACCTCTGCCGGACCGGTTTGACCCCTGGTTGTAGCTCAATGGACACCGGTTCTATGTTTTTGAGAAGACCCAATCCTCCTCCAAAGAGTGTTGGGAATTTCTTTAGCGTTTTCTTCAAGGCTGCCTTGGACGCGTCTGTAATCTCCAGGTCATTGACCATAGCGTCTATATCGACTTTGGAGTAGTCTGCATCCAGGATTTTGGCTTGCCTTTCTTCCTCTTGTTGGAGGATTGGACTTTGTGTGTTGGCAAAAAATACTGCCTCACATTTGTCTGGGTCAGAGAGCTCCCCCATCCCTTTCATGGGGATGGAGTCGCCCTGCCATTCAATTGTCCGGGAACTGTATTTTATATCCAGTCCCAATTGTGCCATCAGGTCTGATCCTATGATCATGTCATAGGGTACTTCCTCGTGGTGATGATATTCATCCACTTGGAAGGTCCATTTAATGGTCTTGGAGTTTGAAAATTCTATCAACCTCAGTCCCACTGAAGCCGCAGACTTGGTTCGGAACTTGCCCCCGTAAGTATTATAGGTGACAGATCTTTGGTCTCGGTTCGTTAGTTGACTTCGGTCGACAAAGTGCCTTAGTATGATGGATTTGGAGCACCCGGAGTCGAGTAGGCCCCGGAGCATCCTCCCCCTTCCCTTGTGGTCCAATACCTCCACACAGACGTCTGCGAATCGGTTGATTACGCGCGGTCCGGTGTGGATGGTATCAGAGGCCATTCAGTTGTGGGATCCTTTCTTTTTAAAGGTCTTTCTGTACTTCCTTCTGTACTCTTTGAGTTCCCGTTCGGAGATGTCGATCTCGTCATCGGAGACTTCGTGGTCCGCTTGGGCCGTGGCCAGTACGTAGGAGTACTCGTGGTTCGATAGGTTCCTTCCCCAGTGGGGTTTGGAATGTTGCTCATTGTCTGAGTCTTCCTTTGCCACAAAATGCTCCTTGAGCATGTTGATGGTTTCCCGGTTGAATTTCCCCTTCTTGGAGGGTCCTCCGGTTAGTTTCCAGCATTTGCCGGCGTGGACCTTGCCACAGGTTTTGCACAATTGCTTGTTGCTGTTGTTGTCCATAGGGCGCTTCTTTTTGCCAGGAGACTTCGCGTTTCCTCCCCCAGATGCGGCCTTGGGGTTCTTCGTGGGGCCACCGGTTTGTTTCTCGAGGTCCGCGATGCGTTTGCGGAGTTCATCCTCGTTCCGGATGGTGATTTCCAAGTTTTCGAGCTTGTCGATGGTGGTGTTAAAGGGGTGGGTGTAGACGTCCCAACTAATGTGCTCCAGCTTCTCGCGTTGGGAGTGGGTCATGTTGGCATCTAGGATTTCCTTCATGTCCTCTTCCGAGTAACTGGATGGTGCAGTGCCGTTTGCAGCGCCACTCTCCCAGAGGCAATCGGGTAGGTAGCTCTGTAGTTCGGCCATACGGTTTGCCCATGAGCGAATACCGTGTTTCATGTCGATTTTCGTGTTCCGGATGAATCTCCGGAGCAGAATGTAGGACCGTTTGCCATTCATGTCATTGCCAAAGATTTTGAGCTTGAGGGCGTGCATACACTCCTCAATGATATCCTTTCTGTACTCCTGGGTTTGGTAGTACTGGATGAGGGTACTTGAGACCCTTTTCTTCGGGACCGGACCGTCAAGTACGGTGGGTTCCGGTTCTTGTTCGGACGCCGCCGTAGCAGTCGCGTTGTCGTTCTCGGTTGGGGCGGTGTCCGCCACCGGTTCCTTTGGTTTGTCCGAGGGGGGTTCGGTTGGTTCCCTCAGTGCAATCCTTTGGAGTTTCTGTTGGATCAGCTGGTTGCTGTGGACCTTGTGCCCCGGTTCGGCGTAGTAAGTCCGGCCCAGAACCATCTGGACAATAGAGAGTGCCTCGAGGGAGAGGATTCTCTGGAGGACATCCAGTTTCTGGTCTCCTTGGAGTTTCTCGTTGTTAACAATTTTCTGGTCAAAGTCTCGCTTCCAGATGATGAAGAGTTCCGGTCTTTCAGTGCCGGTGAGTACCTTCAGATAGTCACTGAAGGCCACTCCCCCTTTCTCGGAGTCTATGCTCATCTTCACAGCACTGGCATCTTCCGGCCAGTCCTCGCGAGTGAAGGTAAAGGGTTTCTGTTTGGTTCCTTTAGACGCCATGGTGGGTTAATCAGTTATTTTATTTAATCTAGTTACACTATTTCTGTTATCTTTGCTGCTTGTGTCGAAATTGAGCAAGAATGATTGCTCAGGTCCTCCAGTCCTTTTTGCTGGGCTTTGGCACTGCTCTCGTGATAACTCGTGTTATAACTGATTTTCTCCCTGGTTTGTCCAGTGGTGGGAGTTGTTTCTCTCTTTAGCTCCCGGGAATCCTGTGGTTCCCTGGAGTTGTTTCTGTTTTTATTTTGTGGGATTCCATTCCCGTGGTTCTCCGGCGTTGCTTCTCTGTTAAGCGGTCACCGGGCCGGTCCCACTTCCCGTTTCCCGTGGGATTAGTGGTGTTCGGGTATTTATTATATACCTTTCCGGATATCCGTATGTTTCGGTTGTGGTTGGCATCCCCTCTCCGGTCTGTCCATCCCCTCGGTGTTGGTCCAATTAGTCCATTCACTGATTTATGTGTCACTTTTTCGGCACATATTTTCGGATTTTTCGATTATTTCTGTTGTCGACCATGGTCCTGTTTAGGTCCTTAGGTGTCTCTGTTGCTGCAGTTGCTCCCTGTAATGGAGCCAACTGTTGCTGGGGTTGGTCTTCCTTAGTGCTGCAGACACCGGATGTCCTTTCCCCTGTTTGCTTCTATGCGCCTCCATTTTTCGCCAGTTTCTTCGGTCCCGTCGGTTTGTCGACCGATCGGTCCCTTCTCTTGCTCATGGTCATCAGCGCTCAGCTTGATTTTAAAATCATGCCATACCCCGGGTCTACTAGTGATTAGAATAGTAGTGATATGCAAATTGTGAGCTCTATTGGTTAGTCTATTTGCTACAGTTCAAGAGCCCTCTGAATCAGCGATTCTGTCGGCTCGCTGATTCTTTTATCCTTATCCTTAATCCAGTCCCGAGTGGACTCGTGACTGTATTTTGGTGCACGGCATGCTACTATGCAGGATGCTAGTGATACTATGCTGGAAGCTATACAGGATGCTACTACCACTATGCAGGATGCTAGTAATATGCAGGATGCTACTATGCAGGATGCTACTATGCAGGATGCTATACATGATGCGATGCTTTTGATGAAGCTGCAACTCACCATGAGGAGTAATCTTACGTATTACGGTGCATGATTAATCTTTTTTACTTGTATCTTTTGGTGACATCTAGCGGGTACGAGTACGGTGATGGTAGTAACAACTAAAAGAATGAGTACCAGAAAACACGTACAAATCCTACGTGGGCTCATAAGGCGCGCGCAAAGCTCATTCGGTTACATTCTTCCCTCACTCGGATGGGTGTCAGCGCCGATGCCTAAGACCAGCACAAAAATAATATTTGCAAGTCGAAAACTCAAACACCGTGTAAAATCACGTACACGTAGTAAATTTGACATGGATTTTTTCTTTAAATGTCATCTGATTTTACTTGACATCGGGTCGGCCAATCTAAAGAGCAGATCCACAGACCGACAAGGGTAACAACAATAAACTTGAACTTTGAAAGCAGGTGCAAAACCGTACCGGTTAATATTTTGATACGTATAGAGAGTACATATGTACCATATCTTGCATTGTTAGTTCGCTTTTGGCTTCGGAGGGAGGAGGGAGATGAATATCGTGGTCTGTCGTGTATCAGACCAACATTTTCTTCCACGTGTAGTGGTTAACAACCTCCACCGACCGTTTAGATGCCATCAAGACGGTTGCTATTGGAGAACAAGCAACAGGTATCTCGCCATCAACAAAGCTGCTACGTGATGCCCGGGATGTCGTTCTGTGATGAGTGATATCGTCGTTTGTCAATCGAAACGAAGCAACGTCAACCGAAAGGACCAAAATTGTTTCTTCCTTTCCACAATCGAAAATAACCCAAAGTCTAGGTATCGAGAGCGACAGGATGTCCGAATTTATTCACGCTAACTTTGGAACTACCATGAGGAATACAAGAAAACAAACATTGCGATGCCGACACGCTTCGTCGCCGACCGCAAATTCTTTTCAACTGGTGGTGGTGGTGTCGATAATGCTGGTCATGATGCGGAATAGTGCGGAGGGGTTTTCGTTGTCTCCTTCGATATCGTGTCGAGATCTGCCGTCACCGCTCATGTCGAGAGCTACACCCTGTCAAAGCCAGCTGAACGCCAGTGTCTCCGGTTCTGACGGCATCGATGACGACGAAGATGACAAAGAACGCGTGCTCGCTAGGGTACGAAGACGACGAGGCCGGGGCGCTTATGCTGATGACGATCTATACGACGACTTAGACGACGAGGAATACGTTGGGAGCGGCAGGAGTCGGAGGAACGACGAAAGTGTCAACTACGCCGCGGATATGCTCGAGGACGAAGGCATCTTCGAAGAGATGGACGATGAATACTACGATGACGACGATATCGAAAACGACGAATCGTACGACACGTTTTCTAACACCGTGATTCCCAACCAACTCCTAGACTCTATCGATCCCGATGGTTCAGCCGAACGATTTTCGGAACTGGCCTCCGATCCGAGATTTTGGTTTGACATTTTCCTTTTCATCACGGTCCTGGACTTCATTTCTTTTATCGGACCGAGGAATCCATTCCTCGACCTGGTTCCAGAAATGTACACGGCAGGATTGCCTCCGCCGGGAATCTAATTTGCAGTGTGTGAATTTGCCGAAACGGAAGCATGGAATGATTCTCGGCTTGCTGCAAAAGCCATTTTCGAACCTGATCTCTCACAAACCTCACAAACAACAGCATCGCGAAGTAACAAAGGTGGCTCTCTATCCCCCTCTTGCTGAACCGTACAAAATATACTTTATGACACGACAAATAAGCGGACAGGAGAGAAAAAGGGCAGAAAAAGACGAAATTACGCTTGGGAATGAAAAGTTGCGACGGCGTTACAACCACGAGCTGTAGACTTGGTTGATGCAATCCAAAGTCACCCATTACAAACCACAGGGCCAGTACGACAGTAATTTAATCCGTTCATAGACGATAGAGGCTAGCTATAAAATCATGGTTGCATGGATTCCGACGTGAAGTAGTATGTTGCTTATTATTGTAATTGATAAATCTTAGTATGGTGGAACTTTCGGTATTGTTTTTACGCAAAGTAATCCAAGCTTCCTTTCTTTTTCGCGGCAACAACTGTAATGGCCTCGACAAAGTCCTCGTGCATAATTTCAACAGATTCTCGTCGCAAGGCCAACATACCTGCCTCGACACAGATGGCTTTCAGTTGGGCCCCATTAAAGTCTTCGCAGGAACGGGCCAGTTCCTCAAAAACCACCTCCGAGTTGACCTGCATCTTTCTCGAATGGATCTTCAGAATCTTGGCTCGTGCCTCCTCGTTAGGGTGGGGGAGCTCGATCTTCCGATCTAATCGTCCAGATCGCAGGAGAGCGGGGTCGAGAACATCTGGACGATTTGTTGCCGCGATGACCTTGATCATTTCGTTTGACGAAAAGCCGTCCAGCTGACTCAAGAGTTCGAGCATCGTTCGCTGCACTTCTCGATCCCCCGATTGATCACCACCGAATCGCTTAGTTCCAATAGCATCAATCTCATCAATGAACAGGATTGCACCGGCACTGACTCCCTTTTCAATCTTGGCTTTCGCCAATTCGAAGGCATCCCGAATAAGTTTGGCGCCGTCCCCAATAAACATTTGGACTAACTGTGGTCCTGCCAATTTCAGGAAAATGGCATTGGTCTGGTTCGCGCACGCTCTCGCCAACAGCGTCTTTCCAGTCCCGGGCGGTCCGTGAAGCAAGACACCTTTGGGAGGACGAATTCCAATAGTTTGGAACATGTCTCGGTGGGTCATGGGCAGAACGACGGCTTCAATCAGTTCCTGGATTTGCTGGTCAGCCCCTCCAATGTCGGAGTATTCTTCCGTTGGTCGTTCGTCCACTTCCATAGCCTGGACTCTCGAATCGAATTCGGCGGGAAGCTTTTCTAGAATCAAATACGAGTCCTTGTTGGTTCCAACCAAATCACTCGGTTTGAGCTCGTCCGGATCGACCAAACCAGGGATTGGCAAAAAGATTGTTTGTCGTGTTGAAGTACGAACCACGGCACTGCGGGTCTTGCGGGTGGCATCCGCGTCAAGGGCATCGCCGGATTCCTTTTCTTCCTCTTCCAGACCTTTTTATTTTGATCGATTGAATCCCAAAGAGTTGAATAAAATTCGGTGAGAGAAGTGATTTGGTTTTGACAACATCCCATTCATATTTTCGTAGCCAAAGTCTTCATTCATGATGTTCGATTCGTTGCAAACTTACCATCTTCGGCATCGGGTTCCAAAATTTCTACTACATTGGCCACAAGGTATGGCAATTGCTTGTTCAGCTTCACCTTCTCTTGGTTTTCACGAATTCGATCTCGTTGTCCCCGAGACTCATGGTTGATCCGCTGGACGTCCGACTTCATCACTCTAATATCATTGCTCAACAAGTGGATGCGCTGTCGCAACTCTCCATTGCTCATGGTTCGTGTCTCATCGTCTTCGGCATCTGGTTCTGGTTGGGGAGCCGGAGCCGAAGAGTCAGAAGTCTCGGCCTGTTTCGATTCCTCTTTGGATTCGTCGCCTCCGCCGGAGGAGTCTCCCCAGATATCGTCGCCCTCCAAGTCGTTGCTACTCATTTTTACTGTGAATTGTTGTCAAAAGAGCAGAGGTGGTATCCTCGATTTCCTAGCGATGGCAAAGGTTATGATAATTACTCAACATTAGGTATCACTGTGGATACGAATGTTGGTTATCATTTTCTTCAGTCGGAAGTCGGACGTCGGATTGATTGAGGAACGGAAGGGAAAATCGAGGATCTGCATCGAAGGATGCCGAAAGCAAAAAAGGGTCAGTTTAAATGTGATTTAGAGGAAACAAATCTCCCTTAAATGCGTAAATCCAAAGTCTGGCCGTATCATTTCGAAACGCATAACGGACTGACTGTCGTTTAGCCGCTACGACACCCCGAAAAAAAGGGTAGCCAAAAAAATATTTCGAATACAAAAATTGAAAGAAAAACATCATCGCACACACATCATCATCATCATCATCATCATCACATCATCATCGAACAAAACAAACACAACGCCGTTCGTATTGCGGTATTTGAGCAAATTCTCTACGCTGCACATATTCAAAAGGCTAATTTTCCAACCGTTTCTCTCTCTCGACACTGTATAGAAGCGAATAGCTACCTCCGATTATCAAATCGAATAGAAGTTGAAGTTGCATACGGCGTTTCACGAAGGCCTTGCGTTGAGGAAACGGACGTGACAATAATACTCTGCGAATTAATTTGATTTCTTCACACAACAACTAACACGATGGGCATTTCAATACGGGATTTATCGATATGTTCGGCCCTACTTTTGTTGGTCGCTGAAGGGTTTGTTCCTGGCTTGCCAAGGAAAAACAGCCTAACGATACGTTCCATGGTATCGACCAGTCCACCACCTTCGTCATCGTCGTTTGTCGACGACGACGACGATGAGGACCTCGACCTTGAGATGGAAGACTATGATGCCTACGACGAGGGTGGTACCATGGAAACCCCCACTTCCTCGATGCCCAAAATCAGCTCGCAACCGATTCGTCGGTATAAAGCACTGAAAAAGGAACCGCTAGTAGCTATCTTGGGTCGTCCGAATGTCGGAAAATCCGCATTTGTTAATCGCATTTGTGGTACCCAAAGCGGTGGTGCTATTGTTGCCGATGAGGAAGGGATCACGCGGGATAGAACTTACCGAAATGCTAACTTTTTGGGCGAAAACTTTCAGGTCGTTGATACCGGTGGATTGGTATTCGAAGACAACGAAAGAACCCTCTTTGCCAAAGAAATCCGGGAGCAGGCGATGGTTGCCATCGACGAGTCAAGCGGCGTGATCATGGTAGTAGACGGTCAGGTCGGAATGACCGGAATGGACCAGCAGATTGCAGAATTCTTGAGGAAAGAAGTTCTGAGCCGAAATTTGCCCGTAATTTTGGCGGTAAACAAGTGCGAGTCGGAAAAGGTCGGTGCCCTCAACGCTGCCGAATTCTGGAACCTTGGACTCGGGGAACCAATCCCTGTGTCGGCCCTTCATGGTGTCGGAACAGCCGAGGTCTTGGAACAGCTTTTTGAAGAAATCAAGGAGAAGCAATCCGCAGCTTTGCCGGAATTTGGAACCAAGGTTGCGCGCCTGAAGGAGGCCAAGTTGCGCAAGAATTCCAAGAAGCAACTTCCAGGGGAAGACGAAATCGATTTCAAAATGCGCAAGTATGGGATCGGCGATATTGCCCAAAAAATTGAGAGTGACTACGAGGCTGCGTTGGCGGCATTGGACGAAATGGAACGACCCGAAGAAATCAACGTTGCAATCGTTGGACGTCCGAATGTCGGAAAATCGAGTTTGTTGAACGCTATTTTCGGAGATCAGAGAGCCATTGTCAGCGACATGGCCGGTACTACACGCGACTCCATTGACGCCATCATGGAACGACCTCCTGATGTAGAGGGAGATCTTCCCACAATCTATAGATTTGTTGACACCGCTGGCATCCGACGCAAGGGAAAGGTCGAGTTCGGGCCCGAGTTTTTCATGGTCAATCGAGCCCTTCGAGCGATCCGACGTGCCGATGTCGCTTTGTTAGTGATGGACGCTACTGCTGGTGTGACAGAACAAGATCGTATTTTGGCGCAGAAAATTGCCGACGATGGACGTGCTTGTGCCATCATTTGCAACAAATGGGACGCCGTCGTTGACAAGGATTCCTCGACCTACGACAAATCCGTCAAATACATTCGTGCCGAAATGCCCCAGATCCGATGGGCTCCTATTCTCTTCATTAGTGCCGAGACTGGTCAGCGTGTAGGAAAGATCTATAGCGTCGTCGATGAAGCCATCGGAGCGCATCGCAAACGCGTGTCGACTTCGATTCTCAACGAGGTTCTCCGCGACGCAATCTTGTGGCAACCTCCTCCGGCAAGACGCAACGGTGCCCAGGCCAAAATCTACTACTGCAACCAGGTCAGCACACGCCCACCCACCATTGTCGTCTTTTGCAACGACCCCAAGCTGGTAAACGACAATTACCGACGATACCTCGACCGGAAGTTTCGGGAGTCCCTAGATGGCTTCGAAGCAACACCCATCCGGTGGATTTTCCGTGGACGTCGCCAGCGTGATATTATGCGCGCTAAGGACATGAACGGAGATCCTGGAAGCGGAGGAGCAGGCGTGAGCTTCCCATTTCCCCATGCAGGATAGTCCTTTAAATAATAACCTCTTTCTATTACTCCGCACAAACACACTATCACCAACACTTCAAAGTAATTAAAGCTCATTTATCCACCTCCTTCGCAATACTATCTGTGAGTCTGCAACATTTTATGGAAGTATTCTTTTCACAATCTCTGTTTCGAATTAGAGTAACATTTATCATTTCAACAGCGTAGCATTTCAAAGCATTCCAAATACCATCGTCATATTGAAGTAATAGTGTCAGTATGGTTCGGTGGGCAAACGGAATCCGCTAGGACTAGTATAATTAACCTGTATTGATGTGAAACAAGTGCCTAAAATCCTAGCTCGTCTTTTTTAATACATCTTTGACCTTCTTCTTCTTCAAAGGAGCACTCGGATTTGTCTCTGGTGTTCCAAACCATATTGTACCCACAACATATTCACCCTTTTCCAAGCCAACGATATCGTTAAATTTCGAATCAAAATTGACCGGACCAGTCGTCCACTTAGTACCCATACCAGCGTTGTGTAGCGATAGGCAAAGGTTTTGGACAGCGCAACAGACCGCTGCGTAATCTTCTCTGTCGACGCCAGCAGGATTGGCCATGTCACCACTGCCGTCGTCCGTTTTGCAAGTGACTACAAGCCAACCCGGCATCTCGAGCCATCTTTCCAGTTTGGCCTGTCCTGCTTTCTTTCCTTTCTTTTCCGTGACTATCGATGCATTTAGCTCGCAGACTTTTCGAATGGCCTCCGGGCCCAACAAATGGAAACGCCACGGTTCAGTTCGTTTGTGATTTGGGGCGTAAATCGCAGATTGAATGGCATTCTCGAGAGTCTTTTCCCAGTCGTCGGGAAGAATTGGGACGAAGCTGTTCACTGTTCTTCGCGTTCGAAGAATTTCGTCAAAGTCGTTGTCGCTATCTTCTACTATTTCGTCCTTTTTCTCTTCCTTTTTCTCTTCCACGATGGTAGCCGCTGAAGATTTTGATTCTTTGGTTGCTTGCAGGAAATGGCCAATTCTAGTTGGTCTCTCGCCATGCATGAAACCACTAGCAATTCCAGAGCTTGCAAACAAAACCAAGGCTAGTCGACTATACATTCTTGAGAAGACCATGGTACAAAACAATGTTCGGGGCGCTAAGTATTTGCACTCCTTCGTCTTAGGTTCGAACCGCAGCACAGAGTTGGATTCGTCGTCGAGAAACGTGTGTGTATTGCGCGTGAGAAGTACGAGAGAAAACAACAAATAATTTTGTCGTCGCTCAAAACTCGAGAAAAAGTAAAGTTTGTTCGAGCTGAGCCAGACACGAGGAGCTAGCACACGTACGTGTTTTACTGCAAAAACTGGAAGAAAGGGGGATGAGTTATGATCAAGTAAGTTACCGTTCTGGGGGGACAACGTTTTCAGCCTAAAAAAAGTTAGCCAGTAATTAAGGTTACCGTACCGTACTCTATTCTGTGTTCAGTTCCTGGTGACAAAGTACTCGTACTGTACCGGTACTGCAGTTCTTAGATTGCAGTTTCTGTTGGGACCATCACAAAAGACCCAAACCCAAGTGAAGCTTTATGATGAATGGCCTTTCCATCATAACATTCATAACGTTTACTATCTATTGCCGTACACCAAAATACAGTCACGAGTACACGCGGGACTGGATTAAGGATAAGGATAAAAACAATCGGCGAGCCGATAGAATCGCTGATTTCCAGAGAGCCCTTAGAACTGTAGCATATAGACTAACTGATAGAGCTCACAATTTGCATATCACTACTACTTTCTAATCACTAGTAGACCCGGGGTATGGCATGATTTTAAAATCAAGCTGAGCGCTGATGACCATGAGCAGAAAGGAACCGATCGACCAAGGCGCCGACGGGACCGAAAAGACTGCCAAGAATGGAGGCGCAGAGAAGCAAAACAGGGAGAAGGATATCCAGTGTCTGCAGCACTAAGGAATACCAACCCCAACAGCAGCTAACTCCATCAGACGGAACAGCAGCAGCAACAGAGACACCTAAGTACCTAAACAGGACCATGGTCGACAACAGGAAATAATCGAAAAATACGAAAATATGTGCCGAAAAAGTGACACATAAATCAGTGAATGGACTAATTGGACCAACACCGAGGGGATGGACAGACCGAAGAGGGGATGCCAACCACAACCAAAATATACGGATATCCGGAAAGGTATATAATGAATACCCGAACACCACTAATCCCACGGGAAACGGGAAGTGGGACCGGCCCGGTGACCGCTTAACAGAGAAGCAACGCCGGAGAACCACGGGAATGGAATCCCACAAAATAAAAACAGAAACAACTCCAGGGAACCACAGGATTCCCGGGAGCTAAAGAGAGAAACAACTCCCACCACTGGACAAACCAGGGAGAAAATCAGTTATAACACGAGTTATCACGAGAGCAGTGCCAAAGCCCAGCAAAAAGGACTGGAGGACCTGAGCAATCATTCTTGCTCAATTTCGACACAAGCAACAAAGATAACAGAAATAGTGTAACTAAATTAACTAGAATAACTGATTAACCCACCATGGCGTCTAAAGGAACCAAACAGAAGCCCTTTACCTTTACACGAGAAGATTGGCCGGAGGATGCCACTGCTGTAAAGATGAGCATAGACTCAGAAAAGGGGGGAGTAGCCTTCAGTGACTATCTGAAGGTACTCACCGGTACCGAAAGACCGGAACTCTTCATCATCTGGAAGAGAGACTTTGACCAGAAAATTGCTGGCAATGACAAACTCCAAGGGGACCAGAAACTGGACGTCCTCCAGAGAATCCTCTCCCACGAGGCGCTCTCCATTGTCCAGATGGTTCTGGGCCGGACTTACTACGCCGAACCAGGGCACAAGGTACACAACAACCAACTGATCCAACAAAAACTCGAGATGATTGCCATGAGGGAACCCAAGGAACCTCCTAAGGAACCCCCCGCTGACAAATCCAAAGAGGCGGTGGAGGGCGCCAGCGCCCCAGCCGCCGACACGCCTGCTACGGCGGCGCCCGAGACAGAACCGGAGTCCGTCACCCTCGACGACCCGGTCCCCAAGAAAAGGGTCTCGTCTATTCTCACCCAGTACTACCAAACCCAGGAGTACAGAAAGGATGTCATCGAGGAATGCATGCATGCCCTCAAGCTCAAAATCTTTGGCAATGACATGAATGGCAAACGATCCTACATCCTGCTCCGAAGATTCATTCGGAACACGAAAATCGACATGAAACACGGTATTCGCTCATGGGCAAACCGTATGGCCGAACTCCAGAGCTATCTACCCGATTGCCTCTGGGAGAGTGGCGCGGCAAACGGCACTGCCCCATCCAGTTACTCAGAGGAGGACATGAAGGAAATCCTAGATGCCAACATGACCCATTCACAACGCGAGAAACTCGACCATATCGGTTGGGACGTCTACACCCAATCCTTTAACACCACCATCGACAAGCTCGAAAACTTGGAAATCACCATCCGGAACGAGGATGAACTCCGCAAACGCATCTCGGACCTCGAAAAACAAACCGGTGGTACCAAGAAGAACCCCAAGGCCGCCTCTGGGGGAGGAACCCACCACGGGAAATCCCCTGGCAAAAAGAAGCGCCCTATGGACAACGGCAACAAACAGCTATGCAAGACCTGTGGCAAGGTCCATGCCGGCAAATGCTGGAAACTAACCGGCGGACCCCCCAAGAAGGGAAAGTTCGACCGGGAGACCATCAACTTGCTCAAGGAGCATTTTGTGGCAAAAGACAACTCAGATTCTGAGGAGTACTCCAAACCCCACTGGGGAAGGAGCCTATCAAACCACGAGTACTCTTATGTACTGGCTACGGCCCAAGCTGACCATGCAGTCTCCGATGACGAGATCGACATCTCCGAACGCGAACTCAAAGAGTACAGAAGAAAGTACAGGAAAACCTTCAAAAAGAAAGGTTCCCACAACTGAATGGCCGATACCATCCATACGGGACCCCGCATCATCAACAGATTTGCGGACGTCTGTGTGGAGGTATTGGACCACAAGGGAAGGGGGAGGATGCTCCGGGGCCTACTAGACTCTGGCTGCTCCAAATCCATTGTACTAAAGCGCTTTGTCGACCGAAGTCAACTAACGAACCGAGACCAAAGATCTGTCACCTACAACACGTACGGAGGCAAGTTCCGAACCAAGTCTGCGGCTTCAGTGGGACTAAGGTTGATAGAATTTTCAAACTCCAAGACCATCAAGTGGACCTTCCAAGTGGATGAATACCATCACCATGAAGAAGTACCCTATGACATGATTATAGGATCCGACCTAATGGCACAACTGGGACTGGATATAAAATACAGTTCCCGGACAATCGAATGGCAGGGCGACTCCATTCCCATGAAAGGGATGGGGGAGCTCTCGGACCCGGACAAATGCGAGGCAGTATTCTTTGCCAACACACAAAGTCCAATCCTCCAACAGGAGGAAGAGAGGCAAGCCAAAATTCTGGACGCAGACTACTCCAAGGTAGATATCGACGCTATGGTCAACGACCTGGAGATCACAGACGAGTCCAAGGAAGCCCTAAAGCAAACACTAAAGAAATTCCCAACGCTCTTTGGAGGAGGGTTGGGTCTACTCAAAAATATAGAACCGGTGTCCATTGAACTCCAACCAGGGGTCAAACCGGTCCGGCAGCGGTACTATTCGGTGCCCCATGCCTTCGAACAAGCCCTCCGGAAGGAGATAACTAGACTCTGTGACATTGGAGTATTGGAAAAACTCCCCCATGATGATGACTCACCATGGGCGTCTCCCACGTTCTGTCAACCGAAGAAGACAGGCGATATCCGAGTCCTTACAGACTTCCGGAAGATGAATGCAGCAATCCAGAGGAAGCCTTTCCCACTACCACGCATAGGGGAAACAATCCAAAGGTTGCAGAAGTTCAAATCAGCCACGGCACTGGACTTATCCCAAGGATACTACACCATCCCCATCTGCAAGGAGAGCCAGAAGATCTGCTCCACCATTCTGCCGTGGGGAAAGTATGCCTACAAGAGACTGGCAATGGGGATTGCCTGCGCGCCTGACATATTCCAGTCAGTCATGATGAACCTGCTCGGGGATCTGGACTATGTCCTGGTCTATATTGATGATATTCTAATCATTCAACGAGAGGGGGAATCTGAGCAGGATCACCTCGACAAAATCGATACAGTACTACAGCGACTGGATGATGCTGGCTTCAGAGCCAACCTACGGAAATCCTTCTTCATGCAAAAAGAGGTGGAATACCTGGGATTTCTGCTAACAACAGAAGGCATCCAACCCCAACCAAAGAAACTGGAGGCGATGAAGCGCCTGGAAGCCCCCAAGAACACCAAGCAACTCAAGATGTTCCTTGGAATGGTAAACTTTTACAGGGACATGTGGAAGCGTCGCTCCCACATCCTAGCCCCCCTCAATAAACTTGCAGGGAAAAAGGGAAAAATGAACTGGTACTGGGGCCCAGCAGAGCAGAAAGCTTTCATGGAGGCGAAAAGGATGCTCGCAGATGAAGCAAAGCTTGCATTCCCAGACTTTACGAAACCATTTCATCTCTACTCAGACGCCAGCGACAGACAACTGGGAGCAACTGTATGCCAAGATGGCAAGCCCCTTGGTTTCTACACCCGGAAGCTGAACTCGGCGCAGCTCAACTACACGGTTGGAGAGAAAGAACTCCTGGGCATAGTAGAAGGGCTAAAAGCGTTTGAAGGAATCCTACGAGGACAAGATGTGATTATTCACACAGACCACCTTAACCTGCTCTATCAGCAGATGCCCACCCAAAGGATGGTCCGATGGAGACTCCTCATGGAGGAGTTCCACCCCGTAGTCAAGCACGTTGCTGGCAAAGACAACGATGCAGCAGACGCACTGTCTCGCCTGGACATCACAGATGACCCAGCGGACACAGTGGAATGGCTACCACCAAATAAGCCCCTCACCTACGCGGATGAGGAAGAGCACCTCCGGCAACTCCTGTTCCCGCTTGGAGAAGCGCCGGAAGAATTCCAGGGCAATAGTGCATTCCCACTTGCCCCGGACATGATTCAGTTCTACCAGCAAAAGGACATAGGAATCGTGAATGCTCTGGAAAAAGACAATCGACTGACCACCAAAATGGTGGAAGGTTACAACCTAATCCACAAAGAAGGAAAGATTCTGATTCCCGACAAACTCAAGGACAGAGTCATGGAATGGTACCACAGCATGTTGGTCCATCCCAGAGAAAAGAGAATGGAACAGAGCATACGCTCGGTGTTCACCTGGAAAGGCCTACGAAAGGACGTTCAGGATCTCTGCAAACACTGCCACACGTGTCAGATGTTCAAAAAGAGCGGCCGGAAGAAGTATGGACTACTACCGGAGAAAGCAGTGGAAGTCACCAAATGGCAGAGGGTCAATGTGGACCTCTGGGGACCTGCAACTGTCCACAATAAAAATGGTAAAGACTACCACATCCATGTTCTCACCATGGTGGACCCAGTAACCGGATGGTTTGAGCTGGCTCATCTGAAGGACTCACCAAATGCAGCAGAAACTCAACGATTATTGGACAGTACATGGCTAGCAAGGTATCCGCGCCCAAAGGAAATTGGCTTTGATGGCGGGAGTGAGTTCAAAGCAGAGTTCCAAGAGCTCTGTGACAACATGGGGATGAAAAGAAAACCCAGTGGCGCTTGGAACCCACAATCCAACTCAGTACTGGAAAGGATCCATCAGGTCCTGAAGGACTGTCTATTGTCCTTCAACTTGGAACAAAGGGACCTCCACGAGAAGGATCCTTTTGAGGAATTCACTACCAAGGCAGCTTATGCGATTCGCAGCGCCATCCACACCACTCTGGGATATTCCCCAGCGCAACTGGTGTTTGGAAGAGACATGTTCATGCCTGTAAATTTCCCAGCGGATTGGGAAGCAATCCAGGCAAGGAAACAGAAGAGTATCCACAAGAGCAACATCAGGGAGAACCGGAAGAGGATCCCCCATGCCTATAAGGAAGGAGACTATGTCACCCTAGAAAGGAAGGGCATTATTCCAAAACTATCCTTCCCCCGGCAGGGACCTTACAAGGTGCTCAAGGCCCATGACAATGGAACTGTAACTATTGAAACTGCTCCCTTTGTAACCGACCGGGTTAATATTAGGAGAGTCCATCCCTATTATTGCAAGGATCCTAGTAAATCGTAACAGTCCCATGGAGGAGTATGCCGTACACCAAAATACAGTCACGAGTACACGCGGGACTGGATTAAGGATAAGGATAAAAACAATCGGCGAGCCGATAGAATCGCTGATTTCCAGAGAGCCCTTAGAACTGTAGCATATAGACTAACTGATAGAGCTCACAATTTGCATATCACTACTACTTTCTAATCACTAGTAGACCCGGGGTATGGCATCTATTTTTGCTTTACTCAATCATCGTTTTGGTCCTTGGCAATACGTCATTCAAGACACTAGTTTGGTTTTTGAAACTGAGTAAAAATTCTTTGTTGGTTCCTGTAGAATTCACAGAATGATAACCACTTTGTTTGGCTGGTGCTGCTTCAAGCACAATTGAATCATTTGTGTGACCCATTCAAATCATTTTAAGTTCACTGATACACACACCAGCTTTGTCATCAATGGTGCCAAGGTTTGGGCTTCTCAGTCAGAACACATCTATGCAATGGAGGAAGAAGAGGATTCACGGCGTGGTACGGAAGGTAGCTACCGTTCTAGTATACGTAATCACATACGTGTTGTAATGACGGAGATTTGATTTAGAAAGTACCAATCATGCATCATCAGTCGCCTTCCTTTCCGCTTCCGTGAGTAGCTTCCTGAGAAGCTTCAGGTGATGTTTTATTCTTGCCGTTTCAAATTCGTGTTCCATCGAAAGAATATCGTATTCTTCTTGTAGGTCCTTGTTCCGCTGTTCAAATACTCGCTCTGCCTCGTCGATTTTCGTCTGCTCCTTTACTACCAAACCTTGGAGTGACTCGATCGAAAGTGTTGAATATTGCCGAATGCGATTTTGATTCTCGGCATCACCACAGGCAGCTAGATTTCCGGGAGTACAGAAACCTTTATTCTCGAGTTTGTCTTTGTAGAATTGCAATAAATCTTTGAATTCCTTGTTAATACTGGTGTACCTTTGCAAAAAAATTCCGCCGACACTTCCATCTCCGTAGGTGATTGTAGGATACGCAGTGTAGCCCATTTCGATGCACCACTCTTGCTCTTGGGCACAATCCACTTCAGCAATCAAAACGGAAGTTGTTGCTGTCTCGCTGTTTTTTTCCTCCTGTTTGCTGACAGCTGCCACCAATTGGCTCCATGCCGGTGCTATTTCCTGACTGTGGCCACACCACGGTGCTGCCCATTTTATATAAACTGTTTTGTTTGAGGTGATTGAGTCGTAGTTCTCCTTGGTTAGGAAAATAGAGGAGAGCGAGGAACGATCATTTTCGTCCCTGGATGCGAGAGATGATCCAAAAGATCCCAACACCCAGAGGAGTAGAATATGGCTCCACGAATTTTCGAGAAACTTCATTTGTGTAAATTCGACAATCAATCGAAGGACATTCTTACCGGTGCCCTTTTATTACAGAATTTATCAGACGGAAGAGTTAAACCATGTGGTACCAATGCCATATAGAATTTGTCTGCTGATCAGTACCAGATGTCTCATACGAAGTACGAAGTATTTCGTTAAGATAGTCGGTCACTACTTGTACTTCCAAGTCGCTTTGGTTGATGCTCGTGTCGGAGTGGTGTACTTCGGGAGGAACGATCATCAAAACGATTGGAGAGATTTGAGATCGTCGTCCATCGCCCGAATTTTTGAATTTCAAATTTGTACCGGTAATTAAGGTTATTACTGAAGTCAGTTTGCCGTAACCTTGCCAGAAGGGCCAGAAGCAAGCACAATTTTTGGCCTAAAGGTGGATGGATGATGCAGTCGTATCAGTCTCACATATCTATAGTAGATACACTCCATAGTAACCAATCAAGATCTGGATCTTAAAATTTAAATTTTCAAACCTGCTACTCGCCTTACTCCGCGCATAGCAGCATCAGTACGATTCAATCAATCAAGTATTAGTGGTAAGCAAAGGCTCTAGGTTCTTGTTCTCGTTTTCTTTCTTTTTCTGGCGGTCACCAGCTTTCACAGCCTCGCAGCTGGTTTTCCATTGCAATCATTTTTTGTGTTTTCCAGAAGAAAGAGCCACTTCATTTTACCTTTGCACGGAACCCCAATCTTCACATTACATAACCATGGTGAGTTTGTCATGTTGTTAGATTGATTCGCATTTCGTTGCTTTATGTGTCTCAGATTGACGCAACAGGTAGCAGTTTTTGTTGGTCGACTTTCGAACACTGGACTTCATGATCGGAAAGGGTCCCGGTGCCAATATTGCTATTAGGAAACTAAGGAATCAAACACAGCGTTTGCTGCGAAGAATACTTCGTCCAAGGGCGATAGTAAAGAGCGGCTGAGCACTTCCTTTATTGTTGGTTGAAGTTCTTTTTCTCTGCCACAAATTCATCACTGAATTCCAATGAACAAATTAACGATGATCTCACCAGCAATCACTTCTTTTTTGTTTGTAAAACATCGCAAAACATCGTTTCGTTAGGCTGACGGATATGATCCAAAGAAATCCAAAGTGTCGGATGACACAATGGAAACCTGGAGAACAACTCCGACCGTTGCAGACTTGACCTCAGTTCCTGGAATTGGACCAGCAACCGTCAAGAAGCTTCGCGAAACAGAAATTGTTGAGGACCGCATTACCAATACTTACCAGCTTTTTGGGAAATTCTTGATGCTGAAAGGTCCCGGATACAGCGATGACGAGATCGAAATCGACTCCATTGAACACATGGAGAAATTCTGGTATTGGCTTAAGAACAGAGGTATCAGCTCTCACAGATCGGCCATTGTCAAGGCAATTGCCGAGAAGTCGGCAACTTTCTTCCAAGGTATTTACGACCCCAATGTCTACGACGACGACGATGATGACGAGTAGAGCATTGTCAAAAAAGGAAGGGTGTACAGTAGCGCGACACGACTTCAGACAACGAGCAAACACAAGGTGCCAAAGACAATTTCAATGTCATGTCTGTCGTAGGCTAGAATCGGAAAAGAAAGCCAACAAGAGAATCGGGAGTCTCTCTCACGAAAGCCGGCCGATCATCGATGTACGCAGCAACAGATTCATGGGAAATAGCAACATCATTGTAGTATAACAATCAATCAATACTGAATAAATAATGAATGAATCATAGAACGACAACTACAGCAGTATCTCAATAGAATCCATCAGATAAAAATTCGGCATTGTGGTAATAATGCTGTCGCGACTAAAAAAAGCACTAGCAGCATCTCAATGGAATCCATCAGATAAAAATTCGGCATTGTGGTAATAATGCTGTCGCGACTAAAAAAAGCACTACCCTATGAATCAATTCATAATCATCAACGAATTGAGTATCATCAAATCTCAATTAAGGGATACTGGTGGATTGCATCAAATGAGGTTTGAACAACAAGATAGAGCATAATCTTGATGACAATAGTACCTGAAAACATGTGTTGTTGAACTTCAAGGAATTTTGAACTATGGTAAACTAAGGCTTGCATCTCTTAGAAGAGTATTGCTTGTTGTTTGCGACTATTTGAATTAAGTACAGTTTTTAAGTACAGTTTAAACTCGTTTGAAGTTCTTTGGAAAATTCTCCTTTTTTCATTTTGTTGTTTTTAAAAAAGTTGAACTTGAAGCTACATGTAATTACACCACGATAAAGCTGCTTTAATTTTCCGTTCTCATCAAACTGATACTTCACTAGTATTCGAATAGTTCTATGTAAGAGGATTAGCAGCACAAAGAAATATGCTTCAAGATTAGTCCAGACCCACTTTGCAGCAAGAACATGTACTGGATGTAAAGTGTATTTCAGGGCAGCTATACTGCTAGTACGTTGCTATGAAACAGCACCAGCACACAAGTAATGGGTCATAATATACAATCCTACTGTGTGGATAGGTTAGCAGGTACAATTGAGTATATCCCCTACTGGTACTACTAGCACTACAGAGCAGTAGTTCTAGGTACAAAACTCACACTTTGAAACAAGTGTTTCATAAAATGCTGAACTCGGCTCTCACTCATTTAGGCTCTCTTCCAACAAGAAAAGAACATCATGCCTGGTATCTGTGTGCTACCAGTACTACTACTGTTCTTGGTCTTATCGTTATCCATCATATTTGCCAAATTGGTGACTCACAAGTGGTGGTGCTTACAAGCCATTCACTTCTTACTATATCCTTCCTAAAAATAGCATGTTCTTACAGTGTCTGTAATCCAATGGTTGTCATTAGGACCTCAAAACCTTCATCCCATGTCTTGTACTACTATTAAGTGGCTTCCAAACAATATCCAGCATTAAGATTATATTATGGTATGATTTTTTTTAGTTGTCACCATTGTGACACATTTGCCAAACGTGCACAAAAACCCGTACTATGGATAAGTTAACGTTTACCGATACGCAAGCCCCTTGACGTCCCATTGCTCTGACGGTAAAGAGTGTTTTGGAGAAACGGTTGTAGTTAGTGATTTACAAAGAAAGTCGAACTAGTCGGTCAACGGTAAGTTCGCGCGAGACTTTTCCAGATTTTTGTGCGCCAAACAGTGGATGACGTTTGCGGAACAGAAAGTGCGTGTTTAGCAACGCACTCGTGTTTTTGCAATCGACGATTTTCTCGTGACAATGGTGGTGATAGGTGATCCATCCGAACCCTTAACAACGTGACCACGGTGTCGTATCTTCGAGGTTGACAGGTTGTACTACTTACCAGTAGCCCAAAGAAAGCATCTGTCCCTTCTCTGTCTCTCACTCGTCGTAGTTATAATTTTAATTCCCAAGAATTTAAATATATCAATCCAATATCAACATGAAGTTCTTGTGTCTTTCTCTCTTGGCAGCTTCTGCTACGGCCTTTGCTCCCGCCAGCTTGAACAGCCGTGCTGCCACCCAGCTTTACGGAGAATACGGTGCCTCCTCCACTTCTTTCTACACCACCACCGAAAAGCAAGACTCTTACGCCAGTTTGGAAGAAGTCTTGGCCGAAAAGTGCAAGGATGAGAAGGTCAAGCAGGTCATCATCGATATGTTGGATGTCTGCGCCGACATCACTGAGGCTCTTCGAACTGCCCTTGTGACCGTCGAAGACACCTCCAACGAATTCGGAGACACTCAGCTTTCTGTTGACGTGAGTAACACAAAATGCGAAGTACTAGCGGAAGGGACTGGTACTTTCTGAAGAAATAGTGTTGTGCGAATTTGTCAATTGCATTCGTTGTAGTAAATGGTGTCGTTTCTCATCAAATCTATTCCGTGCCGCACTTCGTTCTTTTCTTGTGTCCAATGCAAAAAAAATGCGACGACGCCAAATCATTGATCACTGACCTAGATGGTTGCCGATGCTCTCATCTGGGAAGCTGTCAAGAAGTCGGCTGTTGTCCGTGAGGGTGCCTCCGAAGAGGACCCTATCGTCCGTGACGTCGATGAGGGTGGCGAAGGTGAATTCACCGTCTGCTGGGATCCTTTGGATGGATCTTCTATTGTCGACAACAACTGGGCCGTTGGTACCATGATGGGAATCTGGCCTAAGAGCACCGGTCTTTTGGGAGCCAAGGGAAGTGACCAAGTCACATCCCTTGTTGCCCTCTACGGACCCCGAACCACTGTCTTGGTTGCCCTTGACGATGGTACCTACGAATTCTCTTACGGATGTACCCCCGAAGGATGCCAGCTTCCAGACGGAACCTGGGAACCATGGATCTGCTCGAAGACCAAGATCTCCATCAGCGAAGACGCCAAGATCTTCTCCCCTGCTAACTTGCGTGCCGCCCAAGATGTTCCCGGATACAAGAAGCTTGTTGACCACTTCATGGACAACCGATACACTCTCCGATACTCGGGAGGTCTTGTCCCCGATGTCTACCAACAATTCACCAAGGGACAAGGTGTCTTCTCCAACCCTACCTCCGAAAAGTCCCCTGCGAAGCTCCGATTGGCCTTCGAGGCTGCTCCATTCGGACTTTTGGTCGAAAAGGCCGGAGGTCTCACTTCCGATGGTGTCACCGGAGGATCTATCTTGGATGTTGAAATCACTGGTGTCGATCAACGCACTCCTTTGTGCATTGGATCTGCCAACGAAGTCAAACGATTCAACGAATACCTCGACCTTAACTAAATCGTACGCAATGTGAAGGTTGTTTCGCCCTGGGTTCTACAAACGGGAATGATAATAGACATCTGCTGAGGAGGTGTTGAATTAAACACACTATTAGTAATGGATAGAACTACATCGATTGATTGAGTGTCACATTTTCAAAATTTTAGATCAGTTTGTCAGTTTCTGAAAACCACTCCAATGTCACGATGTGCTTCTGTAATTCCGCAACAGACTTTCCCTTACGTCTTTTTGGCAACCGAAGTGCATGATTGGATGAAATTGCCTTTTTATCAATCACTGAACAGTGATGTCTTCTCCTTCTATTCCACTCTGCTGCAACATGGTGATTGCTCCGACGCGTTGAATTCAATAGATCAATGTGAACTCTCTGCTGGCAACTACAGCGAAACTCTTCATTCGGTGTAAAATTGCACACTTCTTCACAATCCTTTGCAACATGAACGAATAAGAATCGTCTCCCTTGCCGCCTCCCATACTACTTATAGAAGCTTCAAACAAATTATTTCATATGGTGCTGAATAGGATGCATATTCTACTATATTTTCTTCTTTAGCTATTATTCACAATTCGGAGGATGTTCTATTCTTCGGTTGGTCTTCGAATTCCTACAGGTTGAATTTCTGTATGCACGTTGCTGCCACTGTTCGAAACAACACACTGTAGTTGCATTCAAATTGCACTTATCCTATTGCTTTCTTCTCTTTGTTATTCGTTGACAGTGTTTAGAAAAAGATGAAGACAAAAAAGGTCAAAACGGCAAGCAAACCGACACGAACACCGGTGTCGGAGACGGTTTCGGCCAAGACGCCGGAAGGATCATCTTCGATATCCTCCTTGTAGAGGTCCACACCGGATCGCAAGAAGAAGAACTCGACCAAAACGTAAGCGAATGCAACGTAGGGCAGCTTTTGTACGTATTCGAGCAGGTAGTACGCTAGGGCCAGACGGTCTCCAACCTCAAATTGAGGATATTCTCCTGTGACTGTTCCCGATTGCGGGTATGGGGTAACGTGGGGCGCTAGCATGCTATTGGTCTCGCTAAATCCAGGCAAGCTGGCACCCCCACCATGGACGAATTTCGATGCGTCCATTACTTTGAATCCGTTGTCGAGGGCCTGTTGGGCTTGTCCCTGCAAGGCTTCTCCCGCGGAGGGCAGCATTTGCTGAATGGTATCCGTCGCTGCGGTCGTAACAGCCGGATGAATCGATTGAATCGATCCAAAATCGATAGCCGTTGTCAGTATGGCAGTAAGTGGAGAAAGAGGAAGTTCACCAGAAGCGGTTTGTTGGGCGGTTGTCAAGATCGTGGGAATGTCAACAGGATCAATGAGTGCGGCATTTAATCGCGACTGCGACCTTTTTGCGGTTCTAGGTTGCATTTGCGACGTTGGTCTTTGAAACCCCGCAACACTACCGGACAAAAGTGCAACCAGCAAGAAGAGAGACCTCAGCTGTCTCTGTTCTTTTCGTATTGACACCATTTTTGTGGAATTTTGTTCAGTAGCGTTTTGTGAAGTTCGGGTTGGAACTATATCGGAGAGATTTTTACACTATCGTAGGGCGGGTGACTTCTCGAGTGCCTTGTTTACGGAGTTCGAAGTGGTGATGGAGACTGCTTTCTTCCCTTGCTAGTACTTGTACAATGCGCTTTGACGACCTGACACCGATTGGGTAACCTTATGTTGGAGTCTGTGTTGCTTCTTCGGCAGTTTTTCTATGGCTTTCAGTTGATGGGACTTCAATTTTGTGTCGATAGAAGAAGGTCTGGTCGTTCCACGTCGCATCCTAGCGTTTTTCTTTGAATCGTGAATGGGTTGTGACGGGAATGAGAGTTTTTGTGATACTCGTCCAAGTGAGTTCCAATCTTTTTTTCAGAATTTTGCCAGAAAAAATGACACACAAAAAATCCTCTTTGTTCGATCTTCGATATTTTTTGTCGTTTCTTGTAATCTTACGTGCCAGTATCTTGCCACGAAGTTCTTGTTGGAAATCTGGTGAGGATGTGACGCGTTCTCTCAACAAATACCTCGAAAGAATGAATACGAAGTATTACTTGTTTCAGCTGCTGCAAAGACACAGGGGTTTCCTCCCATGGCACACTTTTGCTCTGAGGCAATCGACGCGACAATCGCATAAGCATTCCGATCGATATCGATCGCGGTACCAGTACCATCATCATTCAGGACAAACGCAGTGGCTGCAGTGAATCTGGTCGACCTGGCAACATTTACGATTGTTGTGCTACGTGACGAAGGGTCAAGCGCTAGAAATTCTCGCAGAAAAACAAGAACCAACTGGGTCGAACGAAACCCATGGTAGTTGTGGTTGCTACATGTGATTCCCGTTATCGTGGTTGGATGGAGAGAGTGTGACTGCTTGGGCAAATCCGGGTGCACCCACCGGCTCATTCCTTGCTGGCCAGTGAGATGGTGTCCAACTACCTCTCTTTGCATTCGGAACGTCAGACACTAGTGGCTCGGACACAATAGTGGTACAGTGTGTTCAATGGAGCGAACATTTGACACGCCACACACCTATCCATACTGTAACTACGACCAATGATTTGGTTGGAAAGAAGCGGAGGAATCTCAATCGGGTGGCATAACAACAATCCAGTTGAGGAAAGGTCCGATCTCTGGTTTCTGTCAAAGAACGAAGCTGATATTGCGCAGATTGCGGGCATTTGCCAAATCTTGTCGCGGATGACCTAGCAGAATTCTCGGAGAGATGTACCGTACGGTATGAATATCGGTACTTTGCAAGAACATTACTACAACATCGAATGAATTGACATTGATTGTTAGGGAAAGTTGTTTGGTGTCAAAGAAAACGGTTTATATATTGTAAAACGCTGGATTGTGGCAACAAGTTGACATTGTGGCCGAGCGGTCTAAGGCGCAACGTTAAGGCCGTTGTCTTAATTGGCGGGGGTTCGAATCCCCTCGATGTCACCACTTTTGCTTTTCCTCCTGGCGGCGACGTCCAAGAACAATACAGTTCTCTTCCCTTTTCCCATGCCGAAAACTGACTACACGTAGATTCATCCTATCACACACTTCCTCGCCACCTCCAGCATTACCGTGCTTCTTGGGAACGATCGCCGCTCCACCTGTACATTGAGTGATGTCACCCTTCCTCGGGGCCAACTGGGGATCCATTTGTACGACATCGCAGGTCTCGAACTGGACTTGACCGATGGCGACTACGCAGCCAGCGGTTCAATCTCACTCCATGGCCATACATCCTACCGATGGTGCCACGCAAAACAACTCGAGCTCGAAATAGCTATTTTCTATTATACTATGATTTATTCAGAATTTGTTGCAATAAACTCGCGTTCTAATTATTTCGACAGCTCCAAGAATTCGTTGAACCTTATGGACCAATATCGATTTCGCAAAAGTGTTCGTTCACGCACCAAAACGAACGAATGAGTCAACACAATCGGAATTCCCACCTTCAAACGACAAATCACACGACACAACCAGAGCACAACATGGGTTCAAAAACCACGTACCTCGCGACTTCGTTCGTCGATCCGCAACAGAGGGCGGTTCGCTGGTCCACCGCAGTGATCTCAACGTCCAGGATGGAACCACCCGTGACACCATCGGACGTCGATCCCCCCGCCTTTTCGACCAGCAATCCAAACGGAGATGCCTCAAAGGCCAAGCGGAGCTTGGCGGGACTTTTCTGCGACGTTGGGTTGCAAAAGACTCCCATGTTTTTCGTGAATTGCTGGTACACGTCCGGAACGAGCCCGCCGGTGTAGCGCAGGGTGTATCGGTTCGTCATAAAGTGGGTGACGAGCCTGGCGTACCCCGGCAGATCCTGGGCGCTGCGCAGATTTGCGGGCGAGAATATCTTCGAATCGGGCTTGATCCGGATCCGCGACCGGGTGCAGATCCAGGTCGCGTCGCCCCCGTCGGTGCTGGCCGTGTCGGAAACGGAAGCGCCGTAGGTAAACTCGTACACCCCGTCATCGAGGGCCACCAGGACCGGTCGTTCGGGGACCGTACAGGGCAATCAAGGAGGTGACCTGGTCCCGACCTGTCGCCCCGATCAACCCGGTTTTCTTGGGCCAGACCCCGATCATCGTGCCAACGGCCCAGTTGTTGTCGATGATGGAGGATCCGTCCAGGGGATCCCAGCACACCGTAAACTCACCCTCTTGACCCTCACTCTCCACGTTGTGGACGACGGGATCTTCTTCCGAAGCTCCCTCCCGAATGACGGACGATTTCCGACAGGCCTCCCACATGAGCTTGTCGGATATGACCTGCAACGGTTGCGGGTTTGCATTGGATTTTTTTAGAAGAGACGCGATGATTCGCAAGAAGAAACGATTTGCCAAGTCAAGAAAGGAATCAATCAATCAGGACGGGTAAGGATCGGTCGTGTCGTCGTCGTGTGTACTATCGCATCAGTTCGTCGGGGCACCGCAAAACGTTTTGTTTCCGAAAGAGCTCCACGCAAACAATTCTTTTCCACAATCACCACGCTCCCGGACGGCAAGTTCTGGCTCGTCTTCGCGATCGCTCGCGTCACCGTTCCAAACCAACAACAATTTCCTTCTTTGGTTGCTTCGTATGATTTCGTTTCTTTTTTTCTTTCTTTGTTTATTTGTTTGTACGTACGTCGACGCTCAATTGGGAATCCCCAAAGGAATTCGCGCTTCCCTCCACCGTCACCAGATTCACCCGGAGCGCATCGGTAATGTCCGCACAGACCCCCATCATGTCCAGAATAACCTCTCGCACCAACTCGTCCGCACACTTTGTTTCCAAAATCTTGGAAAGGGTGGAATAGGAATCCTGCTTTTCTTCCGTCGTGTAAAACGAAGTGTGCGACGCGGCGTAGGCATCGCTCTTGGCTTTGGCATCGGTTCCGGACATGGTGGACAAGAAAATGACGAAGAGCACTGCGATCGAGGGGAATGCAAGGGGCCGAATGGTTGGTGGTCGGGAGTGTTTTTCTTCTCGGTGTTTACCGGTAATTACGGGATGAACACAATGGAATTATTGTAATGTTCGATTGTGCTTCAGTGCATGCTTGGTTCCTGAGCGAAGACGGCGGAACAAGAACAAAAACCGCAAAAAAATGAAGTTCGTGTAAGATTACTACGTACGAGTACAAGTAACTTACGTACCAGAAAGGTGCTCTGACAATTACCGGTATTGGTTCTTGATAAATTTGAGATGATTGATGATTGATTGATTGACTTAGGGGAGACATCAGACACTGTGAACTGTGACGTGGACAGTTTAGCGGCAAGTCTGGCGGGACGTTCGACGGATCGCTTCCTTCGTTCTCGTCACTTTAAAATTATTTTTTGGACGTTCACAAGATGCAAAAAGGCGCCTGGAACGCAGATACGACAAATGAAGTCGAAGGGAACGCAGATAGGGTACTTTGGGTTGGAATTCTTTGGTTGGTACGCTAATAGGGTAATAAACCAAAATGGGGATAAATTCGGTACGCAGATCTGGTAATGAAACAGATGATATTTTGCACTATATGCTCGACAAGTAGGGCAATATTGCGTTCTTTTGAAACCCGGTTGCAGTACTGGTTTCTACTGCAAAAAAAAACGGTTTCTACTGCAAAAACTCTACCCGTTTGTACCCGTTTGAACCCGTTTGAACCGGTTTTTTTTGCAGTACTGGTTTCTACTGCAAAAAATCTACCCGTTTGTACCGGGTCGGTCGGGCCGCCCAGTACAGAAGATTTTTGAATCTACGTGTTAAATTTTGAACTATTAACCGTGTTAAATTGAATCTCCATGTTAAATGTTCTAATGTGTATTGAAAATTTAATACGGTGATTGATATTACCGGTAAACAGTTGGAAATGGTTACTTATTGAACGTTTATGACAATGATTGATATTATTTACGTGCATGTTACTGTGCATGTTATTGTGTATGTTATCGTACAATTTAACACGTAGATTCAAAAATCTTCTGTACCGGGCCGACCGGTCAACCTGGTACAAACAGGTCAACCCGTAGTTAAAAATTTAACACGTAGATTCAAAAATCTTCTGTACCGGGCCGACCGGTCAACCCAGTACAAACCGGTCAACCCGGTACAAACCGGTCAACCTGGTAGTACAACCCAGTACAAATGGGTACTAGCCGGTACAAACAGGTACAAACGGGTACAAACCGGTAGAAACGGGTACTGCCACCGGGTTGTAGCGACTATGACCAGGTCAACCGGTCTGTACTACCCGTTTGTACCTCGTCCGCTCCGTACAGAAGATTTTTGAATCTACGTGTTAAATTTTTAACTATTCCCCATGTAAAATTGAAGCTCAAATGGTTACTTAAGGTACATGGTAAGATGCACGATAACATGCACGATAACATGCACGATATATGCACGATAACATGCACGATAACATGCACATTAACATGCACGGTACTAACAAAAAATACCTTAAGTAACAATTTCCCACCGTCAATACGATAATTAAAATGTTTTCTACGTATTAATTTGAATCTCCTTCTTAAATATTCTAATTAGTATTGAAAGTTTACCCGGTCAATAGTTAAGTACCGGGTTGACCGGATTAATTGTTAAAAATTTAACACGTAGATTCAAAAATCTTACCGTACTAACCGGTTGCTGTACCCGTTTGAACCCGTTTGAACCCATTGCATGTTACCGTGCATGTTACCGTGCATGTTACCGTGCATGTTACCGTGCATGTTACCGTGCATGTTACCGTGCATGTTATTGTGCAAGTTACCGTGCATGTTACTGTGCATGTTACCGTGCATGTTACCGTGCATGTTACTGTGCATGTTACCGTGCATGTTACCGTGCATGTTACCGTGCATCTCCCGGTGCACGCAATATTGCCCTGGTTCTGTTAAATACTGTTGAGGATGATAAAAATACTACATTACTGTATATGTTCATATAGTGACTGTTTTCAATACCAGATCTGCGTACCGAATTTATCCCCATTTTGGTTTATTACCCTATTAGCGTACCAACCGAAGAATTCCAACCTGAAGTACCCTATCTGCGTTCCCTTCCACTTCATTTGTCGTATCTGCGTTCCAAGCGCCGATGCAAAAATGGGGCGGGTGGAATGTAACATTACCTACGATATCTATGGAGAGTAATATGATACCTAGTTGGCGCAGTACCTTTTCCAGACGTACGGTACGAACGTATTACTTCAATACAACGTGTGTCGGACAAAGTACGACGTAAACCTTAGTTTACTAGGAGGATGCAGAAAGGTTTTTTTACGTAAGGTTACCGTAGCTTTATCGGACTCTCAATCAATAGAATACCGTACGGTTTTACCGTTCAGTAGCTTTTTCTAGCGCAAGAACACAGAAAACAATCCTGTTGCTAGCAAATCCCGATACAACATGGCATCTAAAAACAATTTTAAAAGCAAGCGTCCTTTGAGAAGCCGTTCGTCCTGGAATCGAAAGCCTGCGTTGCTTCAACAGCAACAGTTGGCGCGGGACGGCACGAAGCGCCTCGGAGTGTCCGCTGCACCTTGAATTGGTCGGTGTTGCCTTCTCCAAGGAATGATTCTGCTTGCATGCAACCAATCCTCTCCCGATGGAAAACGCAATGATATTGGAACGTTTCGCGTTCAGAGGTTGGAAGGAATGATTCGCCACGAGTGAGTCGCAATCCATCGCGGACCGTGCACGAATCCATTCCGTTGGATGCACCGCATGTTCGTTCGTTCGTCCGCTCGTGTCGCCCTGCCCTCACTGCTCCGGGAGGCACCCCTCAACGACTTTTGGCGCCCATGGTTCCTCCCCCCGCGACAAACGTGACGGCTCCTCCCTCCGGCTCCGGTGGGAATAAAAACTCACAATGGACCCCCAAAGCAAATCGACGAAATTCATGGCCAGGACGCGGAGCGACAGGGACAAGTACCCAAAGCAAAAAATCTCCACCGGAAAGAGGCCTAGACTGACCAACCAGCTCGCCCGGGCGGTCGCCCAAAAGTCCTTGCGGAAGATTTCTGTGATTTCGGTTCTGTTGTAACCCTCGGCCAGACCCGTAAAGACAAAGGAAATTGCAATGTAAAACGTGTCGATGAAATAGTCATTGACAAAGACGTGGCAGAGCGTGGCCAGCGGGCGTTCCAAAAAGCCTCCCTCATCGGACGAGGTCGGCCAGATCTTTTCCATGTACTCGTAGCAATAGTGGAGGAGTGGTCCCGAGAGAACGAGGCCGTCGAAAAAGAGCGACAAACCCCGCCGAAGATCGTAGGCACGATCGTTCTTGCCTTGGTTGTTCGTCGTTTGTGGGCCGTGTTCCGCCGGAACCTCCGTTCGAAATGGCGTTTGCTCTTGCTCTTGCTGTCGTTGTTGTTGTTGTTCCTGCTGTTGTTCGTACCATTGGGCCACCCCGTCGCCCAGGAACTGGATGATCGCCGTCGTCAGCGACTTGGTAAGAGCGGGCCATTCCTCCAGCACGCGCATGTACCAGCGATACATTCGTATTGTTACCGTCGACGCGCCCATTGCGATCGCTGATAGCCCCGAAGCGTCCGATGTTCCCACGGACGAAGCGTACCACGAGCCCGCCAGAAGCGCTGCCAACGGTGCGAGGCCGAGGGCGACAAAATTCGTTCCCCGTGGCCCGATTTTCCCGGTAGAACCCATTCGCTGATGCGACGCAACGGATCGATGGGGGGAGAACTCGTCGAGTCGTTCGTCCTCCTCCTCATCGCCAATGTCGTTGTGTTCGCTGTCGTCCTCTTCGTCGTCACCACAGAATTCGGATACGTGGCTGCTGATCTCGTCACATACGATAGATGATGTGCAATCGGTTGTCACGGCAGTAGCGACGGCACTGGAACAACTGTCGTTGTCGTTGTCGTTGTCGTCTTCGCCGTTCATTGTATTCGCAAGAGTGAGTCAGTCCGCTCGGTATCTATGGGGATCGATGACAGTAGCTATGATTAAAGAATCTATTCGGGAGCACTAGTGTTTCTCTGAACCGATATAATATGATGAAGACTTCAATCCACAACCGTATTTATGTGTCGTGGTTGCAATCTAAATTCGAAATTCGGAAGGATGCAGCGATGAAGCCGGAACGGGATCTTTTACACCATGGTGGATACACGTACACTACAGTACAAAAAGCAACGGCTTGATACGTCCAGTCCGTGATCACACCAGTCTTGATTGAAAGTAGTTTCTGTCGATGCGATGAACATAGTTGTCGGTCGTGCGGGTAAGTCGTCCATGCTTTTGTTTTCAGACTTTTTTCCGTTGAACCTCATCAAAAATTACTATGTGATTGATACCACACGTGCTTCATTTTTTCACGACGCGTGCCTAAGGTCTTACGCGCCTAATTCTCCTATCGTGGAGGCGTTTCTAAACTATCTTGCGACAAAAAGTTGTCAACACTTACAGTAATTACGAGTAAGCTTGTTAGGTGAGGTTACTCGTCATCTTACGCACGCGGTGCTGGAAAACTTTCAGCCATCGCATCAACGATGTGATGGGCAAGGACTACTAATTACTAATTACCAGCACGGGTCCGATCGTCAAAGTGACAGAACAAACGGATCCAGCCATGCGCGTCGATGTATTCCAATCCACTCATACTACCCCCTTGTCACTGTGCTTGATGTTGGAGTAGTGGCAACAAAAATATCTCCAACTTATTTCTCCGCATGATACTACATTCTTTTCAGATCCCACCACATACCGGTATAAAACCACAGCAAGTCTTTCTCAACAGAAAACAACAATGGTTCTTTGACAACATGCATGCTTTTTATTCAAGCACCACACTCTGCAAAATGCTCCTACCAGTAAGGCCGAACTTCATGCTAATTTTTGAGCGAAGACTTTGAAGAGGTTTAACTAACTTGGATAGCAGCTTTTTGCAAATCTCCTCCTTGCCATTTTACACCACCACCTAGAGAACAAACTCTTGCTCCAATGACAAGAAGAACAAATCCCTTAACGTTTCATCAGCAGATTTACTTCAGGACCAACACCACCGAGTACTTGATCTAGTAAGCATGGTCAACTCCTACTACTAGCTCCTCCTCCAGAACAGGATGGAGGCTCAGTCGCAGGGAAAGAAGAAAAAGAAGTTGGAAGCAGCTGATTTGACGACTACATCCACGACTACTCGTGCTTCCAGCAAAATTGCATTGTTGCGCCCGAAGACGAGGTTAAATGTTACTTCGGGACTTCGATGTGCTTATGACCTGGAAAGCCTTGTCGAATATGTAAAAATTACACTACGTGCATTAAATTTCGATACAAAAAATAATGATCAGTACTACAGAATTCCAATCAGCCGTCCCCGGGTTTCAGTAGAAATTAGTAGTCGGGGACGTAGAACCCGGGGACAGCTGATAAGAACTTTGTAATACTACGGAATTCCTATCAGCTGTCCCCCGGTTTCCGTAGGAATTAGTACTTTGGGATGTAGAACCGAGGGACAGCTGATAAGAATTTTGTAGTAGTCTGTTACGAAGTAATTAATTGAAGTTCGATTCTTTGTTCGACCTCTTGTGTATTGAACACCAGTACATGGTACGGTAGCTCACTTTAATGTGATGATGAGTCAGTCATTCGTTTGAAATTCAAATTAGTCGTATTTTCTCGGAAGAACCAATTGCGTTTTCACAAATGCGAGTTTTTCGTTTATTTTTAAGAAGGAATGGCATGATGAATAACAATTTTATCTGATGTACGTGACGTTGTTTAAAAGTGCGATCCCCATAATGCCTTTGAAAACATTGGAATGGTATCTTTAATTCAGGTTTTGGATGTACAACTCTAGAACGATAAATAGCAGCAATAATAAAAATAATAAGAGACGATTTTTGTTACGAATGCCTTTTCAATTTTTCCATAAAAGACGCCAGGAGCTGTCAGAATGAAATTATCTCGCGGCATTGGAAACCACACCACCGGACAAACAATAACGCGACGGGAGTTTCCTTCGTACAAAAGCGAAATCATCGTTAGTAAAAGTTCTACCACAATTAGATGTTTCAGAGGGATAGATGTTTCAGACGGTACCAGTCCCTCCGTGCTCCTTCACAACGGACATTTCTTGCATTTACCTACCTGTATTTGGACATACAAAAAGAGGATTAAAAAAATCTATCCACCATGAAGTCGCAACAAATTCGACCATGGGTGTCCTTGTCACGGGGGAATTTGCGAAATGCGGTTGGTGTGGGCATCCTCATTGCCAATCTTGCTAGTTTCATCGCTGAAGCAACGGCACAAGGATCTGACAACCTAGTGTCTATCACCCGCAGCATCGAGCGTGTAGTTGATGGTTTGCTGCTCGATGCGAGTGGTTGCAACTTTTCCGGAAAAATTGTGTTGGGCGGCTTCTATACGTTGGAATCGGATGACAAATTTTTCAGCATCGGAAACAGCCAGCTCAGCGCATTGAATCTGATGGTTGATGAAATCAATCGTTACGAGTGTGGTGTCCAACTGAACGGATTGGGCAATTTCTCTCTGGAGTTGCGTACCTATGACGACCAGTCATCCTTGACTGAGGCATCCGAAATCGGATACAAGCTCGCAGGCGACGCCTCGATTGATGTCATGATCGCTGGATACTCTAGCACTCTAACACTTCCCTACGTAAAAATCGCCGACAGCCAAAGTGACAAGTTGGTCCTGGCACCGGGTGCAGCATCTACGAACGTATTTCTAGACAAACCGTTGGCTTTCGGATTCCTGCCTCCCAGCAACAAATACATGGAGCAAGCGATTGAAGCCTTGGCGACGGTCAATGGCGCCAAAACGATTGCGACTTTGTGGGAGGATGCGAGTTTTACGAGAGGAGTTTGCGGCGCTGCTCCTGGTTTGACCGAACAGTATGGAATGACTGTAACGTCTACAACGGAAGTTGCTACCGCCCCCGATGTTACTGTTTTGGAACCCATCGCGGAAACCTTGAAGGGTGAAGATCCCGATGTGGTGATTACTTGTGTTTACGACTGTACACCGTGGGTCAAAGCGATGAGAAAGGTGAAGTGGAGTCCCAAAGCGCAAGTATTTACGGTTTGCATCGGACAAGAAAAATTTTCCCAAGAGGTCGGCACTGATACCGCCTACATCATGGGCGTCACACCATGGGATTCTTCGCTCCAGGTCGAAGACGCCGTCACCGGATGGACTCCCAAAGACTTTGCTTCAAAGTTCCGCCAAGCGTTGAGCGACGAGGAAACAGCGGACGTTCCATACCAGGCGGCCATGGCTAGCGCCCTTATCAGTGTTTTGTATCAGACAATCGAAGCAGTTGGTGATTTTCGAAATAATGGCCCCGCACTGGCGGAATACATCTCACGCAACTCATTCCATACGGTGGGTGGCAAATATTCATTCGACGAGAACGGACAATCGAAGGCCCCGTCTTTGATGGTGCAATACGATGCAGACGGAGAAGTCCAAACCGTTTACCCTCTCGAAGCTTCGAGTGGCCCTATTTTGTACCCGATGCCTAGCTGGGACCGTCGAGATTGTGTTACTCTGAGCATGTGCGAAGTGAAGGGAGGCAACAGTACCGACGACCCATTAAAGATGGGGAACACTTGCGATGATGCTGGGGCGTGCGTATGCGAAGATACGCTCCATTTTCAATCAGTTGGATTAGGCGCTACAGCTAATTGTATCCAGTTGGAAGAAATGAATTACATCAACCGTTCATTGAAGGTATTCAGTTGGGTCGGGTGCGGATTTCTGTTGGTCTTCTCTGCTTTTGCTCTAGGATGGATCTACCACTATCGGGAAAATACATTGGTGAGGGTGAGTCAGCCACTATTCTTGGTATTACTAATCGCAGGATCGATTTTATCAAGTTTGAGCATCATTCCGATGGGTATCGAAACATCTTATAGAGATGAAAGTGACAACATCAAAAGTATTGATGCAGCATGTATGTCCATTCCGTGGTTGTGGGGAATGGTACGTATTATTTGGATTTCGGAATATTCCAGGAATATCATTGATTCTACCCGCATCGACCGTCTAAAACTTTCTTCTTGTTCCATAATCTGATTCCTGATCAATCAAATCGTAGGGCTTCGCAGTGACGTACTCAGCTCTATTCGCAAAAGTTTGGAGAGTTCGGAAACTTTACTGTCTTGCAGCAAGAATGCGTCGGCGAGCGGTAAACTACAAAGACGTTTATTATATTGTTGCTATCGTTGTTGTTGCCCAACTGATAGTCTTGGTAGCATTTCAGGTTGTTTCCCCCCATACTTGGCAAAGGGATGTAATCCAAGATATTGATGGCTATTCGATCGAATCGATTGGAAGGTGTAATTCCGAAAAGGGATGGTGGTTCTTTGCTGGATTGGTTGGAATGAACGTAATCTGCTTGATTGTCGCACTCGTCATTTGCTGGATGACCAAGAACATCCCCTCCGATTTCGCCGAGAGTAATTACATATTTCTCTCAGTCATGTTCATGTTCCAAATTCTCGTGCTGGCTGTGCCTGTCTCTGCTATGGTCCGTGACGACGTGGATGTGTTTTTCTTCATACGCGTGGCAGCTGTTTTCTTTCAAAATTTCACCGTCCTTGCATTAATTTTCTTGCCCAAGATGAGGCGGATATATATAGGTGAAGACACTGCTTCAACAGTCAGAAACGCGATGCGAATGTCGATGAAATCGACGGCTGGATTTCCCTCCAAAGATTACGACCTGAAGGATACTACTTTTGGATATCACCGAAGAAGATCGAAAACATATATCCGTAACCACAGAGAAGGATCTAACATGTCGTCAACGCAGGTGCCGCAAAGTGCCGTTTCCACAAGGCTAGAATCTCAATCAGATCGAATGGAAGACGAGCCTGTGAAATCCTCAGCAATAGAAGAGCTGGAGGCGGAAGGAGAAAGGCAAGAAGGAACGACAGCAGAGGACATCGATGTAGCTGTCATGATCTAAAACGGAGAATGGAAACAATAGAAGCAAAAGGGTGGGGATGGATCATTCACCAACCCGATTGATAGTCCAGGCAAGGTATCTGAGGAATGGAAGCGTACAATGTGAACACCATACAAGTAGTACGAAAGAAGAAAAACAATCATTTATGCTCGTCAGAGATCCTGATCGAGTGTGGTTGGCAAACTACTCTTTTCAGTAGTTCAACGCAATAAAACATGTCTTCAGAAGATGATCCAATAGGAATGGAGTTGCTTGGAAGTGTGACTTTACTGTAATTGTATATAATACTATTAACAAAAATTGTAACCACTGTTTGTCAGATCGATATCAACAATCGTTTGCTTTTGACACTCGGATGAGATTGAATTGGCAACGACCATTGATTCATCTTTTAGCGTGACTGCTCTTGTGCTGCCGCCTCCTTTTGTGGACCATGTAGCTGACATAGGCTCCCCAAAATATATCGATGATATTTACCCCTAAGACGCGGAGACTGAGTGGGAAAAAGCGAAAAAGAAGGAACTGAACCGGAAGCATACCAATTCCTGCTACCCAACCCATTCGTAGTGTGGGAAAGAAATCCTTTCGAAATTGTGGTATTATTTCTCGAACATAGCCTTCTGCAATTCCAGTGGTGACAAACATCGTAGCCAGAAATATGGTGTCGAGAACAAAGTTGTCGACAAGTGCGTGTGTCATAGCAGCAAGAATTGCCGATCTCCCACCATTCGTCGTCGGGACAAGATCTTCCATGAGGTTGTAGGCAAAATGAAGAAGTGGCCCGGATACTAGCATACTTTCTCCCAAACAAGAAAGCCCTCTGCGGCGATCATAATTTTTCATCAAAGAAAACGGCCACGCTACCGAGGACTTCGCAACGACAACCTTGTCTCCGGTATCCTTGTCGTTGGTGGACGACGATCGTTCCTTGCGCGTCTCAAAATACTGTGCGACTGTGTCCCCCACAACCGCGATAAGGGAGGCCGTTACGGTCTTCGTCAACAACGGACACCGCGCCAATAAGTCCATGTACCACGAGGAGATAGAGGCAGAATACCATGTCACAAGCTTGAACACAACAGAGGATATCCCAGGGGATTCGAACTGTTGTGCAATTAGCGATCTGCCGAGTGATACATCCGAACCAGGCACCGGGAGGAGCTTTCCCATGATGAACAATATTGCAATCGTCAGCCATGGTAATTCACTCGATCTCGTTTCTGTTTTCCGGAGAACACCTGCGTTGTAATTGATATTTGAGTTCACAGCCCAATCATCGTTCTTGCTCGAACAAGCTGCTGTTATTCTTTGTGCATGAGCAGTCGCAATTGTCGATGACGTCGGTATGCTGCTCGTCGTCACCGTTGAATACCTCGTTGATTGCACAGCATGGTGTGGTTTGATATCGAAGGCGTCGGAATCCAACGACAGTCCAAGAGAAACTACGCACCAAAGAAGGATATTTCGGCGTTGTAGTGCCATGCTTTTCTAATGTTTTTCCTGTGTTCAAAAATGTTCGTTGTGAAGTAAGGTTATGTTACTGCGCTTTCTTCAAAAATTTCACGTGTTTTGCATTCCGTCGGATTTTTTGCATTCCCCCTTGTGATGATGAATGATGCGTGCGGTAACCTTACCACTGTGGTGAAAACATGTGGCCAGGATATTGCTGGATTTGGAGAATCCCGCCCTCAACTGAACATCAATTTTACTTAGTCACAATTTTTCACACCACGATCTATTCATCGATCAACACAGTAAGGTTAGTTGCTGAAACTTCCTCTCGAAACACGAACTTCAATTGTTTCACTACTGGTTGCCGCCGCTTCGTGAGTCATTAAAAAGACCAACCGTGACTGGGATCCGCATGCGTACGAACGAACGTACGTACGTAATCTTACCTGCACCCGGGAAAACATAATTTTACTAGTAAGCCTTACTTCTTACGGGTAACTTATCGTAAGACACTTGTGCTGCATTTCTCCCAGCTGTTGAGAGGACACTAAATAAATACTACTACTACTACGTAATAAGGTTACTTCGTACTAAATAAATTACCGAGGAAAAGGTTCATACCGGTACGTTTAGAACACTAACTACCTTACTATTAATACTTCCAACAACAATAACCTTACTGTAGTAAACAATTCTTTGTAAGCCGAGAATAGCAGCTACTACAACATTCGACCTTCTGCTACGAGTGTGAGAGAAGCGAAGAATGCCTGATCCTTGTATCCATGGACGACATTATTCACGATGGATGGACCATTTCCTTGGCTTTACTCGTCGTTGAGACGGAAAGTATGAACTACTACTACTTGATGAGTACCGTATGCTACCAATACATCCGATCGAAGCGCCTCACAATTATCTTCGTAATCCTTTCTCTATCAATGGTGACAGAAAAAGAATTCCGTTGACCCTGATGCAATCGATTTCTACTATGAATGAAAAAGGTCGAATTGAATCAATCATTGCCCTTGAAACAAACCTCGCAGGAGTGGGTTCTTCCCAGTTGTGAAAGTTTCCCTGTCCCTTTCGATGGTATTTTTGTAGCAGATTGCTTGTTATCCCTCAACGATCTACTTCGTAACATACAACAATGGATAATAATTTTTAGTTGGTTTCTCAGGAAGAGATACTATGTTTCAGATCAAAGTGTTTCGAGTTGACTTAGGTTATTCCATTTATTACGACGCTTCAAGATTCCATGTAGTCGTCTATTAGCAGTATATATAGGTACGGGAATCCTGGGTCGAATCAGTGGGCATCAACAACCAAGTGAGTGTTGGAATCGACTTTTGGCAACGTATTCTTATCACGTATTCACGCTGAATCTGGTCGACGGACTCCTGTCGTCGTCGCTGTTTCCGCCCTGTCGATTTTTTCTGAGGACTCGCTCGTTCAGGATTGAATCCACCCATCGTGCCAGTGTAAAGACGCCACCAATCGTGGCCATCAGCCGAATGAGCAAGTGTGTAAACGGAACTTCGTTTTGTTTGATTTCCATGGCAAAGGGATATATTTCATAGATGAAAAAGACCCCGGGCAGGACACTATTTTGTTTGGCGTGGTGTTCCTTGTTGTGGTGTCCACCAGTGTATCCCGTGTCGGCTACCGCCTTCCCGTGGTCGTCGTCCTCGTAGTCTTCGTCCTCCAAGAGTTCGGTCATGAGCGGTCGGAAGCGCTCGGTGAAAAAATAGCGATTGGTTTCGATCTTTCGCTTGGCATCGTTCTTCTTGGCCTCGGCCTCCTCGGTTTCTTCGAACAAGGATGGCAAGCTCTCGTCGAAATTGGGGAAAGTGGTTCCCTCTCCAACGTACGTTGTCGGAACGATCTTGATGAAGTATTGAAATAGACCAGTCGATCCGGAGCTTTCGGTGACGATTTTGGTCATTCCATTCAGCGGCTCGTTTCCATCTTCTGGCCCGAAGCTGAGCTGGTGAATAATGTGGGAGGCATTGAAATTGATTGCATCGTCGGGATTGTACGTGTGGATGTGTCGTCCGTCCCGTTCGATGCCTTCTCCCATGGCAATGTGGAAGTTTCCGGCTACCCGGTTGACCGTCATGTATCCCGAGAGGTTACACCCCTGTCCCTTGGTCATCTTTTTTGGTTCTTGCTTGTCGCGTCCCTCTCGAACACATTGCTCGGACGTGTACTTGAGCAGATCGGTCTTCCAGCTCTTTTTCTTGTAGGCCTCGATGACCTCGTCGCATGTGTTGCAGCACTGGCCTTCTGTTTCGTGTGCTCCGTAGCACGGACCGCAATACCCCTCCGGAAGTTCTGATTTCAAAATCTCGAGCTTTCTGACTTGCGCTTCCCGGTGCGTGTTCAATTCCACGTCGATTTCCTGCTTGCTAAACGCTTTTCCGTTCTTGTGCAGTTTTTTCTTTTTCAGAGTGTCCTCGATATTGATCTGAGAGTCTCCAGCCACATCGATCGCATCCAGGTGCAAATCTTCGCAGGCCAGATCCGGGAATGTAATGTTCATGTTCACACGCATTTGTTTTCCAAGCGAGGTATCGACCACTGCCGTGGACGTCTCCAACCGGTTTTGTCCCATCCAGTTGAAGATCTCCGTCACCACCAGTAACAATATTAAAACATAGGCAGCCACGGTAGCTACACCACCCCCATGCGTCTTCACGGTGAATTCTTCGGCGACCTTGGGAAACATGAAATCGAGTTTCTCGACCGTGGACGACTTTTTGCCCTTGCTGTCGTAATTCCCGTCGTAATAGTCTCCATTGTAGTGATGATTGGTGTACCCACCACTGCCATTCAGGTGCGTGTTCCGATGGCGGAGACCGGTGTTACCGTCTCCGGAACTCCTACTCCCGACGCCATTGGCATTCCCGCTACCTCCACTGTAGGATCCGTAACCGGAGGTGGCCGATGATCCATAACTGTTTGCCGCATACCCGTTGTTGTTGTTGTTGTTGCTGTTGCTATAGGACATGATCCACGTCTCAGTACGGATGCCACCGAACTAATGGCCTTGGATGCGAACTGAATGAAATAAAACTGATGATTGTCTGATCGACGAAGGCTTCCTAACTGACAGCTGTATTGAACAATGCACGGTTTATCACTTGGTGCTAGTGGAAGTCATTGTCTAGTTTTTGTTATGCAGTAAATTTTCACCCGGCTTGGGTGAATTCTACGGTAATCGGGTACCGTACGAGTGATGCACGGGTAGTGATCGTGTACCGGTACATGATGTGTAGTAGACGAAGAGTAAGGTTTATCGTAGTCTAAGGTTCTTAGTTACTTCATTAGTTACGGCAGTTGCGCATTATGCTGCACTCTCAAAAGTCATGATTTTCAATTTGCTGCGGAGTTGCATTCTCAATTCCTTGGCTGGGTCACGCGGTGTGACCAAATTACGTGTACTACAAATTGTAAAGTACGAAGTAACCTAACGAAGAAAGGTTACTACGTAAGGCTACTGTATTTTTTATTGCGCGAAAAAAAGCTAAAAATCGGCATGTTACAACATTAGGTATGATACCTACCGTACGGTACAAAGAATCAGTGTTGTCATGTGCACGTTTGCCGATCACAAAACTTTCATAGAATTACGATTAAAAGCTACAGTACAAGTTCGTAAGGCATCGTACCGGTACCGTACTATGTAACTGCATTATCGAAAATCATCTCTTTTTGTTTTTAGGGATGATTGATAGCCCTTCAATGCCCATCACATCCATAGTAGTAGTATTCAAAATCCCAGTTTCTTGGAACTTCGAGGAAGATGGCATGTGCTTTGGGAAGGGTGGAGATCGAAGAAAGATACGTTGATGTACGATTGAACATTGAATGGACCGATATGTTCCGTTCAAACCGAATACCGTTCATCGACGTTTGCCAAGTCGCACAGTTTTGGGATTGATAGCAATCAATACAGAGCAACAACGGCAACATCAGTCTGTTCGCACCAAAAAAGTCCACCATGACTCTTTTACCCCGAAGCATCGCTAGCGCTCTGCCCCGCTTTACGAAGCAATCTATTCTCAAGAGCGCGAGTGGAAATGTCACCAATGCGGTGTGTCGTTGGAATTCATCTCAACCTGGTGCAGACATCGGGCGGCATCTTTCTCCCGTCTGGGACCACCTAACGATGGTGCAGCCGGTTAGGGGAGAAGGAATCTATCTTTGGGATGCAGATGGAACCAAGTACACAGACTTCACTTCCGGAATCGGCGTGACAAATCTGGGACACACCCATCCCAAGATTACCGAGGCCATTCGGGACCAGGCCACCCAATTGCACTTTGGTCAGATGAACGTGGTGATGTTGCCCCAGTTCATCGAGTTGTCGGAAAAGTTGAACGAGGTCACACCCGACGGGATCGACAGCTTTTTCTTTGCCAACAGCGGTGCTGAGGCCACCGAAGCCGCCGTCAAGTTGGCACGGCACGCCTCGGGAAAGAAGAACATCGTGGTCTTCAAGGGCAGCTTCCACGGCCGGACCGCACAATGCATGGCAATGACCACATCCAAGTACATTTATCGCGAGAACTACGCACCCCTGCCCGGGGGCATCCACGTCACGCCCTTTCCCAATTCCTACTTTTATGGTTGGGAACGAGACGTTACCATCGATTTTTGCATGAAGGAACTCGAGCGTGTGGTAATGGGCCAGACGTCCCCCGATGAAACCGCGGCGATCTTTGTCGAACCCGTCTTGGGCGAGGGTGGGTACGTCCCGGTCCCGAATGAATTCATGACGAAACTTCGCGACTTTTGCGACCAGCACGATATCTTGCTGGTCGTGGACGAGATACAATCGGGATTTGGCCGCACTGGCAAGCTCTTTGCAATCGAGCACAGCGGTGTCCGTCCCGACATCTTGATCATGGCCAAGGGATTGGGCAACGGAATGCCGGTTTCGGCTGTGGGGGCACCGCGCAAATTGATGACCCGCTGGAAAAAGGGAACCCACGGGGGAACCTATGGAGGAGGAAATGCCATGGTCGCCAGGGCGGCCCTGGCCACCATCGACGTCATGCAGGAAGAAAAAATTCCCGAGAATGCGGCCAAAAAGGGCGAGTACCTCATGGACAAGCTGCGTGGAGTCCAGGAACGCAATCCGGTCATTGGAGACGTTCGTGGATTGGGACTCATGGTTGGAACCGAATTCACGGATCCTTCCACTGGCAAGCCGGCAGGGGATGTTGCCATGGCGGTCCGATCGGCCTGCATCGAAAAGAACTTCCTCGTTCTTAGCTGTGGAACCTATGGGAATGTGATTCGATGGATACCACCCCTGATCGTCACCGAAGCCCAGATCGAGGACGCCGTGGACATTTTCGAGCACGCCATCAAGGATGTTACCGGTTATATGAGCAGCGAAGAGGAGAAGATTACGTCACACTTAGAACTGAACCCAATTTAGTTTAATCTTGCAATACCTTCAGTTCACACCAATGACTCCATCCATGCATTCCTGAATTTCTTTCATCAATGACGCTACAAATATGAGACATACGCTTGTTCTGAAAGCTGCAGTGTCGTGATCACTGTGAAAAAAATAAGAGAAGAAACCCAACCGATTCTATGCGTATTCAGTTAAAGTTCAATGCATTATTTTACTGTACTTCATATTTCGACGCCGGTTGAGGTACCAAGATCGTTAAACTAGTTTCAGCGCGCTTCTCAAGGCAGGTGTTTCGTCAAATAGCCCCACATTCCTATCGTGCTGGTTCCGATAATCGTGTTGCATGAAACGAGTGCAGTGTTAGTCATAATGCATTTTGTCAATCAGCAACCGACATCTACGAAGTAGACATTATGTAAGATGAATAGCGAAGAACATGGGCAACCCAAGGCGACTTACAATTTCGGTTGATCGATTCCAATCTGTGCTGGAAATGACTTGAATACTATTTTTACTATGACACTTCTTAAAATAATATGACGACAGCCACATGTGTTGCTACATGATCTCAATCGTTACATGACAGACAATTTGATCAGTTAGGAACAACGAATTCATACGAATTTGAAAAGGAAGACATGCGTCTACTGTAGTGCAAATGCTTTGTGTCCTTTCTGCATTTGGCGGAAGTTTGTATCGTTGTATTTACCAATGGGATATCATTGTAAATCTAGTGAACGAAGAATATTCATTCGCGGGTCGTCACGATTAGCAGTTTGCCCGAATATTGTCTTGTTTTATATTTTTCGTAGTTTGGTTCTATTATAGGAAGTGATTTGCGAAAACCATCATTCGTTATGAACAGAAAGAATAGGTAATCTATTTCGCCATGGGGTGGGATGAGATGTAGTCCACGGCATCCGCGACGGAGAGGATCTTGTCGGCTTCGGCATCAGGAATTTCAATAGCAAATTCGTCCTCAATGGCCATAACAACCTCGACGGCATCCAAAGAGTCCAATCCAAGATCGTCGGCAAATTTCGAAGTATCGGTGACCTTGTTGGGGTCAACCTTGTCGAAATTCTTGATGACACCGGTAATTCGTCCAGCGACTTCGGCGGGATCCAAAAAAGTGGAGGCGGCGAACGTTCGGACGGTTTGTGCCTGTCTCACGCCCGTGAAGAGGCTAGTGTTGACAGCGCGGACGGCAACACGGGAAGCAAGAACACGACCAACGGAAAACATACTGTTGTTGATGATGGTGAAGGATATCACAATATTGTCCAAAACAATGATGGGACCAATTGCCAACAAAGGTCAACAAAAAGAGTCACGTGAGATGGCAGAGAAACGCCGAGAACCGAATCGGAACGAACACAATTGCACCATCACACGGTACATCGCGTAAACGGACAGCAGACAGACTCCAAACACAATGCATATCCGATCTACTGCGGTTGCCGCTGGGAAAGAGTCGACGTCAAGGCCTCATTGTTGTCAAATAACGCTCGAAACATCATTGAATTGTCATCACAATGTTACGCAGGGATGCATTTCGAATCAAATGGACGTACTTGTTGTCTATCAAAGGTTACTTCTAACAGGGTCAACGAGAAGTTTTACTCTGTGTTTTCGGGACGTGTTGTTTTGCGAGAGAGATTGGCGCTGTACCGGTAAGGTTACGAGTACCCGTAAATAATGATGGAAGATGATCTGTTTTGGTGTTTTGACTTTTTTCTCTCCTCTTCCTTGCCGAACGGATGATGAAAAGGGGTTCGGGTTGAGAGCTATTCCCCCGAATACTTTGAAGAGTTCATCAAAAAATTTCATTTTTTCCAGTTTTACCGTTAGTCATACGCGAAGGGCTATTCAAACTTGATGCCAACAAGGTCACAATTAATTTGTGAAAGATGTGAAAAGTCGAACGGCTTTATCTTGGATCAATCTCAACAGACACAAGCCGTTACATTTATTCTCTCAAAATTCGCTTTCAAAACGAACCAAGATTGCCGATGGAAAGGCTCAGACCTCAGACACAAATTGTCGGATGGCAACCCATTAGGAACCATTCGGCTTTGATTGGACCTAGATTCCAAACAGCATGTCGTAAACGTTCATCTGCCGACTGAACAAAGATACGAAAACGTTGTAGCCAGGAATGATTCGAATCGGTCATGTCGAAGGACGCGGATTGGCTGTTATTGCAACAGAACGTTTGGAGCCTGGGTTGTCCGGACTAAAGGTTCTGACTGAGAAGGCTTTGGTTGTCTTTCCACCTATGGGAACAAACGGGCAAGTGGCTGATGCAGTTCCGGCATTTCTAGAACCTTCTCCACAAATGTTTCTTGATTGGTACACATATCTTCAGCAGCCACAATCTGTGAAGGATCGGGTACTCAAATTGTACAATGACATGAATTGCCGTGAGTTTGAGCAAAATATAGGGAGCGAACGGAATCAAAGGGGAACGACCCACAACAACCTTCCGCCTCTACTTGCACTTTCCTCACTTTCTTTTTTCTTCTGGTTTTCGGATCCTGTATTGGTCAAAATAGCTCACGCGAATGCCTTGAGGTGCTATCTTGAAAACTTCGAAGATGACCTGAACGAAGATGCATCTGCCTCGGGAAGGTACATATTAAATAACATCGAAGAATTTGTAAAGTTCACTATGGTTATAAAATTCAATTCGGTCGAGTTGCAACCTGCTGCCCAAGATGGCACCGGGCCAGGGAATAGCAAGGGACACGGACTTTTCGAAACAGCGTGCAAAATGAATCACTCTTGCAAACCAAACTGTGTTTGGTTTACTACGCAAGACGGTATATCGAAAGAAGTCAGAGCAATTTCTACAATCTACGAGGGAGAAGAGCTCACTGTTGACTACAATGGAAGCCTGTTGGATGCAACGTCACAAAGGCGCGACGATCTCTTTCAAACAAGAGGTTTTCTGTGCAATTGCGACCGATGCGCAGCAGCACACGACGACACTCGGCAGTTCAAGTGCATCACCCACCCGAAAACTAAATGTTCGGGAGCACACTTCTTGAATCAACCTACTTACTCCGAAGCTCCGTGTTTGTTGGATTGTACCGTTTGTGGGGCACGGGCTAGCAAAGAATATACGCAAAAAACAATTGCTCGTGAGATCGACTTAGTACGTGAAATAAACGAATTGGATGCTATAGCGGATGCTAACGGAATAGTGTCAGCAAAGGACGAGATTTGTCGTCTTGATCCACCACATAGATACCACAGTCTTGCCGAGAAGTGCTACCAGTTGCAAGGCGAGCTGCATTCGGTTTTGGGCAACTATAAACTGTCTGCCGAAGCTTACGCCAGGGCCATCGATTGCCGAATTTCTATTCTTGGAACAGATTTTTGGAGTCAGGGCACAGCCTTCATATGCGAGAAGATGGGCGATGCTTTGACTCATGTCGATATAGAGGAAGCGGAGGAAGCCTACAGAAGAGCTGTGCGGGCCCTCGAGCTCTTGCGGGGTGGAGCGCAATCCGATCCATACGCGAAATGTGCAATGAAAAAACTATTGACCGTACAAAACTGCCGTAGTCGCATCGACAACGACGATCTCCCGCGAGAAGAATGCCTGAAAGGGATTGCATACGCTCCAGATGGTCCACCAACTACCGACTTCCCATGTCAGCTGTGTGGCAAACCGTCCACCATTTCGACGTCATTGCAAGATGCCCAGACTCATTACTACTGTTGTGACTTTCACAGGCGTATGCACCTCGACGCTCTTGACGAAACTCATTCTGCAGTTTGATGCAAAGAACAGGGGATCTTTCGATTCGTTGGGGTTTCGTCTAGACAAAGATGAACATGCATTAATAGGAAGAAAACTTCTCCATAGAAACAAATACTTAAAATAAACAGATTTCAATACACGTTCAAGTATAAGTCTCATGGATCTCTAGACATTGGATGGCAGTAAAATAAATAATCCCCGTAGTGTTGGATTGACCCTTTCTCAAGGATTGCACAAACGAAAGGCATCAACCGTGGTATCATTTTTAACAGTGCCCATTCTACGGCTTTTAAAAGGTTGATTAAAACCCTCAAACACAATGAGCGTTGGTCGTGTTATCTTCGATGGATCTTGTTTCAAGTTATTTTGTGCATTTATAACAAGACCAAACTTTCATAAAAAGCAACTCGGTCGCTGAATAGACTTATTCAAACGCTCCCAAGTCTGTATCGTTGTTGACATCGGCAGAATCTCCAACTAAACTCATCAGGTTCTTTTTCATTTCTTCTCGAACTTCCAACTCACGCAGATTGTAGCCTACCGCCAGTTGCCACATGCAAAGCTGTGCCATGGCTTCACCGGACTGCTCAGTGACGGTGTCCGGGCCGATCTTTCCATCCCCTATTCCTGCCAGCACAGCTTGCACCAGCCCTTTCATGCAGACCAACACGTCCTGGCTCATGGTGTTTGTCAGGGATTTCAATTCCTGTGCAGGGAGGGTGCGTATGTAGAGCAAGAGATCTTTTCGGAGAGCCTCGTCTTTGCTCTCTTTGGTTTCCGTCAATTCGTCGCGCAGCCTCGAGACTTCGTTGCGCAATTCCGACATGTATGCGGCCGCATCGACTTCGACTTCCATGCCGTCCTCGGTCGCATCGCCAGCGCTGTTACCCTCTGCGGCTTCGTCTTTTTCTTCGCCCGATTTCTTTTTTTCGTATTTGATTTTGAGTTTGCCCTTGATCTTGCCGGAAACCAAGGGATCGTCTTCTTTGTCGGGCAATTCTTCCTCAACACCTGTCAAGAGTAAATTGGAGGAGATACTACTAGACATACCCAACGACTGGCTCATCGAGATTCGGTACTCGGCGTTTTTGAACATGTATCCGGTCATTTGAAGTTGAAACATCTATTCGATTCGAAACGAGACAAACCATTCATGCAAGAATCCAGAAAACAGTACGTGTAGCAAACGATGCAAATGGAAGAAGATCGTGTGATGTGAGTAGCTGCGATTGAATCCTTTTTCCGGTCATGATTCCATCGCTCGATCCTCGATCCGATGAATCGAAACTATTCTTTGATTTCCAGTGCCCAAAGCCATTTCCTATTCACTTACAAGACTCGCGAGACGCTGACCGGTGGTGATGCTCGTCGTTTCGAATGCCAGTTTCGGCAGGGACCCAATCAAACCTAAAATCGTGGTTCGGACGGCCTCTTGAACCCTCGGATCGGACTCCGCCGTAAATTTCGAAATCAGATCGGAGGGGCTGATGTTCGATACGACTTGCATGTATGGGTTTTTCGCAAGCAAACTGGCGGAGGGCACCTGGATTTCACCGTCGCCGCCACTGCTCGGGCCACCGCCGAACAATGCCGACGATGTTGCGTTTGCGGGTACGAGAGAAGAAGATTCGGCCACCGCATCGCCGTTGACCTCGTCGTTGTCGGCTTCTCCATTGGCATTTTCGTCGCCAATGATGTTGTCGAAGGATATCGGCAGACTGGTTTCGCTCATGTATTGACGGGCGCGTTTCATGTCTTCCGAATCCGGCTTTTTCATAGGATCGAGAAAATCCCCCAAATCCCCGTCGTCTTTCTTGCCTCCTCCGTTGCCGTTGCCATTGCCATTCCCGTCACCGACGGACGAAAACAAAACGACGTTCGATTCCGTCGAAGGAGTTCCAGCGAACGAATTCGTACTCCGTCTCGAAGAAAAGGCAAGCCATTGCCGAGGAGAAGCCGATCGGAATGCATCGACGGCGAACATATCCATCGTAGTGATTCCGATCAGCAATCCCGCCACGAGGACTACCGATGCAGCCCCCGATGCTGGCATACAAAATTGTTGGTGTCTACAACTAAGCGGGTTGCAACCCCTTTTTCTGCTGCGCGTACGAAGGTCCGCCATTCTGCTTTTGCACCGATATAGAACAATGGGAGAACTCTATCAGCTTTGTGATTCCACCCGTTTGTTGTGGTGTTTTGATTGAGTCAGTCACTGCCGTTTGACTACTAATGCAGTGCAGTGCCGTGAAATGAAGTGCATGCGGTCCTTGGGGGATTGGAATTGATCTTCTCGGAGAGTTTCTTTTCGCTGTCGGAAGAAGAATCCGGGGATCACAAGTTTTTCAATCATCAAGATTGATTGAAGATGGGCGTCGGGAGGAAGCGGAAAAATATTACTGACGTCTTCCGTGATGTTCAAGGGGAAGTAGAACAAGTGGAACGAGGAGTTTTCGGGATCGAAACAAAAAAAAGCTGATGCTAAAAGAGGGACCCCTTCCTAATTACTGCTTTGGTCTTCGTGGCAGCTTCGTGCTTGTTCCTTTTTTCTTTGTGACTCTTAGTGGTATTCGTACCGTATGATCGGACGAATGACATACAACTATGAATACCAGATGTACGACACTTATTTACTAATCATAGTATGAATTCAAATCGCGCTTGATGGCCCGCGCAAACATAGACACACACAAAGGAGCGTGATTGATTCGCCGTTCGCCAACCGAAAGTTTCGGTGTGACACAATAGTAAGCCTTACTGTACGTAGTAATTTTCTTTTGCGATACTCCAAGAGACGAATAAAAAATTCGGTATTAGTACATGTTGAGTTTTTTTGTGTGTGACCCGCCTCATTCATCGCATGCATTCTTATCTGAATCCTTGATACTCTTGTCGCTGATGTGTAATTGGGATATTAAAATATTCAATCACGAATAAATATTAATGATGGCTCATATTTTCTCATACCCGGTCGGATGTTGTATTCCCCATTCTGAATTTAATCGTTCGCCAACGGATGTTATCCTACTAACGGCCTAAGAGGATTTAACTGGACTAAAATAACTGTTCACAAGATAGATCACCAATCCTCAATGTCAAATAATCGCAAACAAAGCTAGCGATCTCCCGAGACGACAACATTGCACCAGTCACTTCCGTTCCCTCAGTCGTCATTGTTTGACAATTCCAAATCACTCCGGTACGATGGCGCACCTGGGAATGTTTGATTCTTCAATAAACGGTGCTGCGAGCAGCAGCAATGGCGTCGAGAAGATCGACCGCAACAACCTTCGGCGCAGAACGGAGGAGGTTGATTATTGGAAGCAAAAGGCCGGATGGTTTGACGACGATGCTTCTATGATAGAGTACAATAGCGGGGTTTACGACACATATTATGCGGGTGATAACAACAACTCGGGATCGAGTTCTGGTGGAAAACTTTCGGACAGCCAATTATCTGCAGGACTTAAAATTGCGGCCGCTGTCTTGTCGATTGTGGTAGCAATCGTTGTATTCCGGGTGCTGTCTCGACGATCCAGCAAGAAAAAGGTCAGCTCCTCCAGCAAGCACCACAAGTCTTCTTCTGACACCAGAAGCCATAGATCGCGCTCTCGTTCGAGATCTGGGCGCAGCCGATCACGAACCCGCCGCAGTGGCACCGGCTCCAACTACGAACTCATGGACGACAAATCGGACCGGTCGAGGAAATCGGGACGCAGCCGAAGTCGATCTCGCCGATCGAGATCAAAGTCGCGATCCTCCAAAACCCGTTCCAAGTCGAAGTCCAGATCTTCCAAGTCAGAGGGCCGAGAAGTTCTCGTATAAAACGGTGACTCGAGATCGCACCGATTTATGTCAACTGTTGTACTCTAATTTGGCCCGCGCACCACACACCGATTCATATTATATCGGGCTGGGTGGTTTTGATAATGCCTGGATACCGGATTCCCGTTGTTACGACTCGGGAAACTGGTTTGCATACCATTACCATCGCATTTCTTGTAACGTTGTTGCACTAATCACTGATACGATATCGCAGGTGCTAAGATTGTATCCTCGACAAATTTCGAACTGAATCACACTATTTTCTCTCTTCAGCTCTACCCGAAAGTCTTCTTTCAAACGAATGCGAAGAGCAGACACGAACAACAGAGAAAATCCTCCACCAATATAATACTTAAAGATATGTTGTTTTATTACGCTGTATTTACTTAGACGAGCAGTTTGAATGTTTCGGCACGCACTAGCGTACAATCGGAGGGATGTCGTCTTCTTAGTATGTTTCTGTTAGTGGTTTGTCAGGTTCACCACCAGACATCGTTTGAGAACGAGTGGAAGACAAACATCGGCTCTAGAACCGAATTCTATGTCAGAATCAACAACGACACTTGAACCAGGACAGATATTTCCGGATCATCTTTCTTTCCATCAGTACAAATCAAAAATAAAAAAAGTTCTCTAGAATTATTTTGTCATCAATGTACAACATCACTTAGGACCTTTGTATGAAATTGCAGGAATTGTATTTGTACGGTGTCCCGGAAACCGTAAATTGAACTTCTGCCCCTCTCGTTGTCACCTATTGTCATTATTTTGAAATCTATTTTGATTGCTTGACCCGAGGGTATGATGGTGAACTAAACTTGTCCGTTTGCAAAGGTACGAGCAGTGCAATCATTCCATTGACCCACTCCGGATGATAGCTACTGTAGCGGGTTCACTATTCAACCAGTATCAAGAAACGAATTTACAACTCGCCGGCCTTGATGCCTTCGTACGCCCACTTCATCCAAGGGACGAGGGCTTCGAGGTCTTCCTTCTCGACGGTGGCTCCGCACCAGATTCGGATGGATGGAGGAGCATCACGGTATCCACCAATGTCGTAGGCGACATCCTCGGACTCCAATACGGAAACGAATTTCTTGATTTCGTCGGCGGTCAAGTCCAGTGTAAGGCAGACGGAAGTGCACGAGCGAGTGGCGGGATCCTTGGCCAAGAAGTCAACCCAGTCGTTTTCTTCAACAAATTTCTCCATGACGGCAAGGTTGGACTCGGACTTGGCAACCAATCCAGGAAGTCCGCCGATGGAGTCGGACCATTCCAAGGCGTCGATGTAATCCTCCACGGCCAACATGGAAGGCGTGTTGATGGTGGATCCCTTGAAGATTCCGCCATCGATCTTTCCCTTCTTGACCATGCGGAAAATCTTTGGCAGGGGTCGGCCTTCGGGTGTGTAAGATTCCAATCGCTCAACGGCCTTGGGACTGAGGATGAGCATACCGTGGGCTCCTTCTCCTCCCAAAACCTTTTGCCAAGAGTAGGTGGTGATATCAAGCTTTTCCCAAGGCATGTTCATGGCGAAGCAAGCAGAAGTGGCATCGCACAGGGTGATACCGGTACGATCGTCCGAGATGAAGTCGCAGCCAGCGGGAACACGGACTCCCGAGGTAGTTCCGTTGAAGGTGAAGCAGATGTCGTGGTCAGGGTTGGCCTGGGACATATCGGGGAGCGATCCGTAGTCGGCAGTGTATTCGTTGACTTCGACGCTGTCTCGTAGGTTGAGGTGGGAAACGGCGTCGCCGAACCATCCCTTTCCGAAAGATTCCCAATGGAAAACGTCAACATTGCGTTGGCCCAAAACATTCCACATGGCCATTTCGTAGGCACCGGTATCAGACGCAGGGACAATTCCGACAAGGTAATCCTCGGGGATGCCCAAGATTTCCTTTGTCTTGTCAATGGCATAACCTAGACGTTCCTTTCCAATCTTGGAACGGTGCGAACGTCCGGCAGTTCTAGAATCCAATTTGGAAACGTCGTATCCGGGACGCTTTTTGCAGGGACCCGAGGAGAACTCAGGGTTGGTTGGCTAGGCGTTTCGATCATTTTTTTCAAATTCATGCGCGCAATCACAATATCATGACAAGGGTAACGAAGCAAGATTGAAAAAATGTGTTTTGGATTAGCAAACCAAGTTGACAACAGGAACAAGCAGAAAAGAGGGACCAGGAGCGATTAAAAAAAGGTCGTAAGCTTCAAATGTCGTGTGTCTCGATTGTTCCTTTCCCATGAATCACCGCGAAACGGCGATGCGAACGCTTCAGTGATTGATCCATCACGCTTTCCGATGTCTTCGTACCTTAGCAACGGAAGGAGCAGCAGAGCTCATCATACGAAGCGCCGTGAACTTCATGTTCTGCTGGAAAGCAGGGGCTCGGGCGAAAGCCATAGCTCTCGTGGCAAGGGGACTAATTCGCATCATGGTGTCGGGTGATAGGTAACGAAGGGTGTCGCAATATCAACGGATCCTTTGGTCCAAGAATGAGCGAGAAGTTGCGATCGGTTACCTTGTCGTCTGGTTTCGAACGCAATTTTTACGTGCTGATGTGTTTGCCCTGTTTTTCGGCGTACAAAATTTGTGTGGCTGTCGTGACCCAAGACTCTTCGTGAATCCAGCACGAATTTGCACGAGTTTCTCCCCCGCAGAACGTGAAAACCTGATTCTTACTTATCATCTCAATCAAAGCAGGGGTCATAATATCAAAGTAGATTTACCTTGTAACGTAAGGTTACTGCACCCATGGTAACCTTCAGGCTACGTGTACCTTGTTGTCGTTTTGTGTTTCGCAGACCTAATTCAGTCGGAGATTCTGTTTCTGGCGAATTTCCGTTGCCGGAGCTTTTTCATACGGTAAGGTTTACGGCATCGCATACCCCCTTTCTTCCGGTATGTTGCAGCTTTACTGCTTTTAAATACTAATAGAACATTCAGCCTACACCAATGCTTGACAAAACTAATGGTCCCACCACCAAAGCTTTCTTCGTCCTGCCCCCGCCCCCATACCGCTGGTACTACCGGTAAGCTTACTGCACCTATGACGAACTGTGGGTGTTCATTTTTTAGTCATAATTCGTCATCCCGTACCGTGCATGCATTCGTTGGTAGTTTCGGGATCATAAATTAATGAATATCCCAGGAGCAAAGGGGAAAGCAACTACGCTGGTTATCATTGGCACTAAATTAATGATCAGCTTGTGAGTTTTAAAAAACTATTCGAAGTGTTTTGCTACAGGCCTGTAAATTACCGTAGTTACCGGTAATTTTTACTGTATTACTTTATTTTTTAGTAAGGTTACCGTAGATGATGTAAACTTTCATCATTTTTTGACAGTGAAATAAGTTACTACGTACTTCGTACTTCGTATTTACTACGTATTTGTTTGGGGGTTATATTTTGCCTTGTTGCCGTTGGCGCTCGGAACGCAGATACGACAAATGAAGTCGAAGGGAACGCAGATGGGGTACTTCGGGTTGGAATTCTTTGGTTGGTACGCTAATAGGGTAATAAACCAAAATGGGGATAAATTCGGTACGCAGATCTGGTAATGAAAACAGATGATACTTCCCGCTCTATCCAAATATACAGTAATGTAATATTTTAATGATCCTCAACAGTATTTATGAACAGTAGGGCTATAATGATTGCGTCCACCGGGAGAAAAACACGCACAGTAAATATGCACGGTAACATGCACAATAACATGCACGATAACATGCACGATAACATGCACGATAACATGCACGATAACATGCACGGTAACATGCACGATAACATGCACGGTAACATGCAAAATGGGTACAAACGGGTTCAAACGGGTTCAAACGGGTTCAAACGGGTTCAAACAGGTTCAAACAGGTTCAAACAGGTTCAAACGGGTACAGCAACCGGTTTCAAACGGGTTCAAACGGTAAGATTTTTGAATCTACGTGTTAAATTTTTAACGATTAATCCGGTCGACCCGGTACTTAACTATTGACCGGGTAAACTTTCAATACTAATTAGAATATTTAAGACGGAGATTCAAATTAATACATAGAAAACATTTTAATTATCGTATTGACGGTGGGAAATTGTTACTTGAGGTATTTTTTGTTAGTACCGTGCATGTTAATGTGCATGTTATCGTGCATGTTATCGTGCATGCTATCGTGCATGCTATCGTGCATGTTATCGTGCATGTTATTGTGCATCTTACCGTGTACCTTAAGTAACCATTCGAGCTTCAATTTTACACGGGGAATAGTTAAAAATTTAACACGTAGATTCAAAAATCTTCTGTACCGGGCGGACGAGGTACAAACGGGTAGTACAGACCGGTCATAGTCGGTACAACCCGGTGGCAGTACCCGTTTGTACCGGTTTGTTCCCGTTTGTACCTGTTTGTACCCGTTTGTACCTGTTTGTACCGGTTAGTACCCATTTGTACCGGGTTGTACTACCAGGTTGACCGGTTTGTACCGAGTTGACCGGTTTGTACCGAGTTGACCGGTTTGTACCGGGTTGACCGGTTTGTACCGGGTTGACCGGTCGGCCCGGTACAGAAGATTTTTGAATCTACGTGTTAAATTGTACGATAACATACACAATAACATCCACAGTAATAATCATTGTCATAAACGTTCAATAAGTAACCATTTCCAACTGTTTACCGGTAAATATCAATCACCGTATTAAATTTTCAATACACATTAGAACATTTAACATGGAGATTCAATTTAACACGAATGACCGGGTTAATAGTTCAAAATTTAACACGTAGATTCAACCGACCGGGTACCGGTACAAACGGGTAGATTTTTTGCAGTGGAAACCAGTACTGCAAAAAAAACCGGTTCAAACGGGTACAAACGGGTAGAGTTTTTGCAGTAGAAACCAGTACTGCAAAAAAAACCGGTTCAAACGGGTACAACCGGGTTTTTTTGCAGTTACCATGCACCGTGCGTGTTTTTCTCCCCATGCACGCAATATTGCCCTAGTACTGTTAAATACTGTCAAGCATATAGTGCAAAATATCATCTGTTTCATTACCAGATCTGCGTACCGAATTTATCCCCATTTTGGTTTATTACCCTATTAGCGTACCAACCAAAGAATTCCGACCCAAAGTACCCCATCTGCGTTCCCTTTGACTTCATTTGTCGTATCTGCGTTCCAGGCGCCTCCCATTGCCGTTCCCCATTTATTGGCAGGAATACCTTGTACACGTACGCATTGCTGGTTGTATTCTGAGATGATAAAAGTAACTTACTGTAGAAGAGAAATGAGAGAAAGTAAGAACAAGTAATCTTACCGTTACAAGGTAAGGGTTTAGTGTGCAAAGGTATCGCGTCACCGTAGAACACAGTACATTTTCTACATCGCGTCAGCGGGTCTATTTACAGCTAAAAACGCGAGTGGTCTCAGCGTCTGTCTGCCCACTCTAATAACCCCAACAAGAATCCAATTGAGATGAAAACAAGATTCGATTCATGTTCTACCGTAACCTTACCGGTATCCTCCGATGACTGTGACCACGGTGTCTGGGCCCCGTTTGAACGGTGGTACGAACCTTAAGGTTTGAAACTGATACTACGGAATTCCTATCAGCTGTCCCCCGGTTTCCGTAGGAATTAGTACTTGGGGATGTAGAACCGGGGGACAGCTGATAAGAATTTTGTAGTACAAGTAAACCTTAGGAAACAAAAGAAATCACGGAACAAATTTGATTTTGGTTCTAACGGATACGTACGGTAGTCGTAGTGTACGAGTAGGAATCTAAGCCAAGACATGAAGCAGTTGAAAAGCGCAACGTTCCGGTAACGAGCTGCTCTACGGTACTGTTTCCTTCCCGATTCAACTGTATCCTGAATCATCGCAATCATTACAAGTGTGATACAAACATCAAACGATCTAAGCAGAGTTTCCAGGTTAATTTCGGTAGTTATGAACGATGCCGAAGTGGACCTTCTGTTGGAGGAGAACGCCGCGGAGAACAGAGTGGGGCGATTCTACGATGGCAAGACATGGGTGACCGTGGTGAATGAGAAAAAAGATCCCGCTGAAGGGGAAGAACCGTTGTCGTTCGTTCGTAGGTCATTGTCGCCCTCATTAGACGAGAGACCTGAGACTCCTATACTGGATGGTGACGGGAAAATACTGGTCACGATTCCAAGCTTTCGAGGTACGAAATGTTCCATAGGACGCCGTTGCACGCCGTGGTTTCGACCCGAGTAGAAAGCCGTGCCAGCCAATGCATGGTACATAACTCACGACCCCTCCTTTGTCACATATTCATCCAACACAACTCAAATCGAAGATGGCCAGCATTGCGGCGATGCATTGGGGGAATTATTCAACAACGCCGCTGACCCAGACAAAATCGTTGTGAGTGTCGTCGAGCAACAACACGAAAACGATCCATCCTGTGTGGAAGTATACTGTGTATCCATGGGAGGCGTAGAGATTATTAAAAGAGGGGAAGTTCAAGGAAATACGATCAACATTTTTTCGAATGGACATCGCCAAGGAAAAGTGCCCTCGAATCAATCAAATCCGTGTTGTGCGAGTCCAAGATAATTTTGCAAAGGGTCCGCCGTGGTCCAGGGTGCTCGGTCGACGCTCCTTGGGCAACGAAGAATTCTGTTTGCAAACCGCTGCTCATAGTTCCTTCGTCGAGAACTGGGACGAAAAGGTCAGAAAGGAATGGATCTCGGCGAACAATGAATTTGGAATCATTAGCAATCCACCAAAACAAAGGGATGAAACAAATCCGGAGGAAGTGCCGAGGACATGTCGTGTGGAATTTTTAGAAGAGGAAGAATTGCCTCACTACGATCCCAATCCTGATGGTAAGGTCGAAAGCCTTGAAGAACCCTTGCTGGCGCATACTTGGTCACCGGGTTTCAGTTTTTCGAAATGCCACCTCGAAGAAGCGGCCCCGGCAGATGGGTTTCTTCCTTATGTTTCTTCGGACATTGAAGCGTTTGCACGGTATGCTCGATTCTGGACGCGGGGGTATGATGTGTACACACCTACACAAAACATTGTCTATCGCCGAGCTGGTGTCGCAAACCCATCGAAACTGGAATGGATCAACAAATGGGCCGGGCGAAAATCCATTGTGCGCGATCAATCGTTGAAAAGGATTCGTTCTTATCTGGAAATCGAAGGGAACGACGACGACGATTCAATTGGGGAGAAGCTAGACAATCTGGGCATTTATGGAATTGGAAAAAGACGAACTCTGGGACAGTTGAATGAATTCGTCGGTATTGACTTGGGTGAGCAACAGTCTCGATCGGCGGATGCCCCCTGTGGGAATTTCAAGTGGGTCCCTTACAACTCAGAGATTTCACCGATGGAAAATTTGAAGTCAAATCCAAACGATCTAGACCCGCAGCCAGAATATCCAATGCGCACGAATCTCACGTTTGAAAACCATTACAAATCGTCGGTAATAGACTTTGATGCATTGGGCAAAGATCCAGTCTTGTCATCACTGCAGAAGGCGCAATCGGAAGATCTTCCGTATGGAACTCTTTTCATCCTTTGGTTCCTTGGTTTGAGTCTTTGGTGTTACGTGTATGTAATCTTGCCGCCGAACAGACCGAAGCGGAGGAGGAAAAAACGCCCAAAAGACAACGACAAAAGCAAATGAACAAATAGACGGACATTGAGTTCATCCAATTGACGCTCTTTTTGATTTGAAGTGCAGGTGTACAGATCTATCACATTACTGAACGAAAAGTCAACTATGGATCGTTGATAGTAATCCATGGCGTTATTTTTTTTTTCCAAAAGGACAAAGAGAAGGCAACTTTTCTCTGTCTTCACCCCAAGACCTTTTTGAAATTTGAAGCTTCCGCGTATCACATAAATCCACCGTGTGAAAAAATGGTGTCACCTACGTGTAGTACTTGCTACCAGAGTTGGACGTTCCTAATTGACTTTTCTGTTGTATCGTTTCGGTACACGTAGCTGTAAAGGTGCTTAGAAGGACAACCAACTACATCAGGACACAGAAATACGACAACTCATACTTATAGCCCATTATTCTGGCTTCAGCATCATTGCAGGAAGAACTCTTGTGTTGCTTACTTTTTCTAAATCATAATAACCGGATCTCTAGAGATCAGAGTTTTTTTGCAGACTTCTCAATGCCAAATGGTGTTTTTCGTATTCTTACACTCGTTATTTCATTTTTCCGATGTTAAATTGATTAGGAAGCTATTGAATCAACCTTTGTCTCGTGTGTTCTTGATGTGCAACCTTTGTATCGTGTATTTTTGATGTGCTTCTGGATGGCACTCCTTTGGTTCGTATTTCCACTACTCGCCCATGGAGTCATCTTCTACCAGTTGAAATTATCAATCAAACTCTAATGTTGGTTTGCAGTTACCAGGAAACACAAGTAATCTAGTCGTTTGATCAAGTCTAGATCCCCAAACCTTTGAGAGTACGAGTACCGGTATGTGATTCAAACCGTCATTGACTCGGAGATTCGGGGATTATGGCTCTCAATGATTTTTCACTGCGATCAATCCCGCTTACAACCTCACAATGAATGTGGTAAAAACTGACTCACCCCAAAACTCGAAAATTGGTACATGCATGTGCGTGTTTTCGTTGACATGACGATCGATGAGCATAGCTCTTTTCGTGCAAAAAAACGCAACCCATGTCAAACTCCAAAACCATTCGTATCGCAGCATCGCAAGTCGGTATGACAGTCTTTACCAGGACAAACAGAGCCGGATCGTACCAACCCGTGAGATTCCTAGTCGTCACCGCGGGAGCAATCTTCGTCGGCATGCTGCTGCTTCCGACGACGCACTCCCTCCGAGTTGCCGTTTTGGGCAGCGGCATCGCCGGATCCGAGTGCGGCGCGGACGCTCGCCGATCGCGGCGCAGAAGTTACGGTGTTTGAGGCCGGGTTTGGGATCGGGGGACGAACATCGACCCGCATCACACGGGATGATTCCCGGCATCAGTTCGACCACGGTGCGCAATACATATCGAGTCCCAAGACCGACATCTTTCGGGAATGCCTCGAGTTGTGGAAGGCCAACGGCTTTGTGAGGGAGTGGTCCGGAACGTTTGCGACGGCCGACGGCTCGGGCGTCGACGTTGAAAAGGAGAAAAAAGAACGGTGGGTTGGCTACCCGCGCATGAATTCCATCTGTAGCAATCTCTTGCACCACAAAAACATTCGGGTGAAGCTGCAAACCCGCGCCGATGCCGTTCGCAATGAAACCGGGACCGGGTGGCGGCTGAAGCACGGAAAGACGGAACGAAGACCTCGGGACGTTCGATTGGTTGATAGCGAGCGATCGAAACAGCGGAGCTCATCACCGCAGGGATTTGTCTCTGGCCGGCGTCGAGGACTTCACCACCGGAATTCGCGACATCGAGTCGGTGAAATCCCTCACCGCAATGGTCGTCTTTGAGAAACCCCTCGAATTGAAACCGGACGGAGTGCAATTCACCGGAAAGGACCCCCGGTTCGGTGCGCTGGGGTGGGTGGCGCGAGACACCTCGAAACCGGGGCGAGAGCGCAAGGATGGTCGGGAGTGCTGGGTCCTTCAGAGTCACCCTGATGCCGCAAAGAAATTGTTGAAGGGAAAATACAAGATCGACGAAGATCCGGGAACTGGCCAGGGAGGTTTTGGTAGGCGACTTTTTGAAGAGCCTGCCGCATCTGACCCAAGCGGAAACCAAAACAGACGTTGAAGTTCCTTCCATCGTCGCGTCGGTGGGACACAGGTGGGGAGCTGCCTTCCCCATTCCATCTCGGGAGTACGTCGACATGGATTGCCAACCGATTGCGTCCAACCAATTCGTGGCGTGCGGGGATTATTTCGGGAAACTGTCGGGCAGAATTGAAGGAGCGTACCTGAGTGGTCGTGCGGCAGCGAACGAAATCCTCAAACGGAACGAAGAACCGCTGTCTGCACAATAAACAAAAGCACACCTTGATCCAGTACAGAGTCGACTGCGATCTACAATTAAATACCCTGATGCAAATAAAAGCGCGAACAGAAATAATAACAGTGGTCTTGTTTTTGTTTTAAATTGTAGAGCAGTGCGTTGTTGTCAGCGACTGCTCCATCCCTAAGGTAGTTCGAGTCTTGGCGACGCAAGCGGAGAGCATCCCCCGAGCAGCTCGCGTCGACCACCAACGTGCCCCGGCACGGGTGGTGTCTCGGGCGGAAAAAGTTTGACGGCGTGCTGGCCGTCGGTTTCCTCCGAGTAGCTCCCAGTCGTTGTTACGGTGCGGATGGACAGGGTTTGTGGTGTTCCCCGAATCCACTTGGTGTCGTTCTTGTCCGCTTCTAGGGTGAGCTTTCTGGTGGGAGTCACAGCTTCGGACGGATTGGACTCTGGATGTGCCGCTTCTGTTGCTGTTGCTGTTGGCTTGGGTTTGGGCGGCGGTGTCTCGATCCCTATTTGTGGCGTAGGGCTGTCCGCCTTGAGAGTCTCAATAGTACCACAATCGGACACATTGCCAAAGTTCCCGATGGCGGAGGCCACCGCCAGTTCCACAGAGAGAGCCGCTTCTCGGCTATCTGCGACGCTGGTGCCGCCGTCGTCTTGATCTTCTTTCGGCGCGTCGGCGACAGCAGTTTCGCCCACTTGGAGTTCGACCGAAACCTCGGCCTCCTTGTTGTTCACTATGCTGCTACTGCTTTCGGCACGCTCGTGATACGGACTCGTCTCTGGCTCTGCCGGTTCGTTGCCGGACCCCATGGAGAGCAGCAGGGCCCGAAAGCCCGAAACACGCTTATCCTGGATCTTCAGTCGGCGGAGGGCCTGGTCCAGGTCCCGCTCGTTTTCCTCGTTGAGCCGCTTCCACTTCTCGGCTGCGTCCCGGGCCCTGGCGAACTTGGACATGGCTTCCCGGTGCAGGACCGCCAGCTGGTCGACACGGTCGTCGGCAGCGGCGATCGTGCGCTCGTGGATCCGGGAGGTTTTCTGGATTTTGGCCAGCTCTTCTTCCTTCGCCGTTAGCAGCAAGTTGAGGTTCTTGACGGTCTCCCGCTGTCGGTCCAGTTGTTCCTTGTAGGATCGGTTGCGGCGCTTGCTGGCTTCGTATCCACTGGAAATGCGTTTCAGGAGCACCGGCAGCGAGATCTTGGCAAGGGACGAATGCGTTCGTTTCCCCAACACTTCTTCATCATCGTCATCGTCATCGTCGTCGTCTTCGTCGTCATCATCTGTTTCGGCCTTGGTGCTGTCCCCTTCGTGGTCCCCTTCCCCCTTGGCCCCGCCCTTGTCCGCACGGGCCGATTCGTCGGTACCCACGACCTCGTCGTCGTCGTCGTCGGTTGCATGTTCGACTTCGCCGCCGTCCCCGTCCGTCTTTCTCCCCCCCATCAACAGAATGCGCTTGAGCTCGTCGTCCCGCGCCTGTGCCCTGGTCTTCCCAACCGTCCGTTCCCGTTCTAGTCTTTGTCTGAGGTTTGCCCTGTCCCGCAGCAGCCCCCGGTAGGACTCCCTGGCCTCCACCAACGTCCTGGCCAGGACGAGGTTCCTTGCCTTTTCGTCCGCTAGATCCTGATTGCACCGGACCTGCTGGTCGAGGAGCCTCCTCGTCTCGCGCTCGGAACGGGCCCGCAGCTGCTCCAGGGAAACGGCGTGGGCCTCCCGCAGGGCCGCCAGCTGGCCGCCCCGGACGGCCTCGCAGTGGTGCTCGGCGGCCTGGGCCGTATCCAGGAGCATCGGGGCCAGTTCCAGCGCCACCACCAGGCGGTTGTGCCCGTAGCAGGAATCCTCGGCGTAGTCCAGAGCGATCTTACCGTGGCCGTCCGTCACAAAAGCGGCGTAGGGATAGTGGATGAGCAGCTGCTGGACGACCCGCTCCGAGGCGCCGGTGACCACCGCCAAGTGAAGGGGGAGCCTCGCGTCGGCGTTTTCTGTCCTCATTCGCAGGGCGTCCGGGTCGGCCCGGATCACCTTGGTGATGACCTCCGGATAGGATTCCGGCCCGCACGAGCACGCGGCGTGGAGGGGCAGCCGGCCCTTGGTGTCGGTTTGCTTCCAGATAGAGCCCTTTCCAGCGGAACCCTGATCCTGGGAGACCACCAGGTCCACCACCGGAGCGGGCGGACCATGGCGCAGGACAATGTGCAGTAGAAAGGTGACGCCGCCCTGGCAGTGGATGGTTTGCCGGGAGGCGTTGGGGTGCTTCAGGAGAAACTCCAGAACTTGGGCCCAGTTCTTTTGCTGGAGGAGCTGAAACAACCCCGAGAGGTCCACAAAATCGTCGTCGTCGTCGTCGTCATCGTTGTTTGTGTCATCGTTTTCCGAGGTCTGCGCTGCGCCGAAATTCGGTGCAGAGCACAGAAGCGGGGCACTGATGTTGCTCCTGCGATCGGGGGATGCTGTCGGTTGGAACGTGATTCCGCTGGCTGCTTTGTGTGGATTGCTGCTGCTGCTGTTGTTGCTGCTGTTGTTCTGTTGAACGTTGCTGTTCTCACTGGATCCTTGAGATGCTAACGTTTCCATCTTGGATTCACTGGGCGACGGTGGTTCTCTCGACTCTTGTTGTTGCTGCTGCCTTCTTTGTGTTTGCTGTAGCTTGGTAGAAGTGCTGGTGGACGAGGAGGAATTGGTTTCCTCGCCGGACGAAGTGGCTCGTGACGAGGGCACCGAGAGTTCCGAGGCTGTGGAATCGGGTAGATCTTGCGCTTGCTCTTGTTGCTCTTGCTGCTGCTCCTCTTGGTCTTGCTGCTGCAGATTAGCGCTCGCTTCGGACGCGACGGAATCTGTTTCGAGCTCGTCGACCAGGGATCGCGGTGGAGAGTGCATCACCGCCGCTTGGGGAGACCGGCTGGTCGGCCTTAGTCTCTCACCTGGACGGGATGAAGCTTCCGCACTACGGGAGTGCGAGACTCCCAATGTCGATGGGCGCAACGCCTTTGGGAATGGCCGGTCCGACACCGATATCAGGGTCCTCATCCTAGCCGAAACCTTCCCGTCGATGGCTCTCTCCCTCCGGAACGGAATGGATTGGGCTGGGGTGGGATGAGATGAGATGGGTTGGATCAAGTTGATTCAACGCGTGTCGGAGTTGCTTCGCGCTTGAGTGAGTGTGCGGTGCTATACTTTGTCGCGCTACTATCGCAGAGGCAACTTGAAGAATAGGTCCGTAGCTAGTAGCTATGCACAATTGGGTTTGAGATGAGATAGGTTTGAGGTTCTTCCCAGTTGCACCCCGTGTCAAAATTAAGAAGCAATACAACTTTTTGCGGAACTTGCAATTCTAATTTTGCCCCGTGGGGCACTTTCAGCTTGTCCAAAAAAGAAGACGATAGTTAATTGCGGGTGAACGATGTTTCGCGGCGCGATGAATCGAGACTGATGCCAATTCCATCGGCGACTAGCACATGTACGTGTTCTATGTAAAGCGGTTCAGCGGGTTTCGTACGTAACGGATTTCTACCGGCACACGGGACCCCTACCGGCACGGAGTGACATTCCTCGAAGCACACAACTAGCGATACAACGTTGGCGTTAGAGAATCCATTCGAGTTCTTTCGTTGGAGCGGGGACAAATCCTACCGGTACGTGAAACAAACTATCGTTCATCGTTCCGCATTCCACGAACTAACAAAAGCCAGACGGGAGCGACTGTCGTCCGACAAAACCCTGCCGGCCTCGGTCATTCCGCGCCAACATTCAGGGCCCTGGTTACGGGTTACGGGCATCGTACTTGTAACGATCGTAGCAATGAGTCGTATCTATAGGTCTTACTACATACTGTATTTACTACATACTATTAGTATTATGAATAGGTAGGATAAAAAACGCGTCATCAATGACATCACTCAACGATCGATCATCAAAATTCACTTCACTCTTAACATCTTACGAGTAATTAGTATTAGGAGTAAGGTTACGAGTACGAGTAAGCTTACTTCACAACGTTCTTTTTTCGTACGTAGGGACGACTCCGCATCTAGCATGTACTAGATCAAACGGGCAGAGTTTTCTGAACTAAGGTGGATTGGGATTGATTCATTCGTTCATTATTCGTTCTTTCTTTCTCACTGAAACTCGACAGAGTACCATCTGCTGGTCGAACGCTAGACAAGGAAAGCATCCCCGTCCAACAAGTCACCATGAAGTTCTCGCTCGCTTCTTCCATGCTGCTCGCGGCGCTCGCGTCCAGACAGGCGTCCGCCTTTTGCCCCCCGACACCACAAACATCGGCATCGGCATCGGCAACGTCCACCGGACTGTCGATGGCGCTGACGTTGTACGGATCACAGGGATCCCGGTCCCCCCTGGTCAACTGGGGCGCAAGCGAGATCGGCCTCGATCTGACCATGGGCAACCTGGCGACGAACCCTCACCCCTTTGGGCAGATTCCCTGTCTGACCGACGACGACAACGTCCTGGTCTTTGAGTCGGGGGCCATCCTGCAATACCTCTACGCCAAGGCGGCGGAAACCAACGGAGACTCGGAATCCCGAAAGGCGGCCATCACATCCTGGATATCGTGTACGTACCGCACATCAACCATTCGAATGCAATGGATTGGAATAACGGATCGAAATCCGGGTCGAATGGGAGGCAATTGAGATCGAATCGACGGCAAGGAATATGCTATGCTGTGCAATGCGACAACCATACGGTGGTATCCCAAAACCAGTGCCACGGCGGGATCAAGTTTCCCGCTGCTGGAACGTGCAAACCCATGCGATTGTTGCTGTTCGGCGTTCCAAAAATCGATCTTCCATCCGTCGGAATAGAACCCGCGCTGCTTCAAAGAATGAATGAATCGACCAGCTCTGTTCGAACCTTTGCATACGTGGGTCGCATCGAGTGTTGCGTGCATTGAAGCTGCCATCATCACCACTTCTACTGCTTTGGGTGTCTCATCATCGATGTCTTGTCTGTTTCGTTTTCGTTTCATTGGTCGCGGTATCTTTCCCTGCACACCACACCGTCCAATCCACAGGGGCCAACGCCAGCCTCGACCCAATCTGTTTCATCGAAACACCCGAAGGCAAAGTGTACGTAACCGAAACAAAAGGAAAAGATTCTTGGCTGGTTAGGCGGGAATTTTAGTCACGATCGCGATGCGTTGTGCCGCAGTCCTCTGATTCAACGAATGACTTGTCTCTCATCGACATCGTATTGTGCCAATTGTTCACTCCTTGCCTTGCCTTGCCTTGCGTTGGAATTCGTGCGTCATGACACCTGGAATGGTTGCGACGAAAACTCGTTCTGGGACGATCTACCGATTTGTTTCACACAATACATTGCACGATACACAAACAAACACACTATCAAACACACTAAAAAACACACGCAGATACGACACCGGCTTGAAGAAACCCAACAAGCGCATCGATGTCCTCGACAAGCTCCTTTCCAAGCAAGAATTCCTGGTCGAGGGGGGATTTTCTCTCGCCGACGTTGCGGTTGCATCCTACCTGCTGTACGTTCCGCAATTCTTTCAGGGGGTCAACCTCTCTCGATGGCCCAACGTCGTCGCCTACATGAAGCGATGCGCGGAACGCGAGGCCTACGGAGCAGCATTCGGACCCAACGTTCAGAACTATCTCGTCGCGGCGTGCGAAGGAATGATGATCTCCGGAAACGACGACAAGAAAAAGTTGTTCGGAATGTTTTAAATATATATAGAGAGAGAGAACGAGACGGGACAGCGGTACGGGTACGCACTCGATGTAGAAACACCATAGCTACGCCGCTGTGTTGATGGGGAACGATCGTTCGAAGAGTACCGGTGAGCACCCTGTTGTCGACCTTTAATATTGAATATACAAAACTAATGCTTAAGAATTTGGCCATTTCAAAAGATACTGAGTCCGCATGTGCAACACACTTCACTGTCTTTCCGTTCACGCGATTGCACTCTTTGACGAGAATTTCGTGGTCCATAATCTTGTGTCAGCTGTCTTTCGTGCCCTAACTAGACATGGCGTTCCTCCTTACCGCTGGTTGGCTGCTAGGAAAGAACACTAGACTTTACTTATCCATTACAAAATCATATTCTTTGACAGGCATCTACGGATTCATAAGGAGCAAGATGGAATCAGCACCAACACATCGCCAACAGAAGCCGAAACAAAAGGTATGACTATGACAGGGCAGCAAAACCTACTGCTGATATACTCCCCATAGTAGTTTGAACTCGCAGTCGATGCGTTGTGAGCCTTAGATGATCGCTTTTGATTTGCATAGTATAAATCAATATGTACATGGAGATGTCTGTGAGCAGACATCAATTAAATGTGATTTGAGTTTTAAATCATATTGCATCAACTTCGTTCAAAGTTAAACCTGTGATCTAGCGACGCTAAGAGCAGGTCATGCCCTCGAACGCGTTCTTCCCCACCAATGGTGCGACTTTCCACACGTTCCTCGATCACGCGAACGTCCCGTTTTTCGGAACACTCATAGAGGGCACTCAAGGAAATATCCAAAGTGGAAATTCTGGATCGCTTGTTCGGACCATTGCTCGTAGTAAACCCTCTTCGCTTATTTGTGCCATTCGCTGAGCAACTAGCGGCTTCTCCCAGAGATCTCATCAATCGAGCTCGAACCAATTCCAAATTGGCCGAGATCGATCCGCGTCGGACACGGTTGTTTTCTTGTCGGATCCACGCATTTTTTATTGCGTCAACAGCGGAGATCCGTTGCTGGGGATCATGGTGAAGCATTGAGCGAACAACACCCTTGGCTTCCTCGGAGATATCGTTCCAATATGCCTCGGGGAACTCAACGATATTCTCGAGGAAGACGGGGGGATATCCACACAATACAATATAAAGTGTAACGCCCAGAGAGAAAATATCCGCAGCTGGTCCGATACAGCTTCCGTGAAAACCTTCGGGAGGAGTGTTTATGGATTCAAACAAAATTCCGGGAGTGGATGGCGACAACTCACCATCGCTTGAGAGTTCTGATACTGGAGTTTGAGTTCGTTGGTGAAGCCGCGCCAAGCCAAAGTCGCACAGCTTGACCTGGATATCGGATTCATCATTATTGAGAAGAAGAATATTCTCGGCCTTTATGTCTCTGTGGACAATCCCGAGGGCATGAAGTTCCACCAACGCCTTCAGTATTTGGTTCGTTATACGTGCCGCCTGCGATTCCGAAAACCTCCCCCTTCGGAACGAGGACCTTTGAGTACTTTTGCGCTTAATTGCATCAAAGAGCTCACCACCTCTGCAAAACTCGGTGACGAGATGGATTTCTTCGTCTGTTTCAAAGACGTCATACAGAGTTAGAACATATGGATTGTCACGTAGCAGTTTCATGATCTCCCACTCATCCATATGTTTTGAACCTTTTGGTCTCCGCAACCTCCTTGAACGCAACGCATCGAACTTCGAGATACTTTTGATTGCAACTTTCTTGCCATCTCTAATCCTAAGAGCTGATCGAACCGTTGAAAATGCACCGTGGCCTATGACCTTACAACCGGGTGCTCGAAGGTTGTACTCATTCTCCAAGACTTGACTCGCATCGCATCCAGTCAGACGAACTGTCTCTTCCGGTTTGCGGTAGGCCGATAGTGTAAGTTTCTTATGCTTTCTCGAGGATATTCGCTTCACTGTAGACACTGACGTTGCCATTGAGGACCTTATTGGGGTCCTCTTTTCTGATGTTGATTGTTTTGATGCAGATGAAACAGGAGATGATGTGGACGCGGAAAAACGTTGTGATTCTGACAATGTTGGCATTCGTATCCTCCCCAACGCATTTTCACTTTCATTGGCATTCACAATCTCAACTGATGCTGTTCGTTCGGCAGCAGCAAGCTTTTCTAGGTGGTGTTCTACTGTAGTCGGTGATCCTACCTCAAGCATGCGATGAAGCGGGAGTGTTGCTAATCGAGATGATACAGTGTCTTGAGTATCTACTTCCGGTTCCATTGTTGGCACCGGATCATGCACGTGGTTGTGATGCAGTTGTTCTTTTCCTTTTTCCATGACAGTAGTTCCGACATCCGTAAATGCCGTGTTCTGCAAGTCAAAGAAGATACCACCAGTTAGTGTTCGGATGAGGTCCTGTTGTTGCACCCGCGGTCCAGTAGGTTGCTTCTGACCAATGGTTCTTCCATCAGTTCGAGATCTTCTCTTCGATGCCATGGATAGTGTCACTGACTCCTTCCTTGGCGATAGATGATCCTTTTTGAAATTGCTGCTGCTGATGGTACTGCGTGGCGAAGTAGGTGTTGTACGTTGATTTCTTCCTGTCATGTTCACATGTTCTGTTTGCTGATGCTTTCCTGACACCGGAAGATCGGATTTGTTCTGCGCGACCGAATTCGGCGCGCGACCAGAATTATTGATGCGTGACTGGGGAAGTGCATCGTGGATCGGAAGATTCATCAATCTTTTCGACGAACCTTTTTCCCTTCGGTGGTCGTGGACGATGCCACCTCCGCGATTACTGGAAAACATGCTGCCGCCCGAGAAAGCAAGGGATTTTTCGACTAAAGAGTCACTCGTGGGCATCTGCTGTGGTTAATCCGGTCTGGGGAGCAGGTAAGCTTTGCTCTTCAGTCAATAGATGGATCTATCTTCGATGTAAGTAGCGTGGATGACGTTCAATGCATGACGGGAAGATCGAAAGAGCGAAGAAAATTGAATCGGGGATGGAATCGAGAGAGGCAAAAACCGAATAAAGTTAGCGTTCGAGGATCAAGGGAGAAATATTTTTAAAAGTACAGGAGGTAGTGGTGCCATCGCGTTCACACGATTCCAAAGGTCTCGTTCGTATGAGTACTGGAGTTTACACGTTGTAAAATTCATCCGTGCTTGGATAAGAAAAGGCAGTCATTCAACAATCCATTCCGATGCTGCGTTATGTTATCCTTGCATATGTAGACGATACTCAAGAATAAGCCCCAAAATACGGCGATACCAAATGCTGTCTGCGCCATAATACGAGTAGAACAGTACGCAATACCCAGTACTGTACTTCGTATTATTTTGCTTCTTCCGCTGAATGATCCATTTCAAACGTGCGGATAGACGAGCAACCAAACATATCCCTGGAGATGATTCTCCGAGAGATGATTCTTGCCATGATCGGAACAAGATACCGAGCGCACCATGTTGAATGACCGATACTACCTTTGTTCAGAGTCCATTGTAAGAGTCTGCCCAGCCCCGGTTTTTTAAAAATTGTTGTTCTTCGATCTAACGGACGGGGAGAACTCTTGGACTACAACGATGCGCGATTCGCGCATATCGCTGCAGGGATGATGTCTGTCCGTCTATCAGCAAAACACGATTCCGCATTCATTCATTACATCGCGTGATTCGAGCAGCAGAGCGGATACTACTCGTTCCCTGCAACATGCTGCTTTGCGGCAGCAGCTTGTCGACGGCATCGAAATGATGACAGAAGGCAAGATGTAGTGAAGTAATGGAAGTTTCGATTACACCAGTACAATAATCGCATGCGCCGTCCTCAACAGAAGTCGTTCCCTGATACTTTGGGTTCAAAGACCGAAAAGATCCGAAATGTATCCCGTTTGAACTGACAGAGAAAGGAGCTCTGCTTCGGCGTCTGGAAAATTCTGGAAGGATTCCCACCGATCACGAAGATGCCCGTGGGAATTTTTGACTCCGAACACAGGATCTGTTTATTGATGTATGGGTGAATACGATTTCTAGTTTGGTTGTTCGTCTGGGGAAATATGCACGAACAACGAAGCCCGACGGCACCGACGAAATCTTTGCTCAGGAAGTTGCTCACCTGCGGGATCGAAGCGCCAACTATCGAATCAAATGTGTATTTTTTCGTTTTTGTGTTGTCGTTTGCTGTGTTGACACTTAGTTGATGGCACCATGAAATCTTTTTGATGATGAGATGCTTTGATGGTTTTGAAAAAGGTAGCAGTAAACGTGTGTTTTCCGTGTAAGAAGAATGAGTTTCGAGTTACAGTACAAATCAACAGATTGTTTTTTGAGGTGTCTCTGTCTGATATTAGGTTTTCAGGTTGCACCTTCGACGAATGGCAGCGGTGGATCTTTTCTCTATCTTTTCCGCGAAGGCCAGGAACTTGATATTCAACAACCTTTGACCATTCGACATCATTCGATTGGAAAAAAACGTCACATACCCACCAAATTGCACTTATGGTTAAAGTGCAACATCCTTAAGTAAAATATCGACACGTATTTGGTCGCGTGGGGGAATACAAATGACGTAAACATATCTGATTCGATGAAAAAAATCGAACACATCACCGGTTCCCGGTTCTAATCGAGAGGATCTTGATGTTTTTGATGTGTCTTCCGGATTCAGTGGTTCGTAACCGCTACTGGAATCTAGTGTCATAGACATAATGTACGGTAGGCAATAATAGGGCCAGAACAAAATCATCGTCCGGCACAAGTGACTTTTAATTATTCTGATTGCAGATTTCGAAGCATGTTAAGATAGTTGACAGCAGTTGGTGATGGAAATCTGTCACCTGTGATGTGATGTTACTGGTATTATTCCATCAGTCCTCCACACGCACCAGTGTACACGTGCAGTCAAACTGTATGAAGTCAACATACTTGATCAAGTACGATTTAAAACGCACTTGGCTCCACCCTCTTCATCCAGCAGTTGGTGGAACTTGCTCAGTCTTTGACTGTATAGGCACTCACGATCAGGCCGAGTGCACCACCGCAAAATGGATTACATTGCCAAATGGGACTGCATGCGAAGATTTTTCTCTGGTGTTGCTAACGTAAATTACGAGTCGACGATGCATTGCAACGATAAGAAGGAATAGACAAGAAAGGATGGACACCACCGACATCCAAGCCGCTAAGATCTCATTTGCTCAATCGCAATCGCCACCAATAGATCCTTGTACGAATACAAGTTGCAAGTTCACTGGGTGTACCTGTGGGGGAAAATGCGGATGCCATGTGCAGAAGTCTGGTTGTAGTGGGGGAAACACCGATAAGGATAATGACGACGATCTAGTTCGCTGCGACCCCTGTCGGGAATTCAAGAAAAAAATGAATGAGGAAAAAAAGAAACAGAAGTAGGGATGATAGCGATAAACTTTTCTACCATTTTGTGTGAATACATTTCAGAAGATGTTGACAGGACTAATATTGCCTTTGGACCCTTTGTCACAGCATGAGCTTTTTTTTAAAAAAAACATCATGAAATCTCTGTCGACAAAAATACCGAAAGCAAAAAACATTAGTCATTATCTGCATTTGCAAGCGGTCATGACGCCATCAAAGAATGGTCTTAGGCGAAGTGCACCAAATTAGCAATTCGACAACCTACACATCATCGCAATGGATGAAGATGAGCGAAATCGAAATATGTTTCTTTCGTGAAATAGTAAGTTATATTTGTATTATAAACAAAAATTTGTAAACAAAGCCATTCAGATCTCGATACTCCTCTCAACATTACTTAAAACATTATGACTTGTACGTTTAGTTTCTATTCACGGCATGATTCAGAATCGACGACACGGCTTGTACGATCTGACTCCCTTCGGTCTGGCTGGGAACTTTGACTTGACACTTTAATACTTCGTCCTCGCAATGACTTGTTTGATATGGCGGCGCTGAATGTGGGACTATCAATACTTTTCCAACCTGCTGGAGTTGCGTACGTGCTAGTATCTGACAGATGCTCGTTATTCCTTTGATATTCTTCAACCTGCGGGGATATCGCGGTAGACAAGAGACGAATAGATTCAAGGGTCGATTCGAGCCATTCGGCGTGTTTGTTCAGTGTGTCCATGTCTTCAAGTGCTATTTCGAGATCTTCGGTCCGCTGCTCCAGTTGTTCACTTAGAGATTCAATCAGTGTTTTTGATTGCTCTAGCTCTTTTGAGAGATCATCAACTTCTACTATCTTGACATCGAGTGCGACTTGTGTCTTAGCTTTTTCTTTTTTTGCCTTGTCTAGCAGTCCCTGTAATTGTCGATTTGCTGTCTTCATTGATTTTTCTAATGATCCTACACGATCTAGGAACTCTTTTGTTTTCTCCTGAAGATGTTGATCTAGAGCTTCGAAGTCTTTGGATCGCAACTCAATTTCTTCTTCCTGTGCTTTCACGGTAGCTTCAAAATTAGCTATTTCTTTGGTATGAACGTCCTCTATCATCTTCAACTGTTGCGCTTGGAACTGCTCGTAGCCTTTAATTCTCTGCTGATAATCTTTTTCCGTTCGTTCCCTTGCGTTTTTCGAAGCTCTTTCGAGCCAACTGGCTCGCTCCATACATTCAACTGCAACATTCCGATAACCTTCACTCAGAATATTTTTCGCGTAGTCGATTGGAACTCTACCAAAGTAATCTTGGATCTCATAGGCCTCGGGATAGGAAGTCAAGAGGCACCTGTAGACCTCTTCTTTAGTTTTTCCAGCCTTGCACGCAAGGTGCAACGGTAAGAAACCATCTTCGTCATCTACTAACTTAACTCCTTCGGGATAGAGAGACTCCAATAACTCAATCACCTCCACCGACGCACCGCTAGCGCATGCGCAATGCAGGGGGAGGTATCCCTTGTTACCTTTGGTCATAACTGCCTTCTCGTTCGATTCAATCAACGCCTCAACAATATCAACGGGAGCATCATGTTTGCAAGCTTCGTGGAGCGCAAGATTGCCATCCGAAGTGCTGCTTGTCGATCTTCCAGTGAATATGACGTAAGCGGCATGGGGATCTTTCAGCAGACGGTACAGAAGCTGTTCCCATTTCTTTTTTTGAATGAGATCAAGAAGCTCGGCATTATTCGGTGATTCGAAAATGGCAGAAGAATCGTCTTCCTGGGAGGTCACTGAAGATATATTCTTCTTCTTCGATCGTCGCTTGGACTTTCCTTTGTTATTAAAAAGAACAGCTTCCATTCCTTCTTCCTGTCCGTCCACCTTGGTTGCCGTTCTATCGGCGATTGCTGGAGAGAATTTTAACTTTGCTCGGTCCATGATTTACTCTCGATCTCGCGACATTGAATTTGGTTTTTCGTCAACGGCAATTCAAGTGTTATGATTTCTGACGGTGAAGGAATCACCGAGTTCATAGTGAGTGTCTGGTTGATCCGAATCTGAAAACCGAAAAGAGCGTTGGGGAGCTGCCGTTTTGATGCTACAGATTGGAATTTCATGACAAAAAGTGAGCAATCCAAACGGAAGATAGCCAAGGTTAGATATTGGTCGTGCTATCGCCCAACGCCGACGTATCTGCTAAGTAATGTTTGATTTGAGGTCGCGCAGAGCGAAACTCAAGCTGGCAGAACTTTCGATTTTGATGTATACCATCACTTCTTCTTCCCAACAACGAAAAAACGAAAGAATCGTTCTTCGATGCCGATTACGAGAAGTCGACGTATTTTCAGTACCAGCAAAAACAAAAGTATGGCGCAACTGGTTCAACTGAAAGAAGGTATCGAAAAAGACGAAAGCATTCGTGGAGTTCAATCAACACGAATACAACAATGAAAACATCTTGAATTTGGTTAGAGGTTCGATAAATGTTGTGAAGAATTTTCCTGAGTGGGAACTTCGCTCAAAAGCGGGCAAAACCGATGTCAATTGTCAATTGCTAGTAGTTTGTACTACTATCAGCAGCAGTAATAGTAGTACTAGTACTAGTTCTACTAGTAGTATTACTAGTAGTAGTACTAGTAGTACTTCGAGCATTTCTAGTAGTACTAGTACTAGTACTAGTAGTAATACTAGTGACTTGTATGTTTCATTGCATGTCATCACAGCAGATGATGTTTGCAGCAAGACCATAGTAGTAGCTAACTTTTGAAACCTTTTGATAGTGCCAATAGCTCCCATTCCAAAGATTGCATCTTTTTTCTTTCTTAGAGCCCTCGCTGTTTCCAAGTAAACCTTAACTAGTAGTACTAGTACTAGCAAAAACAAGATTCCTGGTATAAGTCACCCTCCTGCAAGAACCAAAGGTGCACACAAAAAAGGATCTTGCTGTGGTAGAAATTATGAACGAAAATTTCTCAGTTACTCCTGGATCCTTTCACGTCCAGTTGTAGCTACTAGTATGATCTGACAAAAATTGCCACAAATGCATGCAGGCATGCCGGCATGCCTGCATGCCTGTTGTGAATCAGCGTCTTCAATTCCATTAACACCTTGAATGATGATGTTTATACTATTACTACTAGTACAGCAGGCACTTCTTCTCCTTCTTGTTTTTGGTGGTCTTGTCCAGCATCCATCATCGTCATTGTTTACTCTCCTCATCCAGCAGTCAACAGGATAGTAATTCAAAATGGAGGACAATCCTCTTCTTGTAGCTAAATTGAAATCAATTGAATGGGGTGAAACGCCATAGAAGACACTGTCATTTTGGATGAAGTGCGAATGATGATGGATAATTGATTCTATGAGTGTTGGACCTAAACCTTACTTGTACTCGTATCATTTTTGGACGATTCATCCACTTCCTTTCGAAAACAGATGCCAACCAATTGCGACAAGACAGAAGATACCAGATACCAGGCAGTTGCCGCACGGTCCCATTACCCACACTCGTAACTCGTATGGATCCCATATCCCATCATCCATCGTCCCATCTTAATGACTGTCTGGGTGCTTTGTTGTAGACAATGAGAACCACTGACACTGGCCAAAAAGAAAAGACGGGAAATATGACAACAATTACGATCGACGGATCGCGCGGAGAGGGCGGTGGTCAGATCATTCGAAATGCTTGTGCCTTAGCGGCAATCTTGCGAAAAAATGTATCCATTGTCAACATTCGGGCCGGCCGAAAAACGCCGGGGTTGCGACCCCAACACCTGGTGGGACTACGACTTTTGGCAGCTGCATCGGGTGCTGTTTTGGTAAAAGGAGATTTTGTTGGGTCGACCGAGATCGTGTTCCTCGCCGACAACGACTCGCGTGGCGCACCAAACAACAGCGATCTTGCTTCGAGCGGCAATGCGAACCGCCAGTGCCAGTACGTTGGCGACACCCAAACCGCCGGTTCCGTGTGTCTCTTGTTGCAGACCGTTCTGCCCTTCGCACTCTTCCGTAGCATCGTTCGCGGGACGGGATCGGTTGCGGGTGGGAGGAACAGTGAATCGTCGCTGCACTTTCTGTTGAAAGGAGGGACCGACACCGATTTTGCACCGCCCCTCGATTATTTTCGGCACTGTGTTCCTTCCGGTCCTGGAGAATTCTTCATGGCCTGGGGAACAGTCAGGGAGTAAAGGATCGCAGAACCCGAAATGCCGTCCTCGATGTATCTTTGTCGCAACGGGGATTTTTTCCCCGTGGTGGAGGCGTGGTCCACGCAACGATTTGCCGCCCATCTCTGGACGCGTTTCCGCTGCGCCCGATACGATTGACGGAGCGGGGGGGCATTGTTGAGATTACGATCCGAGCTTTTGCAGCAGGGAACTGCCCGCGTTCCATGGCCGAAAGATTGTCTGCTACCGTCGAGGGCATGGTTGCGTCTAATTCCTCGCATCGGAACATTCCCATACGAGTCGACCCAGTGGAGGAATCGCCCTCCCAGACACCAACGAATGCCAGCGGGGAACGAAGAGGGACCAAGCGACGACGGGCGGTGAGTAGTGGTTGTGGCGTTTTGGTGGTGGCCAAAACGGACACGGGGTGTCTCCTCGGTGGGTCTTCGATTGGCTCTCCCAAAATTTCACTAGAGGAATCCGCAAGGGTTGCAGCCCAACAGGTCATTGAGGCGATGGAAGGGGGTGGTTGCGTCGATGATTATCTGCAGGACCAATTGATCTTGTACATGGCACTGGCAGAGGGCGTGTCGGAAGTTGTAACCAATGCGCTGACATTGCACACTCGCACTGCAATTTGGGTGGCATCCCAAATGCTTCCATCGGTTCTGTTCCAAGTTACCAAATTGGGGGAAAACGAAGAACAGGAACAAACGGGTGGAAGCGATCTTCTACCAGAGCGACAATCAGATGAATCTAGCAATCCAGCAATGAATGAGATTGTGGACGGAAGTATCCCCGGACGTCATCGAATTCGGTGTCGTGGGATCGGGTTCCGTCCGGAAGATCAATCGTAATTTACTCAGTACGAAAACGAAGAACCGATCAAAGTTTGCCAACATGTTCGCAGGCTTCGTATGAGACCTGCCAGAGACAACATAATAAAATTGTGGTGAATCAAGCTAGTAAAATGACAAATGGAAGCAACATCACAAAAAATATTTAAAAATGATTGTTTTCTAAAGTTGTTGTTCTTTTCAAATGGATAAATTAATTTAGACATGGAAATATACACAAAGTTTTTGATGTTTTTCATGACTCGAGTTTTTCAACACTTCTCGATGTAGCTCTAACGAGGGGCAATATGTTTAACCGATCTCCGAAATCCAATTTCGCAAAGAAGACCGAGCCCTGTACATGTGCAACAATTCGCATCAAGATTTGCGGAAAGTCGGCTTCCGTTCTTGGTAATCCCCATTCCATTTTACGATTGTCGAATGTTCATTCGTCGTGAAGCCAAACCGCTTACTTGTGCAACTGTTTCTCTCAGTGCAGCCGAGTCTTTGAGCGCGGCGGCCAATTGCCCCATGTTTGCAGAGAGGTTCGCACCAATGGTAGTTGACAGATCGCCAAGAGTATGCGAAAACGTACCAAGGTTCATTCGGAGATCACCAGACATCTGTCCTAACACTCGATGCGATTCCGCGAAGGACAGTGGGGTCGTGGTGATGGAATTCAGCGATTCCTCCGGCAATTACAAGGGGAAGAACGACGTTTCGGATTGTTCGGTTGCGAGCCGCAGCATCGTACATAACTAGCTGTCTGGATGCTCGGTCTTGAATGACATCTGAGTCCAAACCTGCTAGATCGAGACCGATTACACGGCTTTCGAGCTCTTCGATATACGTCTCGGCATTCTGTACAGGTGCTCTGCTTCTGACAGCCTTGGCATCGCCAACAGCATGAAGCAAGGCGGCAATCATCACATCGCGTTGTCGGGCAAGCAAAGTAAGGCGCAGAATTTCATTTCTCATGTCCTCGAAGTTGTCAAGTTCATGAGTGAGTTTCAGTACCTTCTTCTGGCTCTCTTCGAGCGCCGTTCTGGTTGCGTTGAGCTCTTCCGAGCTCGCTTCTGCTTGATCCTTAAGCTCTTGTTGTTTCTCTTCGAGGCTGATTACATGCTTCTTTTCCCAGTCCAACAAGGACATAAGTTGCTCGCAGGAGTGTTCAAGGGCCCGTACCTTGTTTTGTTCCTGTCTCGAGAAGAGAGCTTGCACGAGCTCCGTCAAAGTTGTGACCGGAATGAAGCAGTTCAGTAACCTTCTTTGACTCTTCGTCCAACAGCGTTTTCGTCTCCGTGAGATCCTTTTCGAGTTTGACGTTTTCTGCCTTTCCAAGTCCAAGTGCTTCCAACTGCTCTTCTATCTTTTGTTCGAGTTGTCTGATCTTCGTTTGATCGGCAAGTGAAAGATGCTTCTGGGCATCGAGGAGGCGCTTGTACTCGATAACTCTGTTCTTCTCGTCTTGCACAAGATCTTGAACTTCTTTCAGTGCAGCGGCCATCTCGATCACCTTCTCTTTTTCGGTCTCGAGTTCGTCGGTTAATCTGGCAACTTCGTCGTTCGAGATGTTGAGCTCTTTGAGTGACGCATCCAAAGCATATCGACCTTGTTCTTCCTCTTCCTCTAGAGATGCAACTTCCTCCACCTTTGATTGAAAGTCGACTTTTGCCTGGTCAACCATACGTTGCATTTCAGAGATGGACTCCTTCTCGAAGTAAAGTTGTTCACCAAATGCATTGGCTCGCCCTTGAGCTTCCAAAACCTTGCTGCGTTCGGTACTTAGTGCCAGTTGAATCTCACCGTGTTCCTTCAAAAGAACTTCAAACTTTTCTCTCTCTTCTTCCAGCTCTGCCTCCTTCTCTATGACGGTGTTTTCGAGTCTTTTGCTTGATTCTCTCTCGGTTTCCAGCTCCTTCGTCAGGATATCGTGTTCACCTTCGAGCTCGGTTACACGGTACTTGTGGTGGTCGATGATTGCCTGCTGCTCCATGAGTTTTTCTTCGATACTGCTTGCTTGAGACAAATCTTCGCTATTCATTTCATCCATCTCCTCCAGACTTTGGACTTTCATCTTTTCCGCCTCAAGCAGTTCACGAAGTTCTTCCTGGGACTTGGTCAGTTCTTCAACTTGGTCCTTCTCGGCCTCAAGCATGGCTTTCAACTTGCGACACTCATCCTCGGTAGCTTTCAGTTTCGAAGATTCTTCGTCCGCCTTTGATTTGATAGCCGATTCCTCGACCTCCAGGGATGAAACCTTTTCGGTCAGAGTTTCGAGATCAGATCGTGCAGCGCGTTCGGCCTCTTCAACACTTTTGATCTTTTCGACTTCCTTGTCATACAGAGCTTGAAGTGACTCCAGTTCGTCCTTGAGATCTTGGACGCTCTTTCGTTCACTATCAAGAAGTTTCTGCATATCGTTGAGCTTTTCTTCGAGCTCCTTGACCTTGAGTTCTTCGGTTTTCAGAAGAAGGCGACTGTTTGCTTCAGTCTCCGCCATTTTCTTTACTCGTTCTTTCTCCTTCTCCAATGCTTTTTCGCTTTCGACCTGCAAATTCTGCAGTTCTGCGATTTTCTCCTGATCCGCTTTGAGCTCTTTCTTCAACTCAAGTTCGTATGCTTGAAGTCCCGCGGTCTTCTCGATCTCGGCCTTGAGCTTCTCGGCAATGTCGGTGTAAGCATTCTCGAGCTGCTCTCTCTTCTGACCCTCGATCTCGATTCTGCTCTGATACTGAGATTCCTTCTCTCTGAACTCTGTCTCCATCTCTTCCCGTTGTTCGTTCTCAATAGCAAGGGTTTCTTTCAATATAGCCTCAAGCTCGATGAATCTCTTCTGTTCGGCCTCAAGAAGATCATTCACCTTGGTGATGTGTGCTTCAAGAAAGGCAACCTTCTCCTTCTCGTCCTCGACCGCCTTCTTATAAGCAGCTCCTTGCGAATCCTGTTGTGCCGTAATGCGTTTAGTGCGTTCATTTTCGATCTCACGACGGAGTTGACCTTCTAGTGTCTTGAAGCGGGCAGTGAGCTCCTCAAATTTCGAAACCTCTGTTTCGTGTTCTTGAAGCAGAGCCATAGTGTAATGTCTGTGGGTCAACTCTGCTTCTCTCGCCTGTTTTTCGAGATTGTCAATCTTCCTCTGCTCACCCTGAAGCATGGCCTTGTACTTGATTTCCTGCTCAATCATTGCAGCTGTAAGCTCCTTTTTGATCTTGGCACTGGATGCTTGGTCTAGGTCATCTATAGCGTTTCGGGCATTGATCTTCTCCTGTTCAAGGGCTTCGATCTTCTCAATAAGCATGGCTTTTTTCTGATTATGAGTGTCTTGAAGAGCCTTTAGTGTTTTCACTTCTTGCTGTAGCAATTGGATTTTTTGCTTTTGTTCCTCCTGAATGATTCTTGCGTTGAGGCATTCGTTTTCGAGGATATCCTTCTGCTTTTGCAATTCGGACGCCTTCGATTGTTCAGCGCCGTATTGGAGAGTAAACTTACGTTCTCTCTCACTTAGCTCAGTTGTTGCTTTATCAAGCTTAGCCTTCGTGGATCTCAACTCACGCTGAATCTGCTTGCTAGCTTCAGAGACTGCATCACCAATACTTGCAGAGGCTTCGCTACCGGCAGCAGATCGAGCAAAAGAACGATCAGAACGGGCATGATATGATCGTTCTAGCGTTCTGAGCACAATGCTTCGGTCTTCCCCCCTCAATTCGTTGGCGTAGTCAACGGGGGTCTTTGCATAGATGTCTCTCACTTGCTTTCCTTCAGGATATGCGCTTGTGAGAGTTTCAATGACGCTTGCGGATGCTCCCCATTTGCAGGCAAAGTGCAAAGGGATCATGAGGTCGTTTGTGTCTCGCATTCTAATCGATGCTGGAAAGGTATCGAGAAGTTTTCTGACGACATCAGGAGAAGAATTCGTTGCGCAGGCATAGTGAAGAGGCAGGTATCCTTTTCCACCCTTTGCTTTTACAGCATCAGCGTACTCATTGACCAGAGCAGTGATCACCCGAAGAGGAGGGTTATTTCTGCATACCTCGTGCAACATCAAATTCCCCTTGGCTGTAGACTGGATATTCTTCGGGCATGGAATAGATGCAGATCGAGGATATGTTTTGATGAGGTCCATTAGATCGTCCCATCTTCGCTTCTTGATGACGGTGAAAATTTCGATCAATTTGCGCATGTCCAAATCCGGTCGCATTTGCGAGTCCAACGCTGGGTTCTCACGAGTTCCTTCGGGTGCGTCTCTGATATCGGATCTTCCGGGCTGACGGTAGTTTTCCTTTTGGTACGATACTGAAGCTTCACGATCATCAGATAGTTCACTGACAACGCTACGTCCACCAGTTTTTTCCGACCCTAGCCTTCGGAGTGCATCTACTCTTCCTGCTTTCATTCTGTTCATCGCTTCCTTCTTGCTGCTGAGGAAAGCTTCCCATTCAGATTCGGCATCGACAGGATCTGGCCGCTGCCAGCCCCTGTTAAGAGTTGTTGCATTCGTCATGATGAAGATGAAGTGAGTCTTGCAATGATTTCACTTATCTTACTCGTAGTTATTTTGTGACAACTAAAAAGTGACTTGACAGAGGATGATTTGTCGGAGGGAGTTCCATATTTCTTCGAGAGTTCTGCCTGATCATCGCAAGTAACGTTCGCTAACACAATTGGCGATTATCAAAAAATATTCATGAATGATTATTGTTCAATTATTGGCGTGTGAAATTCTTGGAAAGAAAGAATTCTCAACGGTCGTGCCAGATTTATACTTTTTCTAGTACTCGTATATCACTAATCGAAGTACTTAGTTGAACTTGTCGAAAAAATATACTCCGTGATACTAAGTACTTCGTAAGTACGTACCTCCAAGTAATGATTGACAATAATAATATTACGACTCTTTTAATTGGAAACGTGTTACCAGTCCAAATAACGGTAATCGGTAAGGTTTAATCAGTGATTATAACATACACAAATTCAATACAGCACGTCGTACGAACAAAAAATCTTACTATTTTTTGGTACCGGTAATTACGTGTATCTTACGGCACGTCATATAAATACTTTAGGTCCTACGTACATATACTAAGTTATTATCATAACATTGTCCAAAGTACGAGTACTTGTATTTCAAAACTCGTGACTCATCTCTCGTTATCGAAATATCCTTAACCTTTTACTGTTCAGAAAACGATGTCGTCCTCTGTTCATCTCCTGGAGGATTTGACTCAAGCTAAAATCTTACTGTTTTGGAACTTTTGATTAATTCTGATATTATAGTATTGTCGTTGATTGTTGTACCCTATCATTCTAGTTCCTTCCACGATTGTCGCTGCATCGATATAGGTAAACAGCGCATCCCAATGGCTTCGTCCATGACATTTCCATGAATCGAATGATCGGCGAGATTCCTCCTAAATGATTCGGAAACGGCTGTAATGTTGCCACCCACTGTAGCGAAAATCCCGTTCCTTGTACTTCCCTCTCCCTGATAACATTTTCTTCCGATTGTCCGCATGGTCTCATGAACAGTTTCAATCGTTCTTCGAGTTGAAGCATGAGCGTGTGTGGAAAGCACAGGGACGCAACATAGATATGGGTGGCTGTCGATAAGTCGACATCAAACATATCGCCTTGCAACAGTTCGAGCTTGTTGGTCGAACGAACAAAGTTCTCTTCCGATAGGAAAAAGTTCCTATCGTTTTTGTTGCTAATCCCGGTGTATGGATATTTAGCAAAATCAGACCGATCAGAATGCGACCGCGGCCATCGCAACAATGCTTCCCTAGCTTTGATTGCAGATTCGTGCCTCGACGGCGACAATTCAATCCCCGTGGCCTTTTTGATTCTTTCATCAGGCAGTTCCAAAACGGCTTGACCCACCAATTTCCCCGTTCCCGACCCCAGATCGAAAAAGTGAGCGGCGTGTTCCTGATGCTCATACTGCTGCTTCCGCCGTCGTCGTCCTTTCCAATCACCCAGTAGTTCCATGGCACCAAACAACTGCCGTGCACCCAATGGGGTGATTTCTCCATACGTTGAGGGTTTCCCAAAAGTATCGGGGCTTTCGACGCCGTCGTATTCGTTATCGTAACCGGTTACGTCTTGCTCTAGGATATCGAACGAATTGCCGACAAGCTGTTGTTGCTTTTGATTGTTGACAATCCATTCGTCCGTTGGTTGGATTTCATAGCCAGCATTGGGATTTTCCCAGCATTCGTCTAGTATCTCGTCCACTGATTTTCGTTTCCGAACCTCATTCCACGAAGCTGGCATCGGTGCGATCATTGGGACCCTCCGTTCGATAAGATCTGGCGGGCATAGCAACACCGCACTAACCACTTGAGCAATCCAAAAACTAGGTGAAGACTTGAATGAAGATGACGAAGACGACGTCTTTGTCGTCGATGATGGTGGTGGTCGATGCAAATGCAGTAGTAACATGATGTGACACGTCTCTCCCTTTTGACGAGTCGGGTTGGTGTGAAGCTTGAGAGCCGCTGTCGCATTTTGATTTTGAGAGAGAATCACAGATCACAGCGCTGTCAATCAAGCATTTTAATTAAATAATGCATCTCACGGCACACGGAACGTACAAGTGTACCCTACGGTACTACGCACACACTAGCAGTTTTTCTTGCACTTTCGAGCATGCAACACTGAACACGTACCAGTACCGGTATTCGTATAAGTAAGGTTACCAGTACATAACTCGTAGTTGTGAAGCTTTGATGACATAGTGATCATGGCAAAAAGATACCATCCTTCCGATGCGAAAGACTTACATGGTCTGAGCACGATCACTCTTACTCGAGTCTTTCTCTTAAAATCGGGTTACTGCTGGTGCTTCTTACAGACAAAGGAGAGGATGACGATTAATAGTAATAGTAGTACTATCATTATCAACGGAAAAGTATTAAGAAGATGAGGAGGAAGGAATTAACAATTATGATAACATTGTTGGGGAAAGAGGAGGAGGAGTAACAAGAAGAAGACGAAAAAATGGTGGGTGAGAACCCAGTAGTACGAGCTTGCGAATGACTCGATTCGCCGACTTCGACTGCCATATACTGCTGCTGCTGGCTGATATCATGACGAGTATATGATGACAAAATCTCAAAGAAACATTCCATGGCTTCTTACTATCTAAGAACTTTTAGACTATATTTTATTTTCATCAATTAATGTAACTTTGAGTAACATGATATACCACACTATCTTCCAATATGCTATGCGTTCTGCCTTCTCTATTGTGGATTGAGATGGATGTTTTACATCTTCCTAGATGGATTGGTTGAATGAATAGCATTACTTTGAACCATTCACATTGATACCGTAGCTGCGAAGACGAGCCATCAACGATCGTGGCCCGCTCGAAACCAGAGAGAAACTAGGCGCAGGTACTAGAGCCAACACCTCGGTTCGTCGTTGGCGAACGGCCTCGGATTGTTCCCTGATTTGCGTCTTGATAAAATTGGATACGAGATGAGTCTCCTTGAGGATAGATTTGATACCGTAGTTTGCACGAAACTGCATACCAAGAAATGCGTTCAGGAAGAATGATGTGGGTCCAGGCGACACCATATCACGCTTTTGCAAAATCATCTGCTGCAGACATTTTGCGATGTACTCCTCTTTTGTGATCAACGATTTCTTTTTCGTGATCTGCTGTTCCAACGCCGTACTTGCATCTTTTTCGGCCTCAAGCTCGGCCTCCAACTTTGCCTGGGCAGCCTTCACACTTTCGATAGCCGCTTCTTTCGAAAGGAGCAGAGCCTTGTTGTCTTTGATGTGACCCTGGATCAGGGCCTCGGTTTTCTCCTTCGACTCGAGAAGTTTTTCTTTTTCTTCTTGGGTCTTACGAAGTTCCATTACGATCTCCCTTTCCGATGCTAGCATAGCCTCTTTCTCAGCCCTGGCCAATTTCAAAGCTTGAATTGTATTTCGTTCAGTTGTCAGATGCATCTGTTTCTCCGCAATCAACAACTCCAGTTCCTTAATTCGTTGAACTTCGGCATCAATCAGTGCATGTTTTTGAGCGATGGTCTGTTGAAGGGTTTTCTCTTTCATCTTTTCTAGCTCAATCAGAGCTTCCTTGCGAGCAAGAGTATAGTCCAGTTCCTTTATTTGGTCCTCTTCAATGTCGATAGCGGCTTTCCTCGATGCTCGTGTTCCTGCTAGTTTCGATGCTTGTTCCGCTTCTTCTTTCTCCAATGATTGCATCTTTGCGATGCTATCCTCTAACTTTTTCACTACCTCCTGATTCAGTTTCATTTGGCTCTCCTTTTCTCTGCGCGCAACTTCTAAAGCCTCAACCTTCTTTTGTTGACCTTCCAAAAGTTCTTGCTTCATCATATTGCTTTTCTCAAGAATTTGGATCATTTCTTGATTCTCTTTCATCAACTCCTTCTTTTCTTTGATTCTGATCATGATCTGGTCAGTGAGAGACTTCTCGTAGGAAAGTCGCTCGTGTTGCTTCTTCGCATGTTCATTCGAATCGGACAATTTCAATTCTATTGAAGCCTCAAGAGCCTCAATCTGCTTCGATTGAGATTCAGTGAAAGTCTTTTGAAGAGTCAATTCATCGCCAAGCCCCTTGAGCTTTTCAACGTTCATCGCCTTGGTCAATTCTAGTTGACGAATCAAGGTTTTTGACTTATCGAACTCTTCCCCGATTTGTTTTTGACGTTGCTCCAACAGTGTTTCGAACTCCTTTACCTTCTCATTTTTTTTTTCCAATTCAATTTCAACCTCACGAAGCTCTTCGTATGCAGCGGCTAGGTTCCTGCTACTTCTCTCGTGGATAAGTTGACGTTCCCATAGCCACTTGCTTCGCTCGCATTTCAAATCAATCTCTGTGTCGGAAACAAGCTTGTAGGCTTCCACAAGTTGGCGATCGACCTTGTCATAGATCTCTTGGCGATCAATCGCAACCTCCGCGTTAACTCCATTCACCTTGTTTTCCATCTCACCGATTACTTTGTATGCCTCAGCCATCTGGATGGCATTCTTTTCATAGATGGCATTGCGTTGTTCTAACCACAGTTCCTTGTCAGCTAACGCCGTCGTTTCTGCTTCATCTAGCATCTTGTAGGCCTCCCCTAATGTAGCATCATTCTGGTCGTAAATTCTTTGTTTCTCAACTAACCATCGCAACTTCGCCGCTTCGTATTCCGCTTTGACAGAGGCTGCCTTCTCTCGTTCACCATTCAAAGTTAAGTCTAGAGAGGAAGATTTGTCACACTGGGTTTTTAGTTTCGCTTCAAAAATTGAGCGCTTTTCTTGCTCATCAAACAGTTTTTTCTCGAGCTCTGCCACTCTTTTGCGCTCCCTTTTAATCTCTTCCGCGGATTTCCTGAATTCTTCCTCCATGTCTTTCGCAAGCACATTCCATTCGTCGCAATTCTTTTTCAGCTCAGCTTCAAGACTATTGGACTTCGCTTGCTCATGTCTTAGTTCACCTTCGAGAGCGCACGACTTCGTGAGCTCCTTTTTAAGGTTTTCGCCAAACACAGTCGCTTTTGCACGTTCGCCTCCAACTTCTTGTTCAAGTTCGCTAATCAATCTTTTTTTCTCTTTCACATCATTCTCAAGCTTTGCCGTTACCTCGCCTTTGCTTTTCAAAGCTTTTTCAAGAGACATCGACTTCTGCACCAGAACTTTCAATTCTTTTTCTAGAGATGTAATGCGCTCATGTCTTGCACTCAGCTCTTTCCGAGTTGCCGAACATCTGTCTTCGCTCGCTCGAAGTTCCATTTCGAGTTTCTTGGTTGAAATGTACATCGATTGAATGTGGAGGCCAAGGAACTCCAATTTCTTCGCCCTTTCAGACCCACTGGCTTGGGCTAAAACATAGTCCATTGGTGTTTTGTCGTATATATCCTTGGCAACACAAGCAGGTGGGTATGCTGTTACCAAAAGTTTGATTGTGTTTGCCGATGCTTCTTTCTTGCAGGCAAGATGAAGTGGAAACATGTTATCGTCACCGAATTTATCGATAGCTTCGGGGTATGCCTTTAACAAAGCTCCGATCACATCTTCAGACGCTCCTGCAGCACATGCACAGTGAATTGGCAGATAACCCCACTGTCCTGCAACTCTGACAGCTGCCTCGTGGAGGTCAATGAGAGCAACTACAGCTTCGAGAGTGGGCTCGTTTTTGCAGACTTCGTGAAGGAGTAAGTTTTCGCTCGTGCCCACCGCGAGGAATCCGGTGCATTCTGTAGGGAAGAAGTCAACGGAAGAAAGTGTAGCCAGAGATGGGCGAGACCTAATAGTTGCAACGAAAGAATTCCAATCGCTTTTTTCGATGTATTCAGCAACATGCTCTATGATTACGTCGAATTCAAGACTGGGATCGGGGACTTCCACGACTTCATTCCTGGGTGCAATAACTGCAGCATCGATACTGAGTTCAATTGCTTCAGTATCTGCTTCGGTCGCAGGGACATCCACAACTTCCTTGCTGGGAGCAACAACTTCAGCATCAACACTGACTTCAATTGATTCAGTATCTGCTTCGGTCGCAGGGACATACTCAACTTCCTTTTTGGGGGCAACAACTTCAGCATCGACACTGACTTCAATTGATTCAGTATCTGCTTTGGTCGCAGGGACATCCTCAACTTCCTTGTTGGGGGCAACAACTTCAACATCGATACTGACTTCAATTGATTCAGTATCTGTTTCGGCCGTGGGGATATCCGCGACTTCATTGCTTGGTGCAACAACTTCAGTTTCAGTACTAACTTCAATAGCTTCAATCTCTGCTTCTGTCGCGGGAATATCTACGACTTCATTGCTTGGCGGAACAACTTCAGCCTCGGTAGTGGCTTCAATAACTTCAGTCTTAGGTTCTGTGTCAGGGATACCGACGACTCCATCGCTTTGCGCAGCAACTTCAGCCTCGGTAGTGACTTCAATAACTTCAGTCTCTGATTTGGTCTCGGGGACATCCACTACTTCCTCACTGGGCACATCACTAGTGGCTTCAATAAGTTCAGTCTCTGCTTCGGTCTGGGGGACATCCACCGCGACTTCCTTGCTGGCCGCAACAGCTTCAAGCTCGTTGCTGGGTTCAATGACTTCATTCTCGGTTTCGCTGCTTTGTTCGTCCTTCGCTGCGTTGTTTTCAACAGGTTGTGTTGTCTGAGGTTCTGTTTGTTCGTCTTCAATCGCAGGTTGTTGTTCCTCTGATGCATTCGCGTTCGGAGCTTCAACAACACCTTCGTCTCCTCGAGAATTAGGAATGCTACTTTCACCGTCTTTGTTGATCTTTTCGATATCCTCTTCGGTGAATCCGGTAAAAGTGTTCTTTTGAACTGTTTTGTTCTTCTTTACTTTCAACGTGGTATCAAATGACCACGTCGCATCGAGGGCAATTCCGGTCTCGTCCTCTTCTGTAAATCCTGGGAAAATATTGTTGACAACTTTTGCCTTCTTCTTCCCATCCTTTCTTCGTTTCAAGGTACTGTCAAATGACCACGTGGCATCTTGCGTTGGGAGAGATGGATACGAATCGGTAAGCGATTTTTCGGATGACGTTTCCACAGGAGTGGTCTGCTGTTGAATGTCGTTAGCTTCCTTTTTAGAAGAGTCTTCAGATTCTTCAAGTTTCTCGGTGACATCCTTTTCTGGTTCTTGGAGATCTCTGACCTCGGTCAAAAAGGACGGCGTGTCTTGTATTCTTTCCTCTTCGACCTCTCGAGTTTCTTTTTCAGCAAAGGTAAAAGCCCCTTCGTATTCTACTTCGATTCCGTCTTCCATCTGTTCTTCGCTTACAACTTGTAGCAATGGCTTTCGGATTGATATTGGGGTGGCGGTATCCGTTGTGGTACGAGTATGCTGTGAGGATTGCTGACTCGCATCCTCTTCCGAATCGCCGAGATCGGTTTCTCTGGCGGCAAGAATAAAATCTTTCTCGAGGACGGTTTCATACTCTGCCTCGATTGTAATGTCGTCGTCCTGAACTTTTCTCCCGTTGTTCATGCGGGGAGAGAGAGGGGCACCTTCGCGAGATTCGCCGGCAACAGATATTTCTGTAGTTTCTTCTCTGTGCTCCTCCGTCATCACGCTCTCTTCATCTCGCAATGCGCTGATTCGATCTCGGACTGCTTCGGTCTGTTTCTGTTTCTGAACATCCAGAGAAACGATGCTCTCTTGCTCCGATGTTCCGTCCATGACAGATCTTGATCCTCGTTCGCTGCCCGATACTGCGGATCGCAGCATCTCCACTCGATCCAGATTCACCATCGTGAATAGAGCTCGTTTCTGACACGCGTCTGTTTATGCGTTATGTTTTTCAATGTGGGGTCGTTAGAATGATATACTAGGAGAGTTTTTCGGTTCAAATGCAATTCTTGTAACAACTTGAAGAATCGGTTTCGAACCCCTCTGTACGTGTACCATGAAGTGTTCAGTGATGGATTTTCCTATTCTGCTCTTCGCGTTACCTCCAACACTATCGAGTTGCTGTCGATATGTCGCCAAATCTCTCGAGAAAGATAATACATGCTTACTTGGCGATCGATTTCGATTTTCTTCTGTATCGAGCCCATAAAAAAATGAGGCAGCATCGCTAAAAGTTTGACGAGCGAAGATACCATTTTCGATTGCGTTTACAAGTACGAACAAACGTCAGTACTCAGCACGCAACCACATTTCAGTAGCGTGTTCTTTCGATCGGCATATATCATTTGAGTGATGATTTCTGAAAACATATTTTTCATTAACGGCTGGCAAAGGCATAAAGAACCAGATCTAACCAGACCGGCGCGCCTTAACGGACGATTGTAATAAAGCGAACATCTGAAAACGTTTCAACACTTTTGGAACACGGAATCCCACTTGAAAAAAGAAAAACTCTTTGTTTAGTCATTAGGTGAACCTTTCGAAAATTTCGGTCAGTTTCTGATTTTTTAGATTCCGCTTCGAATCAATCTACTTCATTTTATTTACTTCGTGTTCCTTTTGACAGTCGAGCGGCCACTACCATAGTGTTTTTAAATCTATTTCAATTATTAGGGAATATTACACATAACGAGACTTTAAAAAATCCTCTCTGAACAACATAATTTTATGTGTGAAATATGTGTGCGACCGTTATTTTTATTGCAAATATGTTTTCAGGAATCACTCATTTTTTAGTGTCTCAATCACGTCATTTATTATTTGTGTGAGTTCTGAACGAATGAATCTGACTAGTCCATTTTCACTCAAGGGCACACAATACTGTTGACACATACTATAAATATCTATACAATGTTTAAAGGGTACGTATGTACGACGTCATGCAACGCCTCCAAACTCCAACGGTCAGAAAGCATTGGCAAAGAATATTATTTTCTATTTTCTATGCTATTCCAAAAATCAGCTGTAGCAATTGGCACGCGCGACGAAGCATAACAAAACCAAAAATAAGGATGAAAACTGAGAAAACTATAATAGTAACAAAAAAATACGCTGGGCCCGCTGATTATTGGATCACATGAATAGCGCGCCAATGTTTCGACTATAAAATACATTGCTTTAACAAGACACAAATTTCGCGAGTGACCGTTCCACTAACCAAAAATAGGGTTTCACCTTTCCAGTTCGACTGTTACAAGTCCCATCGATGCTATTTTCTTGTGACATACAACAATAGAATCTTCTTGGAACAGTGCGAATACCGTACATGCTGCATCGCTGATTGGTAACCTTACTCGCAATCTCGAAACTGCGAAAAACGAACACTGCAGCCCAACCCGAAGCCTTCTTCGGTTTCGATAGTGGGATAGCACGATTGCACGATTGCACGACAGCAATCTGTAACGTCTTCGCACCACACAGCGCCACACAGCAAGCTATAACCACATCAAACAAGATCACATCACGCTACCCGAGGCCACGCCACGCCACTCATCCCATCTTTGCATCAAAGACAAGACCATGGCAGGATACGTAGTCGGAAACGACGACGATGGTGTCCGCAAGCGAAGGGTTGGAAGAGATCCTTCTCCCGTCGGGAAAGGCGGCAGACACACGACAAAGGCCGAACCCAACAGAAGGAAGAACGGCGCCAAAGTCAGAAACGGTGGGCCCAGTACGTTTGATCACAAAGCAAGAACAAAGACTTGCAGGCACAAATCGTCTTCTCTGATCTCTCGGTGGATGATGAATTTGCGAAAATCCCGATCCCCAGCATTTGTTGGCATGGTAGTAGTTGTCTCTGGGATTAGTCTCGCCACCATTGCGATAGCAGCGATCATTGGGATTGTTTCATCGTCGTCAAACGGCTGCATCGAAAGCCACATCAACGGCATTTCCGGGAACATTTATAGTTGGTGCTACAAACACGAGAATACTGGCATTCAAAGCAGGATCAGTAGGGCATTGAGCCAACAAACGGGAACAACTGTCAAGAGGGTGATTGTCGTGGACGACCATCCCCCCCAGAGTGCGAAAGAGATGATCGATATCATCAACTCTCACGAATCAGTGTCGCAAGAGATTGTTGCCAGCGACCAAAGCGAGATATGTTACGCCGACATTGGTTTGTTGGGCGACAGGGTAGGGGAACACCACTCGTATCACCAACCTGCGATTGGTCCGTGCCATTATGACTATCCTCTAACGGAAGAGCCTCTCGCGGGAACTTATGAAGAGGCGATTGATTTCTTTTTTTTTAGGGAATCCGAAAATTCCAAATACACCGACAAATTGAAGTGCCTCAACCATTGTGTTGACCGCGCTTTGACCCACCGCGGGAAAGGTGCTACGATGGGCAAGCACCACGGCCATCTTCTTAATCCCAATCGAGAAGCACACAAGAAAGTTTCCGGGATATCTGACGAACGGGCCCTGTTTGAGATCCTGCCCAACGAACGCGTTCCCGTTGATGACACCATGCTGATCGAGGCGGCCAAGGCAGGAATGACTCTTGTTACGGAAAAACTTCTATTGGAATACGGACTCGATCCCCTTTATCGCCAAGTCAAGAACGATCCAAGCAGTGCTCGAAATCTCAACGCCATTCAGGAAGCGATTCGCGGAGGATACGCCGAAATTGTCGCAATTTTGACTTCCGGGGACAATACAATGGTCATTGATGAGTACGGCCGAACAGTAGAAGACTATGTCAAAATGAGTGGATCGCCCATCCGCCCTGTTGATGCCATGAACTATTCTCGGAATTCACGTGGAAGAAGGTAACCACAAGAGGCCGCAACAGAAGTACGATACACAACAGAAGGAGTCTGGTTGGAGCGAAACAACTTCTTATCCATACGACAAGGAACGATGTGATTTTGACATTGTAGATGGTGATTTAGACCCGGATGTTTTCTACAAAGACTACTTCATGACCGGACGACCCGTGGTGTTGAGGGGACAAGCGCCACAGATGGAACTAGACATGTTCTCAAAACACCGATGGTCTCAGACCGACAAATTCCATCCTGCCAATAAATTTCATGTTGGTCCCACAGCATATCCGCCTCTCACTAACCAAGACTCGTGCAGCGCAGATATGACCATCAGCGAATTGGAAGAGGGAAAAGTGTGTGAGGAGATGCCAGAAAAACCTATGGTGCATGCATTCCATCCTAGACAAGCTGATTTTGAGGAACTCTACCCTGATTTCGATGGAAATGTTATGGATAAACGGGGGGGTTTCCGTTCCATTCAGCAATTTTACAGCCTTGTCGAGCATCGAACCGACGTCAATTGGCAGGTCTTTTTTGGTGGTGATGGATCCGGCGCGACATTCCATTGGCACGAGGCTGCGTTCAATATTTTGTACGTCGGTGTGAAGGAATGGAAGATTGCACCTCCACTATACAGAGGAACCACGGGGATGACAGCAAAGCAGGTAGCGGAGACTCTGGATCCGAAGATTTCCCTTACTTGTATCCAGCAACCAGGCGACATGTTTTACATTCCTAATTTCTGGGGACACAGTACCTTCAACCATGGGTTCACGATTGGCGCCGCTTCCATTGTAGAGAACTGGTATCAGGATGGCGGCACTTCGTATAGGGGAGGGGTGTACGAAGATGAGGAAGAAGAAGAAGGTAGTGATGCCGGACAAGAGGAAGAGGATCGGCCGCCGTTCTTATTTGTACACATCAACAAAACTGGCGGAACAAGTCTCATTAGCATGTTTAGTGAACGGTGCGAAGAAGAGTACTGGGGAGAACAGTGGTTGGATAGCGAGGGCGAATACCATCGAGCATTCCATGCAACAGCGCATGCCTATATTGAAAAGTACGGAAGGGAGGCTTGGGACAAAGCATATACCTTCACAGTAGTTAGACATCCTCTGGCGAGGCAAGTATCAAATTTCTTTTTTCTTGCCAGCATGGGATGTGACAAACCCAATAATAAATGCGACGAGAGATTAATTCCGGAGCTTGACTTTGACTCCATGACGGACGATGAGAAAATCGAGGCATTTCACGAATGGATCGTGAAACTATACAACAAGTTTCCACCTGGAAGCCCAGAGCACTATAGGTTCGGTGCAGCCGGCCACGGAAATGAAGTATACGACACATTCGGTGCTTCGCAGACAAGTTGGAACGTAGATGCTAATGGTAAGATGGTGACCAAAGATTTTTACAAGCTCGAAGAGCTCAGCAAGGACATATCTGTGCTCGCCAACAAAATTCCGTGCCTTAAGAATGGTCCTCTGGATATGGCCAAGAAGAACAAAACCTCAAAATACCCAGATTTTATGTTATTTGCCAAGGACGAACGGACGAAAAAGATTATTAACGAGGTATTTGCCGACGACTTCAAAAATTATGGGTACGAGCCCTTGTAAATGCCGATAACATCATTTATTTATTACATCCATCCACCATGAGCCAGTCCCCAGGATTTGCATACTTGTACACTATCTAAACAGAATCAAAGCAATTTTCACTAAATGACGTTTGACCGTCTCTGTACTGGTCATCGATTGGGCAATAATCAGTCGGCGGGAGTATCAATTCATTCTATAAGGTTGAACTCTGTAACCCCAGTAGAAAAATATCGACTAGCTTTCATGGACTTCAACATTTCAGTGATCGCCGCAGGTGGAAAAGTCGTTAATATGCTTCCATCACGAGAGGTGGCAATGAAGGAGATTTATTTATTGAACTAAGTGATGGCATACTTCATTACTATTTATTTATGTGTCATTGAAGCTTCTTGGTGATGAAGGCTTGCAGCCCATAGTACACTGAATCATAATTGCTCGCTGAATTCTGCCCAATATTTCAACATGACCCTTGTTGCTACTATGGGTTGATTAGGGTGGAATCAAGTACCCATCACTCCCATATTCACTTCATTCTTGGTATAACTAAAGCAGCAAAATTCAAGCAAGTACTTGGAGAAACAGTTCCCTTATTTTGAAACGGAAAAGGAAAGTATTCACATGGGGGGATACCATGTATTCATTAAGCGATGGTATGTTATTTTATTTGTCTAAATCTACTAACACAACCAAAAACAAAACAAAAGACCTTGGGAATTAGAACACCAATAAGAAATAAAGATAATCATCGTATCTTTTAGAAAGAGGTCATCATGTATCCTTCTTTCTTGCTTCTTTCACTGTCTGGGAACAAGTTGAGAGGGGAAAAGTTTCAGTAGTTGTTGGGTTCAAAGACTGCCTGAAGAAGCTTTATGAATGCAGTGAGCTTCTTCGTTGCTAGTAGTAGTTTTTGTAAAAAAGGAAAAAAACGACAGTCCCAATTAATGTTTATGATTGTATTGTTTTCTGTTTGAGAGAGTGATTCCTGAAAACAACATTGCATTTCCGCGTTAATTGCATTCACAAACGCCTATTTTTGGACGCAACCAACGGAAATGCATCCCATCCTTTGGATGGATGGCTGGATGGAGAAACAAAAATAACCGGTACCGGTTGTCGAGAGGCAACTACTCGTAATTAAGATACTCGTATGGCTCGGTGCGGTAAGGTTACTGTTGCCTTTTTATTTTCACACAAAATCCTCTCACGAAAACCTAAAATTATTTTTAAAATGTGTGCAGCTCTTATTTTAAAAATTAATGCACATAATTCAATTAAAATGTTTTCTAGAACGTCTCATTTTTTGTACCAGTTTTGAATGTACAAGGTACTACAAAATTCCTATCAGATGTCCCCCGGTTCTACATCCCCAACTACTCATTTCTACGGAAGTCGGGTGACAGCTGATAGGAATTCCGTAGTATCATAATTATGTGTAGGTTTGCTGTCCATTTCCAAACCATGCGTGAAAAAAAGTTATGAGGAGTCATACTACAGAATTCGTATCAGCTGTCCCCCGGTTCTACATCCCCAACTACTCATTGTTACGGAAGCCGGGGGACAGCTGATAGGAATTCCGTAGTACCGGTACCGGTAGAATAGTTGTGTAATCTCTGCTCGATCGTCCAAAAAAATCATGATGGATATTACGTACGTAACTAAGGACCGTGAAGGGCTTTTCATAATATTACTACAAAATTCTTATCAGCTGTCCCCCGGTTCTACGTTCCCGACTACTAATTTCTAACTGAAACCCGGGGACAGCTGATAGGAATTCTGTAGTATTATGATCTTCTTTCCCCCCAACGTTCCTACGGTACATTCGTTCTCCATTGGATATCACTTGCGTTAGAGGATTGAAAGCTGTATTGGGATCCATTAACCCCCAACTGCAACGTACCGGCTTTTTTTCTTCTCTTTCATTCTTCGTCGAGATGACGGGACAAACGCATAGCAATGAATATGAGAGGGTGGCGGATTCTGTGGATGCCACACTATCCGAGGAGTTACTGGAACTCTCGTTGGCGGAGCGTACTGCTCGTCAAGAAGAGGTTCATGGTGTGCTAACCACAGCGGTGGATGAAACTCCAGAACTCATAACCGAATCCTTACAGATGCTTTTGTTCGAACTCAATGAAATCATAGCACCTAGTAAAAAGGAAGCGTACCTTAAAAGCCAGACCATGCCAAATTCTCACGTGAACACGATAAGCTTCCGATTGAGATTTCTCAGAGCCACTCTGTTTGATGCTACGCTCGCCGCTCAGAAAATCGTTTTATTCTTGGATTTAGCTTCCAAACTTTTTGGCGACGTGGCCCTACAACGCCCACTCAGCATCACCGACTTCTCCGAAATCTGAATTGAAGGCTCTTCGTCAGGGAAGGTTGCAATTTCTCCCATTTAGTGATCGGAGTCGGGAGACGAATTTTAGTGGGTTTTGTTGATGATATTTGGCAATCGTTTTCCGAAAATACAAAGGTACGTCGGTTTGCACTGATGGATATAAGACATCCGAATGAAGCTGACATGGATCTCACAATTTACAACCGATTCCATAGGCCAAAATCTCTTTGTACATGTCTTGGACTGCAGGAAACGACATTGATACTCAGAGAAAAGGTTTGGTGTTTGTGGTGTGGTTTTTCGAAAACGCCACAAAAATAATAAGGAACAGAGTCCGCCACAAAGATCTTCACACTGTTAGGGCGAGTGCCTATCACGTCTGCAGCCCAGATACTCCATTCTTTCGCTTTCACCGAGCAATGAATATTATGAGAAGTGGGAAACACGTTCGATCTAGGTTGAGAGCGCATATTGGTACGTTGGGCTATATTTTTATATTTCACGTTATGCATCATGTACACGTACGGTACGTTCGTCCTCTTTTTTTCACATCAACTTCTTGCCTTTCTGTTCGCAATGTCTCCTGTTGCTAGGGACCTCGATGGAGATCCGCTACGCATTGCAAAGTTACGGGATACCAATGGATCAAATGCCGCTATCGTTCAGTAATAAAGTCAAGGATACTTATATGAAGCAATGGATACACGTTCGGGGCGTCATCGAAGAGGGATTTGGTGGAGACCCAGACATTCACACTAGTTCAAACAACATTTTCGAATATCCCAATAAAAACGACGTGGTTTTTCGGCCGGGTTCGTCATGTGTAAGTCACCCCGCAAATGCTATGTTTCGGAGCTTGATTGAACAGAAACTCAGGGCTAGACAACTTGCAGCAAAAACGAAAGCCGAAAAAAAAATAAAGCGACAAAAAATGATCAGTGACATCGTTAAAGAAATTGAGGCTGAGGGTGGTCGTTTTTTGATTTGGAATGACACAGGCGGATGGAGTCGAATCATTGACGAGAGCCAGGTTTTTACGAGGATCATTTCTCTGATAAACGAATTTCAAAAAACTTCACGGATAGGGAGAGTGAATCATTCATCTCAATCTCTGAATAGCGCGACAACGACTTTTTTATCCGACGAACCGAGCAATGGATTCTGCGTTACACAGTGTTGTGAGGAGCACAAATAATAATAATAGGAGCTTAGACGCATATCATATGATGCGAGGAAAGTGTTGTCATGTGAGTAAGTTTGACGTTGAAATGCTACCATAAGGCGTCAAGGCATGTTATGAAATGATTCTGGGTTTTCCACTTTACCGAGTACCTCGTCTCATTGAAAATATCGTACACAGGAATATTCCAAATACGCGTATAGAAAACCACATTGAATGATAGCAGTCGCGATATTCAACAGAATCATGGCACACTATCACGTAGCGACAGCCGAAATGCAGCATCAACACCAAAAGGTGAAAGATGGTGGAGGGAATGTCTTCGACGGAAGTATACTGCCGAAAGTCTTTGAGGATCCCGGAGAATCTAGTAACAACGAACACATGAAAACACACACGCCAGTGGTGTTTTACGTGCCTGCGAAGGAGTCAAAAAGACCGACTGCTCCACAACGTTCCGCTCGGGAGGGCGTCGTTAAATCCAAACCCATCCGGTTCAAACAGATCCGCACCCTATTTGAAATAATGTAAAAAATTTTTGTTGCCGATTACGTGAAGCAACGTTGATTAGGTACAATGATCCATGCTTTACTTTCAATCAAAAGAATGTTGCAAGCTGCTACTTTAGACACGAGTAGGCTTGTTATTTCCTCGCTTCGACTACAGTTACTTATTGACACATATTTTGGCAGGAACTGAAATCATGTTTTTGGTGCACTGCGTAATTGTATTGAATTCACAAAAGGAGACTAGTCATGCCGCTACATATTCAGCAACGCAAAAATCTACTGTGTTCTAAAAAAATCATGTGTACTTAGGCCACTTCGGATGCAAAGAAAAGTGTCTTTTCGTTTTCAGGTTCCTTCTCCTCTTCTGGAGACGTCTCTGATTCACTTTCCTCTTCTACAGAGACTTCTTCCCCAGCAGCTTCTTGTGCCTTAATCGACATAGCTTTCAGACCATTCGGTCCATCCGCTCTGGCGATAACCTCGTCGGCCACCATCAAACCAGACCGAGTCGCACCCTCCATGGAATCCAAGTAATCCTGGTATGTGTAGGACCCTGCCAAGAAAAAGTTTGGAATGGGGGTTGCTTGCGTTGGGCGGAATTTGTCCTGTCCAGTACCCTCGCGGTACAAACTCTGACCAAGCTTGACGACATTCGACCATGTGCAGTTCAGCTTTCTAGAAGACGGGAACACATTGTTCAGTTGTGCAATGCAATCTTCGACCAATTGTTTGTTCGAACGGGTAAAGGCACGCTCGTCAAACACTGCCTGGATCAGGGATCCTTCTCCTTCCTTGTAATATTCTCCGGGACTGGTCAACGCGAGATCGGCAAAGCACGAAAATTCCGTATCCACACTGTACAGCAAGTTGTCGATGCCACCCCCTCGGCCGTCGCTTTGATCACCCGAGATGTCCATCATTCTCTTCTCGTCGTTTAGTTCTGTTACCCAACCGTCAAATCGAACCTGAACGGTTGCAATGGGGACAGTATCGAGGTTATATATTTTGTCGAACTCGTCGTATTTACGGAAGGATTCGGGAAGGACCTTTTTGATCCCAGGTACGTCGCAAGCTGCGATGACAGCATCGAATTCGTGATAGGTCGCGGTCGACCCAATCTTGAGTCCTTTTACTCGTGTAGGTAGGCCAGTGTCAGGATCGACGTCGTGGACAATTTCCTTGCAAGGTGCAGACAAATTGATTTTCACTCCCCGTTCTTCAAGGTAGTTGATGATGGGGTCGTGAAGGCCAGTTTGCGGACTTCCATCGAGCATGCGCAAGACAGAGGCTTCAGTTCGGATTGCAAACAACATGAAAATTGTCAACATCGCGCGGGCACTGATGGTATCGCAATCCAAAAATCCTAGAGCGTATGCAATCGCATCCCACATACGATCGAGACTTCCTCGCTTCCCGCCTAGCTGTGTGAACCACTCAGTGAAAGTGATATCGTCTAGTTCACGTACCATATCCATGCCGCCATCGAAGTCTACGAGTGCACGGACAATCGGGGAGGTTCCTAACCGTACTGCGTTATGGAATTTGTCCTCGATACCCAACTGTTCGGTCTTGGCAAATGCCTGAAGGCCGCTAACGGGAGCACCAATCGGGAATCGGAAATCGAGGGATCCCAACTTTCCACCTTCATTCACAAAGGTGTGAACGTGCTCCTTGATGCGAAGGTTTTTGTCGAATCCACCTGTGCGCTTCATGATCCCGAATAGATTGTAGTAGCAACCGAAAAATACGTGAAGACCCATCTCGATGTGATTTCCATCTTTGTCCTGCCAAGAACTGACCTTGCCTCCGACGAACGGACGAAGCTCAAACATTTCAACCTGATGCCCGGCATCAGCCAAATCCATTGCGGCTACCATTCCAGCCAACCCAGCACCAACGATTCCAATCTTTAGGGATTCTTCGTTTTTCTTGCCTGGTCCACCTTGGGCTCGGGCCATGAGGTTTTCGTTCAGAAAGGAATCATTTCCGATCTGTGATTTAGCTCCCTCCGAAGTAAATGTGGCTGTGTCGTACAAAGGCAAAGCGGATCGCCCGCTGGTACTTCTCGGGACAAATGCGGAGCACTGGCAGGCTGCCATGGCTGATGCAGCCGCCAGGAAAGCGATACTACGGCTAGGAAACATGGTTTCTACTTCGGTTCAATTGTTCTTTTCTAGCTATCCGAAAGCAGATTGCCGTTTCCTTTACTTTCAACTTCTACGGTTGAAAGTATTTCAGTGGGTAATGTACCGATGCAAGAAAGAAGCGTTGCCGATTTAGTACTTTTGGATCGGACTGTTCACTACCATATCACTACTACCACTGACTAAAGAGGTTCGTTGTAATCTTCACGTAACCTTAGTCGTACTGGGATTCCGAAAGACTTCGCTCTAGCCTTACTTACTGGTCCAAACGCCGGATAGCTTGTAGAAACACTATTCAATCGACACGTGAAACATGGACTCCACAATAAATCTACACGTAACCTTACTGATATCAGTAAGGTTTGTTCCTTGCGGTTGACTTGATTGAAGAAGGTTGTCAAAGAATGAAGGACGAGAATTGACAAACAATACAAATACGTCATCAATCTCAAGGCAGCGGGCAGCGGTTTGAACATGCACGGCGCATGTTGAATGTTGGACAGAATCATCAGTTGTCTGGTATCTTCCACGTTGAAGGTTCATACTTCTAATAAATTACTGTAAGGTTACTACAGTAAGGTTTTACTATTATTTCGTACGAAGTACGAAGTATGTGATAATAGTTGACTAGTACGAGTAACTTATTCAGAAGGGTCACCGTACATCTTAAAACCGTAAGGTTAATCTTGCCGTATTCAATCAAAAAATACAACAAAAACATCTTTTTCCACAAAATCAAACACGGTAGTACGAACGAGTACAGTTGGAGTGAATACGAATTTTGTACGTGCCTGAGCAAAGATGATTGATTCGATGATTGAGCGATTCCCGAAACTATGATATGTGTCCTAAATCATATGAAGAGACAGAACAAAGAAAAAATGAAAAAATAGTGGTTTTATCTGCGAAGACCTGTAATTAAAAGTTAATCATTGATCGCATCATTACAAAATAGGAAAGTAATGTGGATAGACATGATTGAATACTGGTCATTACAAGCATCACTGTTCAGCATAGTGACACTTTCTTGATGGCTGCCATCATCATGATCATAAACCTTCGTTTCAATTTTCTGTGATTTGCTGGTCCTCAGAACCTATTTCATTGTCTCATCTTTCTTCTATTTGTCATGGCTTATCTTCTCTTCCAATATTTCTAAATCTCCTTCTTGACTGACATTTTTGATTCAGTAGTGCATTCATCTTTCCTTTCTTTTCCAGTGACAATCCCAGTACTTTTTGTCACAACCTTGCGTCCTTCTCTTTCCCTGGTTCATTCTTAATGCAAACTTCTTGTCCGACGCTTTCTTCCTTCTTAATTGGCAATGGAGACTTTCCAGTGACTGACTTTTTCTTTTCTTTTCCATAAACCTTTTTCATATTCGCTTCCAAAGTATTTGGATCAAGGTTCACCTTTTTCGGGCGATCCAAAGGGTCCACAAATGCCTTTTCGGAAAGCATGAGTGCCTTTCTCCCGCGTTTCGAATTCTTTTCGTCAACGACTACATATCCGAGCTCCTTCAGTTGCCTTAGACCGTAACTGAACGGAGCTCCTCGATCACTGATGCCAATCGTGGCGGCAAGTTCCTTGCGACTCATCGAGCCGTATTTCAGTAACAAGTCGAAAATTTGTTCTGTCCGATTGTTCATGCAAATCTTTCGTATCTGGGCGTGTCTTTCTTCTGTAGTCTTTGTTTCGGTCTGGATGAGACGTTTCATAGCCATCTGCTGTGGAGTCCCTGCTCGATCTTCTCCCTTTTGAGTCAACTCGAAATTGGCAGTGAAGACTCCATTTCCAATGCCATCACTGCCAGATGCAGATGGACCACATTGCACAGGTTGGATGAAACCCTTTTCAATCAAAGATCTCCACTCGTTTCTCCAGGGTGTGTTACGATCATTCATTTTCCGACTCTTCATCAGAGATACGAATGAAATAGAAGAATTGTTCCGTTTCACTTGTATGTCGACCATCGTAGAAAGAAGAGACTCCGCTATGGAATCCTTCGCGCCACCTCTTCCTTTCTTTTTGACGACAGTTGACAACGCAGTGGTTCTAGTTTTACGTTTAGCTTTTGCCATGTCAAATCGATTTTTTCCTACTAATTGATTTGGAATGCTCAGGAGAGTGCCCGGTCTACGCTTGACGACTTGAACAATGGGTGAGGTTCAACAGAGTCTTATCACAGTAAATCTGATACATATTTCACATCAAGTAAATACGAACCTTTTGATTTAAAAGTGCGAGTTGGAAAAAATGCGTTTCGTAGACCGTGAAAGTGTCGGCAACGTTCGATTTCATTCAACTATCATTTCGCCTGAACCGCTTTTGTATCTGACTTGTTCCACGAAATTCAACATGTGAAATTCATCACTGTATTTTACAAAGAAAACGCTTGGCGTTGAAATACAGCTCTATTTCTGACACCGTGTTCGATATGTTCAATGCTGTCAGGTACATTCTAGTGAGTTCTTTCGATGTTGCCGTGTTCATTCCAGCGTTCAGCGTGCCATATAATTCTCTCAAAGGAAAACTTGAGATTTCTCATGGCATTTCAGATCGGTGCCAAAAATTCACTGCATCTTTTCCAGTCAAATTGAAATCTTTTCCCTTCAACGTATTCAATATCTTAAAAAAGCAATGTGATGTAACAATGCCTTAGGATCCCAAAATCGATCTCGAGTTTGTTAATTGTTCGCCTACCAAGAATCACCACACCTCACAAGTATTATGGATTGCGCATGAATGCTTAGATCTAACGAATCACAAACTCTCCAATGTTTCTGTAATGCGTACCATTATTTGATGTCCGTTTAGAGCCGATTCGAACGGAAACATCACAAATACAAGTTTATGCATCCGCCCAAATCATACCAGTAGTTTGCAAAACTTAATTTTTCTGACCAGATTGTCCTTGAAACAAAGGCATGTGGTAGAAATAGCACGAACTCCCCTTGACAGGTGTTGGGTTATCTAGTGTTTTCGATTTTTCCGCCATCACATACCTTTGAAAAAGTTATGCTTTTCGCACAACAAAGCAATTCATATGGCTTCGTCCTCAACAAATCAATATTGATGTATCCATACTCCTACTGAGCAGACAGAATTTTGGCGTTTCCCTGACCTTGATGCCATACTCCAGGCCTCAGGCAAGTGAGAGATGTCTCGAAGAATTCTTGCATTTCTAGTACAGATATTGGTTTGTAAAGAACTGTCGACATACCATTGGCCCTACAGCTTTCCGCTACTCGTACGCTTGTATCGGCTGTGAGACCAACTACAATAGGCAGGCTACTTCCAGGACAGAAGTTCCCAGACATGATGACTTTACATAATTCTGTTCCGGACATACCCGGCATTTGAAGGTCAGTGACGACAAGGTCGAACGGCCCATTCTCTGAGAGTTTGCACAAAGCTTGTTCACCAGAGTCAGCCGTGACAATGTCCAATACCCCCACTTGTTTGATCATTCGACCGATAACCTTGCGATTGATCAGAACGTCATCGACCAAAAGGACTCTCAACTGTCCCGTTCTATTTGCGAGGGTTTCGAAGGAAAAGTATCGTTTTGTTAAGGATTCTCGTGTAGTAAATTGTGAATCAACGTCCCTTCCCGATGCTAGCGGCAAAAAGAAGGAAAAAGTCGCTCCGTTTCCAGTCCTGTTGTTGATGGCCCAAATCTCCCCCTTCATTCGTTGCACAAACAATTTACATAGGTTCAAACCCAGGCCTGTGCCAGACGGCTGACCTACTTTGTTACTACCACCGATAACCCGGGTTGGTTTGCTATCGAGTCGTGCGAATCGCCTAAAGAGGCGGTCTGCTTGGTCTGAAGCAATACCTGGTCCGCAATCAGATATAGAGAAGCAAAGAACTGGGGAGTTCGAAGGGAGCAACTGATTAATTCCAAGATTTTTGTCGGTAGTCTGACGAGAACATGCGAGAGCATGTAGCATCTTATCTTCCACATCGGACAACACGGTCGGCTGAATGGTTATACAAATCTGACTTTTCTCTGAAGTATACTTGATGGCATTGGAAACAAGATTGATGAGCACCTGCTGTAATCTCAACGCATTGGATATTACTTGGTAGTCGTTGTTTTTGTATTCTCCGTAATCCGTTACCACCGCCACTCCTGATACCGAAGCAAGTGGTTGGCAAAAGTCAATTGTGTCTTGGATGGCAGATGTGGCAACCACAGGTGACAAAGGGAATTCATCCATCACTTTGAATGCGAAAAGCAATAAATGATTGTTGTTGGATTTACAAACCTAAGCACTTTCAAAGAAATATGCAATAGTGCATGCAGCATCAACTGAAGTTCCATCAAAACCAAAGTTAGAAACACCGTCAACTTACTTTCTGAAGTCACTTTCTTGACATCCAGGAGATTGTTGACTAGATTGAGGAGTAGTCCCGATGAAGCCATGATGAGCTTCAACGATTCGACCAGAACGGTATCAGTGTTTTGTTTCTGTTGAAGAAGCATGCCAGTCACCCCCATAATCCCCTGCATTGGAGTTCGCAATTCATGCTGAACCAAGACACGGCAAAGATGCAACTCAAGAGTTAAACATTCGCTGAAAAAATGGTGCGCTGAACAAGGTCGTAGAAGGTCGGCTGAACAAGATGAAGAGCGCAAAAAGTTTCTAACTCACCGTCAACGTCACCATGGAATCTCCCATCGCCTTTGCTAGCATCGCTTCTTCCCGAGCTGTCTTTTCGGCAACATCCCGTGCACGCTCCGCTGTGATATTCTTCAATACAACCAAAAACCTGCTGGTGTCATCGCAATTATTGTTTGTATTGCTGTTTTTCATCGTTGGAGATGAATACTCGTATGGCGAAACTTCGAGACGAAAGATCATTGCGTTGATGCATACTTCAATCTCTCTCCTAATTTTGGAGAACGCGCCAGTAAGTTTCTTTTCGTCTGCGATTGTCTCGAGGGCCAAGACTTCAACTATTGGTCTGCCCAGTAAACAATGGTTTTCGGTTTGTGAAGAACTTTGTCGTGTCCTCGTTTTCTGTTCTTCTCCCCTTTCGAACCCAACCGCGGTGGGTGAAGAGATTTTTTCGCATGCTGCGTTCAGCCATATTATGCGCAGATTCGAGTCCGTGATCGCAATGGCAGTTTCACTTGCTCGCAGCGCCAGTTCTACCATGTGTAGCTTGTCGCTTTTCTCCTGTATAATCTTGGTGCGATTCTTTACAATAACTTCCAATTTCTCGTTGAGATCGATCTCATTTTGAAAGGTCCCCGTTGCTGCTACCCCCACACACGCAACGAAACTCGCTTTGACGATTGTGCGAAAGACGTCCTGTGTACCCACGTCCTCAACTATCGTATGCATTATTTCACACGCCACGTGGTACATGTAGATAAATGCCAATACCCAGCGAGCTCCTTGCACAGTCAATACGTTCCAATTGACATGTCTGAGAAAAGCCCAATCGAGCCTCGTGGTCGTAAGAAATGCTATTGCCAATAAGATCGGCCCACCCAACAAAGACAAGACATCTTGTTGATAGTCTGAAAATGGGCTCTGAATGGAGACGAAGGAAGCTACACCAAACAAGACAGCAAATCGCACCATTAGGTTTCGAAAGGTCAAGGACCCATTCGAAAGGCAGCCTGCCAGCACGCCCTGAAATTGATAGGTAATGAGGCATTCTCCGGGAAATGGCCATTGACTCAAATTGTTGAAGGCGCATAACACCATGCCGGCTAAAAAGGCACTGAAACTGAGAGCATTAGAATGCCTAAGGTAGGCCAACCAATTGAGGCCACCATACAAGGCACAAAAGGTCGCCGACAACACAGCCGTTTGGCACGTAGCTGCGTCTTCTTGGCAAGTGATGACCGCTCTCCATCCATCGATTGGTGTAATCGCCACAAATGCTGCTGCGCATACCAAGTCGCCGTAGAAAGGTCTGCGGCTCCGATCATTGCTATTCCTACCCAATGACATCGATTCCGATTCCAATTCCGATTCGAATGATACCAATGTCTCATCGACGACTGCGTTTTCCGTGTATCTATATGACTCGTTCATTGGGCTGAGTGAAAGCTACGTTGTTCCATGTGAGCAATGTAAAAAATCTTCTGGTACGCGTAGTGGGTATTCGTTCCGATCATTTCTGAACAAACCCTTCACGACCTACCAGTAAAAAAGAGAGACAAAATAATTGTTTCAAGCTTGAGCCTCTGGAAAAGTGACGGTTCCGAGTGTCATTCCGCGAATTGAAGAAGGATCACTCATAATTTGTTCGCACAATTACGGTACTACAAAATTCCTATCAGCTGTCCCCCGGTTCTACATCCCCAACTACTCGTTTCTACGGAAGCCTGGGGACAGCTGATAGGAATTCCGTAGTACCGTATTGGTCTTCTTCTTTTACGCATGCTAAGGTGACTTTTGATCAGACTACGAAGCATTGATACTGTATTCAAATTAAAGCCCAACTCATTCTCATAATTACATTCATAGAACGTCATCGATATACAGTACCCGTACTTGTTTTTGTTTGAAAGGTGAGTACCTGTACCTCACGTAACATAATACTTCGTACTTCGTATTCATTAGGCCTGTGACGTACGAAGTTCGAACCTTGGTAACATTAATTAAAACCACTTCCTGTATGCTATTTTCGAAAAAGTATGGTTGGAAAAAAATAATGCTTTCATGTTCTTGTCATTCAAACAATCAATATTCTTCTTCATTGCTTTTCAGTATTTTTTATTTCAAAGAAACAAAATTACTTATATGAATACTGCACCATACGTGTAACCTTACTTAATTTTCCGAATTACAATATTTTTAGAAACAGTATTAGGGCATGATACAAGCACAATTCTCCGTCTTCATTACTACTACGCTACTAAATTTATTTAAGCAGTAGTATTGACATACGTAGTTTCTTATCTTTGGTAAAATCGGCGAGATGTTTTAAAATAGTCATGTTGCTGCTAGTACTATCACCGCAAGGTTTACAAGAAGAGTGAGATAATTCACTTGCAGTTGCTGGAGACATTCAACCTTACAGCATAACCTGCAAAATGTCGTTACTACACTTACGGTAATTAATTAAGATTACTGTAAAAGAGCAAGGTTATTCAGTAAGGTTAAGGTTAGTTACTATTAGGGATTCATCCTCGCAGTATTCACTATGAAAACAAAAATCAAAATGACTAGAAAAATGAAAAAATGACAGTCTTTTTTCTCACAACTGAGATACGAAACTTGCAGTTCTTATGACAATGATTGATGTTTTGGAACTGAACTACTAGTAGTAGAGTACTAGCTAGTCTCACCTGGTGGTACTACAGGGTGGTTGTCAAAGGTTCTTGTAGTTCTTGAAATACTAATTTTCATATAAAATTATTAATATTATTCATTAGTATTATTGCAAAATACTACTACTAGTATTAAACACCAGCAATAATGGTAACAACAATAATAATTTCATGCTTACAAGTACTAATACTAGTACTAATAGTAGTATGGACTTGCTTTCTAATTTGGAAACCTCATATATTCCAAAAGTTCCACATAGCGAATATGATGCGGTTATGTAAATTAATTCAATAGCACGTTTCTGCTTTTTAACCGCTGGTGTAAGGATAAGCGGTGTAGACTACTAGTAGACTGTCACTCAAATTACTCATCAGCTTTCTCTACCTCGTCACAATCATCCATACTGATTGGGCTCTGTACAGTGTCTTCAAACACATGGTTATCTTCGTCTGAGGAATTTTCACCAGTCTGTATTGAAGAGACAACCCTGTTTTCAATAGTATCCAATGTTTCAACTACAGAAGGCACTTTCTCATGATCATATGAAGGCATGATGCACTGCCCTTCCATTCCTTCGATTGTTTTTTCGTTGTCCGACATTGATCCTTTTTCTTCCTCCGATGCACTATTGGTGTTGCTTGGCTGGACTCTTTCTTCTAAATACCTTCCAGTCGAAGCTGTACTCATGGTGCACACTGGCTGAATCTGTTGCGCTGCATATTGTTGATCTGACGGAAGAGGCTTCCAAGTCAAATCTCCGTTGATGTACATAAATGAGGGTCCATCTTCTACGTCAATGACTCCGTGTTTCTGTTTTTCAATCAAATTTCTGTTCAAATCGTGATCCTCTTGCCACTTTCGACGGGCGTAGTATGCAGCCAGAGCGAAGAGCAGTAATGCAACTGCTGCTGCAACTACATAGAGCATGACGGCTGTAGACACCGATTGGGGGATTCCCGGCGACTTTGGATCTACGTCGCAGCCAAGAAGTCTAAGGCACGTGAAGCATATTAAACAATCGCCAGGACAAAGTGCGGCATCATCGCATGACAATAATTCGTTGTCCATAAGCTCCTGGGCAAAAGTACAGTTACAGTCATTCAATGAAAGATCCCCTCCTGTCATGTCGCACGAAAGTGAAAGGTCCCAAAGCCATAAGTTTTCATATGTATTGCACTGAACAACATTGAGAGCAAAGAAGAAATAAGAGTTCGAGAAATCATTATTTTTTGTTGCGCAACTCGAATGACTTTTGGACGTACGTACCATTTCAATCTCAAAATCATCTATCGGATCGTATTCGGAATCACCATTGGAGACATCTTCATTCGAGACGATGACCTCATCGTCAGTGTAAACGACTTGGCCATCACCATAACCCCCGGAACTGTTGTCATCGCTTTTATCACCACCGCTGTCACCGTTGCCGTTGTTGCTATCGTTGTCACCATTGCCATTTTCAACGACGGAGTCGTCATATTGTTCACCACTGTAGTTGATCTCATCATCGTATTCCCAATATCCATCCCCGTTACCATTATCGTCGTCCCCGTGACTACCTCCATTCGACCCAGCACTAGATCCTCCACTCGAGTCACTGCCACTGCTACTGTCACTGCCACCGCTACTCGAGCTTCCACTATGAACCCAAGAACAGCTTGGTGCTTGACCCGGAAAAATCCAGTTCAACTCTGTGTCGGAATAAGCTAGACACCCTTTATACGTTGATTGGTGACCACTACTGGGATGAGGTCTGAGATTTCTGGATGGATATTGATGACGCCGTCGTAAGTGAGGCGAAAGAAGTAGAGATGTATTTGCCATTGTATTGATTACTTCGGAAAGGGTCAAAATAATCATGGCGAACAAAGGAACGTATAACTGAGCCATGTTGAAAGCAATAGGTTGTTGTTCAGTGGAGTGTTTTTTATGACTGCCTCCCAAAATACGATAGTCAATCTCTAACTTTCTTTCTGTAGGTCGCTTATGTCTTCTAACACATTCTCTGAATTTGAAATATTTCTCGAAAAACGGAGATGAGTCGCAAAAAAAGTGGATCGGAATGTTACAGTGCGCGGATGACAGGTGTGGAGGAATGAGAGGGTAAGGTACGTACGGGTAGGAGTACGAGTATGAGAAGTACGTGCAAGGTGCAGGTGTCACACTTCCAGTCACACCATGTGGATCGAAAACAGTCTGGTATTTTTGCGCAATCGCAGGACCCTCAAGGTGAAAAATTGACTTTCGTTCACAATATTTTACCAAGTCAAAATAATTGACCCAACTGCCACCGAACAAGCTATCCAACCAGGTATTGCAACTTGCGCGAAGAAAAGGATTGACCTGAAACCAACATGAAAGAGGTGCATTTGTTAGAGATGTGGGATCCCGAAGAGATTGAACTTGACATGATACGTGTACAGAGTACGTACAAGGCAGAGTAGTTTGAAAGTTAGGGATTTCACGTTGATTCCTCTCCATCCTTCACAAAGGGGCATTGAATGAAATTCTTCATATTTTCATTTGCACCTCAATTAATGTGAAACAGCACACGTTTCCTGCGCAATTTCGATTCTTAACGAGTCAGGATAACCGATGCCATTAAGCTCAGTCGACTTACGTACCGAGTGCCCTCGTTTCACTTTTGTGCTTCAGGTTGATTTTTGTTCACGCTATTGCAGGAGTAGAACCTTCTCACTGTAATCATACTATTATAACTTAAACCTCTTCGTGAAACTCAGCGCTGAAGTATCAGTAAATGAAGTTTTGACACTTGGTAATGAATAAAAAATAACATTCCTCCGACATAGGACAAATTAATTGCTTTCAGCTGAACAGCTGCAAATCGTTTTTGCATTATCATTATTATTTTAGCCTATTGCTTTCCTTTCTTACCCTTCTTTCGTCTATTACTCCTCTTACTCGTTCTTCTCGGGGCTGCACCCTGGGGACTGATATGGTTAAAAGTCCCGGGCGCCATTACTTCTTTTCCTCCATTGACGGTCACAGCCTGCTGTTTGGAAACAACAGGTGTGCGTTTGGCTCGTTCTTTTCGCAAAGCCTCCAGCCGAGAAGCCAAAGCTGCTCCTTCGGCCGCCGAAGATTTACCTCCAGCGGATCCAATGCCCAAAAGACCATCGACGAATTTCTCTCCTTCGAACTGTGATGTCAGGAAAGAGATAGAGAGAGAAAAACGAAAAGTTTAGTGCCGATAAATGTCAGATAAATGAATTAATGGTCAGCAAACAAATTCAGTTGTAAGGCTAGACGTCCTAATCTTTACGAACTTACGTCACGGAGATCGTCGATTCCTTCTCCAACACCAATGAGTTTGACGGGCAACTCTAGTTCCCTGCTAATTGCTACAACACTGCCTCCTCTTGCAGAACCATCGAGTTTTGTCAAGATCAACCCAGTCAATCCTATTTCCTTGTTCCACACCCGCGCTGAATCGAGTGCCATTCGACCCTGGGCTGCATCCAAAACGAGGAGAGCCTCGTGTGGGACGTCAGGGTTTTTCTCACCCTCATTTCCATTTATGGCCAAGGTTTCTTGAATCGCACCCTTCATTCGTACTAGTTCTTCATTGAGCTCCCAATTGTTACTCAGGCGACCTGCTGTATCAATCAGTACGGTATCGTAACCCTCCGCCAAGGCTTTTTCGCAGGCAGCCGCGGCGATCGTCGTGGGAGTTGATCGACCATCGGACGTGGGTCCCAACAAATCGACCTCAGCCCTGTCGGCCCACATTTGCAACTGGTCGACAGCACCCGCCCGAAATGTATCGCATGCCGCCAACAAAACTTTCTGTTCACCCTCGATCCTCAAACGGTTTGCAAGTTTCCCAATGGTAGTGGTTTTGCCCATCCCGTTCGCTCCCATTACGAAGAGTACGGTAGGGATCTTGGATTCTTTGGAGGCAAACCGAATTGCAGACGCCCCGGAAATCGAATTAGGTGCGGGAGGTGTCGAATCCTCGTCGCCACTGTTCACGGCTTCCTCGACTGATGCTGCAGTATCGTCGCCTTTCTTTTCGAAATCTAGTGTTTCGATGAGGACTCCCCGCATCACACTCATCAAATCTTCTCGAGACAAAAGCTCGGGATCTTTCCCACTTTCGCTGTTGTTCTCCGACAACGATTTTACTTCGCTGACAATATCTTCCGATGTTGCCACCCCCAAATCAGCTTGAAGGAGAACATCCTGCAGGTCTTCAAGAAGTTCGTCGATGGAACTGGCAGTTGAAACACCCCCAAACAAACCATCCAAGTTGCTCAAAAATCGATTACGAGACTTGGCCAATCCTGCCGCGAAGGCCTCGTTTGTGGCCTGAGTGTAGGATGCGGCATCGGCCAATCCCTGACCCAGGTTTCCCTTTGAGGCGGCGTCGGTCAATTTCGAGAGCTGTTCGATACCCTCGGAAGAACGTTGTTTGAAAAAGTCGAAGACCATGGACAATTCGGTCGTTTGCCTCGTCGCTTTGCCCTGAGTGGAGAATTCTATGCCGTTGCCATTATGCATTGGAGTAAAGGCATCCACTGTTGCTGTTGGTAGCATTGTCAAAGCTGCTACCAAAAAGAGCGCTCCCCATGCAAGGGGGATCTTTTGTTCCGTACGAGCTTCATCGAACCCCTGCCAAATCATCATGTCCTTGCCGTCAATGTTGCTTTCGTATCAGGCTAGCACCTTCGCTTTTTTCCTTCAGCTTGATCAAAAGTCGAACTACCCGGTAGGTCAGATTCGCTGATGCAGATGTAAGGCGACCTCTAATCTTTCTTTATCACTGCTTGGATTGTAGCAGCACTGACAACCTACCTTATGGTATGTAATTGAAATGAACCAATCCACGTACCGTGCTGTTATCATGTACGACTGTTGTACGTAGACTGGAGGAAGGAAGAAACCAATCAACCTAAAAAATTACTTTTGTCTTCATCTGTCAACCACGACAGATTTAAGACGTCTCGATGCATCACACAAATACGGTACGTATCTTCCGTGCCATTTTGTACACGGCTGTCGCGAGTGAGGTGTTTGGTACGTCAGTGACAGCGATGGTCTGAAAACGAAGGGAGGACGAAAATAATTTTTAGACTTTAGAGCGAAGTTTTTCAGTGGAGGGTGCCATTTGCAAGGCAAGCCAACTCGGGCGAACACCGGTGCGAGAGTACAGTACGGTAGCTAGAAGTACTCGTAGTAGTTAGTCAATGACTTGTTGAACACGTGCACCCCTGGGATAGAAAGAACATAGTACAATGAGCAATGGGTACGCATCAGTCTGTGGCAGTACTTCTTCCATAATGGGATGGTTGAGGAGGATATCTGATTTTCACAATTCCAAATACCACTACCAAGATTAGTAGTACTTACTACTACTAGTAGTACAAGCAAGAAGAAGGAGGAAGAAACAACAGCATGATCTCTTCATTTTGAGAAAGAAAGCATGGAAACCTCATCAAAAATTGAAGCATTCACTCATCCAAATCCAAGGCAATACTGGTCCATCATCTAAAACTTGACGGGATTTCAGCATTATTGAGAACTTTCATTGTATGCAAAACATGAACTAAGGTTACTATTGATCACAAGGATTGTTGCACCACTCAAAATGGTACGTACATACACATTCGTCATACGTACAAGTATGTACGTCCATCCAGAGAATTCTTTTTTGTTTTTCGAATTTTTTGGCTAGTTTGGTTGGTATGTTGCTTTGGTTTGTTCTGTTTTTAGTACAAACATTCAATTCTGATTTCTTATCATTCTGCGTTTTCTCCATGAAACACACATGGTCTATATGACCTAGTACTTCGTATTATTATGAAAAAAATGCGACAGCTTCCTTCGCCGGCGGGCCCGTGCAATTTTTCAAATTTCAAATCATTCGAGAATTGATAATACAAGAACCTCGTTTCTCTACTGGTATTGAATAGTAGTGGTGGTACAAGGATTTACTTTCGTAATTGGCGTTGCATGTTTTTGTCCAAAACAATTTTGAGACTCCCTCCGACGTCGACGAATCGAGTGTCCTCGCGTCTTGCGATACTGTTGGGGCTGCCATTATTTTAAAATTAAAATTTTGTGCTAAAAGAAAAATCCTCAGTATTTGACCAATCAACACAACAAAGGAAATCCAGTAGCAAACCACTTCGAAAAGAACTGACATGACCTCATACAGCGCAGAAAGGATGCAACAAGGGCGCCGACGAAACCGCTGCTACGGCACCAGTGCTTACACAGTCATGAAAGATCTTTTGAGCATCGGCATTTTTATCTCATTGCTTGTGATGAACTACCTAAACATTAGCATCCTCACCGTCTTGGATGGACTTGAGGTATCCTCCAATCAAAATGATTGGTTGCTCGTCACGAAACAGAAACAACCGAAACAGAAAAAGCCATCAGCGGAACCTAGCGAAAGGCCACCGAAGAAAGCTGCTCCAGCGGCGGTAAAAAACAAGAACAAGCGCCCTGTGAGAAAACCCGTGAAACGCAACCCGCTTCGAGCCCACCACACAACCAGCATTCGAAAGAGTAGCCAGAGCGAGTTCATCGTTGAAGAAGACGACATTATTTACAAGGGCTACCTATCATCGTTTGACTCGGCGCCTATTGTGGATGAGAAACACAAACTCTTGTTTTTTAGCACACCCAAGGTGGCGTGCACGACGTTCAAGTTTCTATTCCGTCGCATCATGGGAGTGGAGGATTGGGACTTTCAGGATGGAATTGACGAAAAGAATCTCCCACACAACCCAAAGTACAACAACCTAAAATATCTGTGGGATTACGACCGAGAGACCGCATCCAAGATGATGACTGACCCCGAATGGACTAGAGCGATCTTTGTGAGGGACCCAAAAATGCGCTTCTTGAGCGCATTTCTCGACAAGGCCGTTGCCAACTACGGTAGTTTTGTCACCCGACACTGTTGTCCGGAAGCAAACCAATGCCGTATGGACACACTCGAAACGGAAATGACCAAAGCTATCCAAAATTGCCAGGAAGAAACGTGGGATTCGCGGAAAAACCAACTTAGACCTGTTTGGCTCGAGGACCAGCCTTGCTGCAAGTTGTTCAAAGAATGCCAGGAAAAGACGATGCACGTCGAGGGGTTCTTGAACACAATCCAAACTTGCCAAAATGATCACTGGGGTAAGTAGTTGCGCAGGTTGTGACGAATCTTCCATGGCAACGCGTTTTTCGATCCCGGAACAGATGCACTGACGATTCTTGTCCGAACTCTTGCTTCTACTGAATTCTGGTTACCCGCTAGAACCTCAAAACAATCGGATGGAAGCTAAATATTGGAAATACATCAATTTTGTGGGACACATGGAAAACATCAACCAAGACACAAAGAAACTATTGAAACGCGTCGGTGCCTGGGAGGAATACGGGAAAACAGGTTGGGGACCACACCGTAACGAATCTATGGTCCGAACCGCCGGGGGTTCTCAATCACATACGACCGATTCCAGCTCGAAAATCTATCAGTGGTTTAATCCTAAAAATGAACGGCTTGTCGAGAAATTTTATGTAGACGACTACGAAAACCAGTTGTTCAATTTTCAGATCACTAATCTTACCAAGCCAATGCACCAAGGTAAAATTCTGAAATCGAGCGACAAAATCTACAGTCGCCTCGATTGGGACGGTGCACCGATCGTTGTTTCCGAGTACAAACTCATCTTCTTTACCCAACCGAAAGTTGGCGCAACCAAGTGGAAACAGGCGTTTCGGCGAATGGAGGGCTATCGTGATTGGAAGGACATTGGTGGTCCCAATGGACTCCCCCACGATCCCAGGAACAACGGGCTGAAGTACCTTTACGACTTTCCACTGGAAGAGGTGAGTTTCGTGGATGTTTTTTGATGTCAGTTGCGAATACTCTCAGCTCACCAATGAGCGAAACGAGCTTGCATCAATGACCCATATCTGATACTGTCGTGCTCACTGTTTTGTTTTTTATCCTCTTCCACTACAATCTCTTACACAACTAAATGCAGGCCGAGGATATGATGACCAGTTCGGATTGGACGAGAGCAATTTTTGTCCGGAATCCAAAAGATCGATTTCTGTCCGTCTACAATCACATGCGAAACAATTGGCAAGAGATTGATACCCGCTGCTGTCCCCACCAACCAGGATGTTCATCGACTCTGAATGAAATGGTTTACTTTATTGACCTGATGAAGAACTGTCATTCGACGCACTGGACGCCTTATTCTGAACGGATAGATTCGAAATGGTGGAAACATATCAATTTCATTGGCAGACTGGAGAACGTTGAGAACGATGCGAAAAAGCTCCTCAAGTCAATAGGTGCCTGGGAGCTCGTTGGTGAGAGCGGATGGGGACTTTACGGCGACGAACCTATCTTCATCCGAGACGTCAACGCATTCAACAGTGTGCACAACGCACTTGCCAAGTACAACCCCATCGCGGACAAAATGTTGAATCATTACTACAAAGCTGATTATGAAAACAAGTACCTCAACTTTCCGAATAAAAAGGTGCATGTTTTGGTCCAGTAACGTTGTTAGTGTAGGAAATCATCAAAATACTCCAAATTTGGAATACTGCTCTGCGTAAGCTCCTTTTATGATATACATTGCCAACTCCTGAGTTGTGCCCCAATAAATGCAATTTAAAGCAATTCTGCCCAGTCTATAGCATCAATCTTTGAATAATATTTGCCGTCGACTCCTTCTTCTCGTCTTACTTGAAAATATTTTTCTGGCATGCTGACATTGGATTGTGTGGCCAACTCCTGTTTCAGCGACATTACAAAATCTTCATCGTGAGTGATCAGGATCAACTGGAAATTGCTTTGCTGTGACCGGGATGCAATGATCTGAGCGAGGGCGATGGCTAGACCCCGCTTGTTGTTGTCATCCAAATTCACGGTGGGTTCGTCCAGCGATATGCAGCCGAATTTGACACAGAAAGTCTCCGCGAGCGCCAAACGAATGACTATGCTTGCTAGCACGCGTTGCCCGGCACTACATCGTCCTCTCATATCCATCTGACTTCCCCCACCCTTGGACATGACTACTCTGTAGTTGTACGAACGAGTGGTTCGACCACTAGAATCATTTCCAGAAACAATTTCAATATTTGTGATATCCTCGCCCTTGTAGGTTAGGGTCCAGAGGTCTCGGATAATCGTGTTGATCTCCGTAATTTTGATGCTATGATAGCGCTGCAGAGCCTTGTCTAGAGCCGAGTGATATTTTTCGATATCCTTGACTGCCATTTCCGTGGTATCTTGTCGAATGGAAGCCTTTCGGAAGTCTTCTTCCACGTCTCTGTACTCGTTCTGCGAGAGCTTCCGCTTTAATCCACGAACTGTATCGATGATCTCTGCACGTCTGCCTTCCAATCGTGCCTTGTTGGCAATGAGCTGCTCGTTTCGGTTTCGAAGGCTTTCCTGGTCTTCTTCCAATCGTTCGCGGTCGTCTCCCTCTTTCTTTTCGTCTTCGATCTCCTTTATTTCTCTTTCCAATTCTTTTATTAAGTCTAAGGATTCAAGCACTTTGATGTTCTCTTTCAGATTTTTGCGCTGAATTTCTTGGTCCTCAACCAATCTTCCCAGTTGTGTCAGATCCGGCATCATGCTCTCGATCTCTTTGTCCTTTTCTTTTGCTTTCTGAACAAGCCTTTCGTTCTTCGACTCTAAACGACCGACATCCTCTTGTGAGTTCGACTTTTCGTAATCGTCAATCGAATCGACAATACTTTGTAAAGCTGTTACGTCATTGTTGAATGAAGTCAATGTGCTGCTGATTCTTTTCTCTTCTTCTGCCGCAAGATTTCGAGCTCGAGTTCTCTGATTTTCTTTGGCGTTGATGCGCTGCTTCAAAGGTGGGACTTGTTCGCGTAGCTAAAGAGTGAAATTTATTGATCGACATGATGCAGTTCAGTCCGAGTGTGGGTTGTTAGGATACAAATTTCAAATCCTGTTTGAAAATCTCACTGCAACGCAAGACGCACGTACCTTGTCGTTTTCCTTCTGTTTGTCAACGAACTTATTCTCAAGTGCGGTCTTTTCTGCTTCATCTTTCAGCTGTTGTTCGAATTTGGCTTCCATTCTCTTCCAGTGATCCTCGAGACGAGCTGCATTTGTGGAAGCTTGTTGCACACGGTCATTAATGGAAGCTAATTCTGAATTGAGCTGCGTGACACTCTCTACTCACCAAAGAGGGAACCCATAAAGAAAGGTGAAACGTTTTGGTCAGTCAGCACTAGCGTTTCCAACAATATATAAATCTAGCATGCCGAGATAAACGCATTCTACGTACCGGCATAGTCGTCTTTCTTTTGGAGCGATTCGGACAGTTCTGCCTCGACTTCTTTCAGATCCCGTCCCTGTGGATCCGAGTTCATCATGCGAAAATTTGACTCCTTTTGGCTGACTTGCTCGCGTTCCAGGGCGATGCGAAGGGAGTCGACTACCCAGCGCTTCGAAGCCTCCGCAAGTCCGCGGAGGTCTTTTACGTCTGATTGAACTTGTTCGACGATGGCCGTGATTTTCTCAAGCTCATTCTTGTTCTTGCGAACAACCCCAGCTAGCTCACCGTTGCTTTTGTCCAGTTCCTGTAGATCTTTTTCGATGCGCTGGTACTCCAGGATAGCACCCACGGTGCCTTTGACAATAGTTTGCCATTCGTTGTACTTGCGCTGTTTGATTGAAATGTCACAGACGGTGGCGCAAAACCATGCAAGGGTGTTAATCCCGAAGAAAAATGAACGGCAGCGAAAAAACTAGACAACAACACACAAGTCCTTGATAGCGACTCACCTTTGCGATTTTGGTCCCTTCGTCGACCTGTATCAGCGCTGTCGTCAGCCGTTTCATTGAATTCTGAAATTTGATCCAATCACTCTCTTCTTCGATATCTCGCGCACAGCATGGGCAACGAAAGTTGCGGATACCTGGCTCCGAAGACTTTGCCTTTCGGCAGAATGAAACCGATCGCAACGGCCGTGAGCACGAGGGCTTCAAGAATTCGTCTCAAAACACAAATACTACCTAGTTGTATCAATACTCGAGTTGTAAGCACAAACGCCCGATACAAGCGTTGCGGGAGCAGGCTCATTATTCCAAGTCCTTACCTTTTCAAAGATGTTTTTCAGGACGGCTCGGATCACCTTGGGCGGTACATCGTCCAGTGAGCGACCCTCAATGTCCTCAACTTGCTCCGTCAGGTACGAGAGGAGCTCCTCGGGGCGTTCCTCAGAGATGGCTACGGGTGTTGGCACCTTTTGCTCGTATTGCTCAAAGGTTCGAAGATTTTCTACTAATCGTTTGGTCTTGTCGACGCTTGGTTTGAGTGCCGCCAGGCGCTGCTCTTTTTGGCGAACGGACTTTATGCCGTGATTTTGCAGGGCCGTCTTTTCGGAAACAATGGCTTGGATCCGTCGGATCGTGTCCTGGTGTTGGTCCAGATCGCGCTCCTTGTCCTCGAGCTTGCCTTGGATTTCGTCGTTGATCTTCTCCACCATATTTTTCAGCTCCTCGCCCCTGTTGTCCGTGGTGTGCCCGGGAAGCTCGGTCGACAGAGGCTCGATCCGGGCAGCCTGGCAGGCAAACCGTTGATCCGAAATGTTGATCTGGAGTTCTTCCAGATCTGTCTGGCACTTGGCTTTCATTTGCTCGATGGCACTTTGTGTCTTGAAAGTACTGCGAAGATCCTCCTGAATAACCCTGTCGTTTTCGATTTTCTTTTTGAGTTCCTCGATCTTGTTGTTGAGGCTCCCGATTTCGATAGGGATTTGTTTTTGTCGCGGATTCGCGTTGGCTTCGTCTCTGATGTTGGCCGCTTTCATTGCCTTGTTTTTGGCGTCTTCCAGGTTGCTCTTGCGAAATTTTTGCACTACCGGCAAATCAGAAACGATTGCACGATGAATCGGAGACATCCAGTCGATACAAAGGTGTGAGAAAAAAGCGAGAATGAAACCCCGTGAAAGTGTTAATCACAATTCGACACGCACCTGGTTGGCTGTTTCGTCTCCGGTCGATTTCATCCCTGAGCTTGCGCTGCTCCCGACGCGATTCATCGACCCGAAGCTCGACGGAACTCAGCTTTCCCTTGAGCTCGGACAGCTCGTTGTTGAATTCGTCTTCCTGTCCCTGAGCCTTGCTCTTCTGGGAGGACAACTGCTCGTCGAGCTCTTCCCGCTTCTTTCGAACGACCCGGAAATACTCGTCCATGTCTGCTTTGGGAATGGAGAGAATGGCCGCCACTGGCTCGTCCCCGGAACCACCCCGTCCGGGAGACCCGATCACCGTTGATTCGTCTCCCTGAGTCAGGTAATGCCGCGAGGCGTTGGTGTCCTGCGTGGACCCGGCGAGCTGCGAGTTCTGGGTGATCTGGGTCACCATGTCCTCGAGGCCGTAGGTCGTCCCGATGTCGCACATTTTCTCGTAGCGCTTCCTCCGATTGTCCAGGTCGGACTGTTTCGAGGCCTGCAATCGTCCCACCTCGGACTGCAGCTCGGTCTGCTCGGCACGAATCCCTTCGAGCTCGCGCTTTGCGGCCTCGTACTTGTCCTGCAGGGCCAGTTTTCGTTCCATGTGCGATTCCTTTTGGTCGTCAAAGGTTCGGAGCCGCTCACGGAGTTCCTCCTCTCCGGAATCGGTGAGGTCCTCATGCAGCAAACCCCGCCGCGTGGTCACCGCCCCCCTTTGATTGACGTATTCGGTCATCTTGTCGTCGAGACGGTCATCGATATCGGCGGCCTGATTGATGAGGTTCTCGACCTTTCGGACCTCTTCCTTGTTCTCATTGATGGCCTGCCGGGCACCTTCCAGCTGATCCTCCAGCTCCTCCAGCTGGTCGTTGTGTTTTTGGACCTCCGCCTTGAATCCCATCGCGGCGTGCTTGTGCGATCGGAGTTCCGCCACCACCGCCTTGTGGTCCTTGGCCTTGAGCGTGTACTCCTTCTTGGCCTTGGCAAAGACCTCCAGGGCCTTGGTGTACCGCGTCGAGTCGAAAATGTCGTCAAACTTTTTCTTGAGAACGGCTCCCTCCTGCAGTGGCCAAGAGGCGTCCTCCTGGTGGCAAAAGACAACGTTCTCGAGAATCGCTTTGGAGACTCCCAGCAATAGCGGAACCTGCCGGTCGAGCTCGGTACACTTGTGGCTCATCGACACCCTCTGTCCGTGCTGATCCGTGGCTCGGATCGTCCCGTCCAGCTGCTTGAAGTTGAGCTTGGTCTTTTGCTGCTTGACTTCCATGGATCGGACAACCACCATCGAGTTCCCGGCACCGTTGTTGAATCGCAGCTTGATGTTGGCCTTGACGACCGACGATCCGATGCTGCGGGGATCGTGGACAAAGGCCTGGCCGGCGGTCTTTCCCGGGGGCAGAGCACCGCACACAACGAATTTGAGAGATTCGATGATGGTCGTTTTTCCGCATCCGTTGGCACCGACAATGACGGTCAGGGGCGTGTAGAATTCCAGGACCTGCTCGGCATCTTCCGGGGAGAAGGATCGGACCCCGCGGACCGAGAGCTTGTCGATGGACGCCATGATTGGCGATTTTTGTGCAGTCTATTCTGGTTCGTCTGTGTTTGGGAGGTTCTCCGTTGAATCGTCCCGGTCTGCTTGTCGGTCGATGGTATTGTTGCGTTGATCCGAAGCAAGCGATGCGATTGCTTTGCCAAAGGAACAGCCGAGGCGATTTTCGGGGGTTTTCCGCTCACCGTTGGAACTAGGAGGTCAACTGAATCAGTATTGTTGTGTTGTGTTGTGTTGCACCAGACCGATGGTGCTTCTCGATTGGAGACGGAGCCTTTTCTTTTGGTTCCAATCATTCACAGATTCACAGACTCGCAACAAACACTGTCGTAATAATAGTATCCGGCCTGCGCTTCGTCTTGCTTCGATCTGATTTCGAAGATCTTTTGAGATGATGATTCACAATCCCGGATCCCCGATGGTGTCTTTGCTTTGATTCCTTCGGATTTTTGATTTCTCCTGTTCCATTTTTGGTTGACTGCAAAAAAAATAATGATGCACAGACTGAAGAACTCCATCGATCGGATCGATCGAGCGCGAGAATTGCATCCGCCAACATGTCGCGCGATAAATCGGAACGCGGCTGAAAATGGGTGCTGTGTCACGGCGCAAATGAACCGCCATCATTGTTCTGCCTTTGTTGGTTGGAACCACCAAGAAGGGTTACTCATGACAAAGCCACAATTCGTCAGTTGCAGTTTTGAGAAGAAGGTACCTGCTGTCAGCTTGTCCAGGACACAGTCATACCACCAACTGCAGGATCTGGATTGTTTGGAACGGTATTACTATTAGTAATAGTAATCAGTCTCAAATAGCAGCACTAACTTACTACAATACTACACCAACGAGAAAATTATGAGGACACTTCTTCAGTTGCTAGGCAGCATTTTTGTCCACCTTCTCAATTTGAATCTGCCCTATGCTTTCACTACTTTCTCATGTATGATTCATCTACAAAATCATTAAGGTCATACCATAAGATCTTACCAAGCAATCATGAAGTGCGCGCTTTTGCACAAAGTTCAAAAAATGAAATTTCCAGAACAGGATGCGTCCAAATCTGTGTTGGACAGCATTACTATGCAAAATTTTAGTACGGTCATCACGAGTAATTACGGTATTTCCACAGTTCCCGTCTCACTGTTGGTTCTTCCGCATTCGTACGGTACCATACGACGTAAGTTACACGTAACAAGTGAGAAAGATACGACCCAAAAACCAAAAAATCCAAAAAACTTGTAGCGAAACTCGGAACTTACAATGTTGAACGGCGACAGATTACGGGTATCTATCCAGAAGACATAGAGACTGAGACTTCCCAGTTGCAATCAGATCCCGTTTCCGTGTTAGATTATTTTTTGAACGTGAACGTTCAGAACGGCCAAATAAGGACACACGCACACGACCTCAAAGATGGATGCCCTAGTCGAAAGCTACTATCGTGAGATCTACGAAGACAGGGGGGTGGATCGCGACGAGGCCGCCCGCCTCTCGGCCTTTTTTTCGGAGCTCAACCCGCCTCCCGACAAGCTCATGTGGCTTCGGTCGACCGCCTTTCGCATCGGCTGCGAATTCTTGTCCGAAGACGACAAGGATCAAAACATCGCCCTTCTCAAGTGCATCAACTACATCGTCCACGCCCTCGAAACCCTCTGCATGGTACCGGCTCTTCCCGAGGGGAATTCCGAGTACGACGGGGAACTGATGCAAGACTATTTTGGTGACATCTTTTCCGACCTTTCTGTGGACCGAGGCGAGAGAAGCGAGCTGTATGCCTATTTCGAAGAAAACATTCCTCCGTCCGACTCCTTGGTGCCCATGAGAGCCTCGGCCTTCAAAGCAGCCATCGAATGCCTGAGCGAGGACAGCAACGAATCCAACATTGGCCTGCTGCGATGTGTCAATTCCGTGGTTCACAGTTTTGAGCACGTGTGTTACAGGTAGGCACGAAAACAAACTCTGTATGCAACTCTGTTTTCTTTTGTTTTCAAAGCTCTATTTCCTCACAAACGCACTTGGATGCCTTCCACACAAATTTCGATTGCAGGCCCAAACAGTACACTCTACAGAAGGAATTCAATCTGGACGTGAATCTCAGTGATGCTGTTCAGGAAATGTGGAACCTGGATGTCAATCGGCTCACTCCCAATGTAGATTACACCATGGAAGTACAGGAGGGAAAAAAACCCTATTGGAAAGAAGACAAGGCCGAGGATCCCTTGTTTTCCAGCGTTGACGCAGATGCCCTCAATCGTCCCACCTATCGAACCTTCGTTGCCTTGTTGGACAATTACACCAGCAAGACGGGGGAGAGCGAAATCGTCACGTCTGAGGAGGAACGTGAAATCGATGCGTTTTTGAAAGCCATCCTGCAAACGGCTCCGATGCAGTACTGCCACAAATACCTTTGCGAAAAGAAGGGGGACGAGATCCCTTCCGATTTGGGCGGCTTCAAAGAACTGCTGCACCGCATTTGGTTCGATCTGTACCGACGGCAACGAGCGGGCGACTCGAGTGGATTCGAGCACGTCTTTGTGGGCGAAGTGAAGAACGACAAGATCAGTGGGATGCACAACTGGATCCAGATCTACCTGCAGGAAAAGCAGGGAGCCCTCGATTATCGTGGGTACATCAAGCCGCGTCGGCGAGACGACGCGGAGACGAATTCCGACGACCAAGTGCTGACGATTCAGTTCCACTGGAACGGAGTCGAGAAGATGGTTGGAACTAGCCTGATCGGGACGAGTCCAGAATTCGAAATGGCGTTGTATACCACCTGCTTCCTTTTGGGAGAGGAGAACAACGAAATCACCCTCGACACGGGAACCGGAGACGTCTTCGACCTGAACATTCGATGCTACACATTCGGTGACAAAATCGGCACATCCTTCCCCGAAGTTTCCGCTCATTACGATTAGAATACTTTTGTTTCGTATCTCTCAGGGGAAATTCGAAACAGACGTAGGTGCCGAAGCTGAGTGTTCATGGTAGCAGTATACATACATATTCTGGAACGTTTCTAGATTTGGAACAATTTCAGATTCCTAATTACGAAAACAATAGATCTGTAGTATGGATGCAGCACGGCCTATGCCTCGCTGCTGCTGTTCGAAAGTCTGGGGATCGATGCTGCGCTCGGAGGTTTGCCCAGCACCCAATCGCAGACCTCGTCCACCAGGGTGCCAAAGTTTTTCTCGTCTCCGAAGGAGGCCCCTTGAAAGCCACCCATCGCTTCCTTGGCCATGTCCATGTTCTCGGCTGAAATTCCGTCGCCCAAACCTCCCATCGCATCCTTCGCCAGCTCGTCCACATTCCATTGAAAATACACCGGTGTCAGATGGCCACCCGGTAGCTTGGAGACCCGAAGGTCGTTGCCCGCGTTGCCTCCGCCATAGGATTCGCACGCCGCCCGGAAGTCCTCCGACGAGTCGAGAGAGTCGTCGTCAAAGACAAAGACCCGTGTCTTTGCCTGTACGTTGTCGTTGTATCTCAGTTGGATCAGCCGCTCCGTGTCTTGCGCATTGGGAGAAAAGTCCACCCCGATGGCTCCGACCGCCATTTCGGCAAAGTCAAAGATGCTGTTGATCACTTCGGGATTGCCCATGTTTCGCATGTTCATGCCTCCCCTCAGTTCCTGGGCAAAGGACCTCGCCATCGTAATGGTTTTGGCAAAGGAAAAGTTGTTGTACGCCATGAATCCGACCCCGTCGAAGGAGCTGTCTAGGCCTGTCGCTGCCATATAGATGGTTTGCAGCTTGCACCCCAGGCTGTGCGCCAGGGAATACGTCGGCAACTGGGACCGGCCCTCCTTTTCGTTTTCCTCGTTCAGAACCAGCAAGGCCCTGCGGGTGCGTTCCCCCGTCTGTTTGGCCAAGCCAAAGTGATCGAGACCCACCTCGTACGGCGCCGTGATGCAGACCGCATTCAGCTTGTCAGATACCTTGGAAAGAAGTTCGTTGTACGCAACCTGCGGGTATTGTCCCAGACCGGCTCCTCCGGTGAATACGATGACGCAGGAAGGGATCGAATTTGAGGGTGGATCCAGCTTCCACACGTAATCGTCTTCGGGTTTGATGAACGCACTCGGTTCCTGGCCGTCCGAATCTTCCGAATCTTCCTTTGGCAAGAACAATTTAGACCACCGTGGTTTGCCGCGTCCCTCCGCCGCACTAGACTCCTGCTGTATTTGCCATTGTTGGTCTAGTGTGGCAAGAGCAGAAGTGAGTTCCCCAAAGTCACCGCCACTCGGACCAGTTGCCGCAAGCGAGATGCTGGCAGGTCGTGGATTGCGAGCAGTCGGACCGACTCGTGAAAAGGCCGATACAGATACTAGCACCCCATTGTGATGTTCCGTCAAACACAATCCAACGAGGGCAGTGGATAAACCCAAGATCGCTCGTATCCTCTGCATCGTTGATCTGGGTTTGGTGTTCTCGCTTTAGAAAAAATGCTGAAGTGAAGTACTCTACTTTGCTTCACCAGCATATCTCCCGGTATCGCGGGAAGCCGATTGGAAGATTGCTACTGCGTAAGTCGTCAGATGGTGTTGGAGAAACTGAGTTTCATGAAAGAAAAGGTGCCAGAAGGCTTTCGAAAACTTTTCTTTCGGGACCCAAAATGAAAAATACAATAATGAAACGTGTCAAAAAATATTTTCGAATGAACAACTCATCAACAAAATTTTGAGGTTGATGAACCCCCTTTACACTTTTCACTTTGAGCTAAGATAGAATGGATGAATCATCGACAATCCTTCCCTCACAAAATGAACGATTTCCCCCCCTTTTTCGACAGACATTATTTTTGCAGTTCGGAGTGAGAACAAAAAATAAACAGCGATGACAGCAATTATTTACTGTATCTATTCAATCAGAACAGTCGCATCTTTCCTCCAACAAATCCATTTACCATACTACGAGTCCGATAACAATTGAGACTGGTCGAGTATTGAGCCAAAAATGAACTGAATATTCCCCAACCAAAATGGAACGCGCCGGGATGGAGAACATACCAATGCCAAAAAATTATTTTGTAGTAGATAATTTCCTATAACCTCTAATAGTATGCTGTTTTGTTAGTGGAAACCCATTGTTCGAGTGCCTTTCCAATCTTTGTAAAAAATCACATTTTTTGACACCACAGTTCTTCGCATCAAATAACGAGAATACAAGACGAGAACACGTTGACCATGGTGGTGGATCCGGCAGATACCAGAGCCAAAGCGCGTAGCAAACTGCAACTTAGCAGGGAGTTAGGGCAACAGAGGCAGGAGAAGCCTCATCCTAAAAGAGGAGGAGCTCATGGATATCCAGTATGGCGTCGACGAGAGATACTGGAGGATCACGAAGCAGGCTTACCTGTACCTGTTGCGAGAGCAACGCTCTTCCGGTGGAAAAAGAAACTGCATCCCTATCGAATGACCGGCAACAAAGACAAGACAGAGCTGGTGGGTGCAGATTTGACCCTCCTCATGCTCTGTCTTGTTATTTGGCCACATGCAACGCTTGACCAGATGGCAATGTTTATTTACAACGAGGGGGGAGGGATCTACAGCAAGCAGCTCCTCTCGCACCGGTTACAAGAGATGAATATCACACAAAAGAAAGGCAGTATCGAATCTTACCGGGCTTACACTCCCGAAAACAAGAGGAAGGAATGGTTGTTCTGGAACAGACCATTGCCATCTGGCATTGCTGGCATCCCCAGAAAGCGCCTCATCGATATAGACGAGTTCGCCATGGAAACACGGAGACTGAATCGCAGCAAGGCTTGGGCAGTTAGTTTTCGTAGAGTTCGGAGTATTGGCAACTACGCGAAAGGGCAGAAACTTACAGTGATTATCGCTGTGGAGGCTGGAGATCCCACTGTACCCAACAATTTGTCTGGCAGCCTACGCCATCCTCGTCGATGGGTACGAGTGAGCAGAAACCATGGAACTACAGGGGACGCGTTCGCTTCCTTTGTAGGCAGTATCTGCTCGTCTTTTGAAGGCGAGCAGCGAGTTCCACAGATAGATGACTGGAGAGTCTTCATGTGGGACAACTTGAGCAGCCATGCTGCTCCAATTGTCTACAACACCATTTTCGACAGGGAGGGACCGACGAGATACAACGTTGTCCCCCGGCCTCCCTATCAACCGAAGTACGGACCGACAGAGTATATCATCTGTCAGTTAGTCAACTACCTCAAGATCAATACGAGTGGGGAGCTAGATTTGGTAGATCTAGAACAACAAATCTACAGAGCTGCAGGAGCAATCGGTCCATTCGACGGGACCTTTGCTCACTGTGGATACAGTGTCGATGGTAACTACCCCGGTGTTGTAATAGAGCGCTGAGCGCCATTGTCGATTGTCGAGTCTCCACCATTGTTGATTGTCGCGTCTCCACCATGGTCGATTTCGATTTGGTTGTATTTCTTAGTGGTAGTTTAGATTTTCTTTTACAGAGTTGCAAAATTAGAAATAATGAATTAGTGTTGCTCCAGTTTGCTCCAGTTTTCTCTAGTTGCTACGAAATAGGTTTTCGATTGTACCCAATAGCACCGGCCGTCGATCACTCCCACGTCTTAAGTATCGAACACTTGTGGGAATCGGTTATATTCGTTTCCATTGGTGGATATCGAACATAGGTACAATAGAAAACCTTGGACGTCTAGATGGTGGGATTGAAGTTGACCGGCGCCGCAAAGTATAGAAGAACTCCTGGGATTGAAGTCGGCCGACGCCGCAAAGTATAGAAGAACTGCTGGGACTCAGAGGTGTTGGACCTCTCTTTAGCTATTGTAGATCTACGAGTCCGGATATCGAACATACCGGTACACGAAAGTCCGGAACGCAAACACGAGTGGATCGGTCGATCCACTCCACCACCAGCAGCAAGCAGAGTAAACAGCAGAGCAAACAGCAGAGCAAAAAAAAAGGAGCAGCAAGCAGCAGCACATAATTTTGCTGCTGGTAACATGTAATAACTACACCATGTCTCCAGCAAGAGTAACCGACCGGCAATCGACAACCAACCGGCAATCGACAATGGACAATGGACACGACAATTTACAGCTAATCATAGATAATTACTAAGAATACAATTTATTTTTTGTCTTTCGCTGGAATCTTCTGGCGCTTGCACCAGTCCACCATCTTGGGGAGACACTCCTCCGGATCTTTCCCGCGCTTGGCGAGGTCGGTTGCCTTGCGCTTGATCCGGGAAGCTTCTGGTGAATTATTTTCAGCAGTAAGAGTGTCTCCCAGGCGATCGAGGATCTCCAAGGTGGGCTGGGAGTTCTCCTGGAAGTCAGCTTTCTCATTGGCTGCTTCTCGCATGGATCGGAGGAAGGGAGGAGTATCACTCGACAATTCGCTTGGTGGAGTATCACTCGACAATTCGCTTGGTGGAGTACCACTTGACAATTCGCGTCTGCTTGGAGTACTCAACAATTTACTGGCTCCATCAGCTCCATCGATGCTGATTGGTTGTACAGAGGATCCAATCTCTCCAGATGGTGTCTCGGATAGAATCGATTTGATTGGAGAGAGAGGAAGGGGGTTCGCCGTATTGCTGTTTCGGAGGAACCTGGTCTGATCCATTGGATGTTCCTGGAGTCTGTTCCGGAAGAACCTGGAGTCTCCAGTGGGATCGAGAGTGACACCCCTCTTCTCTGCGCGCAGCTGATGGATAGTCTTTCCGTCCTTGGTGGAAGTCTCCAGTGGACCCATATCTTCCTGGAGTTTGTTTCTTGATTCTGCGCTTGCAAAAAACCGGATCGGATAGAACTTCATGGAAGGTACTCGAATGGGCGTCTCTGGCTATCTGTTCCTTTGACGCCGTTGGATTTTCCAGGTACACCTCCTTGACTTTTGAGGCGTATATATCTTCGAGGTGGTAGAGCAATGCTCTCCCATTGGTAGGGGGACGAGACTCTATCTCCTTTGGATCCACCGAATCAGCAATAGCCTTCCTTTCTGATTCGACGAACACGATGCTGCAGTCACAGGCGCAAATACAACAATCTGCACAAACACCACTCGCGTTGAGGTTGGCACAGTTTTTGCAATGAGAACAATTGCCTCCATTTGGCATGTCCATGCAATGGATCTTGAAACAGAAGCAGCCGATCTCGCGACTCTTGATCTTCCCCTTCCGGGGCTTCTTTTCTTGTTGCTGACGCGCTACAGAATAAGCGGCGTACCGACGCTTCTTCTTTTGGTATTCATCCTCCACCTGCTGGTTGAATTCTTCAATTTCCTTTATACTCTGGAGATGCATGGTGTTGAAGTGCTTGCAGTTGGGACAAGGCATCGAAAGCAACAGAAATTTGTCATACTCGATGTCTTCTTGGGGTCTAACTCCATCAGATTTCTTCGCCTTTGCAATCTTTTTCTTGGCTTCTGCCCGGAGAATAGCCTCCTTCTTGGCGCGTTCCTTGTCCAGTTCAACGGAGAATTTCTCCAGGAGATCATCCAACATGGCGATTACTGGAATCTTGTTTCTGGTGGATCGATTGCACGCAACAAAAGATTGGTAGGATTCGTAGGCTTGAACAATGCCAACAAGCTCATCTGCCATAAAGTCGCCGGTCCATAGTTTAGGAGAGCTCTTGCCTTTGCCTTTGCCTTTGGTGTGTTTCAAACCCTGCTGAATTTTAAGCAGAGTCATTTTTGCGTCATTCTCTGTAAGACGCGAGAGATCGGCTTCCATAAACTCGACAATCAAGCTCTGTTTTGCTGGCTTGGGGAAGGGATCGCGCTTTTTCAAGAGCTCTCCCAATCCAGCAAAAGGTGGATCTGGAGCAACTGTTTCGATGCTGAGCAAACCACTATCGTCAGAGTCGGTATCGAGGTCTGCCAGCAGGCGTTCCCGGCGTTCCTTGACAGTGACGAGCTTGCGAGGGGCAGGTTTGGAGGCAGATTTCTTGCTGAGAGCCGAAGGGGCCTTTTTGATGAAGATAGACATGGTTTCAGAGCTAATTTCGAGGAGATTTCAGTGCAGTTGCAGGGGATTGTTCCAAGGTAAGTACTTTCAATCGATCGACTGAATACTGTGGTGGATTGTCGAGTCTCCGGATCTCTCAAGAGGATTGCCGTGTTATCGATCGATTTCCCCTCTGCTGAATTCCTCTCTCCTGCTGCTTCTCAGCTGCGCTCTCTCTCCACCAATGACCCAAGATCAACCTCCCCCATCCAAGACAGTGGCAATAATTGCAAGTGTGATACCATCTTGCTCTCGATTGTTGTTGTGGATAGAGCCACATTTTGGAAGGCCGAAGCCCGTAAAGTAAGTTGCGAACACCAAAAATGTGATTTTTTACAAAGATTGGAAAGGCACTCGAACAATGGGTTTCCACTAACAAAACAGCATACTATAAAGGGTTATAGGAATTTGTCTATTACAGAATAATTTTTATTTTTGGTATGTTCTCCATCCCGGCGCGTTCCATTTTGGTTGGGGAATATTCAGTTCATTTTGCGCGCAAAAGTGGACCAGTCTCAATTGTTATCGGACTCGTAGTAACGAAAACCGATTGAACACATTTGTGCAAATTCAAGGAAAAGGAAAGAGTACTGTCTACGTCAAGGACGAACGGAAAGTCAACCCACAAATACAACTACAATGCCGTTTGCAAATCCGGGCCAGAACAATAACATGGGCCGAGTCGGTGACAATCCTGGGCCTGCCGTAAGTTTTCGACGTATTTATCGGTTGCTTTTTGTCATGCATCCCAATGGAAAGGGATCTGACGACTTATCTTTCTCTTCCTCTTTCGTTGCTCTGCTGTTGCCCACTGAATTCGCCAATATCTACAAACAAACAGGACATGTTCAATGCCCTTCCGATCAGTTACCCGCGCCTGGTTTGGTGCTACCATTATGGTCACACTCAGCGTCAATTTTAAAATCATCAGTGGCTACCAAATGATCTGGTCCTGGGAAAATGTCACGTCCAGCCTGGAGATCTGGAGATTTCTGACACCCTTTTGTTACTGCTGGAAGATTCAGCTTCGACACACTCATTGCGTGCTACATGTTGGTCCAATTCAGCAAGCAATACGAGTCGGGAGGTCCCTTCAACACGGGTGCCGGAGGCGGGACCGCGGACTACGCCTTTTGCATCTTGCTGGGTGCGTTCTGTATGCTTGCGACGTATCCACTGATCCTTGGATTCGGGTTTCGAACTGCCTCCCGTGTTTGCCAAAAATCTGATCTACTACGTCCTCTACGTTTGGTCGAAGCGCCACCCGACCAACCAGGCCAACATTTGGGGCTTCCCGATCCAGGCCATGCATTTGCCGTTTGCCTACCTGGCACTCACGGTATTCATGGGCAACCCATACCTGGACATGCTCCACGGGTTGGTCATTGGTCACCTCTACTACTTCGCGGTAGACGTGATACCGGTTGTGTACGGAAAAGACTTCTTCCACACGCCGACCTTTTTGATCGATTACTTTGGGGTTGGCGAGTACCAGGCGCCCCCCCCAGCGGCGGCGCCTCCGGCCAACCGGGGTGGATTCGGTGGCAACAACCAGCGGCGGGCTCCCGCATCCTCCGGGGGACACGACTGGGGATCGGGGGGCAACCGATTGGGAACGAGCTAGAGACGACTTTTCTCGAAATGTTGCGCCGTGGAAATCAGGAATGTCGGCATGCGTGGAGAGAAAAGCGGGCAATCGAGCAGTCCGCAACCGCAACAAACGAACAAACAAACGAATCCTTCCGACAGTTTGCAGTGCGATGAATGCACGCAATAAGCCAACAAAACCGAGATCGTTCCACAATTTAGATTTCAGGTCGATTGAATTATGTAGTATTGGCAAGATCTGCGTCGCATTGCAACAACGACTTATCGAAAGTTGCTAGCGTCTGAGATGAATTTTCCATCAAACTCCCAATACCAATAGTAGTCCGCCTTTTGTACTCTCTCTCTCTCTCTCTCTTGTTGCTACTAGCCTCTCCTCGTCTTCCTTCCCCGTATTCTCGCTCGAGCCGGTCCTTCGTCAGGACCCCCACCAGGAGGCGCTTCCACCGCAGCAGGATGGCCCTTTTTCCGCTTCTCTTCCTCTTCCCTCCTCAGGTGGTCCGCCATTCGCGGCGTGGGCCTCGCGGAGGAGGCACCTCAGTTGTGCTCGTGGACCACGATCCCCCGTATGGTCGGCACCCGGTGCGCCCCCGTTCCCGTTCTCAAAGCCCAGCAGGCACGGAGCATACGGCAGACCGAGGCGCTTGGCAACCCTCGCCACCTTGTACAGCTCGACGTGCACCAGACCGGGATTCAGGAGCTCCAGCTCGACATTCTTGTGCTCGTTGACGGGGATCGGGTCGTCGGGACCCACCGGGTCCGGACCCCACGGATCCGTCTGCCAGCTGCCGTAGAGGCAGCACTGCTGCGGGTCGAGAGAAGCGGAGGCTTCCTCGATCTGCCGCGCCCGAAAGCCCTCCGACCCGTCGTTGGATGCCCCGACGCCGTACGTCTTGAGGGCCTTGAAGCCCCTGGATGCCCGGGGCTTGCGGGCCTTGGTTTTGAGCGCGGGGGTTTTCAGCTGCGAGTCCCGCACCCTGCGGCCCTCGTACAACCACCGCTTTGCCGAGAGCGCCGTCTCGACGTCCGATCGGAGGTACACCAGCTCTCCCTTGAACATGCCGCGGATCCGTTTCTTGGCGTGAGGGTGCAGCACCTCGGTCGAGTTGAGGACCGAGCGAATGACGTACAACGGGTGCTTCTTGAAGGCCGCCTTGCTGGTCGGGAGCGGCTCGTTCCGCTCGGATTCCTCGAGCTGCGATTCCTCCTGGCGGTCCACGTCCACGTCCACGTCCGCGAGCATTGCTTCGGGTCGGGGATCCTCCCCGGGATCTTCGCGCAACCGCGAAAGCGGGTGGCTTGGAGTCGCTCTCGTTCGTCGTCGTCCAGAGCAATGGCATCGGTCTTTGTTTTCCCTCGGTCTCGCAGCGACGCGGCAGCTTTGGGAGGATCCTTGCGCCTGGCGGGTGGCTGGTGTTTGGAGTTGATGGTATCCAGCAGTTTCCGAAACCAAAGATCGGGGCGTTCCTGCCGTTGCTGCTTTTGCGCGAGACCCTTGATCCGCGATCGCGTTGAAATTGGCATTGGCATTGGCATTGGCATTGATGACACCGGCCCGCGTCATCATCTTTCGACGCTTTGGTTTGCTGGAGGGTCGCTTCTGCGCAATCCCCCTCGCTCTCATCGTTTCGACCATGCTCGAGGCGTAGCGTCGGGTCACATCGGTCAAGTCGGACGCAGCGATTGTCGTCATCCTTGACGTCATCCTTATCGTTGTTGTTGTTGGTTCCACGAGCATTCTTGCTTCGTGGAACGGACCAGTGTTCCGCGGCGAGGGCATAGGCAATCGGACGCCGCCGGTGGGGCTTGGAAGAAGCCCCCCGGCCGCTGCCGCCGCCTTGGATTTGGTACAGGGTTTCCTCCACGACCGACGGCTGGTTGGTGATTCCCGCCACCGGATCGACGTGGATCCATTGCATGCCGGCCGCGGCGTTGGAAGCTTCGCGAGAAGTAGAAGACAGTTTGGTGGCCGGGGCACCGGACGAAGGCCGGCGGCGGGAGGGAGGAGAAGCGGCGTGCTTGCAGAGAATTTCGATCCAGCAAACGTGTTTGGGAGCATGGTTGCCGCTGTCGACGACATTGTCGAACAGAGAGTCCGGGGGGTAGGTTGGGTTGCGAGGAGACGGCCTTGCCGGGGATTGGTTTTGGTTGGGTTGCGCCTACCGCCGCCGGTTTCGAGTCGTGTTTCTCGCTGTCCCTGTCGTCATCGTCGTCGTCATCGATCGAAAGGGGTGTCTCCTTTTTCCCCTTCTCGGCATTGGCCACAATCCGAAAGAACCTTGTCAGCACCGTGTCGCTCGATGCCGCTCCCGCTCCCGCACCCGCTCCCGCCCCCGCTCCCGCAACTGTCTGCTGGTGAAAGAGGGGGTGATCGACGTCTAAATCTCTCGGAATGGGTTCCACCGCCACGACGTACCGGGCCCTCCACCCCAGCGATCGCACCATGGCCAGAAAGAGCAGCTTGGCGTCGAATGGACCAAAGCCGTGGCGATGATTGCTGTCCCCGTTCGTGTTCGCGTTCGCGTTCGAGTTCGAGCGGCGATTGCGGCGCTCCGCGAGGAAGCGGCAATGTGCCGCGAACCGGTCCGTTGCGGCACAATGGTCCGTTGGTTGCGTGTGCTTCTTCTTCGTCTTCTTCTCCTCGTCATCGTCATCGTTATCGTCATCGTCATCGTTATCGTCATCGTCATCGTCATCGTTGTTGTTGTTGCGTTTCGTTGCTGCTCGCTTGGAGGCGCGACCGCCTCTTGGGTTGCCAGCGGCGCGCCGCCTCCCACCGCGCTTCCTCCCCGACGATTGCGACATCGACGTCGAGGATGATTGCCATGGTGATGATGATGATTGCGATTGCGACCACGGCCCACCAAAATCGACAAACCAACGCACAAAGTGCCCGACGTCGTCGGGTGTCGGGACGGCCAAGGACGACGACGACGACGAACCGTTTCCGGCATTCCACCACGCGGTCGGCACCAGGCTGTGCGCCAGCCCCAGGTGTTTTTCCGGGGAGGCCCTCCCCGAAGCGTGGCTCGCGTGGGAGATCCAGGCCAGCAGCGACGAAGCGTGGAGGTCGGCCAGGAGCCGTTGGAGTCCCGGATTGCCGCGGAGAGAATCGTGCCGAAAGACCGCCACGGAGCGCTTGCGCTTGGTTTTGGCATCGGAATTGGTATTGGCATCGGCATTTGGTGGTGGCTTTTTTCCTTGGGATTGGCTTGCGTCGCCCAGGTCGATGGTGACGGCGTTCAGTGTTGGTTGGTCGACGTCGGTTTCGTCTCGGGCATCTTCCCAGCCGATATCGTCATCGTCATCATCGTCGTTCTCGTATCGTTCTCGTTCTCGTTATCCTGATCATCGTGCTGATTCTTGGTCTCGGGTGCATCAAAATCGGACGGAAACGCCATGGCCGCAAACGACGACGCGTCCATGGACGATGGCTTGCGATCGTCGTCGAAATCGTAATAATCGTCGTAGTCGTAGTCGTAGTTGTCGCCATCCTCCTCGTCGCCGTGAGCGTCGACGTCGAACTCGTTGCCAAACGCATCTCTGTTCGCAGAATCACCGATCCCACTGCTGCTGGCATCGTCTGCCGTTCCGTTCCTTGCAGGGGATTTTCCTCGCTTTACAAATTCGGTAAAGAAATCGTTGTCGTCATCACTGTCGTCGTCGTCGTCGTCGGAAGACAAATTCATTTTGGAGGACTTTTTCACTTTCGGTTTCTCGTTCACCGGAGCAGGTCTTCACGGTCACAGTTGATGCGGGTGTAATTGCCTGTGCGCGCAGGGTGGAAGGATTCTGATATCCTGGTCGGTCACCATCGCGGTTGGAAAGGTTTCATTGTTGTCATCAGTACTGTATTGGGGATGCCACACAAACTCGAAAAGAAACATCGTGCCGCGACGAGACGAGACGAGACGAGACGAGACGAGTGCCATGGTGGTTGTCACACCGTGGTCGGAGCTCGAAGAAAGCCATCAACAAACGGTAGGAAACAATTCGTACCGGTACGTGTCAATCTTACCGGTAATCTTAGCCTTACTCGTACTAAGAATTGCGCGCTTTTGGATGATTCGATGGGCCGCGCGAGTTGAGCGCGGTTCGAAATGATAATTTGGGGGGTTGAAAAAGTGTCATGTTGGATATTACTTCCCCCCGAAGCGATTGGAACGAGAGTTTTTTCGAAGGAGGGAGAGGAACACAAGATGAAAAAGGAGGAGAGAGAGAAGCGAGAAAACAAGCATCGCCTGAAGCCTGAAATGAACAACGAAGAAACAACGAACGAAACTGCCCACCCATCACACCTTGATTGAACGAGTACAAAAGAATCGACACCGACTACGTGTACATATATCAATACAATACAAGACACAAATACAAGACACAAACACAAAGACCATGCTGTCCAGAGCCTTTTCGTCCCTCGCACGCCACAAATCCTTGACCGCGGCCGCTCGATCCTTCGCCGCCTGCGCCGCCGCCAACAAGCCCGTTGCCACCGCCCCCCAGTGGTCCTCGTTCGCTGGTTCCCGCCGCTCCTTTTCCGATTCGTCCCACGACGACTTTGCTCCCCAGAAAAAGGCGGTCGCCGACGACGTCGACGAGGCCATCGAATTGATCCAGCAGCACGTCAACGACAACCCCGTCATGCTCTACATGAAGGGAAATCCCTCCATGCCCATGTGCGGATTCTCGGCCAAGATCGTGCAGACCCTGCAGGCGGAGGGCGTCGATTTCAGCAGCGTCAACGTTCTGGACTATCCGTCCATCCGGGAGGGAGTCAAGAAGTTTGCCTCGTGGCCGACCATGTAAGTGATGCGATTCGATGGAATGGAATGGAATGCGATGGAATTGAATGGAATGCGGCTGGCATGTTATGTTATGGAATGGAATGGAATGCGATGGGATGGGATGGGATGGGATGGGACCCAACGAAAGTAACTTGGAATGGAATGGATCGGAACATTTCGAATTCGGTTTTTGCTGCGACGCGACGCGACGTCATGCCCAAACTGGGTTGGGGTGCCGGGGATCGTTCGTCACGCTTGCTCCGAAGGAACGAGTGGAATCCAATCGAATCGAATCCATCCATCCATTCATTTATCAGCATCAACATCAACATCAACATCAACTCACGCATTGTGTTGTTTGTTGCGCTTTTTATGGCGCGCACCACTGAACAAAATTTGAATGAATTCAATTTCATGGTCGAACGCTTACACACACACTCACACACACAGACCGCAACTGTACATCAACGGTGAATTCATTGGTGGAAACGACATTGTGTCCGAAATGCACGAATCCGGAGAATTAAAAGAAATCTTGGCGGAAGCAAAGGGTACCGACAAGAAGGAATAGTAAATGAATGAATATCAATAAAGGAAGGAAGGAAGGAATACATCAGTTCCGTTGCGCTTTGTTCCTGGCAAGCGGCGTATCGGTTTTGTGGAAAGGCAAACAAGAATCAAAACAACAATTACCACAACAACGAAAACCGCGTAGTCTAATATAATATTATACTATGGGATTAGTATATTATTGTTGATTACATTTGCGTTTTACAATAATCGAAACGATAGGAGCGTGGGTGTAGCGTGTTTCGTAGAATGCATGGATGGATGATTCATTTTTTGGACTCTCGCCGAGGCAAGCGGTACTCACCGGTACTGCTGCGTGCGGACTGCGATGCGGATGCCAGCGCAAGAATTTTGTGCCCCACAAGGCAGACATCGGTCGAGGTCGGGTGCCCCTCCCGCAGGTGCACACCGCCCGCGCTAGATGCTTTCCTTTTCGGATTGATTCTCGGATTGTCGCTCGCCTCGCTGTTTCTTCCGCGAACCCCGCTTGTTTTCTACGGATAGCCATCACTACTATTATTTGGAATACCAAAGCTTGCGCCAAATCGATCGATCAATCCACCGGCACGAGACGATTGATTGCGTACCTGCTGCAAGACGGAAAACAAGCCCTTCACACCACTAAGGGAGTTCCACGATGCTTACAATGTCGAACCGTGTCTGCCCAAATAATGCAAACGACTTGTTCAACGACGAAATAGATTCCAATACCAATCCGATCCCACGCTGATAGCGACAAATAATGAAACACTAGTGGGCTCGCTCGTTCCAGTTGTTCGCTTTTATATTATTATTATTATTGTTGTTGTTATTATTGAAACACTGCATTATTTGTACAAAACAATACGTTTGTCGGCTGGGGCTTCCCGTTCCATCCCTCAATCCTCTTGCATGTTGCTGTCGTCGTTCGCCAGCTGCTTGGTCGCCGACCGCTTGCGGGCCGCAACGCGCTGCCTGGCGCTGTCGATGACGTTGCGCATGACTTGTTCCCGGTTGGCAACGGCCGGCGCCAGCAGCTCGATGGATTTCTCGATCTCGACGCGGGCCTGCTTCTTCTTCTCGGCCTTGGCGTCCTGCATTCGGTTGTCGAAGAACCGCTGTTCCCGGGCCTTCTTGATGGTTTCCACCCGCTTCATCGCCAGGATGGTCTTGCCCATGAGGTCGCGATCGTACTTGACGGGTCGGTTGCGCCTCTTTTCGAAATCGAACGTGCTGTCGACGGCCATTTCCTTCCCGCGGGTCTTGCGGTAGGCCTTGGTCCAGGCCACCTTTCGGGGATTTCGCTTCTTGTTGAAATTCCTGTGGCACTTGGATCGGCAGAATCGGAATTGCTTGCTGTCGTTTCGCACAAAGACCATTCCGTGGCCCGGATAGCACGGCGACGAGCAGAAATAGCACTTCTCGATTCTCATGGTAAATTGTTACGTTCTGTGTGGTATTCGTTTGGTGAATTTCGGATTCCCCTCTGGTGCGGACGATTCGTGATTGTTGTCGTTTCGCTGTTCCGCTTCGACCTACACGATGTGTTTTTCCCTGGTTTTACGGGAACTTTGCTGGTATTCACTTTGGTTGTTGTCTCGTTTTCTTCCAACGACTCGGTTCGAACGCTGTTGCTGTGCTCGGGTGTGAACACTTCTCAGAAATAAAAAATGAAATCGAAAGGCTGTGCTTCGCAATACATCCAAGGTGTTGTTTTAAGATGTCTACGTACAGGTAAGATTTACTGGTAAGGTAATCTTACCGGTAAGATTACGTAAGGTTGCTGAACACACAAGGCCAAGGAATGAATGAATCGGATGACAAAAAGCCTTGTCGGTGGGGGGTTGGAAGTGGAATTCAGAGAGGTCAACAGAGATGAGTGGTGGCTCCGTTTCTATGGGAGAAGGACAGACCTAATGTTGATCGTTCCCGCGTGGTTCAAACATCGACGTTTTTGGTTGTACCATCTGTCTATGTTAGAGTTCGGGTTCAGAAGGAATGAATCGTGATGGGGGGGGGGGAAGATGCATCGGGAAAGATTTTGTATCTCCATCACAAAAGCATCAACGACTGCAACTGACAAGCGCAACCATCGTACCGGTACTGCAGACTTTCGACCGAAGCGAACACGGCGAAGGGCGCCAGACAAGAAGTAGAAGGAACAACAACAGGTAGAAAAGGATAAGACTACCATTCTTTTGTCACCGTCTCGAGTGCGAAGAGCACATAGAAAATCCGCCCTGTTAGTACGGTAGAAACGCAGTTCCGACGAAGTAAAGTTCATTTGAGATCCGATGATTCTGAAAGGCGCGCTTCATTGCAACAGATAGATCCAATCTTTCCGAGGTCAACGGTGATGTCATTATCCGTACGACAAGAAATTTCATCATGCTGACAACAGACATCTTGTCGCTGAATATTCACGATTCCTTGACGTTCGAAGGGACCGAGCTCTGTCTGAATCCAGATCTGTTTTCAACTTCGGAACAATGGGGTGCATCGTCTCAAAAGACGAGTGTCGTGGGAATTGGAGCATCGTCGATAGGGTCCGGGAATAGCACTGGGACATCGAATCATTCATCCACCGGATTGTCTGTGGGAGATACCATCGAGATCCGCGTTTGGGATCCCTTGCCGAAAGAGGCCGGGATGAAAAGCCCGGCTTCCTCCGCTAGCATCCGAAAGCGGTTCCATCAATCTCCACTTCTTCCGAACGCGGCATCGCTGGGCAGAGACAATCTTTCTGCAATGAGTGGTGGTGGTGGAATAGTGGATCCGGGGAGTGCTCTCCCGTCCCTTCGACCTCGCACTACCTTATACCGCACAAATCCACTGCACAATTCGTTTTCTGTGGATCAAGTTGGTAGCGATGGCCAACGGAGCACGGGTTCTTCACCGAAGAGTGCCTCGAAGCTGAGTAGGAAGTCCCCGGTGCTAGATCCTAACGAAGACGGAGCGAAACCCAAAACATCGGCGAATGATGTGAAAAATTCTCCCCTGCCGGTGGCACCAAATCTAAGCAGCCATTCTCTCAACATTACAACTCCTAGCCTACCAACTAGAAACAACGCTGCCAATCCAAACGAACTATTGTCCCAGCAACGACTTCCTCCGGTGTTTCCTCGGAATCGGTCGGGAACGGCGGACATTGCCAACGCACATCCACTTTCAGCTAGCAAACCGCCAAAACCCCAAACCATGACTACACATCGACGAGCCTCGTCCGTCGCGGGTGCTATTCCCACCCAACAACGGTCACCAAAGCACCGCCGTGACATTTCCGACATGACCGCGGATACTACTTATCAACTTGATAATATCATTAATGATGTCATGAATGGGAATCGGCCAGAAAGTCCCGACACAGGGCTGGAAGAAAGCAACCACAACGACGCGTTGTCAAAAATAACATCGGGACATCGATTGCGACTGTCATTTGTCCTCAAGGTTATGGAGAAGACCCTGACCTCTTTCAAGGGAAACAGTCGCACTCAAATATCTGTTCTTCGACGAGTTGCTGATTTGTACAATCTCTCAAACTACGACTTGGTAACGGTCCACAAAATCGATCCACAGGACGAGGAAGAAGTTCTGAAAGCCGTGTCGGCTGATTTTGTCGTCGTCACCATCAAGGATCAATTTATTTCGCGCGGTGATATGCTCCTCTTTCATAGCAAGCTCTTAGGATCGTGGATCTACGAGGGTCAACGACTGATCGAACCGACGAGAGGCATCAAGGCCCACGCCCGAGAAATACGACACGGGAACTTTTCCGCCAAGTCCGGAATCGTGACAGAGAAAACAAACATTACATTTCGAAGCCGATCTGCTCGGATCGTTTGGTTGGTCCAACTCTCGTCCGAGATGTGGGAATATTCTTCGCCCTACGAACGACAATACGAACCAGAATCAGTCTGCGAGATCTATTTTGATCAATGGATCCGATTTTTGTACAAATTGTTCAAGAAATGGAAAGAACTGGAGGTGCGTTCACGAACGGATGGTGCCCCGCAAAGATGCGTTTGTGCATGAGTGTTGTTGTATGAGATTTACTTCGAGAACACCGTGACTCAATGAGCATGCTTCACTCGTCTTTTGCCAACATTCGAATCGCCCGAATCTTTAACCGTAGGTCTCGCATTCACTCACGGTCATCTTTTTCTCAAGGACATTTTTGTCGAAAGGATTGAAGTCGAGTGTCGACTGTCAAGATGTTTACGGTAGAAGGTATGAGGACCATTACAAACCGGTCATCGAAAATGAAACTTGCATAGATTGGACTTCACTTATTGTCCGCATCAAAGAAGAATTCACCAAATATCCTCTGGAAGTTGGTTGGAACTTAACTGATAGGAAACCTTCGTGTGCTAGTCAAGGAAATATACTAGAAGCGATCAACGTCGTTTTGAACCTAATGCAGTATCATTACTTGGACAGAGATCTCCATAGAACGGGTCAATCAATTGTGATTGTATCGCCGGGCTGCGGTGTTTTTGAAGTCGATAAAGGACTTGCAGGTATCACATATCAGCGAATGATGGACAACGGCATTGGCAGTGATATGCTAAGTCTGGGACTACCTCCTTTGCACATTGCGCCCTTTTTCCTTTACAATGTAAGTGAAGTAAATTTCAATCGTATGCTACTGAACGTCTCGAAAAGCTTGATGTCAATGCTAACCGTCATTTATTTCAAAGAATGAGTATCGTGCAGTTGAGAAGCAAGGCATAAATGCGAGTGAAACCTACTACGAAGTTCCCCATTGGATGCATCTCTCTTTTGTGATTTACGATAGACCCGAAGAAAAACGAGTGTATCTCAGTGGTCTTGAAGACAAGACAACCCCTGTCCAGAGGGGCCATTGGTTGGATGCATATGACATACGAGCAAATGGATTTCTCCGTCCGCACAAATTTGAACAGTCGAGGCTGGATAGCCCACTTTTAAAGCCAAAGACAGCATTCACGTCAAGCTTTTCAGCAGTAGGAAATATGGCAGCCACACCAGGAAAAGCGAAGGTCGTTCAAGAACAAGGACAAGCTCGCCAATTGATCTCAGGGAGAAAATTCAGGGATATATTAGAAGCTTGTAGGCCAAGAGTGGTCGGAGCATCGATGCCTTCGGCGCTTGAAAGCCTGTTGGACCTGAGGGATATAGCTGGCGGGAAGGACTCAGGAGAAAAAAATGATAGCAAGAAATCGTCGATCGACAAGAATGACAGTCGACTTCGCGAATGGGGGACTGTGGACTTCAACGATCACACGTTGCATTCGCGGTTGAAGGCAAGCCTTGGAATCAGCCCAAGAAGTATAAGAAGGCCCATTCGAAGTCAACCAATCATAAGGTCCGACAGATCTTATAGCAGTGATGATGCGTCCAGTTCTTCTAGTCTAGCAAGTGCATCTATGTCGAGTTTATACGGGACATCATTTGATAGAGTATTTTGGGACTACTACGAATCACCAAAAGTGCCGGCGAGAACCTTTCAAATGCAACGGTCGGCTTCGATGGAATTTGACGAGCTTGAAAAGCGTGTTGCCGCAGACGACGATGATGATGGAGCAAATAATGATGATTCAACAACAATGTCAGAGAATATGTCAAAGATTTCATTGGGTGGCGAAAGTGAAACAATATCTGTTAAATCAAAGACTGAAAAACATACTGAACAATTGAGGAAAATTATGGATTCTTACAATGCGATGGTGTGCATACCTCCACTAGAAGAAGATGACGATTTCGATGAAAGAAATCAGCGGTCAGACGCGGTAATGCATCTAAGCGAGCCCGAGGTATCGAATAGTTCAAAAACCGGACTCCTTCTACAATCAATGTAAGTCGAAGCGCACGAAAAACCGAAACATCGTTTTCCCTGGCAGTGGTGTGATGAATTCTCAAACAAAGCTTTTGTCTTCTGAAGTCGTCAAAAAGTCAAAGAAGCTGAAAATTCGGGCGGGTTAGGAGCTGCGCTTTCCCAATACAGTGTTACCGAACAAGGGTCAGTTATTCAGGATCGGTCATCGAGTATAATAACAAGAAGAAAAAGTGGAGGTCTATATCTTGCTGGTTCGAACGCAACAACGTCGTTCAACAACGAACGCAGGCGTGCAGCTTCTCCTCTGTTAGCTCTTAGACCCCAACAACAGGATAGAGCAGGGACCTCGAAACTATTTCCAGCATTCGTCCCGACCCAGATAGAGTCCCCGAATATTTTACATCCAGGACAACAACGGAATCTGAACATTCATCGACCACTCCCGAGTAGAGTTACAGGTCGCGAAAGGTCAGGATCTGTCGGTGCTCTCACCATCAATGTAGCGCAACCGAGTACTTCTTCGGTGAATCGCTTACTATTCGATCCTACAAGGCAGACCCTGCTTCCAGTTTCACGAAGTCCACCAACAAGTAATACAGGACTGCTCAATAGCGCCCCACGTGCTGCCCTAAAATTATATTCACAAAGTCCACCGAAAGTGAGTATGCCACAGGACCGCTTTGGTGCCACCAGAGTTCTCGCACGAAGCCCCCCCGCGGCGGATAATTCTGCTGAAAAATCTCTTTCGCAAACCCCACCTAAATCTAGCAACTTCCTGAAAGACAGACCTGGGTCACCAAATTTTAGGAATGTACCGAAGGAAAAGTCTGGTTCCCCAAATATGAGGAGCAGGCGGCGAGATCGATCGGGTTCTATAAAAGTGGGGGGGCGCGAATCCCCGATTGGAAGTGTGAAGACTCATGTTCCTTCGCGCCGAAAGAAGGCATTCAATCCTTTTAGACAAAGCGATGAGGATGAGGTGCTTGCAAAACGATCCCATAATCGTCGCAGATGGAGTCATGTTTACCCTGAGGGAGAAGTGGAGTTCAAACGACATGCAGGTCCTATTTGGAACAGTTTGACATCCCCGGCCATCTTGCCACTTTCAGTTGATTATTTTCCAACTCCACAAGAGCTAAGAGACGAGAACAAGTTTCAATTTAGTTTCTATCAAGTAACGCTTGGTGGTATCGAAAACAAACAATATGAAAAGCACACAGATCTCCTCAAGGAGATGGTTAGACAAAGAGTCACACAAGATTATCAAATTGTTACCGATGCTGCTATCGATGAGAGCAAGAAACGGGCCGCAGAATCGCAAGGTCAGTTATTCGTATTGATTCGTTTGTTCCGCAATTGTCCCCTTTCTAACGTTTTGATTATTTCTGTAGAGCGTAACACCGGTAAGCTACAAGGTAGGCCCTCGAGCAGAATGGACACCGCCCCAAGACCCCTACCACCCAACGAGCACGAAATATCTGGAGGAACCAAGCATCACTATTTATCGATGGGTCATAAAATTCAAGTAATGAATTACGATTCGAGTTCTGATACCATTGAAGTCGTATTATACAATAGAAAAAGTGCACAGAATGATAGAGCGAATGTACATACATACAAGTTTCTCCTTTTCTCAAAAGTCACACAGCAGTACACTACGTCCATTCAGACATTCAAGAAGTATAGTGAACCATATAATTGGAATAGAGTCGACAATCTAATTTGTGGTGAAGCAGACCGTACGATGGACGTTGGAATGAGATTTCGGAGAGTTATGTTTGGGTTGATTCCTGAAAAGTTCAGAACCGTGAGGGCCGAGGAAGAGTATGTCTCTAATTTCCAAAAGCTTCTCTCTTGGCTCGAAAAACTTAGAGATAACGATGGCTCAATGTCAAAGTTGAATGTCAACATAGTATCGTCGAGCACTGAGGAGAAGGCCAAAGTAGACTTCGCAAAAGCTCGACGTGATATGACAGACAGCATGATACGCTTTCCACTCCAATTACTAAGAGGGAAGAAAGACCCATTTGAGTGGATAGAAGTAGCTATTGGTGCTACATTTGACACAACAACATCATACAGAATAATATTCAACTGGCTTGTTGCTAGCTCTACCAAAGTCGAACAGCAGATACATCTTCTTCAACGACGTTTTAAAAATTTTGGCTTGAAATTTATCAGCTTTCCACAGACCACTGTTTCCTGGGATCTCTTCATCCACGCTGTGAGTGCTACAATCAAAATTTTCGATACACGATGTTGACTATACTTTAAATCATTGTTATACTCACAATGCCATTTCCCTTGAAGCTTGCCGCGCCAACATTTATCACTATTCGAGACAGAAAGAAAGCCGCAGCGATCGAACAATCATTACTTGAACTCGATTTTGTCCACGACGGTGTAACGATCACAAGTCCACAATTTCTTGAATGTATTGACGATAGTGACGATTTCAGATTTCCGCGTTATCACAGGTCGGGGAAAGTGAAATCAATCGCTTCCCCGCAGTTCGTGCATCGTTCTGGTGCCATTTTCATTCGGAAACTGACAGATCGTGAAGGAAAGGTAATCTTGGTTGGAATCGAGAACTATCGACATGCAAGCGGTGAAAATAGATTCCGTGAAATCGCTAAGTCTGTCATCGAACAAGTTTCTGATGTCATTGATTCACTGCCATCCAGTTCTAATGATAAGGATTGCAACGAGGAGCAACAAGCTATAGAGGAGAGTGCAATTTCCGCAAATGAGAATAAGAGTTGAATAATAACACACATGTCAACTTGTACCCCACCCATACTGTGAATACATATAAAGAAAAGTTAACTTTACATTCTATTGTTATGAATTATTTCACTATGTTGGTACCTTGGTACATATCTGCAACACTGGAAAAATAGTTTTCCCAGTATCCTATGCAGCAACATCTATTCCAGCTCTACTACCTCTGACAATCATTCCATGCAGTACAACAACTATTTTGTAGGATTCATTTACCACAAAATCATACGTCCCCCCTGAGCCAGGAATTGTCGAATCCTGACTTCTCCCCAAAGACGGAAAAGCCAAAATCGTCGTCCTCCGAGTCGTGAACGGAACAAAGTTCGACCGAACTATCCAGCGAGGAGTTTTCATCTCTCGAGATAGAACTTGTGCTAATCCAATCATGGTTGAAATAGCCAACACTTTCGTTCTGGAGTTGCTGTTCTTCCAATCGAATTTTATTGGCGTCGATCTCATCTTGTGCTGCAATATCCAACGCCAATCGCATGGCACTTTGTGATGCATAGCAGTACATGCTTGCAACCAAGTGGAGATATGCATTCGGTTCGTCATTCTGCAGCCTCTGAATCTCTTGTCGTTCAAAAACAACGTCCTGCGCTTCTTTTCTGATTTGTCGTCGCCGTCTAGTGGCTGTTGGGTCTCTGCACTCGACTCCTCGCACGGAGTGATTGGCATCATCCAACGAAACAGGATCGTTCCTTAAAAGGTATATGGTATTGAAAATATCTAGTTGAAATTTCGTGTAATCATCGGGAGTGTGCCATCGCGCAATCCTTTCCTCTTCTGACCAGTCGACTCGATTGGGGAGATACTCGACCTGAATTTGAGTATCAAAGGATACCGATTTTCGCCGCTGAGGAGGAAAGGCAAATTTCCACCCTACGTCCTCTTTCTTGTATTCCCTGTCATAATCTCTGGAATTATTGCTTAGAACGACGGCAGAGTCGGTGCCATTGATGAACAGATCGTCTATGAAGTTGCTATTTAGCGGTGGCATGGTGGTTGATGGCTCGTTGTCATGTTTTATGAAGTGCTTCCGAGAAAGAAAGAGTTCGAAGTTTTTTTACCAAGTAAGGTTACAGGTAAGTGTTACAATAACGGCGATGGAAGCAGTCTATGTAAATTGTCAATCGTGGACGAAAGAAATTTCGTGTGACATATGATATCGCTCACTAACGCGGGCAAGTACTTAAGAGAATTGACCGCTGTGAAGTGAGTGCGTTAGCTTCGATGCCGTCCGTCCCTCATAAGGCTCTCGGGTGTTTGTGCATTGTATTTTTCCTAACGATAAATTTATTTACGAAAAATCAAAATGATTTCTCCTAAGAGCCTTACAAATGACGGACGAAGACTATAGAAATTCAAATGGGTTAGGGAAACATTTGTCGCCAAAACATAAACGTGCTGGCTCTCTGCACGACTCCCTTTAGCGCTAAATTCAAGTCATCACGGTGAATGCCAGAAAGTGCCAACAACGGTTCTTGAGAGTTGACTATGGGGAAAAATTGACATTTCCCGTTGGCATGATTTTTCAATTTGATTTGACGTTGATTGTCTCTAATGCCAGGTTTTTCAAACAAATTGTAAATCGGTACGTCTCATTCTTTTGTATCCAACACGATGAACGTACGTATGCGAATAAAACTTGTAGAAAAATCACAAGAGCTGTCCTCGAAAGTACACGTACGAGTAAGGTTTATTACATATCAGTACTGGACATCATTTGTTACGAATTTTGTAGCATTCCAGACGTACCGTACGGTACCGGTAATCTTACCACAAGTTCGATACGAAACCAGGAGTCTCCGTTCAGATTACAAGTACAAGTACAAGTAACCTTAACCTTACGAGTTCCTACACGTACAAGTAACAATCTATTCGTATTTGTACCGGTAGGTTACCGTAAGTTACCGGTAATTATGTATCCGTGACCAAAAATAATCATACTGAAGCAACTTTTTTTGACAGATTGTTCCTTTACTATTGGACCAGATATCTCCCCCGGCAATGGAATCCTCCTCAACACAAGTTACAACATAGTATCAGAAAAGAGTATACAGGAATTATTTGCAACAATCCCTGTTGCAATCAGTGACTTGCATCCATAGCTTTGGCCTCACTTAGAACTACTAGTACTAGTTGTTACCCTTTTTGTCGCCAAATTCCAAAAAGAAGTTGCTTCATTTAGAAAAGAGTAGAAATTTGGTACATTCACGTGACCATCAAATTGAGTGACAGCATGTTGATGTCAGCATGTAATGATATTCACCCATCAGCAACATAGGAGGTGATAGCAGTAACAACAGGACAGCACATAGTGCTGGCAAATAGTGAGTCTACAGAGGATACTGTTCAAGCGCTATTGCATACACTTAGATACTACAGGATACTCAATTTTTTACTGAAATTGGATAATGTAAGTCTTAGATAATTTTTGTGAGCAAGGCACCACGTGATATTTTCTCTTGTTCAATCCATTTTCTCTTGTTCAATGCATTTTCTCTTGTTCAATTCTGAGTCCAGAAATTCTAAAATTCATAACAATCGTTCATCACAGCATACTATACTGAAAGGTAACTTAATCGCAGCTTTAGTTCAGGTGAACATCAGTGGTGGATTTGCTTCTATGACTACGAGTAGTAACCTGTAATCTTAATGGAAAGACAAAATAATCAGCAGCTCATTATGTAAATTATTCAATGACGAGAACCCTTACCGTAATTACCAGTTCATAAATTTTTTGTTGTACCTTACTCGTAGATACAAAGTCATTATTGAGATCCCAAAATGAGAAAAAAAAGTTCCCTTGGAGTTGAGTTAATTTTAACAATCAGATTTTTGCGACAGAGTTTCAAAATGATATGAAGGAATGTTGTATCGTTTCATGTTCAGTGGTCTACCGGTACGGTACAAAATTTTTTTTGTCATCATTAGACCGATTAAAAAAACACTTTTCCATTACTTGCACTTACACGAACTTCATCAGCACTGTATGTATGTGCCTTAGGCGCAAGAAGAATGGTGAGGAGGTTCTAGCACTCACCCCTTAAGCGACGAGCAATTGTGACGAAATTCGTACTCGCACCGTATGTCTCTGTTTGTACTTGGAGCATACGAGATACGGTATTCTTGCTATGAAATACTTCGTAATAATAATATTATTGTTTTCTTTTGTGAAATTTAAGCGTGGGCCCCAACTTATCTCTGGCTCCACCAGAATCTTTGTGTGAGATACAACTATTATGCTGATAGTACAACACACGTATCTCAATCTAATATCAATGAATTGCCAACTTTCGACATCCATTGAAGATAGACCTTACTCTTGATCAGCATGGAATTTTTCACTTGTTAAAGCAAACTAGTAGTTCATTAGAATACATTGGTAGTATGATCGCGGTGTGATAAAAATGAATGGACCTCGTACTAGTATGTTGCATTGTCTCGTTGTTAGAACAAGACAACTCGAACCTCCCGACATGTTTCGTTCATATAGGATTCTGCAGCGTGTGCATCGTCCAGGGCTCGTTTGCGAGCTATCTCCTTACAGTCGAAAGACTCCTCTATTGATACCATGGCAACTAAAGCCGGATCGAAATGACATTCTTCTCGTTGAAGATCCTGTTCTCCCAACACAGCCGATCGGACAGCGAGTTTGTTTTCGTTGCGTATCCTCGATCCAGCCCGTGTGCGGTGTTCAAGGCCTCGAGTGCAAAAGTAAGGGTTGTCAGCGTCGATGTTTTCCCCGGACGTCATCATGAATACCGTCGCCTTAGCCATGTTCTTGATGAGCTTGTAATCGACAGGCGTCAACCAAACTTTTTCTCTTTCGTTTTCGGACATATCGTTAAGGTGACGAATTTCCCAGACACGGATTCGGTTCGACCAGCGAACCTTCGGTCGCCTTGTTCTCTCGAAGGATTGAGTGATACCGATCACTGTGTCAGTAACACTCGTGGTAGGTTTCATGATATAAGTATCGTCGTAACAGTTTTCATGACAAATATGATCATCGCGTTCCCTTTCAATTATTGGTATGGTCTCTTTTGATATTGCCTGAGTGAAGCTCGGATCAATGGATATTATTTCGCACGAAGAGAATCTTACTCTCTTGACGATGGGCACTTTTGGAATCCCGAAACATTCTTCTGGTTTGCACTTTTTGCCCCCCAAAACGGGATCCAAGACCTTCCGCTGGTCTTGATAAGGAAATCGCAGCGAAGATCTCGGAGACATGTCGTGGAGCTGTTCTAGACTATAACATATTGTATCTCCTCTGTCAATTTGTTGGCAGATCTTCGACTGCGAAAAAATTTGTGTGAGAGTAACTCTGTCGTTACTCATGATAACAGCAGTTGGTGGCTGCGTCAGAAATCGACTCTTTTCAACAGCTCCGAATATAGGATATGGAAGGTTGAGACCTAGTGTGTGATTTTGTAGAGATTAAATTGATGATACGATCACACAATGTTACAGTGTGACAATATCCCCAACAGCACCGGTACGTATTTTTTTTTCGGTATTCCGATGCGTACTACCAAACAGCAAAGTGAAACGGACGCGAGAATCTTGTCTATCATTTGCGAGTACCGTATCCCCATTTCTAAGCTTTTCGTATGGGGATGGGCTTGGAATTGTAATTGTGTCACGATAAAAGTGAAGTGAAATTTCTCCCTCTGAGAAACTTACTTAATAGCTACTCATTCAGTCATGCCCTCTTCAACCACCTATGCGATGAAAGGGAAAAGAACAACTAAGAACAAACCCGCCCTCATATACTACTTCTACAAGATTCGATTCTTATCAGCTGTCCCCCGGTTCTACGTCCCCGACTGACATTTCTACTGAAACCCGGGGACAGCTGATAGGAACTTTGTAGTACCAGTATTTTCAATCCGATTAAAAAAAATGTTTCTTGGTACTCGTACCTGTAAGGTTAATTATGAATTACTTACCTGGCAGTCATGATTTAAAACCCCGGCCTTGTCATAATGATATTTGATTTCTGAAAACATATATGGCTTTGAAGAACGGTCAAACACATTGAATTTTTAGTTTTCTGGAGAGGATTTTTCATAATTAGAATGCAAATTTTGCATTATTTGATTAATTAGATTTTGAGTGCAGTAAGTCTTAATGGCCCCTCGACTACGGGTAAACTTTAAGGTACCCGGGGAAAATTATAATGGATCACGTCGGAGTGACAGATTGTTGCCTCACTATCTGACCAAATACCTCCTCCCAACCTCCTCAACGAAAGTTACAACCTGTTCACAAACACTATAAACCGACTGTTTGCAACAACTCCTGTTGAAATTGGTGACTTACATCCATAGCTTCGGCCCCCTGTAGTTAGTGGTTTTTTTCGAAAAATTGCCAAAAATTGATCCATTATGGTAAATGTAGACACTGGTACATTTTCTACACGCAACCATACGATCGAGTGACAGCATGTTGAACAAAAAAAAACCGAATTCCAAAGGAAACGAAAAAAAAATTCTCGAACCGAAAATGAGTTCTGTTTTTTGCTATGCGCAAGCCGAAAAAACTATGCCGGCTCGATGCTGTCACTCACAAACACCCAATTTTCGGCCCAATTTCTGTGTTCGGGAGCTTACTAAGGGAAGAATAAGCAAAGTTGTTTAAAAGTGAATATAGAGCATTGTAGAGTAGAGTGTTAGCTAACAGACGATGTCTTTACTTTGAACAGAGGTGGTGTATGGAAGGAGATATTCCAAAAAGCAAAGATGCTGTCACTCAACGTGATCCATTATGGTAAACGTGATCCATTATAATTTTTTCCGGGTAAGATTACCGTTTTGCATTTTTTAAAATTAATATCTTACTTCGTCCTTAATTCTTACGACTGACTGCACTCCGTGCTGTACTGTTGTTGCTGCTCTCCCTGTTTTGCTGACGAGCGAAATCTTTACAATATTACATTATTCGTGACGCGGCACACATATTATTATCTACCTGTAACATACTTTTATGAAATTCTTAACCGATTTTTCCATATTCTGGAGGAGACATATTTGCCTCCTCCAGAATATGCAACCAAAATTAAATTTCAAGGGAATCTTGAAAACAAGAACGCACGCTAAAAATTGGCGATACACACGTGGGTACGGAATAAAGAGAGCATTTTTTGTTTTTCGAAACAAGATTCCACTATTCCAAAATAGGCCTTCTACACGCCTGTCTGTCATCCATTTTTAATGCATGTCCGTCGGGTGCGCCAAAAAGAATGAAGGCATATTCTAGGATATTATATGAACGCATAGTTTCGGGAATCGCTCAATAACCGTTCGGTCATACATAATATAGGTCCTACCCATACGTACATACCGGTACGTACGTATCATGTGGCGGAACATTGACGGTTGATGGTCAGACGTTGTTTGCCCTGCGCACAGAAAATTATTACTACCGGTTGTACGAAGTAATCCTTACGAAGTACATGATTACTAATTACGAGTACGGTACGAGTAAGTTAATCTTACCTGTGCGAGCAAGAGCACCTTTCTGTTAGGTACTTGTACCTGGTAAGATTACGAATAAGTAAGGATAACCTTACCGTCCGGTACAACCACACAAAGAGAATATTTCTGTGTTCGATGTGATCGAAAAATTGGCAATCCGCAATCCATCACTGATCATGCCCGATCTGCAGTAACCTTACATTTTTGATTGACTTTACACTCTGATAAGGTTACTGTACATTACTTCGTATTCTCGAATTTGAAACATCGGTGCATGTTTGGTTCAATTTTGTTCCTCGCACCGGTAGCTTCTCGTTCACAAAGGGAAGGTGAAATATCAAGAGCCCAAGACTATTCATTACATCGCAGATGCTGCAATCAGTACCGAGGGAACTCTACAGAACAAGTAACAGAATTGGAAATATTTTTTTCTCGTCGCAGCGGCAATCTCAATCCATTGGAACTCGAAGCAAAGTATTTGCCACACAAACTATAGGAAGAACAATAAGAATGAGCTCTACCACGGCTGCAGGAGATACTGCCGCGACTAACAATGGCAATGAATCCCTCAAGCGACCACAGGAGGAAGTTGAAGAGAGCCGAAAAAATGGTTGGAAAAAAGTCAAAAAGGAAAATAAGCGAGGTTTCGGAAAAAAGGGAGCTGGTAAATGGATGAAAGATTTTGGTGAGGGCAGTGAAAACAAACAGGACGACCCTCCACACATCGGTTCCTATGCTAACCCAAAAATGCAGGAAATGTTCGGAATCGTTTTGGACGAAAAAAAAAAGGACCAAGAAACTAAAACAAAGCATGGAGAATCTGAGGTACCCACAAACAAACGAAAGGTAGTATTGTTCTTAGGCTTTTTGGGCACGAAATACGGTGGCTTTCAAGTCAATCCAGAGCAGCGAACGCTTCAAGCAGAAATTGAATTGGCTCTGTACCGATCCGGCATGATTACCCAGAGTAATTTTGGAACACCGCACAAATACAGTTGGAGCAATTCCGCACGCACCGACAAGGGTGTTCACGCATGTGCCCAAGTATGTTCGCTAAAGATAGAACTTCCCGTAACCGACTGGGAAAACAAGACTCCGGTCAATGATCCTTTGGAAGGGCCCCGAAAACGTCTGCAGGCTCACCTACCGTCGGACATCAAAGTGTTAGATATGGTGCGAGCTACCCGCAATTTCTGTGCCAAGACGCAACGAGATCGAGTTCGATACCAGTACATGGTCCCGGCCTTCTTGTTGCATCCGGATTGGAAGGGAGTCATGGAAGAGCAAGGTATTGATACGAGCAAGGGGCGTGGGGATCGAAATAATGTTGACACGAGAACGCCGTTGACTGCCGAAGAGGCTGAAAAATTGTATGCTGTCCTTCGAGACTATCGATCGACGGAGGAAAGTCGCAATTTGCTCAAGGCTGCTTTGAAAAAGTACGAGGGCACTCAATTTTTCCACAATTTCACGAGAGGATTGAAGCCTGGGCAAGCGCAAGCTCGTCGATTCATCGAAACATTCCAGGCACAAGATCCCGTGGTCGTCGACGGTATTGAGTGGATACCGACACAAGTTTTAGGTCAGTCCTTCTTGCTCCACCAAATTCGAAAAATGATCTGCGTAGCCATTGACGTCGCAAGAGGGGCTGCCCCACTCGAATTCATGGACAAGGCGTTGGACAAGAAAGAATCCATAGCGCTTCATGTCGCACCGGCCCAGGGATTGTTTCTGGAAATGAGTTACTTTGGAGGGTACAATCGGCGGAAAAACACACAAACCAATCACGATTTAGCGGATATTGACTGGACGAAAGACGGGCCGGCGAAGGATCGTTGGTCAGCCTTTCGAGATGTTGTTCGCGATCATATTTGCCAAGAAGATAAGAACCAATTGAATTTCATCCAATTCCTTTTCCTGTGAGTGCTTTGTTACCTTGACTATTTCTGGAGGATTTCTCTCACGAGAAAGAAATATTTATTCAGAACCAAAGGATCGATAGTAATTGAACAAAGGTTCCTGTGTTTTCGATTCCACTCTGACCATTGTTCCAACTTCCTTACTTTATATTGAATTTTTGTTTTGTTCGATTTTTTCAGTCATGAATGTGTCTATGGATGTCGAAAGTCATATGGTCTTGACGAGGACAAGAAGGAAGACAACATCAAACAAGATGAACCTTCACCGGAAACGGATGCCGAAGGGATGACGAAATAAGAGGCTTTTACAATTATGAGTCATCAAAAAAGATAATAATGCGTCATTAAACTTTTCGATTAGTCCAGGATTGCTCATTTTCGCTGAGATAGCATCATTAGCACCAAGGTAGCATTTTTGTCCAAATGATATCAAGATTCTAAAGGAATCCGGATGGGAGACAAGCAAGCGCATCATTCTTAGCACATTCTACGTCTACCGATTTATCCACGGCGATTCCAGACTTGTTGATATCATTGTGTTGAGGGGTTTCGTAGCGTGCCACTGTAACTGCAACTCCGCCGTTCCCGTCTGACAACTCTCGAATTGTTTGAATAATACCCTTTCCAAAAGTCTGCCCATTTTTGAAGAAATTCGTATCCACGAACAAGATCAGAAGAAGAAAACCTATTAGAATTGAATTGGTGTTCATTTCTCTACCTAACAAACCAGGCCCTAACTTTTACTAATCTTTCGATGTATGAATAAATTCCAAGGGACAATTGCGCAGTCAAAATCTTACCTGTTCCCCAATAACGGTAGCTCTTCCGTTTTCCTTCATTGCAGCCGTGAAAACTTCGGCTGCCGATGCAGTGTTGTGATCGACTAGAAGCGTCAACTTGGTTTCCGTATCAAAGCCATTCTCAAAAGTTTCTTCGGCAGAGATCACACCCTTGTTGCTGACAACGTAAACAATCGGTTTGTTGGATTCGAGGAACAGCGATGCTGTTTCAACTCCTCCTGGCAATAACCCACCGGGATTGCTCCTCAGATCGAAAAGAATCTGTTTGGCACCTTTTTTCTTCAGGTCTTGAAAGGCTTCTTTGACAGTGGAACTTGTGGTTCCCGAAAAAGATTTAATTCGAATCACACCCACATCTTTGTTAGATTTCGCGATGTAACTTCGAACGCTTGTCACCTTGATGGGTTCTCGCTGAATGATGAAGTCCTTAGTCTCTCCGTCACGCAGGACTGTAACGCCGACCTTGCTACCCACCGGTCCTCGCAGCCGCAACGCCACGTCGTCGGGAGTGGAAGCCTTATCGAATTTGGCACCACCTCCCTCAATAAAAATGTCCTTTGCTAGAAGTCCAGCCTTCTGCGCAGGGCTGTCGGGTTCGACGTCTGATACTATCACCAATTCGTCTTTGTTGGTGGCGATTTCGACACCGATTCCTGCTAAAGTTCCAGTTGCGCTGTCAACTAGAGATTGATATTTCGCAGGACTCAAGTATTTTGTGTACTTATCACCCAGCTTTGACATCATGCTCGCTACAGCATCGTGTGCCTCGTCCATATTCTTGTATTTCTTCTTGACGAGCTCTTGTCGCATTTGGAACCAATCTTGCCCGTTGAATGTTCTATCCAAAAAGGTGGAATCAACCGTTCTCCAAGCCTCGGCAGTCATCTTTTGTTCGGGAGTGATGGAAGAGTAACTGCTTGCATGAGCTGGTTCTGAAGTTAAGGGAGCGAACACCAAATTCATCGCCAAGGATAAACTAGCCAAGGCGGCAACCAAGTTCTTGTTGCTTTGACTTTCAGCCGTTTTGTCGTTTTGCCCGTCATTTACGTTCCGATAAAGTGACAGCTTGCCACCCCGCATAGAGCTTGATTGTATCTGAGGAAGAAATGCATGGCAATAATGAACGGGGAATGATAGCGATATCAATCCTAGTGCAATGATGGTAGAGCACCGTCGACGAGATCTCAGGTTGCTGCGCGGCTGATCATCGGTCTTGCTTGGGTAATCCATGGTTACTGCGAATTCAAAGAGTCTTTGCCAAGATTGGAAAAAGTAGAGGTCGATCCGATCTTCCTCCCTGTTAGTCTAACGATGGAAACATTTGCGACCCGGAGAGTCCTGTTCGAAGCAAGTCGGAAGGGTGATACCCGTCCATGATTGTCAACGATGGACACCATGGACAAAAAATACAGTATCCAACAGTACGAAGTACTACTTCGTACGAAGTACATCATTACGGTAAGATCTTAGTGGAGTACGGTAAGGGGGAACCTCTGACGTTTCCTTGTTTTGCGTTGTTGTGTCACTTCTCAACAACAAAAAGCAGATCCTGACACCGGTAGGACGTGACTCAATCTTTTTTGATGATTTCAGATTGATTGATTTTGAAAATGATGATAACATCATGAAAAAAAATACTTCGTACTAATAAAACTACGAGTAAAACTCTACAAGTACGTACGTTGCACCGGTACGAATTTTGTACTTCATAATAATTTTGTGCTTACTGTAGTAAGGTTACCGGTACCTGTCATACTTTACCGCACGGTACCAGTACCGGTACTTGTAACCTTACTCGTTGGAGAAATAGTGCTACCGGTACGGATCGTATTCGTAGATGCCTCAGTACTTCGTTCGAAAAAAGATACGAGCACGAAGGATGAATGAATCATCCTGTTTTCAAAATAGGTTCTCAAGGTACCCGTGAAAAACTAAAATGAATCACGTCGGAGTGACAGATTGTTGCCTCACTATCTGACCAAATACCTCCTCCCAGTAACGGAAACCTCCTCAACGAAAGTTACAACCTATTCGTAAACACTATAAACCGACTGTTTGCAACAACTCCTGTTGAAATCAGTGACTTACATCCATAGCTTTGGCCCCCTGTAGTTAGTGGTTTTTTCGAAAAATTGCCAAAAATTGATCCATCATGGTTAATGTAGACACTGGTACATTTTCTACACGCGACCATACAATCGAGTGACAGCATCTTGACGTCTGAAAATTGTTGTTCTTTGTATGTATGTACCATACGGTATAAATCATAATAATAATATTATCATGTTCTTTCGACTGCGCGCAAGCTGGGAAACCATGCACGCAAGCCGAAAAACTATGCCGGCTCGATGCTGTCACTCGAAAACACACAATTTTCGGCCCAATTTCTGTATTCGAGAGCTTACTAAGGGAAGAATAAGCAAGGTTGTTTAAAAGTGAATATAGAGCATTGTAGAGTAGAGTGTTAGCTAACAGAGGATGTCTTTACTTTGAACAGAGGTGGTGTATGCAAGGAGATATTCCAAAAAGCAAAGATGCTGTCACTCGACATGATTCATTATGGTAAACGTGATTCATTATAGTTTTTCACGGGTACAAAAATTCATTCCTGTGTTTCTGGTATCCAGCACTTAAATTGCACGTGGACAGAAGACACCTATTTCTGTGTGATTGCCTGAAAAGTCTACTGGCGTGATTGGTTGCTTACAATTGATTTCTGTGTGCCTCTCAATCCAGTTTCTAATATTTCTTTTTACACTTTGAAGTTTTTTGCTCTTCAATTGACTCAGTCAATTAATGGTCTCACATTGGTGAATGTAAATCATTCATTTTTGTACAATGCAAAGCTTAACTTTAACAGGATATTAATGTAGTCCTACCAAAATATCGACCCCCACACTGACACTAGTACGTTCATGGTCCGCTTTAGATGGTGTTCTGTCACAGAAACCGTAGGGGCAAATGTAGCAGAAAATCAAATACATGCTATTGGAGAGATTGACACTTGGCAAATTTGACAAGTTCATGTAATGGATGGTATTGTCCGGAACTCAAAGAGTTCGTACCCTCACCACATCTGGAGGGTGCTGAGGAAAGTGTCTGTGCGTTCCCGAGGTTGTTCTGATTAGGTTATTCTTTGGAAACAACTTGTATTACTTTGCATCAAACTCACTGCGTACTGTGTGAATTCGTCCGCGAAGTATGTTCCTAGCTTCTCTCTCTCTCCTCTCGATCCATTCCGGCACAAGCTTCGTCAGGACGTGGTTCCGGGCATCCCAAACTATGTGCTGCACACCATTTTATGACAAGAGCGACTATTGGTACTTGCGGTGGCTTCAACGATCAAACCACCAGCTGCTATGCGATGCACGCGCATCTCCGAGGATTTTGTTGTGCTTTTTCGTTCCAGTTGTGGACGTGTTACCTATACATCTTTGCACTTGATCTCCCGCTCCTATCATCGCATCATGGCACATCGGACATCACGCTGCAACTGGAAAGATGGATGAATTTTTTTCCGAGTCGGAACTCAACAAATTACAATGCAACCGAAAGAATCTGTGCGTTATAGCAATCACACTGTGGGCGTCGTGTTCAATTGTTCAACCAAACTTTCCCGTTATCTTGGTTTGGAATTGTTTGAACTCGGCTTGAAACCGATTTTGGTTTCTCTGTGTTTCTTCGATTCGAGCTCGTTCCCGGTCCTGTGCCATCGTCCTTCCCTGGTCGGTAACATTACTGAACCAGTTTATGGTATAGTTCTTTCCAACGAGGTTCCAGAAATTGAGCGTGTACGCCACCATTACGCGGTGAGTCACGGCCCCCTCCACGGTGCTCGTGGCAAAATCCAGACCGATCCTGGCCCACCACAATAACCAGCTACGAAAGCGTCGGATTTCACGTGCATCTTTCACGTGCAAAAACCACGAGAACAAAATGTCGCCAATGTAAAAGAGTATCAAAAATTGAACACCGTGCAATACCCAGTACCTCCGAATCACCAGGGACAGAAAAATGATGAAATAAATCCCGAGTGCGAAGTCCGACATGTAAAGGGGATGCCTTTCGACTTTCTTCATTTTACTCTCCGATTGTTTTCTCAATCTATCAACATAACTTTTGGATTTCTCGATTCCTCTGATGTCGATTTTTTCGCTGTGCTCGGTCAGAGCACTATAGCTCATGATTCGGCCGTGTTGTACACGGCGGGAAGTCATCGCGGACACTGTTGCGTTATTCGTCACCAATGCATACGAGTAACAATATTTGCCGTGATTGTGTGGCTTTGGGCAGGACTTCAATCGATTATGGTGACAACCAGATTATGGCTTTTAGTCCTTTGTCTCTCAACAGGAGACAAACTCTGGGCCCGAAGACGAAGGTGAAAGATTGAGATTACTTTGTTTCGAAGAATGGTGTTTTTCTATCCTTACCGTACATGCGTGGGGATCAGTAAGAATTACCCCGACGTCGTGCTCGTACCGGTACACGTAAGGTTACCGTAACCTTGTACTGTAGATCTTTCTCAGTATCAAGATTCACCACTTTCCTTACCTGTCAATTCCCGTGAAACAAAAGAGGACCATACGGTACACAAAAAATAATACTAGTACGAAGTATTAAGTCTTACTTGTATTTCTAAAGTATTAACGGTACATACCAGGTACAGCAAGATACTCCTTGAATACTATTGAAAATTCAAAGCAGTTACCACGTGCACTTTTGACATCATAACGTTCCGTTAAGTCTTGTACTTCGAACGGGTCTGATCAAGATTACAAGTAGTAGTAGTGATAATAGTAGCAAATGTCATTCGACGGAAGGCTAGTGAGGTTACTACGTGCAGCTCTTCTTATGTATCGTCCAGTACGTAATTTATTTCTGGTAACCTTACCGCAGATGATTTTCAGGGGCGGCGGAATTAGATCTCCCGTCTCAATCGAAAGAGTCCTCCGACCGAGGAGAATTCCGCACCCTAAGAATGAGCAGCTGATAGCAGGAGGAGTCTGACAGAGCAACTTCGTACCGCATCGTAGAGCATTTTTGAGAAGTTTTATCTCCTCATGTGTTTGGAGCAGACGACGAGCAACGCTCTCCTGGGTGCCGCAAATCATACTACTAGTACTAGTACGGCATTGCTGGATTGCTGCTGACATTGCCGGTAGTATCAGCAATAACTGTCAGAAATAATCAGTGCTGTGTCAGCAATAATCAATGTCAGCAATCATCAATGTCCATCTATTGGAGGGGAGAAGCTTGGTTTACATTCCAAAAAGAAATGAATAGTACTACTACTAGTAGTAGTAGACAAGGCGAAAATATGTGTTTCCATTTTATTTGGGATTTTGATTTGTCTCGAGACAACCTTCTAGTACTCCTACTACCCAAAGGTTGAACGATCATGCTAATATTGGACATCAGCTGAACACTTTACTACATTTTGTTATGAAGATACTACTAGTAGTAGTAGTGGAACTGCAGGACGTGGATTTCAATCTGAATGAAACCAGCAGGCGGGTGACCAAACCAAGGGCACCTGTCCACAGCAACATCCAATCTGTGTGCAACGTGCTGCAGTCATCTAAAATTCCAAAGCCAACAACAACTCCTCGTGTTCAAACAAGAAAGCGGCAGCAGAATGGCTTTGGTGCCGTCGTGCAAGAACCCTGCTGGCACCATGCTGGTAGTAGTAGTACTAGTACTGGTGGTGCTGCTAGTAGTAGTAGTACTAATACTAGTAGTACTACTAGTAGTAGTAGCACTCTAGTAGTAGTTTTTCTTTCGCAGGCATTGTTGCCTGTTCCAACCAGCTGTTGAAAGAAGCCTGTTTGATGTTGGTGGTGACGAGGATGCTATTTCTCTCCCAGTGCTTCCATGCATGTCGAACGGAATGAGAGAGGAGTCCTTGTTTTCTGTTTTCTGATCGAGATAAAGACTACCGTATTGATTCCTTCTATCTTTTTGAAAAATCGCCTAATTTATGGCGAGGAACTGGAATTTTTGAAAGCGCGCGTTCATCATCGAATCAACATCACATAATTGCGACTTTTTTGATCGCATCGTCCCTATGTACAATAAGGTTAGTGGGTGTCCTAACGATACGCGGGTATTACTTCGACCAGTAAGAAACAATTACTCGCGCCGTTGCGTTCGGTAAGATCTTACAAAGGTTACTTGACCTGTGGGGTTCACTCCATTTCAGATTCCGAGCTGCTTTTGTTTCTTGCCGTGGATGGGAATCGTGTCGCGTCGTGAAGTATTGAAATTTGTGATAAGTAACCTTAGGTTAACATACGGTACAGTAAGGTTACCTTAGCCTTTTTTTGAGATGGTCGATTAGCTTGTCGTGACAGCTTTTTTGCCCATACATCATCCTCCGCTTCTATCATCCGTGATGCACCTCGAAGGAATAGTGCACCTCCACCGATCAGCATAGCGACAGCTCACCGATACTAAAACCAATCTTCTCTCCCAATAACCACAGAACGGCATAAACATCAGCGACTCCCTGGTAGTGGACCGATTTAAAATCAACACAGCACAACACAGCACACGAAGGCAAACAATGCCTCGCTCCAAACAAATGATGAAAAAACGGGCCGTGGGCGGTTCCGGAAGAGGCCGCGGTCCGAAAAAGATTGTCATCCGGCCCTTCCAAAAGCCTCCCGCCCTGCCCGCCAATTACTACGAACAGACCAGCCGGGAGCTGTTGGAGGGAACCGTGGCCATTGCCTTTACCGGAAGCGACCAACAGCAACAGCAACAGAAGCAATCACCGACACCAAGCCTCAGCCTGCAGGACTCGTATCAGCACGTTGTCCACCTGGTCAGCCACCGATTCGGACCACAGCTCTACAAGGATTTGGTGGCCACCCTCCAGAAAGCCTGCGAGGAGCACGCTCTTCCGGCCTCCGCTCCGGAGCTCGGCGGGACCGCCAACCTGCTGGGAATCATCCAGAGCCGGTACCAGACCTACGTGGATTACCTTCTGCTGTGCAAGCACGTGTTTTCGCCTCTGGATCGAACGCACGCCTGGCTGCCCTCGACGGGGGAAGTCATCAAGCGTTCGGGTGGTGCGGGCGGGGAATCGACCGCCAGCAGCAATAGCGGCAGCGACGGGAGCCGGAAACCCGCCCCCATGGACCTGTGGCAGGTCGGATTGCTTCAGTTCCGGAGGCGCCTCCAGGAATTTCGCTGGGACGCAAAGATCTACCGGCAGTGGTGGGAGAGCCTCAAGGCGGACTGGGACGGGGGACTGGCGGGCCGAGACCCGTACCAGCAGGAGCTTCTGCAAACCACCCTGTACATGTGGCAGGATCTGGGGATACTTGGCGAAACGCTGTCCCAGAAACTCGAACCCGATCTCGTGGTCTTTTTCCAAAACCAGTCGAGGCAGATCCAGACCTCCAATGGCGGCGGCAACTACCATTCCGAGACCGTCATTGGGTTCTGCCACTCCAAGTGGATGCACGTGGCCTACCAATGGAGCCGGTTTTTGCCCAAGAAAACCTGCGTCAAGCTGCTGGAGGACCACCTCTTTTCGCCCCACCTGCACGCGGACTGGTTGCTGAACCCAAAACACTTTGATGGCTTGCTGGAAAAAGCCTTTGCCGAGGACTTGTCCGCGTCGGGCAAAACGTCTGCAATGCCCCCGTCGGCCGGTGCCCTGTCGTCGTTATCGTCGTCATCTGCCACAGCCGGCACCACTCCGTCGTCTCCCATTCAGCAACTCTGGATGCTCGCCGGCCGCCTCTCGGACGGCTACAAGCTCGTTTCCGCCGCGATATCCCTGTATGCTCGAACGAGGGGCTCGTCGCTCATGAGCGCCGTCGGCGAAAGCAGCGGCAAGGCTGCCGCTTCCGCCTCCAAGGCCGGGAGACAAAAAATTGCCGACCTCCTCGAGCTCCAGAAAAAGCTGCAGCAGCTGCTGTCGCACCTCCCCCACTCGAGCGAGCACTGCGCCCTCAAGAACGTCTGGGAGGATGTCGTCAATCCCTCGGACGACGACAAGCACGACGAGAACACGAGCGTTGTGGCGGAGGCACTGGCCAAGTACGTCGATGCCTGCCTGAAGGACAGCAAGCGAACCTCGGCCTCGACGTCCCTGGCTCTGGCGTCTCCCACAAGCAGCGACACCTGGGCCGAGGCCGTCATTTCCGGCGTCTTTTGCTACCTGCAGGCCAAGGACACCTTCGAGGCCTTTTACAAGCAGGACCTGGCCAAGCGACTGCTGTGGAATCGGGTCGTGAGCATGGACGTCGAGCGACACTTTGTCTCACTCCTCAAGGCCGAGTGCGGGGCCGGATACACCTCCAAGATGGAGGGAATGTTCCAGGACATGGACTGGAGCCGGGAAACCATGAATCGATATAAACTGACCCAGTACCAGACTCCGAATGATGCCGCGAAGCCTCCGTCGAGCAGCGGCAGCAAGGTGGAAATGGACATGCAGGTGCTGACTACCGGCTTTTGGCCGGTGTATCCCCAGTACCCCAAGCTCATTCTCCCGCAGTCCCTGTTGGATCCCCAAAACAGGTTCGCCGAGTACTACAAGAGCAAGTACCAGGGACGGAGGATGACCTGGCAGTACGCCCTGGGCCACGTGGTGGTCCGGTTCCAGCCCAAGGTCGAGAGCGGCCCCAAATACGAGCTGCTGGTCAGCCTCTGTCAGGCGCTGGTCCTGTTGCAGTTCAACGACCACGCCGAGCTCAAGCTGCCGCAGCTCGTTTCTGCCGTTGGACTCGAGGACCGGAGCGAAATGGAACGACTCCTGCTGAGCCTGTCGCTGGGCAAAGAGGGGACCCGCGTCCTCCACAAGCGGGACCACGACGCAGCCCAGCGCAAGAAAACACGGATGAACGTCCACGACGAGGACGTCTTTACGGTCCAGTCGGGCTTCCGATCCAACACCCGCCGAATCCGTATCAACAACATCTTGATGAAAGAAACCAAGGAGGAGCGGGAAAAGACTGTCAAGGCAGTCAGCCGCGACCGGTTGTACCTGGTGGATGCCGTGCTGGTTCGCATCATGAAGGCCCGCAAGACCATTCTGCACCAGGAGCTCATACCGCAGGTCCTGGAACAGGTCAAGGTTCCGGCGCAGCCCTCCGACATCAAGAAGCGGATCGAAACGCTCATCGAGCGAGAGTATTTCGAGCGGGACGCCAACGATCGAACCCGGTACAATTATCTGGCGTGAGAGGAATTGTGGAAAGCAGAGCGCACCACGGCACAGCACAGCACGGCACAGCACAGCAAACGAAATCGAAGGAAAAGATATCAATGCAGAGACTATTCTACGGTCTGTTGTTTTGAACAACGGGAATTGAAATAAACAATAATTTTGGTTTGTTGCACCGCGCGGCAGTTTTGCGATAGCTGCATAGATGTTCTATCGTCCGTATCTCCTCCTCCTCGTTGTTGTTGTTGTTGTTGTTGTTGTTGTTGTGAATGGAAATGATTGACACTTACTCCATTCCGAAGCTGCAGTACGTCGGAATCTCGGTGATCAAAAAAAGCGGCAGAACTTTTGTGACGCACATTACTACCAGCTGGTTCAAGAATTCCAAACACCACCCCTGAGGCAGCGGTGTATTATTTGTTTCTCATCACAACGGTTGCGATATTAGTATGATACAGTAATTAATTCATGAACATGTACTCATCGGTGCACGCAATCGTGATCGACAGCGTCTCTCGAATAGCATGAAGACTCGAACACGATGCTTTCCATAGAAAGGTCGGTGCCGGTTCCACCCCCACGCCAAGACGAGGAACGATGCACCGAACGAATCGAATTTTTCTCAACACAATGGTGGTTTTGTTCCCGACAGGGAAACGAAAGCGGAGAGTGAGTCGGTCGCTAAAAGCGTTCCGGCAACCGGTGCGAGTCCCAAGCACGCGATGGACCGCAGAGACTGTTGGAGAAACTCGCGAGGGAGTCGCAAATAATATTTCGCAACAAAGAGTTCGATCGATGATCCCGGAGCCTTGCTCTCTAGCGTTGTTGCAGTGCGAAATCAAAGAACCTTCTTCTGAACAGGCTTCCTCGTGCGATCCGTGTCGCTGAACAAAAAGTCGAACCAGATATCGACACGAATTCCGCGAATCTCCGTAAAAAAGCGACTCGTGCGCGAGCGTAACAAATAACTGTCGTTCCCTCTATTAGTATTTTATTTTGTTTCAATCTAATTATTGTTTTGTTCATGATTCCCTGACCACATCGTGAGCGGACGACGACCACGATTCGCCCGACGCCAATCGCTCTTCCGACAGGTGGTCCATGGCGGGATTTTCGCACTCGCCGCCGTTTCCCACGCCGGAACAGCTCGAATTGGCACCCTGCTGGTTGCCGTTGCTCAGATCGGCGGCGGATTCGGTGGGATGCGCGGTTTCTTCGAGGGGCGTTTCGTCCGCGGCCTCCTCCGCTTCCGCGGGGGGAGTCTCGTCCTCCTCCTCCTCTTCCGCGGCGGCGTCCGTTCCCACCCGGGACAGAGAGTCCTTCGAGTAGGTCGCCATGGTTGCGCCGTCGAACAACTCGAGCGCGAGTTCTCCCGTCGCCGGATCCCGAACGATGCGCTTCTCCAATCGAACGTCGATCTCCGCCGGCCCGGCGTTCCAGTTCTTCGCGGTCTTCGCGTCCTTGAACGCCACGACGTACGACCGGGTCTCGGAAAAGCCGCTCTTGTACTCGTCGTACTCAAAGGCCTCGGCGAATCCGATGCTCTTCATTTCCCGCGCCAGCGAGGCCCGGAGCAGCTTGCGGGTGGGGGTCATGCCGCTCTTGATCATCGACTCGACCGACCGGGGCGATCCGGCAACGTTCACCGACAGGACGCCGTCGGGCGAGAGGTTGCCGAACAACTGGTCCATGGTGTGTTCGCGATTCGACATGATCTCCGTCGCAAACTCCTCCTCCAGGTCGCTGCCACGGCGGCGGTCGAACGAAAGTCGGATCGGATCGGATCGGATCGAAATGGATTCAATTGGATCGAAATGGATTGGATAAGATACGGTTGGATGATGGATCGCAGGGCAGAAACTCACCCGCGGACGATTCAAACACGAGTTTGTTCTGTTTTCTTTACTTACAAGAGATCGACCAACGCCACGTCGTACGACGGTCCGTTGTAGGACGCAACCCACTCCGAGGGGGTCTGGTCGTAGACAAAGTCGACTCGGTGGTCGTCGAAGCAGCTGACCGCCTCTCCGGTCGGGCTCGAGTGCGGGCAGTCGCTCCACTCCCGCAGGTACTCCTTCGAAAAGCCCACCATGGCCCGATCGGCTCCGACGACCGTCACGGCTTCCACGCCCCCGTGCTTCAGGACCTCCCGGGTCGAGGCGCCGAGGCCGGCCCCGAAAACGACGACCCGCTTCGGCGCGTCGTGGGCAATCATCGGGGGGTGGACCGAGCTCTCGTGGGCGGCGGCCTGTCCGACCGAGTTGCTCTTGAGGACGCCGTCCATGTACACCTGCCGGGTCGGGTGGGGGTACTTGTGCTCCTGCATCTCGTAGACCCGCGCGATCTTGCCCGAATCGGTGGTCAGGGAGGCGAGCTGCGCCGGAAACGACCGCAGCCAACAATAATCACAACAACAATAACAATAAAAAACAATCACAACAACAATCCTAGTCAGAACCACGAGTCCGCACGGTTTTTCCTCGGTTCGATCGCCCAAAACGTTTCCGGTACTTACTTCTTTCTTGTACTCCATGCCGTGCACTCCCAGGGGATACGCAAAGGTATCGCGCTCTCCGGTCATGCCCGATTGCTCGTTGAACCCTCGTCTCTTGTAGGCCCACATGACGTTGGGCTTTTCGTTCTCGCTCCGGGGAATCACAAAGAGATCCTCGATGAGGGGCATCGAATCCAGGAGGGACGTCGAACCGCACGTGAAGAGATCCAGGGTGATGACGCCCTCCGTCGGCCAGGTGTGGAAGGAAACGTGGCTCTCCAACAGGACCCCCGCGCAGCTGACGCCCTCGGGGTACATTCCGTGGCAGTGGTAGGAGAGCAGCGTCAATCCGCTGTTGTCCACCATGGAAATCATCGCCGTGGCGAGCCGGGCCTCCGAGTTGAGAAAGGAGGCGTCCAGGCCGTCGATGTCCACCAGCAGGTGCTGGCCCGCCGGGAGGTGCTCTTCCTCGTCCTTTTCGTAATCGGCATTGCCGTCCTCGTCGATGGTGAGCTTTCCGTTCACCGGATCGGGGATGTTGTTTGTGGGCGAAGCGTTGGGGGAGTCGTCGTTGTCCCCGTTGCTATCGCTGCTGTCGTTACCGTCTTCCGCTGGCTGCAGCCACTGCGACGCGGTCAGTGCCGAGAGGCGCGTGTCAAAGTTCTTTGTGGTGTAGATGGTGTGGGGGATGATCTTCCCGGGATGCGCCTTGGGCGTCGGTAGCAAGCCGCCGTCCTTGCCCACGGAAGCCGGGGGTGAAGAAGCGGAACCGGGAATCCTCAGCTGCTCCTCGAAATCCGGAACGAGGTAAAACCGCGTGATGCGACCCACCGTGAACGCAATGGCGCTGCACACGAACAAGCACGTGGCCAAAAAGTTGATCGGGACGGTGGCTCGGACGAGGCCTTTCTTTTCGGATTCTCCCATGGTGATGGATGAATGGATGGATGAATGAATGGATGGATGAATGGATTCTTTTAGTGCTGATTGCTACCGGTATGGTATTTCTTCTATTCTATTCTGTGCAACGAAGCGAGATGGGGTGACACGAAAACAATGCAACAACGTTGTTGATGATGAATTCTGATTCTAGTGCTTGTACCGGTAATTTATCTAGTTCTATGTTTCGTTGAGAGTGTTGATCTTCGGAAACAAAGCACTGAATGAGTGTGACCGTGAACGGAAAGAAATGCAAGAGTTTGCCTGGTTTGTGCACGAGGAACCATTATTTTAATGTGAGATAGTCTGCATCGGTATGCAAGAAAAGACGACCCGTGTGCTCCGCTTGCGCACACGATTTGTTGGTAGTTACTCATGTAAAACAAAACCGTTGAACGAATCGATCGGATGTCTCTTTATGATGGCACGCGCGTGTATCATCCTTGGTCGCCATATTTATGCGTGTATTTATGAGTGTATTTATGCGTGTTTCAAGTCGCGCTAAAAAAGGAGTGGTGACAGAATGAAAATGGTGCAACGCATGGTTTCTCAATCATATGTTATTGAGATAGTGAAGATAAGGATTATGGCTATGATTGATTGATTGATCGCGATTGGGGGATTTGGGGATTTAGGATTGGAAGGATAAGGGACGATTTTGATTGTTGGGATGATTGATTCATTCATTCAAAAGTGAAGTCGTGATGGTCGATTTGGTCTTTGTGTATCAGTACGATGAGATTACGGTAATCTTTTATCTTCCGACTACAAGTAAGTGTAAGAGACATTTTTTAAAAGAACGAAAGACTGGCTCCATAGAAGAATGTACCGGTATGTGGTAAGTCCTACGGTACAGAGAATCCAACGAAACATCTCGAAAACATGTTGGTGTCGATGCTCGATCCACCAGCAGCTCTCTAAAAAATAAGATTACTCTCCAGACTCCCACGGTAAGTTACGGTACCAGTAATTAAGGTTACGGCATCATTTCTCTCTCCCCCGTCTTTTCCTAGCGAGTTTTCCATCGAGACAAAAAATAATAATAATGGAAGTAAGTTAACCTTGCCGTCAACTGGAAACTGCCATTGAGACCGAGCGACAAACGAATTGCGTGTGCTACGAAACGAACGAACAACAAAAAACAAAGGACCCGCTTGCCGGCCTTTGCTTTCTCCATCAGCGCACAATACAGCACCGGTACAGTGCAATAGCAGGACCAATCCACCGAACGCTCTCATTCCTCCTTCGACGAACCGAAACGTTCGAAGGCATTGTACTCACATGGGAAAGCGATCTCTCGAGGAAATGGCATCAAACAACGAAACGACAATGAAGGACGAAACGGTTGCCGGAAACGACGGCGGCGATCCAATGGTGCGTGGCGTGGGAGGTGAAGCGAAGCGAAGCGAAGCAAAGTGATTCGCTCACTCGTGCTTCGCATTTGTACGGAGAGCTGCTGGATGGAATTGAATTGAATTGGATTGGATTGGATTGGATGGAATGGCATTCTCTCTTTTGCTCTACAGAGTTGCGGCAGGCGAATCGTCACGATACGAACGCTTCGATGCAAATATATCACCCGTGACAGAATGGAATGCGTGCGTGTATGACCAATAAGCAATTGTCTGTCTTGAAGCACAACCTTGCGATCTCATTCTGTTTTCGTTTTACCACAATCTCGTTCTGTTTCTATTTCGCTGCAATGCGTTTCCTCGCGAATACAATACAACGCAACAACGCAACAACAACAAAAACACTCCGATGACCCAAAACCAAACGAACGCATCCACGCGTGCAGGATGTGGAGGAACACAAATCGGAACTCACGGATCCGGTGCCGCTGTCCATCCCGAAACGCGGAACGCTCCGCACGCTGACGAGCCGCCCCTCGCCGTTTGCCAACGAGGAGGGGGCGCTGGCCATTGGTGAGTTCGAACCCGCGGCTCCGCATTCGTTGCTGTCCGAGGCCAGGGTCCTGGTGGTCGGAGCCGGGGGGCTGGGCTGCGAAATTCTCAAGGATCTCGCCATGTCGGGCATCACGGACGTGCACGTCATCGACCTGGACACCATCGACGTCACCAACCTCAACCGGCAGTTCTTGTTCCGCCAGAAGGACGTGGGGTCGTCCAAGGCCGAGGTGGCGGCGGCGTTCATCAACGAGCGGTGTCCGTGGATGAACGTAACGGCACACCACGGGATGATCCAGGACAAGGACCCGTCTTTTTATGCGGGATTCAACGTCATATTGTCCGGTCTCGACAACGTGGAGGCCCGCCGGTGGCTCAACTCGACCGTGGTGGGCCTGGTGGAGGTCGACGAGGACGGGGATCCGACGGATCCGGAATCGATCGTTCCCATCATCGACGGCGGCACGGAGGGGTTTTCGGGCCAGGCCCGCGTGATTCTGCCGCGGATCACCAGCTGCTTCGAGTGCTCCCTGGACGCCTTTCCCCCGCAGCGGAACTTTCCGCTGTGCACGATCGCCGAGACGCCGCGCAAGCCCGAGCATTGCATCGCCTACGCGTCGATCCTGCTGTGGCCAAAGGAATTCCCCGACAAGAAGCTGGACAAGGACAGCCCCGAGGACATGACGTGGGTGTACGAGCGGGCCCTCGAGCGCGCCTCCCGGCACAACATCGACGGTGTCACGTACATGCTGACCATGGGGGTCGTCAAGAACATCATCCCGGCCGTGGCCAGCACCAACGCGATCGTGTCGGCGGCGTGCGTCCTGGAGGCGGTCAAGATCCTGAGCTTTTGTTCCGAGACCCTGAACACGTACATGATGTACATGGGGTCCGAGGGGGTCTACAGCCACACCTTTGTCTACGAGCGCAGGGAGGACTGCCCGGTGTGCACCTCCAGGGTCAGGACGATCACCGTCGGACCCAAAACGACGCTCCACGAGCTCATGGACAAGCTCTGCGACGCGGACGGGGACCTCCGGCTGGGGGCGCCCAGCATGACGACGGCGGGGAAGCTCTTGTACATGCAAAAGCCGCCGGCGTTGAACGCTTCGACCCGGCCCAATTTGGACAGGGCCCTGTCGGAACTCGTCGAGGAGGGAGAAGAAATCGCCGTCACGGATCCGGTCCTGCAGCACGCGCACCTGTCGCTGGCCGTCCGGTTCGAAACGGCGGCGCCGTAACAATAACAATAATAATAATACTGGCATCGTTCGTGGCACAAAACAATACCGTGCGGTAGAATACTGCTGTCGCACGGGCGGTCCGCGATGCGCGCGCTGGATCCAAACAACGAGCGCTCTTGGTGCGTCGGGAGCGAGGGGGGAAGAGTGGAGGAATCGGTTCGTTGAGAAGAGACCGCAGACATGGCATCGAACAAAGATGTGCGCAAAGGTGCATCCCGTGCTACCATCGTTTGCGGGACTCGGGATGCAACAGAGAGGATCGGCTTCGGATCCGTACCAGGAGAATTCCATTGGTTAGTGCGACGATCGCTGCTGCAAACGACAAAGAGGAGTCTGGGATCGGATCGGATCGGATCGAAACAAAACGATTTCATTTCTCGGGTTCGTAGTGCGGACTTGATGGTCGTTTGGAACTCGGTTCGGAACGGTGACCAGTTGAAACCGACTATGATGCGAGCGATAAAATGTCGAGAGGCGCGCAAGTTTGGGACTGTTCGGAATCGGAATTGGTGGCGTTTTGATAAAACTCTGGGCCATCCGGTAGCAAAGCTAAATGTTCCTGTAATGATTGTGTTCGATTAGAGTTACAACATTGTTACCGTTTAATTCGTGTCGTGTGCTATGGGACCAGTGATGAACAGCACCTCGGCGGTCTCCGATGTTTCCGGTAGCAATCGATTCCCTTGACCGGCAGAAGAATCTCTGTCGTGCTGTCGTTCAACACGCGTCTGCTGCTCCGGCCTCGCCGTGGAGTCGCTGTTGCGGGCACCGCGCTGGTCTGTGTGAAAGTATGTCGGGCGATGTCGAGTTCGGTGATGGTGGAAGAGAGAAAGGTTCGAATGTTTTTTTTTTTTTTCCGCGAATACTTTTTAGACGAGAACCTACATTGGGTTGCCAAACCCCTGCCCAGCCGGAGGTGCGCCGGTTGCAACAGCGGTTCAGAACTTGCATTCGGCGACCGGCCGGGCTTCGAAGTCGGACTCGGAGTACACACTCGCGCTCGTCAAGAAGTAATTCCCGTCGTCGATCGTTCTCCAGTGAGCGGTCAGCTTTGCGATGGGGCGATCCGCCTCGTTGTCGAGCAGCCACCGACACGACGCCGTACCGTCGGGAAACGGCGTCACCTCGGCTTCCTTCAATCCCACGTACTGGCAGAGCAGGGGGTGCGCGGCCTTGTAGATGGCTTCCTTGAGGCTGAACCGCAGAAGGACTTCTTGCTCGACGGTCAAACCGGGAATGGCTCCCAGCGCCGATTGCTCGTCCGGGGTCAGTATGCGCCTCGCGAGGCTCGGACGTCCCGGGCGAGACGTCATCTCCAGATCGATCCCCACTCCCGAGAGCGCAATGTCGGAATTCCCCCGTTCCGTTACGGACGGTGACACGATCGCAACCCCCCTGTTCCGTTTGTGGCTGATGGAACCAAAGCTCCCGCGACGCACGTCGGGCCGCCCGTACTCGTCCCTCAGGATTGGATAGTCGGGGAAATCCAGAGCTATCCGCATCGCCAATCGTCCCAGCCAGAACGAGTTTCTGCTGGCTTCCATGCCCATGCCCAGTGCTATTTCGTCTCCGTGAAAGACGGAATGAATCCAGTGATCGCTCGTTGTTTGATCGGGAACGACCCCGGCAAAACACTGCGTTTCGTTTGCCGTTTCTACCCCGACGCAACGTCCTTCCGGCAGCACGAGATCGAACCACGGGTTCAAATCGTCCGGCAGATACGACAAGGTCCCGACATCTACCGCATCCGAGGGCCGCGTCGTCGCGATCATTCTTCGGGCGATCCCACTTGTCGTTGGGAAACCCGTCCTTTTCCCGCCGAAGCAGTGCCTGCAAGCCCGCGGCGGCAACAATGCCATCGGATAACCAACGGCCCTCCCCGCGAGCATCAACATGATCCCGATTTTCGACGACGCCAAACAAAGGCCACCCGGTACTACCAGCAGTTTTGTCATCGCTCCAAGAAGCGCTGCTGCCTCCGCTATTGTGTGTTTGGCACGAGTGTTGTCATTGACTTGCCCAGGCTCGTGTTCGAACTCGAAAGGAACAGCGAACAAAGGAAGTTGTGTCGAAACAACAGATTTGAAAGGTGGGCACCCGGCTGGACGCTAGGGAAGTTTGTCGCGTGAATGGAACACTCCTTCGACATCTGATGTCGATTGTCGATGTCAGAAATGATGATTATTACGGGATTAGTTTTCTCTTTGTTTCGTTCGAGTCGGACAAGCATTGTGCCAACGTCGAAATCGCATCGACGTGAACGCGATATACGTTCCATACCGTACGAACCGTACTCGTACGTGTAAGGTTTACCGTACGCAAAAAATCGCAAAAACTTGTTTTGTGGGTCGCCCGATTGGCCCGAAATGACACGATCTCTTCTCCAAATCGACCATGAAACTCTGTCTTGACCATGAGGAGTGGCAAGCCTGGTAGGTTACTTGCTGAATCTTGAAAAATACACGAAGCATTGATTGATTGTCTAGATATTACTATGATTATAGGGATCAGGAAAAATAACAAGACATGATTATTATTCTATTTAATGATCCACTTTCCTGAAGTGTACAACTTGTTCTGTCCCGAGAATTAGACAAACAGCTGCAAGAGCATAGTGATCCCGTCTTTCGTTGGTTAGGCGATTGCTGTTTCGTGAGACCGCATTGTTATCTTTTTGAAAAGAACTCTGTGTGTGAAATCAGGAACCTCCAAGTTCCTTTTGATTTGATTCTGGTTTGTTTCCTTTTCTTAGTTCTTTCTTCTCTTCTTCTTCTTCTTGCCACCACGCTGTACGACAGTACATTATTGAGTTAGTACCCATCGATGACGAACTAGATCCCAAACATACAAATCGACCTAAACGCAGCAGTCCAAAAATACTTCAACTGTGCACAGCTGTAGATTCTCAATAAGCTCTTACCTTTTTGTTGCTTTCTCCGGCATCGGCGTTTGAGACAATTTCCGAGACAACCTCGGCATCGACAACATCTGCATTGGTGATGGGGGTAACACCATCACTGGATGCGGAACCGACCGACTCTCCGAATCCCGCGGGCTTTTCGCGAATGGTGGGTGGGGTGAAAACATTGGGGTTGGGAGCCGAAGTGGTGGTTTCGGCCGGAACTCCAACCGTTGCAGCATCCATTTTCAGGCTGTTTCGAATGATGAGGGAAGTGGCGGTGGTGACAATGTTGTTAGTGACCCAGTACACAGAAAGGGCAGAAGGAACTGTCAGAGAGAACCAACCAATCATCAGGGGCAAGACTTTGAGGAAGGCAGGTTGTTGGTCCTTTTGTTCCTTGGGAGTCATCAGTTCCATGGAGGCGAATTGAGAAATAACCAAGAACACGGGCAGGACCAAAAATGCTGTTGTGTCTTCCCATCCCAACGAAGGGGCTCCATTGACCCAGTTATCGAACAACCATGACGCCCCCTTGCTAGGATCGGCTCCGTATGTAGGACCTTCAAGACTAGGTAAAAACAGAAAAGATTCGTCGAGGGCATTCTTGTTGGCAAGATCAAGGACGGCACGGTAGAGACCAATAAAAACCGGAATTTGCACAAGACTTGGAATGCATCCAGCAAGTGGGTTGACGTTGTTGGTCTGGTAGAGTTCGGCAATCTTTTGATTCATGACCTCCGGATTGCTCTGGTATTTGGCCTGGACCTCCTTGAGAGTTGGCTGCAAGGCCTGTCGAATAAGAAATAAACACAGATGGCCCATTAGCGCGTACCAGTAAAAGACAGGGGAAGTACATCGGGAAGACGAAGGGATGGATTGAGTCAGTTTAAGAGAGAAGGACAACTGCATGCAAACTACAAACATGGCGAAGGCAAACGTACCTGCATTTTCTGGGTACTTTCCAATTGCGTCTTGGTAAGTGGGAAGGTCAGCAGTTTGATTGCCAATGTCAACGTAATGATGGCAACACCCCAAGAGTTGCTGTCAATTCCCACTGCATTTAATCCACCGTGGATAATCTCAAGGAATGCCATGGTTGGTCCCGTCAAGAAACCGAACCATCCGTTATTCGACTTGGCGGCTTCGGCAGCAACTTCCCCCGCGGCGCCGGTAGGATCAACAGCTTGGACAATTTCCGTTGCCCCTGCGGCAATCGCATCGGCATCAAGATCCGCGACGGAAAAGGTTGACATAAAGTCTTGAATAGACTGAACATGATGAGGAAGCTCCTGCAAGTTCGATGGGTCGATTGGGGAGAAGGCACGAGCGGTAGATTGTCTGCTGACACCGCCGAATTTCGACGGAGCGAAAGCATCTACATTGCCTTCCAAAAGCGCTAGAAGGAGCGGCATGAATCCAAAACTAAACTTCATGACTCAGAATTTTCTTTATTCGATGTAATGATGTGAATGTAAACGATTTGTTTGGTCTTCGATTGCCAGAGTTGTGCCAACTTCAAAAGTCTACTCGTGTCCGAAAAACAAACACAAATTTGTCAGAATACAAAACTGCTTCTGTGACTAGATTGTCGTCGGAGACCGAATTCAATCGAATTGAATCGCCGTTTGATGTTGTGGCGTACGGGGTGGAAGCTTTCTTTCGCGATGTTTGATTCACATTCAGCAACAACATCATCAATCATGGGCTAGTTACTCGGATATTGACACGGCGAGGACACATCATCAGTTGGCCTCTCGACAACGGGAACTCGTGCGGATACGATTTTTATTTGCTTCAGATTGAAGATGGAACACGTACGCTTGCTCGGTCCAACGGTCGATGGTCAGACGCTTCAACGGGTGCAACTCTCGCTCGAGGTTTTTTTTGAGAAAAAAATGAAGAAAATAATCACATTACCGGTACCTCCACGTGGAAATTAGGGCCACGTTTAAATTACTGGTAGAATGCATTGTAGGGACTCCGGACCTCCTCTGAACGTTCAATTCCTTACTCGTACGGTACCTAGGAAAAACATGAGACGATTCTCATCGAGAGACATCCTTCATCGTAACAGGTCTTGGACTTGATTCACCACAACATCGGAGAAGCACCGGTAACTGCGTTTGTGCATTGCATTGAAAAATTAGTTGTACGAAGAACAATAGTAACAGCAAACAATGGTGGAACAAACCGTGAACGTTGATCCTGACGGAAGCACAACTTTCGAGGGGGCTGGTGATGAAGGTGCCTCTGCGGGAGAGGGTTTCGACGAGGAGATTTTGGAGGAGGTCGCCAGTGGAGTTGACCCAGCAATCTACTTGTTGGTAGCATTTATTGTCGGGGCCTTTTTGTATTTCTTGTACCTCAAGAAAAATCGCTCGAATGAAGATGATTATTTCTCGTCGTACGAAAAAGTGAGTTGGGTTGATGAGCGAAATGGCATCCACGACGGAGCACTTGCAAAGTTCATATTCGGCACAAAGACGTCAAATTCAGATGTGGCAGCGTCCGAAAAGCCTTCGCACGACTTCTAATATATTTTCTGTCAATTTCATTTTCAATCGTTTGCTCTTTCTAGTTCAACATCAAACTTCCCTCTGAAGTTAACGAGTACTATGGGGTCAAAGACAAATGCGAAAACGCTGGCTGGCAACCTGGAAAGGCGCCGGAAGATAAAGGAAATCCTAATAGTCTGCACCGAGTCATGGCCCAAGCCTTGATGAAGCGGGCAATTGCTGATATTCCCATTGTCACTTTCATTCAGAAGGAATCCGCCGGCATGAATAAATTGTATTCCCAATCTATGTGCTCCGTAAGCCAATGGCGTGCGTACCAAACGGCTGAGTCCATGGTTTCTGCCGAAGTCGACGAAGTTAGAGCCGAAGCCGACGAAATTGAACCTGGTTGGAGTCAGGTAAGGCAACTCTCTCGTTTCATTTATGTTGGACACCATTTGATGATTGAGACGAAGATTCGGTCAATTTTCCATCTTCACTTCTAAACGTGTTGCAATGATTTTATTCAAATCTCAAATTCGTGCAGGTCATCTGGAGACAAGCAATGCAATACCACGGCATGCTGAAGCAAAAGCACGAGATGGAGAAAAAGGCCGCAGCTGACGCTGCAGCCAAGAAAAAGGAAATAGAGCAGAGAGTAAATGCTGCCAAAGCACAAATGAAATCCAAAGAGGATGAGAAAGATGCCGCCGAGAGAATTGCGAGAGAACTGATCGAAGCGGAAGAGCGCGAAAAGGATAGCAAAACAGCCTTCTCCAACGGAGTAAAGAAAGGGTTCCTTGAATCCAAAAAGAAAAAGAAATAAGCAAAGCATTCATATGTACAGCGAGGCGTTTTGGGAGGAAAGAATCGTTGTTCTGCAATTACTTTCGCATCGGCTAACGGTAGTTATGATGTCTACGACGAAGTGAAAAAAGGTGGGATGTTCCCGGCGTCATAAACTGACAGATGTGGAATTGCATCGTGGCATTTCTCGTTTGAGGTAACGTGATGATGAAATTACATAGTTTTATGGTACGCGTAGTTGTCAATCACAGAATACACTATTTTTGATTATTTTTTGTTATCCTTCACTCTCGTTGTTTGCATGAACTTACGTGCGATTGCACTGACGAATGGTAAGGTTCTAGTTTCTGACCAACATTTCGCGAGATGAAATAGCACAAATCGCTTGTGTCCTAACGTGCATTGAAGTGATTGGTTCAGATTAAAGAGCTATGTAAGATACATTGTTCGTTATTAGATTTACGCAGTTACTAAGCAACATTTCTGTTTCGCAGGGTTGTAGCCTTAATGATATTTGATCTCAAAGTGCATTTGAGATTTGATACTTCGTTGTCAAGCAAGACCAACTGAAGCCTTTTCCAAGATCCTCGCTCTCACGAAAAATTCTTGAGGCCGGCATTATTGAACGTTCAATACGAAGGAATATTTAAAAGGTAGGGGCGTCGTCATCGTCTTCGGCGGATTCGGGGAAGTTGTGCTCTTCGACGTTGGTGGCCAACGCGTTGAGGGAATTTGTGGACAACTTTCTCACCAGCTTCTTCACTTCCTCTCCCAAGTCTTCACTCATGTTTCGCTCCTTTTCTCCAGAGATCAACTCTTGCCATGCGTGGTGGCACTCATCCATGATTGAAAAGGCATAATCCTTGTCCATGAACTTTTCATCGAGGCCGAACGTGTTGGGAGGCTTTCCATCGGGGATTTTGTATGTTCGGTACCACTCACGAATGGCATCCAACATACCAGGCAGTTGCTCATCAACATCATTGATATTGTTGATGAAAGGTGCCCACTTATCATCTTTGTCAATAGTGATGAGCTTCCAGTCAGCTTCACCCTCATCGATCATCATCAAAATACCAAGGACCTTAACTGGTCGAACCCCCTGTTCATAGATAAAGAGCAATCAATGATCCGCATGGGATTATACTGTGAGTATATATTTTTGCCTCAAATCGGTACAACAAAAAAAAAACACCTGTTTACATTTTTTCTCTCGTACACGCTTCGACTTACACCGCACTTGATGATTCTAGCTCCAATTTCGCAGACATCCAAAGGATCATTGTCACCTCTGCAGCCCTCTGCATCGGGGTGAACAAAAGTGGGATCCTCCCACGTTTGAGGGAAGCATCCGTAGTTGAAGAAGATGTCACCTTTCTTGAACTATTTCCGATTCGAATGAAAGCACAAAGGAATTATTCGCACCGTCAGAAAAAAGAACATAGAACAACTCTCGAAACCGACAGAAAAGTTCGATACAACACAACATACCTCTCGAAGCTTTCCTTTCTTTTCGTCTTGCTTGATAGGAGTGAAGTCCTCGTCAGTTGCGATCTCGTACTTCTTTCTGTAAAATTAAAATGCAATAGATATATACATGTATAATTGAGTCCAACAGTCTTTGTGTTACAATGAACGAAAACCATATTTTCATTCCCTCTACAACGGAAAAGTCAGACAACGAGGCTTCTCGTACCTTGTGAACTTGGGAATTTCACAAACAAAGTTGAAGTATTCCGTCTTGTTTCCGCTCTCGGGATCGATGTGGGCCAAGCTAATGTCGTGCCACAACGAAATGGTCTTCGCGTTTTGACCGTGCTTGGCGTGGATTCGGTAATCGAGAGTATCTTCCTGTCCCTCCTCGTGAAGGTCGATATCCTTGTCGGACCCGAACGAGTTCGATCGGCTGGGCGACTTGACTGGCTCGTCGTTGAGGGGAACTAGAGTTTCTTCCATCTTGTCTGCGCTGATAGTCCTGCTACTACGAACGATAAATAAATTATGGGAACTCCGTGGGATCGTACGACACCCATGGTGTTGTCACAAACCGGTCCCTCACTAGGACATGTCTGGACAGCGGTTTTCAATGACGATCGATGCAAGGGAGCAGATGCACGGTAAGAATTAGAAACGATGTTGGCGCGCATTACACATCAGACCAGGAATTGCGTTACTGACGTGTGACCCCCGCACGAATAGAAGGGAATGGGAAACAGGTTTTTCTAAGAATCTAACCAAGATTCGAAGTTCTATTCACGAGTCTGAATAATCAGGAACGTGCCTGAAATGACAGTGATGTGAAAACAGTAAAAAAGAAACAGTGAAAAAAGGACCATCACACAATCTCACGACTGATTTTCTAACACTTCTCACTCCCCCGAGTGCCGTTACCGTCATCGTTATCGTCATTATTATCGGTATGTAATAGTATGTACGATACCTAACAATTCAACTAATGTGGAAAGTATCGGTCTCGGAAGTCAGAAATTCAAGTCGAGTCTCAAAAGCCTCGACTTGCAGAAAAAGATGACGATGATATCCACTTTGAGATGATTACTGTACCGTATTTGACCTGGGATCTGGACGAGAGGAATCAAAAACATGACGACGGACAACGCCGTCGAGCCGAGAACGATTGATCCAATACTGAACCTCCCTGTCCAGTCCTCGGTCACATCACTTTGTTTTCTTTCTCCGACGAAACCCGATGATATATCCAAGAAGCGTATCGACGCGGCGACGAAAGGTTCACTCCAAGAAAGTCGACAATGGGAATGAAAACATATCCGATCCATACGACACAGATGATAGTAGCGAAAGTGATGACAGTGATGATGATGATAATGCTGACTGATGAAATAGTATTTCGTTCTTCTGCTCTTTCTGTTCAGAAATCGAATTCGATATGTTGTCAGGGGAGTCTACATCATGTACTCAGAAATCGATTTCTGGCTTCCTGCCACAGCGACGGCGAGGCGTTGCTTTGGGATTTGAACAATCAAAAGCGAATAGCAACAATTTCCCCCAACCGAGGCGGATCTGGCCTTTGTGTTCGACGGATTGATGATCCTGGACAGATGATTTTTCAATCTCGCGACCCGAAAGGAATGGTCTCGCTTCACGCAATAGAACGATGTCCTGCTGAAGAACAAGTCAACAACACCCGATGCAATCCAACAGTTATTCGCGAATACGAGACTTATAGCCAAACGTTTTGTCAGGCCGCTCCTTGTTGTGGGAACAAGAATTTGATGGCGTTGCCTACCAGCGATGAGTCGGCAGTAACCGTGGTGGACTGGCGGAGTAATAGCAACGTGGCCAAATACTCGATTGAGGGCCACGGGATGGTGACAAGCTTGGCACTAACCGTCGCTCCCGACAAGACAGGCCAAGGCGTTGGGAAGCCAATCCTTGCATGCGGGATGGAGAGTGGAACCGCAGTGTTCTTTGATGTGACCAACGGTTCTACGAGACCTCTTTCGATGTCAGCGTTCTCGCTAGGAAAAGATCCCCTTCTTACTCTCGACTCGATACCTTCCAGTACTGGAACACCTGAAACAGTTTCTGATGTGCCCTCTGGAAATAGGTCCAACGCGTTACTAGTCGCAGGAGGAATGGCAGGCGACGCCGAAGACAGTCTCTCAGTTGAGAAAAGACCAGGCAGGCCGAGCTGTTCTCTTTAAAGCAGTCTGGTACGAGAATAACGACAACAACCTGGCTTGGAGTTTCAGACAACGCGCACGGCTTTCGACCTGCCGCGTAGATCGCGAAAGTTTCAATGGGAAACCTGGCGTCTCGGTATGCCGCTTTCGTCCACATGATGCACGTTTGTTGGCAATCGGAGGGTGGGACAGACGCATTCGCCTGTTCGAACGTTCCAAGGGTAAACCTATGGCTATCTTGAAGGGCACCGCGGGTAGCGTGGCTGATCTGGATTGGGCTGTAGATTCCATGGAATCCGGCCTGTTGGCAAGTGCGAACAGAGACGAAAAATTGATATCGATATGGCAATGTTATGCCAAAAGTTGAGGATGTTACTGAATCTCGCTGTGGTTTGCTAGTCAGAAGGAATATACGTTAATTTATTCTATAACCCGCACACAGTCCAACCTCGGAATCCGACACAACATCGTGAGCGAGAACAATCTGTAAAATATACTGGAGTGTCATACAAAATGCGCACAGCATAATGACACTACCTGTACAGTAGGCGATAAACGAGTTTCTTTCGAAGTTTGCGGCTCCGGTATCGGTTTGTCTCGCCTTTTGCATGATTCCGTTGCCGATCAATGACCCCATAAATCCGATGCAAAAACAAACGACAGCGTAGTCCCACAGGATCAAGTTAAAGACTGCGAACGAACTCGACGACAGCATCACAGTGAACAACACCATTGTCGATGAAGTCGCCGTACAGATGGCTGGATGAACACCCATTGCTAACATTAAGGGCACAGTAATCATTCCTCCTCCAACTGCACGCGCAACGAAATAAGTTGAACGTGAAAAACGTCAGCTCCAAAGCACAATATGAAGTGTCATTGCACAGTGAATGAATAGATTTTACTTACTTCCGAACATGCCGGCAAAAATGCCTGCAAGAATGAAGAAGCACGGGTAAACAATAGCTTTCCGCTGATCCCACTTAATGTCGCCATGAACGTAGTCAAATCGAATAATCTCCTTTAGCTCGTGCCTGTTGACAAGGTATGTCTGCAGGTATCGAAAAATGTCAAGGACCAAGTTAGACAAGAGAATATAAAGTACTCGCAGGCAAGCAAGCATTCCAAAAAACGACCACAATGAAATGAAATGAAATAGTACACCCACCTGCGCTGCCCAGGCAGAAGAAATCAAAAAGGCGATCATGATGATGTGCACCACCCAGAAGGCGACACCACCACACTGAATGCCCCATGGACTTCGAAAAGCACCTCCCCCTAGAGTGATGTTCAAAAACATGAGAACGGAAAATTTTCCAACCAGAGCCAAGACTTTGCCTCGCGGGGTAACTTTTTCTTGTTCGAGCATATCCGATCGCAATGTGACAAAATCTGGATTCAGGATCAAGATTCGCTGTCGCTCATCCGCATCCATCTTTGGAGAAACGGGATACGTGATGATGCTTTGACTATCTAAAGACTGCGTTCTGACCGGCGATGGTGGCAGGTATGAAGCTCTGCTTTCCGGGTCCATTCCACCACCGTGCAGGGCGTCCGCACTCCATGCAGCTTCTGACATGCGAAACGCGGTCCGAAAGGATGCCACGCGACTCAGATAGTCAGATCTCGCCGACTTCAAGTGCTCAATGTATCGTTTTTCTGCATCGTACATTCGTCTTGCTTTTGTCAGCGTGGTATGAGCGACGATGCTCAAAAGAAACACAAGGAGGACCGAAAGAACTTTTCCTGGTATCACACGGTGAAAGATGGAACCAAATATTGTGCCAACCAGGACCAAAGGCTCCATCACAAGAATCAAGTCCCAATCAATGATTGGTCGATCTGCCAGAGGGTGACGCCGTCTCAAGTTTAACATCAGGGCGGCAATAGATCCTCCCAACACTGTCACGGAACCGAGGGGGATGGCTTGTTTTAGGTCTAATTCTGTAACAACGACATAACACGGGACAACAAGTCCCCCGCCACCAATCCCCCCTAAACTTCCCAGTGTAGCACCCAATGACGCCAGCATGAATCCGAACATATCGTTCGTGGAAAGTGGTAAGAGTGTGGGTGGCGGGGTATCTCCGATGTAGATAGACCAATCGTCGTCCCCGTTGATGTATTTATCGTAGTTGGCGGAATTCCCCCATCCCTCTTTCCATGCTTGTTTCCAGTAGTTCTCTCGCTCATCGTGGCTATCCCGCGAGTCACTACTCGATTTCAGGTTGCGATTGTCGTGTCCGTCTTCGTCGAATTTCCCAGCATTACTAATCCATGCGAACTCGTCTTCCTCCTCTTTACTGTTTGTGTCCAAAAAGACGTCCGTGGCGGGTATGTGGAAGGCGGGTGTTTCCCTGTTTGTATTTTCCCGAAAAATTATCTTCTTCAGTGGCGAATAATGAGAGTCTGATGTCGAATGCGATGAAGTATCGGTTACTTCGGTATATAGTCGTATGCGATGAAGTATCAGTTACTTCGGTATTGATCTGAACGTCACACAATGCTAGACCCGGTATTGTTAGGAGGAAAAGAGCCATCTGTATACGGCTCCATCGATTTCTTTCCGTTGAGTGTGGTTTCGAAAAAGACGTCGGCGCAGCTGTTGGTTCACAAGCTCGTTTGCGGTAGAAAGCCAAATGAATCTTGCTAGGAGCCATCATCAGAGTTTGCAGTATATAAAATTGTAGGTTACTAGACAAATGCTGTCCAAGGGTATGTTCCTCGAGGATTCGATGCGTGATTCGATGCAAAGTATCGATGGAAGGGATGACTCCTTTCGTAAGGACCAGATTGAAGCTGCACACGACGGTTCTGGAAAGAAATTTTCGTAGGAACTACTGGCTCTCTTGTAGTGATTGCTTCGTTTGATGAACTAGATTATTGTTGCGACGGTTCACTTTGTTCCCACAAATCACGTCGACCATCGTGGTATTCATGTCGGTAAGGTACCGTTGCAACGAAGTGAGATCAAAAAATGCCGAAGACAGCTTCTTTTCGGTTAAAAAAGTATGATCCATTCTCGTCTCACTATCGTGATGTTTGAAGGAATTTCGGCGTGCTCGCGCGTTGCGGCATTTGATTTTGCAACGGGAAACATCCCTGTCGGAACCAGGTCGGAACTAAGACGGGGCACATGCGTGACTGATTTGTTTCTTTTGAAAAATACAGTAAAATTTCGAGAGCTCCCACCACCCCCCAACCTGTCCAACCCCGACCACAGCCGGCCTCGAAACATAACTTTGATTCATTCATTCGACTCAGTTTTCAGCATTTGAGGTTGTTGATTCATTCGACTCCATGTCGATCTGTGGATTGTGGATTTCTTTCCCTTTCTGCATGATCCAATCAAAATACGACAACAGCGTTACGAACCCTGGCAAAATCATCCCGCTACGTTCTCTCTTTCTCCCTCCGCCGTCGCTATCCTGACTCTTGACAAGATCACCTCGCTGCAATTTTTGATTGATCCCCTCCTTCTTCAATCATCACTAGTTGCTGTATCAGCGACCACTTTATCACTTCCACAAGATCTTAGTCCTCGTTTAGGAAACGAAGAACAGCCACCCTTATTCAAAAGCATCCAAAGCATACCAGCCGGAAGAATCAAAACGGCAAACTTTTAAGCTGCAATCTTCGTTTGGACCACTAGAGACTGTTTCGATTTACGTTATTTCGTTGGATCCAACACAGTTAGATATTTTCGATCGGACCGCTGGAAACCGATTCTCTATTATTCACCACTCTCAAAGCATTTCTTTTTATAATGACGGAAGATCAGAGTTCCTGTTTCCCGGCGAGGTTCATTATTTTTGGAATTTTTTCGTTGGCTCATTTCGCTTCCGTTGCGACATCTTTCGAGGTTTCCTTCCCTGCGGCCGGTGGTGGCGGGAAAGTCAAGAGCAGATCTACACTGGGACGATTATCCCCAGAAAAACCCATTGTCCCGAGAAGATGGTCGTTATCTCTCCAACCAAGGGTCTCCTCCGCAGAAAACCATGACCAGGAGCAATACGGCCGTCCAATCACTTCCCTGTCGTTCATCCCTGGCACCTCTTCCGCTCGGTCGAAGACGGTGAAACTATCGTTGTCGTCTGGGGAACCAGATGATATGGACGAGGCAACACGAAGAGAAAACCTCAACGCTGCACACGACGATCTATACAATTTCTTGACGGGCAAAACGGGACAAGGCACGGGAGGAGAAAGCGAACGAGTTCGCAAGAGGGATCAAATCATGGGCTTCATGGGACGCGGCAGCGGCTCGGGCAGCGAAAAGCAACTTATCCAACCCATTCGCCAGGAAGATGGCATGGTCGACGAAGAATTAGTCGTTCAACAACAACAGGAAGAACGAACCAAAGTCAAATTTGATAACCTCTTTGCGGGGATGCCTACATTAGAGGAAATTATTTCCCGGAACCCGGCGGAAACGGAGGAAGAAACCTCGGGTGCAGGTACGAAGACCAGGAGAAAGACGAGAATGACAGACGACGATGATTTCTCGTGGTTCGAAACAGAGCGCTTGCAAATCGAACGGGAATACGAACAGCTGCGCCAAGAAACGAAGCAGCGCATTCGCGAACAACGATTGGAGGAAGAAGAAATAGAGCGCCTGATTCAAGCGATCGCCGCAAGCGAGAACGATGGGGAGGATGCCGATGGTTTGAGCCGACCCAGCACAATACCAGATAACGCCGAGGGTGTTGCCGACGCGATCATCACACAAGAAATGAATCAGATGATCGATGCTGTTCAGTTAGAACGAGCAAAACAACGATTGCAAGCCTTTGAGTCGGAAAAGGCAACAGAACTTGATTCGCGAGATTACCAAGGTGTTTCGGACAATGTCGTTGATAATATTATAAAAGAAACCGCTGATGAAATTGAGCAAAGCGAAAAATTGAAAGCGAGTGCTGTTGAGTTGGAACAATATGAACGCCTCCGACAGCAGGAAGCCTCGTTCAAAGAAGCACAGGAACAAAATGTTCCACAAGACGGGCTGGATCTAGACAACTGGACACTCGATCGGCTCAACGAAATGCTTGAGAAATCCGAGAACCAAGAGGATGGCGATGGATCCATCGCTGAGATGTTGGAGGAGAACATAGAAGAACTTCGGAAACAAATCCAACGAGAATCAAAAAAGGGTTCCATCGAACCACAAACCATGAAAGAGTGGCAAATGTACCAAGCCATTGCTACAAAGTTGACGAAAGATCAGCAAATACAAAGCATTGGCGCCAATAGTGATATGGATGCATTTGATGCGATGATGAATGACGGGGGAGCTGTAGACGACGACGATGCCAACTACGAAAGCAATGTAGATGAACAAAAGGTTGCGCAGCAACTCGATTCGTGGCGCGATTACATTGAAACGGAAGATAAGCTGAGGCAAAAAATGAGCCTGTCCAGCGGTTATGAATTGCCATTTGGCCACCTCGGAGATAAGATGGACCAGATCGAAGCAGCCAGAGCCGAAGAATCTGCTTTCAGGGCTGATATCGAAGCGGAGAACAAAGGGAAATCCCGTCGGGAAGTGAGAAGAGAAGTCAACATACAGGCAGTACAAGCTATGGAGGATCTGATACGGAAAAGCGATGGCCCACGAGCGGAATTTCTGAAGAAACAACTTGAAGAAATCAAAGAGGGAATGGAAGAAACGGATTATTACGACACCGAGGAGGAGGAGGAGGAGCTTATCTCGCTCGAGCCCGTTGACCTTACTGATGTCTTTGCCAAGAGTAAGGATGATGATCCTTTTTCTCCAGAAGAAATGGAGGACATCAACCAAGTCCTTTCTTCTTCTGAAACCGGAGCTCAGTACTCTAAAAAATCAGAAAGTGTAGATGAGCCTGTTCAAAAGCAGGAACCGCCCAATACACCATTCTTTTCTGACTCTGTTAGCGAGTCGCAGGAAAATCAACCATCGGTTCCAGATACACCCTTCTTTCAAGATCAGGAGACGATAACCGAGGAGGAAATTATTGATGTAAAGAACAAATTGGGGAGTGCCGACGAACAAAAACTTCAAAAAATGTTCCGACAGGCCAACGTACGCTCGTATGCGGAACAAGATGCTATCCGCAAGAACTGGGAGGAATATCAGGAGTACGAAAAGGGCATCCGGGACAAAGTGGGACTAAGCAAACAGGCAGACGGAGAAGAGTCGCCATCGTTGACGGAAGGTGTTGAGCTCGATTACGATGTTAAGGATTTCATGACCGAAGATGGTGACTTTGATGCAGAGAAGGTTTTATCGACGATCGGACCGCGTCCCAAGAAGAGAACCAAGCCTTCGGAACCGTCTGCTTCCACGACGGGTGACTCGAAATCCGACATTGATTCGAATGAAGTAGCAGATGCAATTTACCGGTCGGTGGCAGCCACCGGTGGCATTGGAAGGGAGGACCAAGCTGTCCGAAAGAAAGACAGGGAAGGGTATGAGGCGTATTTGAAAAAGGAACAAGAAATGAAAATGGGTCTGGATAAACTGGAAGACGAGATAGAGGAAGTCGAGTCTGAAGTTGCTGAATTTGAAGATTTGGATATTAACGACCCAGATTATGCCGAGGAAGTATTGGAACCCAGACCTTTGGTGAAGCGAAAAAGGAAGTTGGATGAAGGAGCGCTCAGTGACATGGGAGGATTTCTTGCGGGCTCGAGTAATCTGGACGAGGAGGACGATAGTGATGAGGAAGACGGTGACTCCGGGTTCGATAACGATGTTCCGGACTGGCTAAAAAAGGAGAGAGAAGCAGCAGGACAAAGTCAAGGAGGAGGAGTATGGCGCAGAAGAGAGAAAAAGACAGCAGGAAGAAGTGACAGTAGAGGAGTTGGCGGCGCATTTCTAGGCATTGGCGATGACGATGTAGATGGGGATGATACATATGGTCGCGAGACGCTCGAGGAATACGAGAAACGGAAAGCAGGTCAACGCACTAACATGGGAATCGATATCAGGGATGCTCTCGGTCGACGAGGTTCGGATGACCCTGTAGACTACAAGTACGGGAATGACCGTTTTGGAGGAAAACAAAGCGGATGGGGACAAGAGGATTTCGAAGCACGGAAGACGAGGCTATTGGGTTACATTCAGCTAGACGTTTCAGAGGTGAACAATCTGATAGCTCTCAAAGAATCTGTGTTTGCAACCGGTGCTTCGAAGTACCTTCCAAGAATCAATAAGCCATTTCAGGAGTTTGGAGCAATATTCAGGCTAGAGGGTGTCCTAGTTGATATCACTGGATTGGAGCAGAAGGTATGGAATCGTGTTGCTACTGAATTCGGTTTGGAAGAGCCTTTGCTTGAAGACATACGTCGGGCTGCCGTTTTGAAACCGGAGGATGCTGTGAAGGAAGTGTTTTTCACCGCAATGGGAGACTTCATCTTGGTTCGAAGAATTGTAGATGCGTATCGTCGGATTTTTAGACAAGAATTCAATGCATGGGCTAGTGAAGAGGGTATCGCTGCGAAGTACGATGAAATCCAAAAGAAGAATAATGCTAATTCTAGGCGAAGTTCTTTTGCGATTGGATTTGACGAGGAAGATGAAGCAGTGGACGAAGAAGTTCAAGAGGTGTCAGTGCCACCGGATGAAGGTAGTAAATTGAGATATCTCCAGGAAATATGGACAAAGACTGCGAATCAATTCGGATTTCCACCTCCAACGAACGGGCAGATAGCCGAAAGTTCGATGGTTTCACCAGATATTGCGGTGAGCAATATCTTCTGTTGGTCAGAGGAGCAAAGGCAAATAAATAAGATTGTGTCTGCATTTTCTATGCTGCAAGCGGGAAAAAGCCTTCCGGTCGAAGAAAAGAAACCAACATCTCCAAATCGCATTTTACCAACAGACCGACCTCTGACGCGTGAGGAAATAACGGATGATATGATTTTAGAGCTTCAGCTCATGGCATGGGGAGAAGTTGCGGAAGAAAACTCTTTCGAAGTCCCCGATGCTGAGAAAGTCGTGGCAGCAGCCTCCATAAACAATCCTCGATTTGCTATTCTGGACGGCTTTGGTTGGACTGATGACCCTAGTCTGGCTGCTGAATTGGCTGCTAATTACGAAGATTACTTCAGTGAGTACATCAACAGATATATAAATAACCGACCATTCACTCCTGCCTCAACAGAAAATGTTGGAGAAACAGCAGCATCTACAGCAGTGAGGGACAGTAACGCTTTGAATAGCGCGCCAACAACAGAGGAAAAAGAAATTCTGTCGAGACAAACCGATGCTTGGAGAGTGATTGCGACTGAATTTGGTTTCGATGTACCTACAACGGAGCAGATAATATCAGTGGCTGATATGACTCCCGAAGATGCTGTCATCAAGGTACTATTGACCAATTACGATATTGAGAAATGCAGCGCCGAGGAAGAGGAGGATTTCTATGAAACACTTCCTGAGATTGTCGAGCTGTACGAGTCCGCACTCAAGAATCCTGAAAGCACTTCCGTCAGAAACGACGCTAGTCCAAGTAGGGACGGAAATGTTGCTTCGGGAATGACGACGGAAGAAGCAATATTTTCGAGGCAAGCCGATGCCTGGAAAGAGATCGCTACGGAATATGGCTTGAATGCCCCTACAATGGAACAGATGAGGTTGGCGGTCGAAATGTCTCTTGAAGATGCCGTACACAAACTGATTCTGATGAACAATGATATCGAAAGTTGTTCCCCTGAGGAGGTTGAAGAATTCTACGACATGCTTCCAGAAATAATAGAGGCATTCGAATCGGCACTAGAGAAGCCATCAACAAATGCCTCTCAAAAGTCTGAGCCTGCATTGGAAACCGATCCGCAACAAGTCAGCCAAGATGAAATATATTGCGCCTCCTTCGATGCGTGGACGAGCGTCGCCTGGAAGTTAGGATATCGTCTGCCGACTCAGGAAGATGTTCAATTTGCGATGACGGTAGGTCCTAAAGAAGCGGTCGTGGGAGGATTTCGCTGGACCGAGAGTGAAGAAGAAGCCGGAGAAATTGTGCAGCAGTACCTCAATCAAATCAAGGGGCGACGCGATGAGTGGGTGAAACAGGGCTATAAAACAACCATTGTAGTAGAGAACAACGAGTTCGAAGAGGAAGAACTCCCCATGGTTCAGGTCCTTCCCGATGTTCTGGACTGGATCAAATCTCTGAAGGCGGTTGAAATGGGCTGCGGAGTCGTTTCGCATTTGGAAAACGACCAGATGAAAATATTGCTCGAGTATGCCGGGCTGTCGGAACTGTTCCCCGAAGGCAATCAGGTATCGCATTCCAACGGATACCTGCTGGACAACCAGCAACTACTGGGGACGGCCTTGCGCATCGAACGACGCCCCGACCATTGCGTCGTATTCGATACGAGCCCACCCGCCTGCGCCGCGGCCCACGACTTTGACATGAGAAGCGTGGCGCTGATCGGACCGTTTCCTCGGTACGAGCTGCTCGATGCCGACACCTCGGCCGCCTCGGTGAACGAGCTCACCGCCTCGAACATTCGACGCCTGTTCGGGGAGCGAATATACGACAAGCCCATGCTGGATACGGAGGGAGAGAACCCTCTGGATCCCAGCAAACGAGTGCAAATCAAGACACAATTTGAGGGCGACGAATAGAGGAGACACGCACCATCGAGGAACGACTCCGTTCCACGGAGCGAAGGCCTCGCGCCGACGACAATAGATCCTTGCTGTCGTAACGCATGCGGGAGCGTGCAAAACAGTTACAAAAATAGAGAAAACACAAACAACAACAATGCCGTATCGATAAATCATTGCATTAAAACTAATTCTTTCTCAGATTACTAATTATACTCTGTGGGAAATGGCAAACTTCCGCGATGGTTCGGAAAAACTCGAGCGACATTCACGCGTGAGTGGATTTCTTGCCACACATTGCGGCGCAGAACAGAATCCTTCGCATCGGAGTTCGTTCTTGAAATCTGCAAGGACGTTTGTTGGAAACAAGGTTCGAAACTCGTGTGTCTGTCGCAGTGGTCCGACCTCCGCCCACCCAATAATGGATGTACTGCTCAGATGTGCTCCGTCGGATCGGCTCCGATCGGCTTGGATTGCATTGGCTTCCGTATTCGTTTGTTCCATTCCATTCCATTCCATGCAATTCGAATCGAATCAATTCGAATCGAATCAATTCAATTCAATTCAATTGAATTCCAGATTCGGATTCGGCTTCAGAACCATTGCAGGAGGATGGCGTCCCGGATGCCAATGTACCCGATGAGCTGGATGGGTTCCAGCCAGGCCCGACCGATCCCGAGGTAGACGACGCGTTCCAGCCATCCCGAAAAGAGGTTCCGCACGCCCCCCTCGCCCTCGTTGGCGATCCGGATCATGGTCTGGATCAGGCCGTAGTCCGGCCGGGTGATGGCAATGCTGGGCGTCGTGGGGTGTCCGGCTTCGGCTTGCTCGGAGTCGGGGTCGGCATGCGGTGCGACGTCGACCATGCCCCCCCGCCACTTGCTGTCGATGTCGATGTCTGCATCGGCGTCTGCATCGGCGTCGGCGTCCCCTTCCGCGTCCTCCGGAATGACCAGCCGCTCGTCGAGCAGGATGCGGGTCCGCGCAACGTCAAAGGGGGTCGTCAAGAAGCCGGCCACGACCGCCGCCAGGATCGCGTACAGGGCGTAGTCCGACACCGGGAGGCTCCCCCTGATGAACATCTTGTTGAGGACGATCTTGGACATGAGGTAGGGCAGGTCCGTCAGTATGACCATGGGCAACCGCCGGACCGAGTCCCCGAGCCAGTCCCCCGCGGTGTCGGTTTCGGTTTCGTTTTTGTTCCGCGCCTGCAACCGAATCGCCAGCGCGTTGGAGGGGGTCCGGAAGCACAGCGAGACGACGTCTCCCACCAGGGCCCCGCCCAGGGCGATGCTCGTCGAATCGAGCGGCGTCATGTAGAGCATGCGCTTGGTCACGTCCCGGACGCCGTAGTAGATGCCCGTCGCGGGGACCGATACCAGGAGGGTGGGGGAAATCCCGGCGTACAGGTCCCCGTCGGCGATTTTTTGCCGGACGTTGGTCCCGAGGGTCCGGACCTCGTGCGCGAGGGATGTCGGGCCGGAGGAAGCATCGTTTCGGTCGGCCTGGATCCGGGTCTTGATGGTCGAGAGGGGATACAGCAGAGAGGTCCTTCCCATTTCGCAGATCGATCCGGCCGCGGTGGCCGCGACGAGCAGTTCGCTGTTGGAATACTGCTTCACGACCTGCGCTTTCGGAGCCAAAAAGGATGGCAGCCAATTCGGTACCTTGGGTGTTTCGATCTTGTTGAAGGTGAAGTTGCTCGAATCGATGGAGAGGCACCTGTCCGTGCAGGCCATGGTGACATTGATGTTCGTCTCCGAAACAACCTTTGTCAGATTGACCGTATCGAGTCGGCCGGGGCTCGCAACAGTCGGGCTCGGAGTTTTTGCGGGGAGAGGAGCCGGAGTGGGTGCCGTCTTGGAGACGGTTGCGGAAGTTTTGGATGGTGCCTCTGTTTGTTGCGGCTGCGGCCGTGGCTGTGGTTTCGGTTGCTGCTGTGGCTGTGGTTTCGGTTGCTGCTGTGGCTGTGGTTTCGGTTGCTGTTTTTGCTGTGGCTTCGGTTGCTGCTGCTTTTGCTGTTGCCGCGGCGGTTGCTGCTTTTCTCCCTGCCCGTTCCTGTTGGTGGGCAAGACCGGTTGGCGCCACAGCGACAGGCGATACGGAGGCGGGGGCAGGTTTTCCTCGACCGAGGTTTGGGTGTGGGCCAATCCCGTGACGAGTGCCGCTCCCGTCACCGCGGCTCCGTACCGAAGGGCATTTCTCCGGGAGACCACGCGGTCTCGGAAGCCCTCTCGCTCGGCGGTGGGTGTCGACGATGCCGGTGGGACACCGGTTTCGTCGCTGCGTTTGGTTTCACCGCGGTGGTCGGGGTGGTGATCGCGGACGACTCCCGACGATACCGGAGCGGAACGCTTCCTCGATTCGACCGAAGCGAAAAAGGGCACCGTCGCGTTCCCCTCCTTCTCGGGTACCGTTTGACTGGCACCGAAGCTTGTTCGTTCGACGCGGTCGACTGCCACCACGTCGCGCTCGTCCACCAAAACCGACAAGGCATGGTTCTCCGGGTCGGTCGAATTCCTGCGTTGCCTTTCGCTTTTCGTTTCGATTTCCGTCTCCGTTTGCGGTTCCCCGGCATTTTGGGTCTTGGGTCGGGCGAACAAAGCGGAGAGAACGGCCGGGTCGGCGGCTCTCGCTCGGTGAACGCGATTCGTTCCCGGAGCGAAGGATCGGATGCCGCGGTCGAGGCCGCGGCTACGGGCACGACAAGAGTCGGACTCGCAGCGGGACCTCCTCGGTGTCGGCCGATGCCCCCATTGCCCTTGCCGTTGCCCTTGCCGTTGCGGAAACGGCGGGGCGATGCGAAACGCGTTCGTTCGCGCCGCGAGCATCGAGACGACGAAACCGACAACGACGATCCGATGCACCGCCCGCCGGAGCATCGAGATTCCCGTGCCGGCGTTGAAAACGGCGTCGGCGTCGGCTTCGGCTTCCGCATTGGCTTTGGCACTTCGCGTGCGGTAGCGGTATCGCTGGCGGTTGTCTCTCGATGCGGAACTCGCGGATGTCATCGCTATCGTCTTTGTGGCGGTTGCTGTCATTCGGTGTTAGGCGGTGCGGTTGGACCCATCTGCGTGCCATCCGCGGGGAGGAGAGGTTGGATGTTCGATGTTCGATTCCAGAGCGACTAGGTCTTGCGCACTACTCGTGAAGTATCGCAGATCGACGTCACTCTCTCTGTCTCCGACTGCCAATGATTGGAACAACAATAATACAATAATAACTATGGACGATTGGGGCCAATCATGATCTTGATCATTCCGGATGCCTCATTCCAACTACCCGTAACTTACTTCGCAATTCGTAAGTTACTTCGCATGTTGTTTTTGTTTATTGTTTTGAAAGTTGACTCACTCGGGTTCGTGCAAAATACGTGTCATTGCCGATGCCCCGACACGATCGGAAATGGCCCTTCGAAATCGAAGTCGGTGCAAATATGGCGTGTGGCTGACACATTGAGAAGTGTCTATGGTACTCATCGTAGTTATTCACTATACCTAAGATGTATAGTATGAGAAATTTCAATCATGAGTTACTCTCAATCACGAGCGAAACCGACATCTTGCCGTTCGCACTGTCGCCGCGGAGTGATTTTGATTGGTGTGATGATTCCTTGTTTGTTCTCTCCGCATTCTTCACAATTCTTCCGGTGTGACATCTTTTTCGTTCGCTCTGGATTTCTGCGGGGAACCGGAGGAAACCCAAGTGATGGCATCGAGCTAATCTGCCTGACAAAGGAATGAGAACTCGAAGGGGCTCCCAGCTGGAAGATTCGAAACGGTGACTTTCGATTGGTTGCCCATGACGACATCGTTCCGTGAAGAAGACTTTCCATTGGACATTCGTGACGACAACCTTCCATCGCTTCCTCGAAGAAGAAGAAGAAAAAGAAGAAAAACCACCAACATCGATCGCATCTTCTTTGTAGCTCGATAGTCTTTCGACAACAAGTAAGTTAATCAATCTATCTACTTTTATTCCATTCGACTCTTACTCCATCTCAAACAGGAACATAAATTTCGATTGATTCATTCATTCCAATCTCCAAAACAAAGCTTTCAACTCTACGGTACCGTAATTACTGGTAACCTTACCTCGCATCTTTTCCAACGACACCATACTAATCATGTGGTTTTTGCAACGTTTCCTCGTGACTTCTTCCCTCTTGTTCGCCACCACCTCGGCGTTCTCGGCACGCAAGGCATCGCAGATGGTGCGATCTTCCGCTTCTTCTTCGTCGTCGTCGTCGTCTTCGCTGAGCGTCGGCGCCGTCTGGATGGAGGACGACGAGATCCCCCCCGACTTTTTGCTCCGCCGCGCCGAGGCCTGCGTCGGCTCGGACACGTGCAGCCTCGAGGAGGCCCAGACGGTCCTGGACGACATTCTCCGCGTCCAGGCCCAGTGCGTCGGCGCCCTGTCGAGCAGCAGCCCCGTCTGCGACAACGTCGACCAGGTGGTGGAGGTCGTTGCCAACCTCCGCTCGAAGATCGAGACCGAGCGCGAGCGCCTCGCCCCCGTCCGGGCCACCCTGCACCTCTTCAACGTGGCCATGGGAATCTACGTGGTCTCGACGATCCTGCACGGGATCGCGGCCGTCCCGAACGTTCCGGTCGACGCCCCGCTGGTGTCGTCCTTCGGGAACTCGTTCCCGATGGAGGGCGCCGTCAACACGCGCGGCGTGGCGGCGATTCTTCCCCAGGAGTGGCTCTGGTCCATCCGGGACGGATACTTTCCGGCCCTCTTCCAGGAATGGGTCCGAAACGGCGGGCTGCAGGTGGACGTCTCGGCCTTTGACCAAAAGGTGGTCTCCTTCACGCCGCAGGAGTGGGTCTGGTCGGTGCAGAACGGGTCCTTCGGACGGATGCTGGCCGAGAACATGCGGTACGGGGGACTGGTGGTCGACGCCGATTTCGACACGGAGGGACTGAGCCCCATGACGCCGCAGGAGGTCCTGTGGTCGATCCAGGGGGGATACCTCGGGACGGCGATGCAACACCTCTACCGAAACGGCGGCGTGTAAATGGAAACCGCGAATCCATGAATGAATGAATGAATCATAAATGAATGAATAATAAATGAATCAATGAAGGAAGGAAGGAATCGCGGTCGTTGTCGATTCCTTCCATTGTACCGTATGTACTATTGCACACACAACACAACACACACTACAACACACAACACACAACATGCACATAATTTTTCCTCCGCCATACTAACAATACTAATAATAATAATAATACACTTAGACACCCCAACCACCATGAACGGCAACCACTATTGATTAGAAAAACACAAACACGCAGAACACGTTCCGATTCTTGTAGTACTTCCGGGTGCGAGCCGGATGCTCGATGACTGCGGTGTCGGGAGACCGAAATCGGAACGCATTCCTCAACTGTACGATACGGTACGATGCGTGTGCGTGTGCGTGTGCGTGCATGGTGTGATGCGTGCGGCGGCAGTTTGCGGATTTCCGTTGCATTGCAACCCATTGTGCTACACTACAACATCATCATTACGGGTTTGTTTGCTAAATAATACTTCGTAATACTTCGTATTGTTTTAGGACGAACCAACGGCCTTGCGGTACTTTTCCAGAATGAATGCTTCGATGTCGTCGAGCGACACCCCCTTTCGGACCGAGGCAAAGACGGTCGGACCGGAGGTAGGAGCGCCGACGCGAAAGTCCTGGCCGTCATTCCGGTCGTGGCTGTGATCGTGGCTGTGATCGTGGCTGTGGCTGCGATCGTGCCCGCGGTCGCGATCGGCCGCCGCCAAAGTGCTCCGCATCCTGTCGGCGTCCCGCCGCATGATTCCCAGGTCGGCCCCGACGGCCTCCGCCAGGTCGATCTTGTTGACGACCAGCAGATCCGACTGCGTGATTCCGGGCCCGCCCTTGCGGGGAACCTTGTCGCCCCCCGCCACGTCGATCACGTACAGCGTCAGGTCGGCGAGCTCGCTCGAAAAGTTCGCCGCCAGGTTGTCGCCTCCCGACTCGCACAGGATGAGCGGGGGCAGCGGTTCGCCGGCGTTGTTGGCGCTCGCGATCGCGATCGCCTCCGTCAGGTCCTCGCAGGCCGTCAGGTTGGCCGAGACGTCCTCCCGGATAGCCGCGTGGGGACAGCCCCCCGTCTCGACCGCCCGGACGAACTCGGAGGGCAGGACGTCCTGGTTGCGCCACAAAAACTGGGCGTCCTCCTGGGTGAAAATGTCGTTGGTCACCACCGCGAGGGGGGGATAGCCCTCCCTCGCGATCCCCAGCCGCTGGATGAGCGCCAGGACCAGGGCGGTCTTTCCGGATCCGACCGGCCCGCCGATTCCCACCGTGAAGCCCCGCTCGTTCCACGACTGGAGGCGCTTGGAATGCCGCTCGGCGGTGGCGGCGTCGGAAAAGGCAAAGGTGCCGGGGCCGTCCGCGTACGAATAGTGGGAGCGTTTGGTGACCGTGACTCTGGCGGTAGCGGCAGCGGCAGCAGCAGTGTTTCTTGTCGTTACCGGGTAGTAGTGGGGAGCAGTCCTCGCTGTCGCTGGGGGACCGCGGATGAGCAACGAGACGGATCCGAAATGGCGGGTTGCGGCCGACGATGCCGCCGTCGTTGATCCCGTCGTTGATCTCGTCGTTGTCTTGGTGCCGGCCGAAAACACCGTCGCTGCCGAAACCGTTCCCGTCGATGCCAATGGTTGGCGGCACCGAGCCAGGGACAACACGCGGCTCGTTATCATTGCGTGTGTGAGAGAGAGAGACAGACTTGGGCAAGCGTATGCAAACGAACTCGATGGAGTCAATTGGAAACTACAGTACTTCAGGAAGTTGGGTGACTGATTTCTTTGTCGTTTGGTTTGGACTTGTTTGTTGAGATGGGAATTGAAATTGGAAGCAGCAAGCAGTGAAGGAGATGATTCATTCATTCATTCATTCATTCATTCATCATTCATCATTCATTCGTTCACGGGGATTCCTTCTGCTGTCAGTTGGTAAGGTTACCTTACTCGCAGTTGGAGATGATGCAACCTTACACCTTACTTCGTAACTTCGTGATGCAGAAAGATCTTTCGGTGCTTCGGTTTTTGGCCAAGGGGAAGGGAAAAAATCTTCCGTCTTACGAACCGGCAGTTCGCGCGACTACTACCTACTACCTACTACTACTAAGGTTACTAGTACTACTACGAATTATAAAGTCCAACTGTGAACAGAGGCATTGTGATCGACGGATCTGACAAGACACGGAGGTTTTCTCATTGTTCATTTTTGTGACTTACTACTAGTAGTAACCTTACTGTAACTTGCAAATGCTGGGAGGCCCCGCATGGATTGGAAGAATGGTACTACGCTGCGGCGGGTTCAACGAGTGAACCACTCAAACTCGTCTTGATGTCAGTTGGTTCAAAAGCAAAATTAGATTCAAAGATACTACTAGTACTATGTAGTACTACTAGTAGTAGTAGCTGCAGTGACGTCGTGTTTCTGTTTCTTCTTCTACAAATTTAAATCAGCAACAAGAAGAAAGATTGAGGCATTGTTGGTGGTGGGAATCAAAAAAGAATTGAAATGGGTTGGTGGTGGTGGTGGAAAAACATCAATTATTGGTGGTGGTGTAATGCTGCATCAACAGCATCTGTTAGTAGTAACTCCTCATTTTGGTCTCCCTAAATTTGTGATCCTACTGTGGTGAAAATTGGTCACAATGTTCAGCACCATGGAATAGATGGCGGTCATTGTGGCATGCTTTTTTTGTTGACTTTTACTAAGGCGATAAATAGTAGTAGTAGTAGTAGTGTATTATTACTAATAAAATGAATATTATCATATCTTCTTACACCAGGAAATAAAGATGCCTCTTGAGACATCAAATCTTTTGACACAGAAAGTGCCTCCCCTTTTTATGAATGGAACGGTGGCAATAACAAGGGAGACTCCAGTGCGATGGCTAGTAGTATGGGTATGGATGAGGATGTTGTTGTGTGCTCTGGTCATTGGGCTTTCTCGTTAGCTTCATGCCAAGGAGGAGTATGATGCATTATTAGTAATTTCTTGGATGAAGTTGCTTGGATCTTTCTTTTTTTTAATTGAAGTACATTGTTCTCACTACTAGTATGTAGGCAACTTCTTTTTGTTACTAGCTCTTTTGCGATCGGAAGCCCCAAAAAAGGAGTGTCAATCAATACACATACATTTTGCGTTAGCAAGTCACTTCCAAAAAGTACGAGGAGTAGTAGGCCTTACTAGTAATAATGAGACACCGTACAACGGTAATTACCTGTGAAAAAAACGGCCATCATGGCGGGAGTTGCTCTCTCCGGAAGGTGTTTTCTTGGTTGGACACTGTGGTCATAATACGTGTAATCGTTTTTCTGTACTACCCAAAAAATCGAAACCGTAACGCACATTCCACACGATGAATGGTAACGACCGAAAATCCCCGTTACGGACACACATGCATATTTACAACGAAATCGCATGAATTCTATTTTTAGGATGTCACACTTGTGTTAAAAGCGTTAGGAATCCTAATGTTCAGTATTCGTCAACATATAACTTCATAAAATTTGAATTTCAGATTTCGACTTTCTGATAGAAATCAAAATCGGTTACCAGTAATAAATCCGAAGAGCATTACTACGATTTTTCACGAGTTGGTGGTGAATTGAAGAATGTTGTCACCACCGATGGAGTTCCTTATTCTATGATCTAATGCTTATTATCTAACTCACAAGCATTCATTAGACCAAACACAACTCGAAAAGAATCGTATCCATTCTATACATACGAAAAACAAGATGTCGGTCCGTTCAGCATTGAAGATCACGGGCGTCTTGCTTCTTGTCTCATCCTTGGGTGATGTACAAGCCAACGACACATACAGAGCGATCAGAGCCGGACGAATTTTACAAACGGACAAGACAACTCGCGGAATCGGTGGGGTTCAATATCTCCAGGATTTGTACGGGTACTCGTCTAAATCAAGTTCGAAGGCCGGAAAAGGTGGAAAGTCCAACAGCAAGTCTGGGAAGCACGAAGCTGTAGGAGGAAGGGTAGATATGCCTTACCATCCTCCAATCGGATCGCCAACTCTTAGCCCTGCTGTGAGTGTTAATGAACCAGATAGTCGGATCCCAGTTCACGATGAACGTCCGGCTCAATTGAATGTTGACAGCACACCAGTACCAACAGAACATCCAAAGAAACCGTCATTCTGGCATCCGGGACATTACTATCCAGAGACTGATGAAGAAAGTCAGCCCCAAGATGGGTCGGAGCTCGAAGGACGCAACGATTTCACAAACGATAACGATAACCAAGAGTCCCAAATTGAGGTAAACGTTGACGATGTAGAGTCTTCGGTTCAACCTGGAGGCAATCTAGAGGACCAACCCTCTACGCCAACAGGAGCTCAAGACGACGTAATTGATGCCCTGTCGGATGCGTTTTCAGACTTATTTGAAAATATTGTAACAAGTGATGGCGGTGACGAAGACAACGACCCTAATGGAGAAAGCCCTTCCATCGAATCTGGGGGCGAGAACAGTGAAGATCCCTCCACAGGAACCGAAGGCGGTGATTCCAATGCAGGAGAAGGATCTGGTGGATTTGGAGGTAGTGGCGTCGACAATGGAAGCTCCGCTGGAGAAACCGATAGCAATGGTATCGAAGGGGAGTCAGACTCAAGCGACGGCAGTGGACAGAGTGAAATCGGATCGACTGCAGGAGACGGAAATGCGGTCACGGAAGTCGATAGCAGCGAAAGTGGAAGTAATACGGACGGATTCACCATTCCAGTTGCCGGAAATGTCGACCAAGAAAACGGAAATGATGAAAGCGACGAAAGTGGAAGCAATTCTGATGGATTCATTCCAATTTTCGGAAACGTCGACCAAGAAAACGGAAATGATGAAAGCGACGAAAGTGGAAGCAATTCTGATGGATTCATTCCAATTTTCGGAAACGTCGACCAAGAAAACGGAAATGATGAAAGCGACGAAAATGGAAGTACCACTAACGGAGAAACATCAGTAGACGGTACTATTAACCTTGAGGACCAAAACGATGCGAGCAACGAAAGTGGCAGTACCACTAACGGAGAAACATCAGTAGACGTTTCTGTTATCCAAGAGAACCAAGATGATGCGAGCAACGAAAGTGGCAGTACCACTAACGGAGAAACATCAGTAGACGTTTCTGTTATCCAAGAGAACCAAGATGATGCGAGCAACGAAAGTGGTAGTACCACTAACGGAGAAACATCAGTAGATGGTACTATTGACCTCGAGGATCAAAACGATGGAAGCGATGAAAGCGAAAGTACCACGGACGGAGAAACATCCGTAGATGGTACTATTGACCTCGAGGATCAAAACGATGGAAGCGATGAAAGCGAAAGTACCACGGACGGAGAAACATCCGTAGATGGTACTATTGATCTAGAGGACCAAAATGATGCGAATGACGGAAATGGAAACAATGATGCCAACGAAAACCCAAACAACGAAGGCACTGACGGATGGGAACTAATCGAAGGAAACTTGATCCCTGTAATTGAGAATATTGCGGACGATAACAAAGACAATGAAATCAACGAAAACGATGCTGGAAGTGAAAGCACCACGGACGGAGAAACATCAGTAGATGGCACAATCGACCAAGAGGACCAAACTGATGCGAACAATGAAGGTGGAAGCAACACGGCCGGAGATACATCAGTAGATGAGAATGTCGCAGACGAGAACCAAGACAATGGAAACAGCAATATGAATGAAAGTGGAAGTACCACCACTGGAGGAACTTCGGTAGACGGAAACGTTGTCAGCGATAACAACGATGGACAAGAGATGAATGATGCGGATCAAAGTGTCGAATCTGGTGGCATTGAGAATAATGGAGGCGCCGGAAACCAGTCTGACAACGAAAATGCTGATTCTGATTTGGTCTTGGATCCCAATGCTGCTGGTAAGTTTTTTAGCTCTCATATGTACGCAATAGTGGGTTTCGCTGCCTCAAAAACCGTTGAACAATTTGTTCTGACTTATACTTTTTTTGCATCTTCTATGTGACAGTATTTTGCCCAAATGTTTCGCCTGATAAAGAAGTCCTAATCAATTGGATTTATGCTGTGGAATTTTATCCCAACATGACACCCGAACAGAAAGCGGAATCTATTGCTATCATGGAGCTTGAGCTGGTTTCTGAAATCCTAAAGTGCAATACGCCAGTCTCAGTTTTGCCAGGCAAACTTCGTCACCGAAATCTCGTCGAAAATGATGGCATCGCAGGGCTCAACTACATGCCTTTGGACGCCAAGAATGACGATGTGTTATGCTTTGCAAACTCGACAGCCGGTGGAGTCTGCGAAACCTACTTTGGTAGAATGGAAATGTATTTGCAAGAAGATGCCGATGAGAAATTGGCGATCGATAAAATGTTGTACGCTGTCCGCGAAACCTTGCAGAGAAAAAATGACTTCCCCTCGGCAGAAGGAATTGTTCAAGTATGGTATTTGGAGCCAAACCTTGATGTTTCTAACATCGCCGATGTACCAAATCCAGACCCGAAGCCTCCAATCGAACAATCATTTTCGACAGGAACCATGATCGCTTTTGCGGCTCTCGGTGTTTTCGTCTTTGCTGCCATGATAATGGGAGTATTCAGACTCCGAAGAAACTATCATGATGGCGTTTCGACACTCGAACCTGGTTCTAGTATGGCCGGTTCGAACATGAGTGCTCGAAATGAGTCATACGAAGGAAAGCTACCTTGTTCGTTCTCTGCAATGCTCCCGAATTCCTACAAATTGGACGAGTCCGACGCAATGAGCGCTATTCCAGAAGCAGACAGTGATTGCGAGAGTAAATACAACGACTGTTCTGTGATCGTATCTGAAGGAGGATATACTTCAGACGGCAGCTCGCATGCAGGCAACGCTTTGCACGCCCACAACTTTGTTGACCCTGTTCTTGGCGATTTGGACGAAGACAACCTCGATACGGACAAAGATCTACTGTTCGAGAATACTGAAAATTACGATGAGATCCACGCACTGGGAAATGCTATGAAATTTGAATCGGATCGTGAGTTTTCGGAACATCGAAAGAAACATTTAGTTACTGGGGAGGATGTAAGCTTGGGTGTCAGACACTCGACCGTTGACGTTCACCAATGCACCAGCGCCCGTTGCAAGATCTGCAACTACAAGCCAAACGACGTTGAATTCATTCATAATTCACCAAACTCGCCGGACGTTTCAACTGGTAAATTCTTTGCCGAAATGGACGAAGACAACACCGAGAAAGAAATATAATTCTCAACACTGCTGTGACCTGTGTTGACGGACGGTCATCGCTTCTTTGTTTCCAACGTTATGGGCACTGAGAAAAGAAAAATACTCAATGTATGTTGGTGAACTCCTTAGTAATAGTAGTACGATACTGTAGTATATATAACATTTATAATAATATTATTGAAGTGAAATGTTGTTGTTTATTGCACAAGAGCTGACTGACTGGTTGATGTCACGCAGCAGGAGCACAAAACCGTTGAAGCCAACAAGAAGAAGTTCCAGAGATTCCTCCCCATCGCGGGAGCACCACTGATACAAGAACTTGCCAGCGGAACACCTACTTCTGCGAAACGGCGGGACACTTGAAGAGGAAAGATTTTGTTACCATCGTTGCCTCCTTCTCTAGTACTAGTACTACTACTAGTTGTTATCATCAATTGTTCCGTGCTTCTTGCTTGTTTCCCGAGTTTCTCTCGATTTGAGACAAAACCCACCGACAAGAGCCACCAGCAGCAGCAGCCTAGGCAGTAGCTAATCAATCATCACGACACTGACAAGCAGCAATGGTTGCTCACACAAGCGTGTCAGATACCACAACACAAGCAGCAGCACATCTCAGATTTCTTCTTCTTGGATTACTAGTACTACTAGTAGTAGTACTACTACTACTAGTACTAGTACTACTAGTACTAGAACTAATGCTAATAGTATGGCGGCCATCCACCAGCAGAAGCCAAGAACAGCAGTAAGCAGAATCTAGTACTAGTAGAACTCCTAGGTGTGGCATTCCATCTCACCTGATGGTTCTGGTGGGGTTGCTGCTGCCTTGTTGTTGCTGTTCTTGCTAGTACTAGTAGTACTACTACTAGTACCACCAACAAGAACAAAATGGTGATTGCTGTGCTGCTTTGCCGTACTAAAAAGAGGCAGTTCAGTGTGGATGTCCAACAAGTATCATCATCTTTTCTATTGGTGGTACAGTACTACTAGTAGTAGTTTAGTGTTACTTGCTTCTTGTGCTTTGTGGCACTTTTCATGCTACGGTAACCTTACTCCTGCTGTATAAATGTGTTACGACGAAGATTAGTGGTAAGGTTTTACGTACTACGTAGTTTCGTAGTAACCGACTACCGAGTCAGATTACTTGACGTACTACGTAGTTAGCTTTTTTCTTCTCATAATTTACTGCATATCACTAGTAAAAGTGTACCTGATAAAGCAACTTACCAAGTACACTTCCAATCACTCTCCAACTTTTAAATTTGATATGCAGTTCACGTATATAGTTGAGAGTCAAGTAGTAAGTACCTTTTTCAGTTTACATCCATCTGCTGTCTGATATTGCTGATTCAAACTACCAGTGATCTGTGCCTTCCACCTGGAATATAAAGTACAAAATCGGATCGTCCGTCCGTCATCCGTTTTATTTTTATTCAATTAAAAGCTTCCACTTGGAACCAAAATTTGGACCATCCATCCAAATAAATTACTTTATCTTCCATCCATCTAGAGTGAAAAGCAGTTACATATTCATGATCCTTGTAAAAAATTGGGCTAGATACAATATTCAAATATTGTTTTGTTACAATTTTTGATGGAGTTGTTATAGATTGAAGTGTAATAGTTTTTGTTAGTATTATGCAGTGAAAGTGGAAAAAAAAAATTAGTACGAACACTTTCCCCGTCCATTGGATCAAAATTGTTGATGGACGAGAACAAAAAGTAAGGTTACGAAGTAGGAAGGCCTTACGAAGTAAGATTACAGTAAGTTACCGTAATCGTTTCCTGGGACCTACGAGTACGGTCGGTACGAGTATTCAATACTTCGTATTACGTATTACAACGCACAAAGTCAAGCACTAGTAGTTACTGAGTCGTTCCATTCCACCTCAAAACTCATCGCGCAATACGGCACGGTGACCCGACGTTCCGAAACAAATCCCCGCCGCGGTTGCTTGCTTGCTTGCTTGCCTCGCCTCGCTTTCCTTCCTCGCTAGCTCGCGAGTCGCAGTGCCGACCGATCGATATCCGAACCCATGACCGCCGCCGCCGCCGCCGGAACCGGCAACCTCGTGGTTCGGAAATACCGCGCCCTGGGACGACTCATCAACCGCCTCCCGGAACCCACCGGATCGTCGTCCATCTGCCCCGACAAGGCCTGGGACGACCTCCGGACCGCCTTTCGCGAGCCCGTGGCTTCCGAAGAAACCCTCGAGGACCGCCTGAAGCAAGCGGACGACCGGGCGTCCTTTTTGCGCATGGTCACGCCGAAATCCAATGGCGGTGGCAGTGGCGGACGCTGGGTGTACCGCAACGGCAGGGCCGTGGAGGGCAACTCCCCGGTCCGCGACAAGAACGGGAGGGTGGTTTCCAACTGGGACGGAAAGAATCTGGATCCCGACAGCGTCAAGCAGCACAATTATCAGCTCAAGCGCATGGGATTCCGCAACAACGCCCACGCCAAGGGGATTTTTTAAAACGAGAAACGGTCGGAGAGAGGGAAGCAACTCGACCGAATCCAAAAAACAAAGAAACAGAGAGAGAAAATGAGAATGTGTGTGTGTGTGTGTGAGAGAGAGAGAGAGAGAGAGGTATCGCACCTTGCCTCGAAAGGTTTTCGGTCAACCCCCACTCCGCCCGCCGCAATTGGAACGATGGAACGGAGAGAAGCTCTCGTATTGATTGATCCGGCTGGAAAGAGACGGAAGAAAGACGATGCGCGCGAACCGAACGGTGTTCTGCGTCCCTGGCGAATCCAAAGGGATGGATGCGAGGGAACCCGAATCCGCGGAGTGTTTCTCCGTACCAGCTCGAACGACCAAATCGATTGCGTTGCAAATTTCTCCCATCTCCAACGGCAAGGATCGGATTCCCGTTGACAATCCGTACAATACCGTCGGAACTAACTAATTCGAGACAAAACCGTATCGAGAAAACAAACGCAATGCTATTTTTTTCGCAGAAATAGGCATAGACATAGTTGTGTACTGCACTGCACTGCACTGCACTATTTCTGTCCTTAACGACACTAGATCCTCGTCGTCGACGCATGGGACGACAAAGAGATAAGGAAGACAACAAAAAATCAAAACCGCCCGACCGCGATGAAAATCCCGGTCGTGGCTCGCAAACGAGGAGCCCGCCCGTTCGTTCCATCTCGCTCGTTCGTTCGTTCGTTCGTTCGTTCGCTCGCTCGATCCGTCGTCTCACGTTGCGGTCGTCACGCTGTTCCACCAGTCCACCAACCGGTCGATGCCCACGAGTTCCCCGGCGCGTTCCCGGACGCGTCCGTGCTTGCGCTCTCCCTCCAGAATGATGGGAATGGCCACCTTGCAGATCTGCACCGACGGATCCAGGGCGAGGCCGATGCCCTCCTGGACCTTGACCGCCAGCGCCGACGAGATAAAGGCCTGGTTGAGCATGACGTGGTGGGTCGCGGCGCTGTTGCAAATGTAGGTGATGTAGGTCCCCAGTTTTTCCATAAAGTAGTTCTTTCCCGAGGCGGCGATCGTCAGGAGCTCGATCTTGTCGATGAATTTTTCCTCGTCGATGGCGCGGTCCCCGACCGCTTCCAGTCTGGCGTTGCTGTTGTCGATCATGTAGCGTCCGGCCTTGCGTCCGTCCTTGCGAACAAAGGCGGCCAGAACGTCGGACACGAGCCTGTGGTCGGCATCCGAGTGGACCGTGGTGATGCCCACGTCCAAGAGTCTGTTGTGTTTGTTTGTTTGCAATAGCAACACCAAGCAGAACAGCAAACCATCCAATCGAACCCACCACCACACATCAACAACCAATCCATCATTCGGATGCGTTTCGCCCAAAACGAAAGAAAAAGGATGAGCACTCGTCGATCGTTGGCACGCAGCGGCAGAATCGTGCAAACGCGCAAAGGGTCTCGAAACACTTACACGAATTTGTAGTCTTTGGTGATCAAAACGTTTCCCGGATGCAAGTCGCCGTGGGTAAAGTTATCTGAAACAAGCCGAAGAAACGCAATCGCAATAGCAATGGCAAGAACGATGAGGACCAAATCAAATCAAATCAAATCAAATCAAATCAAATCCAATGACAACGCATCGGAAGGCCCATCCCTTCGGTTCCTCCTCTCCTTCCGTTTCGATGGATCGAAACAGAACGCAACGCAATCCACAGCACTCCCAGGCAACGCAATCCAAAACACGGCAAAATACGGCACAGCACAGCACGCACCCAAGAAAATCATCTGGCAGATCGCCTTGATGGCCTCGATGCACAGATTCCGGAGCAGCCCGGAATCGCCCTTGTGGTCCCTGACAAATTCCATGATGGGGACGCCCTCGCAAAAGGTCTCGCACAGGACCCGCTTGGTCGGCGCGTATCCCTCCACCAGTTCCGGAAAGACCACGGACGGATTGCTCGCAAAATTCTCGTTGAATTGCACCAGGTGCTCTCCCTCCCGCCGCAGGTCCAGCTGGATCTTGAGCATGGTGGCCATTTCGTCGATAAAGCCCGGGAGGTTGAGCCACCGGAGGTTTTGGACGGGACCAAAGCCGATGGTTTCCAGGGTGTACACAACCAGGCGCAAAATGTCCAGGTCGGCGTCGATGTCGTCCTCCACGCGGGGGTGCATCACCTTGACCGCCACGAGGCGTTCTGTTTGGTTCTGGTTTCCGTTGTCGTTGTCGTTGTCGTTTCCGTTGTCGTTGTCGTTGCCATTGCCGTTTCGATTGTCATTGCCATCCGCATCGTCGTCGCTGGCGCGGATCGTCCCCTTGTAGACCTGCGCGATGCAACCGCTTCCCAGGATCTCTCCGAGCTCGAGCTTGTCCTCCCAGTCCTCGCCGTAGGCGTCGGCCATCGCCCTGCGCGTGTGCTTCCAGGAGTGGGGCCGCGTCGAGTCCTGGAGTCGCGAAAAGACGGCGCAAAAGTCGTTGCCAAAGAGGTCCGGCCGGCTCCCGGCCCACTGCATGGTCTTGATGCAGGCCGCTCCGCTCCACTCGACGCAGTACAGGCACAGCCGATAGTACCATTCGGTGCCCAGGGAACCCGACGAGTTCTCCATGTAGTGCAGGGACAAGTGGTGGGCATCGTTGCTTTCGTCGTTGGTTTCGTCGTCGCAATCGTTGGAGAGCGCGGTTCGGGTCCGACTCAGGATCCAGTGCAGCGGGTAGAGGGCCACGACGGGACTAAAGACCACGGCGAGCTTGAACAACCGGCGAATGATCCGCAGGGCTCGCTGGATCCGGGACCAGGTGCTTTCCTCGGTGTCGGTCAAAACCCGGACGCGGAGACCGCTCGAGGCCCGGTCTTCGGCCACCACCGCGAGGGCTTCGGCTTCGCACCCGGTCGTTGTCATTGTCGTGATCGGGGTCTCGGTCCACGCGCGACACGCCCATCCCGCTCCGAGGAAAACGGCCATTGCCGATCCCCCCACCCACGCGAGAGCGCTTCGTTGCCGCGAAAAAAACGAAACGACCAAGGTCCGTTGCGATTGCGACTTGCGATTGCGACCTGGCAGCGGAAACCATCGCGGTCGGTTGCGGCTGCGGCTGCGATTGCGATGCAAACCGACGACGACATCCGCGCTGCTGGAACGTCGCGAGGCGAGACGATCGAGCGATCGGATTCGCAGTCGCATTCGCATTCGCAGTCGCATGGGAGAGCGAGGAGCATCGGTGCGTTGCTCTTTGCTGGGAACAATCGGGTGGTTTGTCTGCTTTGCATCGACAATGAAAATGACAATGACAATGGCGACAATGATGACAAGGATGATGGCAATGACGACAAGGATGACGCATTCAAGGACGTCAGCTTGGACGACCATGGCTTGACGCGTAGCATGGTTTCGGCAGCGAGGTTCGATCGGTTAGGAAGCAAAATCCCGGTTCTGCAAGCGTTGCAAGGAAGAAGAGCGAACCATGCAACGCCGATGGATGTCTTGCGTTTTTGGTAGAAGGACCCGACCCGAACTCGTTGCGAGAGATGTCGTCGGTGAGTAAGGTTACCGTATTGTTCGTATTGTTCGCGTTGCACGTATTGTTCGGATTCGTATTCGTATTCGTATTCGTATTCGTATTCGTATTGGATCAGGGGCGGCGTTTATCGATCGCGATTCAACAGACAGGCCTCCCCTCTGGGCTTTTGCGGGTTCTTGCTTTCTCTTGGTGTGAAAGGTTGGAAGATAGCAGTCTGCAGGGTACTAATACTAATACTCGTACTCGTAATTTTGAGATTGTTGGTATTGTACGGTACGAGTATCTTAGCTGTTAGCGAGAACGAAGAGGGCGTCAAGCGTCGTCGGACACCAAGCCAAAAATGCTCGACCTCGGCTCGGTTTTTCCTAGAACAAAAGAACGTTGGGAAAGAACAGGGCGCAGGAATATGGCGACGGCAACAGTGGAAACTATTACAATTCACAATTCGAAAGGCTCATTCACAACGGCGAAGTAGGTACACGTAAGTTACCGTACAGTAAGAAAATTCGAAACTTCCCATTGGATCATTGGTGTGTTGCGTGAATTTTCAACTTCAAAAACGGATGATGATTGATGATTCATTCTACGGTACTGCGCCTTCTACGACACTATTCTGAACTTCGTTCGTGAATGGGCACGAGTCTGAAGTGCTCCCTACACGTTTGTATCCATGTACCGGTAACCTTAACCTCACGTCTAATTCGTACTTAATACGGACTGGCGGCCAGACAGTACAAATCGGGAATACGAACCACGAGCAGACGACCGGAAAGGAGTGCGAGCGTCCTTTGGTGAACTCTCTCAATCTCAAAATTCAAAATGATAAAAAACTGTTTCAGTCCTGCACTCGTTGGGTTGTTCGAGGAGGGACGGTTGACTACCGTACGGTACTCTTACGATTACTAGTAAGGTTACGAGTAAGATTTCTCAACAATACAAGTAGTAATAACATTTTCTTTTGATTGGTGCGAGAAGCGGTTTCCTCGCATTGCGACCCGAACCAAGCCAATCTCCCCGATCGGTTTCCAAAACATTTTGATTCGAGATTCGAGATCAATCCTCCAAACTCCAAACACTCCCAACATCACTCTCGGGGAGACCAGAGAAACCGAACAGAACAACGGACAACGGGACTGTACGGCAACGCGAGAGACAACAGCAACGAATCCAGAATCCACCCATCGACAGATCGATCGATCGAGAGAGTGAACTTTCTCCGAACCCATCCCAATCCACCAGACGCAGAAACTAACGAACAACCAACCAACCAAAACCAATACTATACTATTATACTACAAACCCATACGATACCATGACGCAACTCCTCGGCAGCAATCCCACCGGAATGAGCAACGGCGGAAGCGGCGGCTTTGGCAACCTGGCTTCGGCGTCCCTGCCGAGCCTCGGCGGGGACCCCCTCACCCGCCCGACGTGGAAACGATCCCTCCAGGAACTCGCCGCCAGCAATCTTGCCGTGATGGGAAACGGAAGCGGCGGCGGCGGTGCAGCGGCGGTGGCTCCCCCCACCGCCGCGGCCCAGATGCTTCTCGGAAGCCGGACGGATTTCGGGTCACTCCTCGCCAACAAGAAATCTCGGCCCGGTCCGCAGCAACGACGGGCCCCGCAATCGTCGACGTCTTCTTTATCGTCGTCCGCTTCTCTCCCCGGGGGCAGGGTGTCCCTGGAAGCGATGCGGCGCTACCGGGACGGGATGCTCGAACGCATCCTGAGGGACAAGGGAGAACAAATGCAGCAATTCCTGGGCAAGGCCGTCGAGCGACAGATCGAGGACGACTGGAACGAGGAGCGAAAGTGGTGGGGGGAGGAACTGGTCGGGGATCGGAACCTGGTGGACGCCACCAACGACCACGGGAATTCGGCCCTGGCGGCGACGGCGGCCTCTCGGAATGCGGGAGGAGGAAGGGCTTCCGCAGCCGGAGGAGGAGGTGCGGGCGGTGCCTATGCAAGTGCCGGTGCCGCGCGATTGCTCGTTGCGGACTACCGCAGCGGCGGGACCGCCGGCGGAGGCTGCGATCCGGCCGCCATGAAGGAACACCTGGACGTGGTGAGAGAAATCCAGCCGACGTCGGATCCGCTCCGGGCCGCGGAGCGCTTCGAACAGCTGGCGTGCACCGAGGCCCTGTTCGGCGGGGGGTACAAGAACGCCTGGATGCTACTCCGGTGCATGCTTCCCAGCCTGCAGACGCCGATCAAGGGGGCCGAGGGAGCCCTGGCCTTTGTCTGCAAGCAGTACCAGACGCTCATCTACGGCCACGTCAAGTCGGCGAGCCTGTCGGGACAGGACGTTTCGACCCTGCCGCACGCCTACGGGGCCGAGGGAAGCACGGCGGAAACCATCGCGGCCTACGTCAAGCTCATTTCCGGGAGCCACGCCAGTGTCTGGGAAATTCTGTACTACTGTGAGCAGCAATTTGTGGTCGTTGTCGTTGTTGTTGTCGTCGTTGTTGTCGTCGTTGTTGTCGTCGTTGTTGTCGTCGTTGTTGTCGGTGTTGTTGTCGGTGTTGTTGTTGTTGTTGTTGTTGTTGGTGTTGTTGGTGTTGGTGTTGGTGTTGTTATCAGTGCAATGCAGCATTTGTGTGTTGATGTGTGTGATTACCGGAACCCCGCCAATGCGGTTGGCGCTGCGAGGCCGCATATTATGTCAACCGTTCTGGTTCTTGCGTTGTCCCAAAACGATCTTCTCTCACAATCACTTCTTGTGGTTCCTTTTCACGCAACTGGATTATTTTTCAATTATTTCATTTCATTTCAATTTTGTTTTGTTTTGTTTTGTTTTGTTCTGTTCTGTTCTGTTCTGTTCTGTTCTTTTCTGTTCTTTTCTTTTCTTTTCAATGCTGTTTTGTTCCAGGTCTTCGTTGCGGTGATGCCAAGGCGGCCAAGGATGTATTGGATGGCACACCCGCGGGACGCGAACAATTTATGGAGCAGCCCTTTCTGAGCGATGTCATTGGCAAGCTGAGTGCCCGACAAGGTGCCGCGTCGTGCATATTCGAAAACGGTTCGCCGATGATCAGCTCCGAACACCGATCCACCATTCTAAACATGCACGAAAAGACGAAAAACCTGGAACCCGACAACACGCACAAGCTATCTGTATTGGCTCTTCTCTGCGGGGGACAACTGGAATCGTATCCATCCATTGAAGATTATTTGTTTGGACGATTGTGGTTTGCCCTCATGGATCGGGAAGATCCGGTGTCGCGGATCAAAGAGATCGGGGCCAGCGTCCGGAAATACGGGCCTTCCTATTTTACGGGGGACGGTTGTGGCGAATGGAATTACGTATTGCCTCTCATGGTATCGCAACAATTCGAAACGGCGCTGTCGTATCTCGGTCAGGCGGGGGGTCCCACTGGCTTGCTACAAGCTACTCACCTGGGCATCGTTTTTGCGCTGGCTCGGGTGAACGTGGCGGACCTGGGAGACGCCTCGTCGTCGTCCAGGGGATCGTCGCCGCGTGACGTGGTCACCACTTTGCTCGTCAATTACGCCATCCTGTCCGAACGAGAACCGTCCGCACGAGGGCTCGCTTCCCTGGAGTACCTGCTGATGATTCCCAACACGGAGGAGTCCAATCACCAGGTTGCCAATCTGATCCACCGATCACCGGCGGACCAAAGGGAGGGACTCATAGGAGTTCTAGACGCCGTCGGCAACCGAAAGGAAAGCGAATTGGACAGGCGATTGCCCGACGACGAGGTCTGCGCCATTCTCGACGAAGCGGCAGAGCTTTTCAAGAAACAAGCCTCCGATCGTTCCAAGGCCGAACTCGGCGCCCAGCTCTTCATGCTGGGTTACAAACACTCCAAGCTCGTGCAACTCTTGAACGAACAACTCTCTCCCATCACCCTTTTCGACGAGGACAAGAGGTACTGGATGGCACAATCGGAACTCTTTTACGATGCCTACCTATCCAAGCGGACCAAGGTGCTGGATTCGATAGAACGGGAAGGAAAACTCGGCCTCATCGAAACCAACCGCAGCCTGTTGCAGCTCCGATCCTTCATGGACGCCTACAACCAGAGACAATTCGAGGCGGCCTTTGGAATCGTGTCCCGAACGGGACTCTTGCCCTTCTCGCAGGACGACCTGAACGAGAAATCCAGCAAGTTCGTGGACCTGGATCCGATCCTCAAGAAGGAGATTCCCTCCGTCCTCACGGCGACCGTGGAGTGTGTCAGCGAGCTCTTCCACCGCCTCAAATCGGAATCTCGCGGCCTTCCCGCCGTCGTCGTCGACCGCCTCAAGGAACTCCAGTACCTGGCGCGGTACCTCTTCATCTACGCCGGCATTGTCCACATGCCCAGCTCCTGCAAGAACGACATTGCCCGCATGAGGGCCCACATGATTCTGTAATCACTGCTGTGCTGCTACAGCTGCTACAGCTGCTACAGCTGTTGCTGTTGCTGCTGTTGTTGTTATTGTTATTGTTGTTGTTGTTGCTAGCTGGAATGGATGGATGAATGGATGCACCACTTTTGCAAAACATATCTTACCGTACTAGCAACATATCAGTAACAATCATTGCAGACAAGCACAATCCGAATGCAATCCGAACCACTACTGTCCATGGTGCAGTCCCAACACTACAATGATCTTCTAACAATATCAAAATAATGATATTATAATATAGTACTTGGATTATAGAACAGGAATCCTGTAGTCACGAAAACCCACGAGACAGATCGAGGTGGGTACTTCTAGAAGGTAACAAGAAAATGATTTGTTTTAATGCTATTAATTAATAAGGCTCGCAGTAGTAGATCAGTCCACAATGGATCGATTCCTGAACCCGCCACGAAAGATCCCGCAAAAGTTTGCTCTCAATTTCTTGGACGGAAGGATACTTGTTTTTCTTTGTATGGCTTCACTTCCGAGGACCTAGTAACGAGGTAGTAGTACCACCACTACTAGTGGTGCTAGCAGTACTACTAAAACCGGTATCGTTTAGTTGCGGCGGCATGAAAAATCGACGCATATGCGTCGATTGATTTTTATGTAATACTAACTTCTAAAGTATCCACCCAACAACAACAAGTAATGGCTCTTTCGAAAGCTCTCGCTCTCCTCTTTCCATAGGTACATGGTTCTATATACTTCAGAGGTGGTGCTCGTGTTGTTGCAAATAGCTACTCACTGAAGTTGACGCATGAAATTTAGTATCGACGCATATGCGTCGATTTTTCCTCTCGCGCATTTACTAGTAATGACTAATTCGTTGGATTCAATCGTTTCTCAAATTGGTATGCGTTCTCAGTGTACCGTATCCGGATAGACGACGGTGTGAATGTGTACTAAAAAAAATATGGGAAAATCAACTGTGGCACAGTAGGTAAGGCTTATTTGCCGCCGCAACTAAACGATAGTTTCACAAAACTACTACTACTACTACTACTAGTAACTATCACAGTAATATGCTGCGTCATATTGTTGGCGGGAATTGCATACTACCGTACGGTAGGTAGTAGAAGCAGCAGTTAGGAAGAGTGGAACAACAAGAAGTGAACACCAGCGGCAGGAACGATTGATTGATTCAATCAAAAACAGGAAAGCAACAACAAAAAACCAACAAGATGGAAAAGCTGCTGTTCTTGTTCGCAACCAAAGGCTTGCTGGCGAGGGCCTAGTTAGTAAAACTTATCCATTGTGTGTGCGATGTGTTTGTTGGTTGCATGAACAGTCATAAGTACTCTTACAAGATCAAACTCTCTCAAAATACGGTTTTCATTCGTGCGATTGATGCAACATCAAAATGGACGTGGGGTATCCTCACACTTTTTTCTGGGTAAATTTACATTTTTTTAAAAACATACTACATTACCTACTTTAACTAAAAAATGTATGATGGTGAAAAATATCAATATGACGCAAGGAGTTCTTCTTCTCCATCACGGAATATCGTGGAATAACATCCTCATTCTTCATTCTCCCAATCGAACTTTTATGCGTCTTGCAATACTCCAGTTCCAAATGGAACTTGCTCCTTCAGTCATTCACAGCGGTAGTACTCTCGGACCTTTTTGACCTCGACAATTCCCGATATTTTCTTCAGGAGCCACTGTGCTCCCTTTCCTGCCTGGAATCATCCTTGTCACTAGCCATCGAGATGTGTATAATCCACCAATTCTCAATTCAGGCACCAATTTGCACCATGGCATCACGAATCAAGTTTACGTCGCTTTTTGATCATTATGAACTGGCAATTTATGAGGAGGATTACTCCCCATCTTTATCGTCAACATTCAGCGGTTTACGGATAGAGCCGACTGATATCCATGGACCCATGGACCCAACGGAGGTATGTCATAGTACCGCCATTTCTTTATTTCTTCACAAGAGTCAGGTGGATTGTTGACTTCTATTTTTGTCCGTTTCCTCTTTAACACTCATTATACAGTACCTATTTGTTCCCTCCGTCAGGATGCCCTTTGTTGGTCCACAACGGATAAAGGTTTGGCGCCAACAGATAAAGGTTTGGCGCCAACGGATAAAGGTTTGGCGCCACATTTAGTTATCATAAAAATAGAAAACCAATGCGGACCAATAGGGGACAGGCAGACAGTGGGGGGACAGGCAGACAGTGGGGAAGTGGACAGGAAGAAGGGGGACAGACAGACAGTGGAGAAGCGGACCAGTCGCGTACGATTTATACCAGTTGTACATACCCTGGGTATAGCATCCGCACTAGCACAGTGTAGCTGAGTGCTACAGGGTTAGGGTTGCAAATGCTACCCTACCATGCTACCATGCTAAGATACTATGCTACCGCCGGGGTCGGGTCATTGGTGTGCAATATGTAAGGTTACTATGACCGGACACCTAACCCAAACAGTTATTAAGCGAGCTAGTATAGTATCTTAGCATGGTAGCATGGTAGGTTAGCATTAGGAACCCTAACCCTGTAGCACTCAGCTACACTGTGCTAGTGTGGATGCTATACCCGGGGTATGTACAAGTGGTATAAATCGTACGCGACTGGTCCTTAGGGAGTTTTACGTAGAGATGGGGGAACAGACAGTACGTGTGATTCTACAGGGAAAATTCTGGTAGTTCTGTCCAGAGTTGCGGGCAATGGAATAGAAGTACTACTTTTGGCCCTGTAGAATTTACGTAGGGGGGGGAAAGACAGACGATTGGATGAGCCAATTAAAAAAATTCAAATTTTGTGTAGGATTTGTACCGGGAGCTGTGTAGAAAATAAATTGACGCGAGAGAGGTGCGATCGATAGAGGTGCAGCGGCATGTTGACGCGATAAAGGTGCAGATTGACGCGATAGAGGTGCAGATTGACGCGATAGAGGTGCAAGACGCGAGCGATAGAGGTATGTTGCTCTTTTAACACTTACAGAGAGGTGCAAGTCGATAGAGGTGCAAGTTGATAGAGGTGCGAGCGATTGTGGTGCGATTCGATACAGGTGTATGTCGACCATGGGGGTGCAAAAATTGTTCGGCGTACGTACGGTGGGTGTAGGGGAGGTGCGAGTTAATCAATATTAGAGGTGCATGTTAATTAAGTGTAAAGTTAGTTAAGTATAGTTGGTTCTTAATTAAGAAGAAGAACGTTCTGACGTAGGTACGTTCATATGTTTGGAAAGTTCTGTAAGTGGTTGAAAAGTGTAAGGAAAAAGTGTGAGGTTACCCAAAAAAAGTGTGATATTACCCTTGTACCTTATCAAAATCACATGCCACGACTTATAGGCTTTGTGACAAAGTAGTAATAGTGTTTTTATTTTAGTGGAAATAAATACCCTTATTGGGCAATACAAGTTGCTGCCCCGTTGCTTTCCGTTGGTTCCATAGCTCTAGCTATTACCGTACATCTGTTTCTTGCACGCTCAGGCTTTTTTTGTATCGGTACAAATCGGTAGTGGCTTTGCCATGCGAATTGGTGGATGGAATTGTGAAAAAGCTACTAGGGATTTCTGGCTTTTATTATTTCATCTCTGGCACCAGTTTCAACGACTACGGTGATGGTAAGGTACCGTTACAGGTTGACCTTACGCAGTCCACGGATTCGTTCACTCACTCACTCCAACCGGGAACATTTGCGATTGTCGTGTTGATTTGGACTGTTTTAGGAAACAATTGACTGTGCGGTAATTTACTGTTTCGCAAACGAAAGTTCATCAGGGCTTCTGCACTGCACGACCATACGAGCATCGTATATTTTTGATTGCGCAACATACCCCGACACTCTCCGCTAGTCTTCCGACCGGGAGGCAGTTATCGTGACACCCGCAGAGAGAGAGAGAGAGAGAGAGTCGGTCTGGTTTCATCAAACCGAACTCGGTGAGTTAGCGGCGCCGCATCGGTTCCTTTTGCCCGCGAAATTCACGGCGTCCCACACGGAACGGGACTTCGCATCCAACCAACGATACAGTATACAATTCGGAAAAAACCATGGGATCCTCCCACTCGGCCGATCCGGAGGCCGACGCGAATTCGAATTCGAACGCGACGGAAGACGACGAGAGCGGGTGCGCCGGCAACCGCGGCGGCGGCGAAGCGTCGAACCATCGAAATCCGCACCGCGCAACTCCATCGTCCGGCGGAAGCATCCACAATGACCGCGACCGCGACCGCGCCTGGGGCCCTCCTCCATCGATCCCCGCCTCGAACTCCGATGCCAATGCCAATGCCAACGCAAATGCAAGTGCAAATGCACACTCAAATAATACTAATAGTTATGCGAACTATAATCCGATCGCCACCAGCAATTCCCAACTGGAAACCTTTCTCCGGGATCTGCGACTCTTGCCCATCAGCGAGGGGGAGGCGTCGAGCTCGCAACCTTACAGCGAGAGGAATGGCAAGAACGACGCGGACCAAAACGGGGCGAACGGCACGGGCGCGAACGATATGGAGGTTGATACCGATATCGACGACGACGACGACGACGACGACGATGACTTTTGTCCGGACCGCGGCCCGAACTTTGAGTGGACGGGACGGAGCCTCGAGAGCCTCGTGTCGGGATTCGGCTCGGTGGCGCCGATTCTGGGAACCGGGACCGAGACTAAGACCCGGAACACTCTTCGCAATGGAAATGGCATTGGCAGTGGCAGCGGCAGCGGCACTCAAAGTGCCAGAGGCACCGCCACCGCCACCGCAAACAGAAACGGCACCGGCGGGAGGATGGAGTCCCCCCGCGGCGGCCCCGGCGGCGGCGGCAGCGGCCCCAACGTGGCGCTCCATCTGCTGGCCCGCGAGATGACCGGCCGCACCCGCAATCCGCGCAACCTCCCGGCCTCGGAGCGGCTCTACCGGATGGGCGGGATGGCCCTCTACGACGCGCTGGACGGACCGGCGGACGGCATGTGCACCGAGGTGGCGGATCTGGAGGCCGCCATCGACGCCGGCGACTGGAACGCCACGCAGCAGATCGTCTCCAAGCTGGCGCCGCGGTTGATCGGCGATCCGAGCGGGGGTCTCTTTCCGCCGCCGCAGGGATCGGGACCGGGAGGATCGGGATTGTCGTCGGCGTCGCGGACCGACGATCCCGGTTTGCCCCCGACCGCACCGCTGTACCACGCCGGCGGGGGACGAATCGGACTGGAGCGGGAGGCCTTTTGCGCGGCCGGCGGCATCGACGTCCTGCTGCGGGTGTTTTGGGAGCCCCGTTTCGTCGGACGAGCCATGGCGGAGTCCCTCGACGCCCGCGATCTGAGCCCCGAGTTGCTGGAGGCGCAGACGCCGGCGCAGGCGCAGGCGCAGACGCCGACGCACTTTTCCCTGCTGGGCCATTGCTGGAACGAGGCCCTGGCCTGCCTCCGGGAGCTGGTGTACGCCATCCCGTCGTTGCTCGAGACGGAGAAGGTCCTGGGCGGTGGCGGCAACAACGACGGCGGGGGAGAACACCGATTGCTGCCCTTTTTGTTCACGCTGCTGGCGCACGATTTTGTCTTTGACGGGGCCGCGGCGCTCATCGAGGAGATTCTGAGTTTGCAGTCGCACTCGCCACAGCACGACGAGGAAGCGCAGCAGCAGTCGCAGTCGCAGTCGCAATTGCAATCGCAACAATCGTCGGGGGGAGGCTGTCCATCAATCGGTGGGGGAAGCAGCCACGATGACGACGACGATGAGACCTCGCGAGCCCAGCACCGGCATCATTCTTCCGGCGGCGAAGCGCCGCAACACCAACACCAACACCAGCAGCAACCCCGGGTCCGCGTCGCTCCCCCCACCACTTTTTTCCTGGGCAACGTTCCCGATCTCTACCAGCTGTGGGGCGGCTTCAACTGCCGACATCTGGCCCAGTTTTGCCGCATCCTGGCCCTCCTCATTTTCGAGCCGGAAGACCGGCAGCTCCTGGAGAGTCCCGCGGTCCTCAAGTCCATCGAGCTCCTCCAGCTCCGGCGGAATCGGGCCGCGCGGGCCGCTCGGGATTCCACGGTCGACATGAACCAGTCGATTCTGCTGGGAGACGAGGCTCTGGTCCTGCGGCTGCTGGACCTCCTGACGGTTCTCAATTTCGGTCCGGCCCTGCGGTCGTCGGCGTCGGTCCACGTCATGGCGCAGTTCCCGTACATTGCCGACACGCTCACCATGCTCGGGCTGCACGAATTCGACCACTGGGAGGACGTGGAACGGTACCACGCCCTGGCCCGCAAGCGACTGGTGGACAACGACGGCGGGAGCGGGAGAAGCAACAGCAACAGCAATCACAACGGAAACGGCAACAGAAACGGCAACAGAAACGGCACCGCAAACAATAACGAAAACGATACCAATCGCCGCAGGGGACTCCACGAGCTCGGATCGGTGGCCCGGATGCTCGAAACGCTTTCGAGCGCCCTGCGGACGGCTCCGGGCGAACCCGTCAACCAGCTCGGACACATTATTGCGGTCATTGGCGCCGCGCAACGGGCGGGAGTGGTGGTGGGAAGGACCGCCAGGCAGCAGTATCGAAGCGGCAATAGCAATAGCAGCAGCACTAGCAACAGCGGTGCCGCGCAACACACGGGCCGCAACTCCGAGCGAGCAAACGAACCGGCTCCTTCGGGATTCATGGACGGAATCTGGTCCGATTCCTTACGGAATGGTCACGACGGATACAACGAGGTTCCGTCGTCGTCGTCGTCGTCGTCGTCGTCTTCCAGCCGAAACACGAGGATCCTCACGCCAGAGGACGCCGCCAATATTTTGCAATTCAATGCCCTCCTGCTCAGTCCCTTCCAGGTGGAGATTCTCTTTGTCCTCTGCACCTTGCTCGGGGGACGACGAAAGGTCGACGCCCAGGACCTTCTCAAGCGCCACGGGATCATCGACATTCTCGACGACATGTTCCAGCGGCTGCCCTGGGATTCGCTGTCCCCCACGCGGGAACCCCTCCCGCACCGGGAGCGAGACCGGTCGCACGAAAGCGCCGCCAACGACGCGAGCGGAATCGGGGAAGAACCCTACGGGATCCACGGACCGGGCTGCGAGTGCACCCCCGAGAGCGCGCTGTGCGTTCAATACCTCCGCCTGCTCCACAATTTTTGCGACCGGGACTGCGACAACTACCACGGACGGCGGTTGCTGCTCAGCGACGCCGAGCGGGACTTTGTCTTTGCGCCGTTTGACCGAAGCAGCGTCGGCGGCGACAACGGCAACGGCAACAAAGATGCTTTCGCATCGACCCTCGCCCCGGGCCTCCTCTCCAAGATCGTTGCCGCCTTTGTCGGCGAGTCGGACGAATCCCCCTACCGGTTCTGGCTCTCGAGCTGCGTGGAATCCTTTCTGCGCGGATCCTCCTCCGTCGAGCAGGTCTTTGTGGCCAGGACCACCGGTTTGATGAAGCATTTGATCGACGACGTGACAAGCCAGCGGCTGCACTGCGCCGGGAGCTTGCAGACCTCCTTTGATCTGCTGGGAGAGCTCTGCAAGGGCAACGTCGAGGTCCTCGAGATCCTGGTGGGTCACCTGGACACGGAGGAAAGGTTTCGCCGGCTCATGGACGTGGCGTCCACCAATCTGGTCGACAGCAACGTCTTTATCCGATCATTGATTCTCAGCACGGAGCGATTGGCGTCCGAGCGGCACCGGACGCGTCACCATTCCCCTCGCGTCGCACCCGACGAGCGGAACGCGTTCCGGCACCGCGGGCGAACCCGGGGATTTTTGACGCACACTTGGCTCGACACCCGCCTCCGCGACGCGGGCGCGGGCGCGGACGCGGGCGCATCCTACCGCAACCATCGGAATCGGGACGACGAGATTTCCACGGACCGCGAAAGGGAATCCGATCGGACGCGCCCGTCGGATTGGTTCTTGGCCGCGGAAAAGGGACCCATCCTCCCTCCCCCGGACCTTGCGGCGAGCCACGCAAATTCCAATAGCGGCGGCGGCGGCGGCAGTAGCTCGCGGCAGCCATTCGGCGGCAGCGGCTGGTTCGGCTGGGCCTTTTGTCCCGGCGACCGCGACCCGGCCAGCGATCCCGATTCGATCGACCGATTGTCGTGGTTCCTGTCGTGCAATCGGACGCGGTTGCTCCGGGACCTCCTGCGCGTCGTCAGCCTCCAAAACATCAACCACGAGAACATTTGCTGCCTCAACACGGCCGTGGTCATTGCGATTTTTGCCCACCGGAGGGGAGAGCTCCAGTCCCTGCTGGGGGACCTCCGGTCCATGAGCGAAAGCGGCGGCCAACCCGCGCGGTTGTTCGACCGGACCGCGGGGGGGCCGAGCGACGGACTTGACGGCAATCGTCGTCGCGGCGGGAACGAAAGCGCGAACGATAACGACGACGATAACGACGACGACGACGATGGCATCGGATCTCGTCGCAATCGTTCCAAGCCGGACATTCTCGAGAATTTTCGGGAGGTCCTCTGGTTTTGGATCGAGTACTACACGCACCGGGGACGCGACCGCCTGTCGCTGGAATTTTCGTCGCGGCTGCGGTTTCACGAATGGATGGAAGTGGTGACGCTCTTGGCCGCCGACGACGGAGCTCCCACGTCGCTGGTCCGGCGTCCCCTGCGCCTGCCGCGGAGTCCGTACCGGCGTCTGGCGTAGTGGCAACGAACAAATACTATATTGTCCACACCACAGTGCAAACTCTAGACAACCGACGGGAGTTTCTCTTCCTGTAGGTAGCGCACCCCAGCCCAACTAGAAAAATAGTTTTTTTTTTCACTGACCCATTCGTGTTTTCATATCATCATTATTAGTGTGATTCCTATCCATTACCGTAGTGATTTTTTTCTCCCGGATTGCCGATTCGAACCGACCGAAATGAATGCAAACGAGATCCAATCGTTGATTGATTCGTTCCTTGCCGCGCTGCATTACATTACAAGAAACCGTAGAGTCCCAGGATGAGCGTTTCGTACGCGAGCATCATGAGGTGCCACCGGAGATCGAGCGAAGCGGAATTGGCGGCCGGACCTGAACAACCGAAAGAGGTAGAGGACCAGCGCGTTTCCCACCGATTGGGACCTCCAGATCATCTTGGCCTGGACGTACCCACCGCCGTCGCTGCGATACCGCACCAAAAAGGACGCCACGAACTTGTAGAGGCATTGCGCCAGCATGTTGAGCGCCAAGAATTGCGAGAGGTATTTTTCGGCGACGAAAAAATCTCGCTCCACGCCGTGGGCCTCGGCTTCCGGGGATCCCTCCGGGGGAGAGTGCAGCAGGGCGCCCGTCCACTCGAGGTAAATGTCGTCGCGGGGAATGAACTCGAGGATCGTTCCGGGGTAGAACAGGTCTCGCCCGGCAATGACGACGATCATTCCCGACACGAGAAAGTTGGTGCGGGTAACGATTCTGGACACGACCGATGTCGGAGTCTTGCCGTCCCGCATGGCAATGGCGGGACCCCGGGTGTACCGAGACGTGAGCAGATACCAAGCGATGATGATCGATTCGACCAGCAAGACCGTTGCAAAGATCATTGGCAGTTTCGCAGCACCCACCGCCGCGAGTTCCTCCGAAATGTAAAAGGCGTAAAAGGCCGCCAGCATCAGGTTCGAGAGCAGAGCCGTCGCAAAGACGGGTCGGAAATGTCCGCGCTTCCACTGCGCATTGGGCGGGTGTGCCAAGAGCGGTATCAGCTTTTGCAATTGAACCGCCAGACAGGCGGCTCCCCCGACCTTGCGCACAAAGAGTCCTCCCATGTTGTTGGCATCGGTCGTAACCTGAGAGATGGAACTGAGGCCACCCTGCTGCGATTTCCATCCTTTTTCGTTGTTGAAAAAGGCTATTGAATTCGTGTACGTCTAGCGATTCGTGGAATAGAGTGGAGTGGAGTAAAGCAGAGAGCAAGAACACGGTCAGAAAATTCTTCATCGTTCCGTGTTCAATGAGCGTACGGAATCGTTTCCGAAGTGAAAATGCGCGAACGGTATCGTCCGGCATCGAAGAACGGCGAAATCAATCCTCTCGTTTTCATGACGCAAGCCCAACCGGCACCGTACAAAGGGATCGGATTGCATCGGATTTGATTGCATCGGATTGCATCGGATCGACTCGACTCGACTCGACTCGCAACGTCTCCGGATGCTACTCACCAGATACGCCTCGTCGGGAACCCCTCCGATGTTTCGTCCGGTGGCAAAGACGTCCCGAAAGGCGTACACAAACAAGAACCCCGAGCAGAGCATGACGGAAAAGACAAAAAAGAGCGGCGGGAGGTGATCGCCGACGGCAGCGGCAGCGGCATTGGCATTGGTTCCTTCCTTCGTTGCCTTCTCCTTGGTGGCGATTCGCGACGTCTTGCTGCGGGACGCCGTTGTCGTTTTGGAATCCTTGGCCATTGTGTCGTGTCGTGTTGCGCTGTGTTGTGTTGTGTCTGCCTGTGTTCGGGTTTTGGTTGCCGGATGTGTATATTTTTGGTTGCCCGCTGGAATGCAGTTGTAACGAAGCGCGTTCTTCGGGTATCGATCCCTTTCAATATTCGCTTCGAGAACGGTCAATCGGCTTTTGACGAATCGATGAATCAATCCTAAAGGTTATGCCGATGCTAATCGCAAGGTCAGCTTTCGTCGTCGTTGGAGATGAATGGATGAATGGATGAATGAATGAACGAATCATCAACAATCATCATCACAATCAGGTGTGCATTGTTGTGCATACCGTGCAACGATACTACGTAACTTACTGCGAACTCGTAGTTTTTACTGCGTGACTCCTTGCTTCGAGATTTTCGCGTCATGAATGAATGATCTCATTTTTTTCCAAATTTGAATGTGACCGTTGCTTTTTGAAAATCTCAAGGAGCGCAGCAAAAGTCAATGCGCTGAGTTTCGGGGGGTAAAAACCTTAGTCGGAAATCGCAAAAAATTTGGGGGTTACCTTGTTTGATGGTTTTGGTGTTGAAGACTGTTTCAGTCTTTTTAAAATCCAAGATCCACGGAGAGTCAACCAGAAACGATCCGAGATCACGAGGGATATGGTGGAAGGTGATAGCTGCTTCCGCTGTTACTGTATCCTTCGTTGCTTTTCAAAATACCTAGGGAACGCTTCGCATCGCATTCCGCAAAAGAATTCCCGTCGAGCTTGCGCTCCGCACACCAATCACCACCGAAGCGTCCCTCCCGCTCCTGTACGGTACTAGTACATACATTCCCCCGAAACCCATCCATGACCGAATACGGCGCCAACGACGGCCCGCTGGGCAGAGCCCCGGACATTTCCGTCGGCGCCTCGGACGCCCTCCTGCTGGCCGGTCTCCTTCGCCGGCTTTTGCGTCCTGGCCTGCAGCGTCTACCGGATCGTCCTGAGCAAGCTCAAGACGGCCAGGGAACTCCGGGAGGAAGAGGAAGCCGGGGAGGTCTCCTACGACGAGCTCCTGGCGCGGGCCGACGTTTCCACCCTGAACCGGGCCCAGCGGCGGGCTCGCGCCAAGCACATTATGAAGCAGCAGCGGAGGGCGGGGGTGCCAGCGGCGGAGGGAGGGGAGGATTTCGATGCGGTGCCGGAAGATCCGTTGCATCATCAGCACGAGCACGAGCATCATCATCATCAGCATCATCATGAGCATCATCATGAGCATCATGAGCAGCCGCACGACGCCGCCGTCCCCGCGTTTCGGGACGACACCCACCATTCCACGGCGCAGCACCTCGCGTCGCGAAAGGAACGACAAAAAGCCGCCAAGCGGGTCGAGCTGACGCAAGCGAAAGCTGCTGGAGGAGGATCGCCGCCGCGAGCAGAAAAAAGCCCAGGAGGCCGCTTCCGCCCGGCGGAGGGAAAAAGGAGCGGCAAAAGGCGCTCGAGGCCGAGCGGGACCGGGACCGGCGGGCCGCGCTGCGAGAGGAAGAGGCCCGGAAGCGGTACGATGCCTGGAAGACCTTTCTGGGGAACGACAACGCCAATGGCAGCGACGAAGCAACGACATCGACATCGACAGCAACAGCAACATCGACAGCAACAGCAACAGCAACATCATCGACGACCACCAGCATCACCGGTCCGGGAGTGGATCTCGGAGCTCCGGAAGGATCGCGTCGCGGTTCTGGAGGACCTGGCGGACCGATTCGGGGTCACCGAGGAAGTCGTCCGCGACCGGATCCAGGAATTGCTGGAGGAACGTCGGCTGTCGGGAGTCCTCGAGATGGCATCATCCGCGTCGTCGTCGGCACCCGCGTCGTCGCCGGAATCATCTGCATCTGCATCGGTACCGACGCGGAACGAGCGCTCGACCTTTGTGTATCTCGCCCCGCACGAAATGTCCGAGCTGGCATCCTACGCGAGGGAGCGAGACAAGATCACGGCGAAGGAACTCGCTCTGAGGATACAAGAGTTTGTGCCGCCGGGCTCGTCCCCCCGATGACAAAAGCAAAAGCAAGACCAAAAGCAAAACGCCGAACGCAAAACCGCTCACGGAATTAGTATTATTATTATTATTTGCTACCCGCACCCCGGATAGTTTCGCGCACGACGTATAGTGTACGGTAACTCCGCGTACTGTAGGTGGCGAAAGATCTTTTCCTTTTTTTTTCTGTTCCTTTTCTCGAACCAAAGATTAGTCGCGGCGCGAGAGCAACTTTTTTTTTTTCTTCCGGATCGGTGGCGTTCGCTGCTATGCTATATCGTCGACGTCTCCCCCAGCTGCAGCAGCAGGGGCTCTTCCGGATCCCCGTCCTCCCAGAAAGAGGAGGAGGATTCCTCCGGTGGGCCGGTTTCGTCGCTCCCCCCGTTGCGAGGATCCCGGTCCGCCGCGCTGCCGCTTCTGCTGCTGCTGCTGCCGCGGCAGGAAATCACCACCACCACGATCGTCCCCAGAAAATACAAACCCGACGCCACCACAAACATCGTCCCGGGACCCAGCCACGCCCCTCCGGACGATCCGCCGGTTCCGTCGCCGTCGTCATCGCCGCCGCCGCCGCCGTGCGTCCCCTCGGTCCGCGCGTAGATTCGATTCAGCAACACGGGACCGACCGCCCCGCCGAGGGCGTTGAGCGCCAGCAGGGCTCCCTGGACCCGGCCCTGCTCGTGGGGGCCGACCCTCTGCGAGCACAGCGAGCTCAGCACCGGGTAGCCCAGCTTGGTCACCTGCGACAGGCTCAGCGCGACCGTCACGGTTCCCTCGCTCGAAGCCAGCCCGTACAGCAGGTTGTGGATCGTCCCCGACGCGAAGGAGACCACCAGCAGTCCGCGCTCGCCCAGCGCGCAGATCAGCGGCTGCAGGCCGACGCCCTGGAGGACCGCGCCCAGGAGGCCCATGACGACGAACATGCCGGCGATCCCGCGCTCGGTCACCCCCAGGTGGTCCTCGATGTAGAAGAGGACCAGGGAGCTGTCCGTGCTGTAGACGGCGGCCGCGAGGAAGGAGGCCGCCGACAGGAGGCGGAGGGTGGGTTCGCGGTTCAGAATGGCCATTTCGTCGAGCGGCCCGCAAAGCAGCGAACGAAGATGCGCGGAAGAACCCCGGGGTTCGCCGCCGAAGCAGAAGGTCACCGGTGCCCTCCCGGGTGCGGTGGTGTTGGTGTTGGTGTCGATGGTGGTCGTGGTGATTCTCGTTCTCGTTCTCGCCATCGTTCTCGCCATCGATTCCGATGGTTCCGGTTCCCCCCCCCTCGCCTCCTCCGGAAGCGTCTCGGGCAACCCGAACACCGCGAGCGGGAGCGCCGCCGCTCCCAGAACCACCGACCACACGCATGCCGCGTCGTGGCTCAGCAAGAGCGCCAGGGTCGGTGCCACCGCAAACCCAAAGTAAAACCCGGCCAGGTTGGTGGCGAATCGGCCCGCCCGGTACTCCTCCGGGCATCCGTCGGACAGGGCCGCAAAGATCAGGGCGGTGTAGGAAATGGCTCCGGTGGCGGAGGCGGAAGCGTAGTACCAGGCCGGATCCAGTCCGGGAAGGCGCTGCATCCCCAGCAGGGCGCAGGGTCCGAGGCCGTTCAATACAACCGACCACGAAAGGAGTTTCTTGCGGCCGTGGACGTCGCTGTAGCTCCCGATCGCCGCGTTGAAGAAAAAGACGAGCAGGTTCTGGACGAAGGTCGCCCACGCCGAACCGGTCTGGGCATCGTCGGCTCCGGAAGCGCACGCGTCGGGCATGCTGTCGCGGTCAAAGGTCCAGCACGGGGGGGCATCGTCATTATCACCACCATCACCCCGAGATGAATCGAAATCGAACTCGAACTCCGAGCCATACCCGTGGTACAGCCGCGCGTACCGATCCGTGAGCATCTCGGGCAGAATGCCGACGGTCAGCCCGATCGACACCGAGATCAGGACCGAGACGCCAAAGGCCACCACTACCGCCCTCGATCGGAGGGAATCGTCGACGAATCCCCGGATCCGGAGCCCAAAGGAAGGTTTCGTGGCGTCGTCGTCGTCGTCGTTGGTGTCGGTGATGGCATTCGTTGTCATTGTCGTCGTCGTCGTCGTCGTCGTCGACATGCGGATCGCTGCATCATCCTCGAGTGCTTCGTGGGGTGCTTCCCCTCCTCCCGCGCATTGCGGAGTGTGCTGCATTCCGTGATTTGTATATCTGTGTGTGTGTGTGTGTCTCTCTCTCTGTGTGGGGGGGAGGAATGGAAGGAGCGCGATAGACAGAGACGGAGCTGTTGCAGTTGTGGTTGTAGTTGCAGGCGTAGGTGGCAAGGCGGAGAGACACCAAAGCCGACTTGTCTACCGATTGCCGAGTGTCTGATTTGTCTCGTTCGTTCCAAACTCGTGAGGTATTCCGAGTTCCTTCACAACCGAGGGTAATTATGTACCGGTAGATCGACAAAGTGCGCAATGATTGCTCTCGGAAAATTGTCGGAGAAAGCTAAATTCTTTTTTTTTGATTTTTCGGTGCCAACACCCGATGTCGACATCGACGTCTTCCGGTCAAAAATAATGAACAATCGAACGAACAATACGTGCAGTAACTTAGTTACTGTACGTGCTCGTAATACTCGAGACGTACGAATACGAACTGTGCAAGTAAGACCAAAATTACATTTGCTCGTAAGGTTACCGGTACAAACAAGTACACGTAAGGCCTTCAGGTTTACTGTAATAGTAGTAACTATTTTGACTGAGAGATTGATTGAGAAAGACGATCGCTGATTGAAGAACAGAACTCTGTCATCGGAAAATCGAAAGAATCGAACAAAGAAAAGGCCTAGTGCAGTACCTGTACTCAACGATGTGAAGAAATCGATTGCGCGGACGCTTGTTACCGTATGCTGTAACCTTACTCGACGACCACGATGACAATGGTATTGCTGATGCCTGGATCTGTGTCTACCCTACGAGTTGATGAAAAACAGAGTCGGTCATTGGTGCAGACGACGGACCGGACAAACCATACCGGTTCTGCGGTAACTGTGCTCCCGCTTCCGATATCGATTTCCTCGACAAGAACTGCCGCTGAGTTTTTGCCTCTATCGAATCGGCAGCGGAATGGTTCGCGAGTGAAGAGTGTACGGTACCGTAGCTGATGGATGGATGGATAGTTCAATCGAGCGCACTCGCGAAACACTTCTTTCATCAGGGAGTTGTTCAATACTGTAGCTGTGAGTCGCAACTCAAAAGCAGGGATTATTGGAGGAGAATACCCGGCTCGTAATCCAAATGGAGTAGAATGAATCGAATACAATACGTAACTTATGCGTGTATCAACAATTTGTACGAAAACACTAGCCAAGAATTTCTTCTTTCTAGTTTCGAAGAATTCATCCACCATTGTAAAGGTACTTGCATTTGAACTAATGGATGTACCACTGGCGGATTCCATCGGATGATTACCCCGAGCTTCTCCGCGCTTTCGCACGCGTAGCGGTCGGACCGAAATACGAGAGAATTGTTGTTTTCGAGGTGCCGCGTTTCGCGGGGCCGACGCGCGCTCGTTTCGACGATCGATCGGGCGACCCGGTGGCACGGTTCCGGTCGGAGGCGGACGCGGACGCGGATGATGCGAACGCGACCGCGGACCTCTTGGCAGCCCCACCGGTGCGAACGTCGGTGCGCTCCGTCGCCGGGGACGGGGATGGGGACGACGATGACGATGACGATGACGACGACACCAACAGCAGGTCCTTCGCCCGCAGGAATCCGTCGGGACCCGTCCGATATCTGCGGGCCCATTTCTCGCTGACGCCTCCTCCCTTCCCTTTCGCCGCCGGCTTGTCCTGCCACCCGAAGCACCACAGTATTCCCCCGTAGGAGGGTGGGGACAGACCATCGAGGGCGAACCGATCGTTCAGGCGGCAGAGCTGCTTCAGGATTTCGTCGGGAGGCAGGGAACCCGCCTGCCAGTGAACCACCGTCTTGCCCCTGCGAACAATGCGAAACGGAAGCAAAGCATCCGGTGTTGGGTTAGTTTGGTGACGATGTGCAATCCATTTCGGGACGGGACAAACACACACAGATACACACGCACTCGCACACCCCTAGCCGTGCCAAAACAATAGAACGCAACGCAACGCAACGCACCACGTCATTCGGGCGTTGTTGTGCAATTCTCCCGTGTCGATCAAGTAATCCTGCATGGCATTCCAGGTTTCGTCGTTCGTCGACGCCGATTCCAGTTGCTGGTACGTGTACGATCCATTGCCATTGCCATTGCCATTGCCATTGCCATGGTTGGATCTGGATTCGGATTCGGCATTTGGATTCCAGGCACAGGATCGCCCACGCCGGCAAAACGTCCACCGAGTGGTAGTTCGGGTTGGCAAAGGCGTGCACGTAACTCCCCTCCCTCCACTTGACGACTTCCTCCAGAAACTTGGCGCACCCCGTGGCGTTCCCCCGGATGGATCGGGCCTCCCAGACGTCCCGGATCACCTCGAATATGGAGAGAATCCCCAGGTTGAGGTAGCAGCTGATCCGGGACACTGCGTGGGGATTGGTGACGCCGTTGCGCTTCCTTGCGTAGTCTCGGAGTCCCCCCGACCCGACAAAGGCCCTCCACCGTCGCTTCGCCGAGGTTCTCGATCCGTGGGTCTGCTTGCACGGCGGGACCGAGTTGTCGGCACCGTGCCACGCCGAGGCCCAGCTCTTGCAGTTTTCGATGGCGCAGAATTCCGAGACGGTCCAGGGACGCTGCCCCGGGGAGGAAGCCCCCTTATCGGTCCACCTGGACGGCATCCGCTGCCGGAGTTGCCGCAATCGGGCATCGTCGGCGTCGATGGTGCCGCTGCCGCTGCTCCCTTCGACAAACCAGTCGGGCGGCAATCGCCGCAGCAGGTCGGGAGCGTCGAGCTCCTTCTCGCGGCAAGCTCCGTACACGTGTTGCTTCCGCACCGATTCCGTTTGCTTCTCCCACCTCCACGCCTTGCTCGGCGCCCCGGAAAACCAAACGTCGTCCCCCTCCGGAGAAGCAGCAGCCGCTCCGTTGCAGCAATCGCTGCTTCTGGTGTTCGGAATCCGCACCAATCGGCTTTTGGGGGGGACGCTCGTGCTCCCGTCCACCGTGTAGAACGGGACCGAACCCGCCACGGAGCGGCAGGCCCGAGCGATCCGCCGCACGTAGGTCCGGTACGGCTCCACAAACGGCTCGTCGCTCACAACCGCCAGGGCGGCGCCCGAGTGAGCCAGGCTCAGGTGGTGCGGGGTCCGGCAGCCCGGACCGTGCACGCGGATCGCAACCCCGGCCCCGTGGGATTCCCATGCCTTGCAACACTCCTGCAGGGCTTCCAGGGTGAACGCCAGGCGCCGGGCCGTAGCGACCACGGGGGCGTTTGCGTTCCCGTTCTTGTTGTGTTCTGGCCTTTGTTGTTGTTGTTGTTGTTGTTCCAGATGAGTGTCATCGAGGACCGTTGCGAGGACCAGGAGGGGAACGCCGTGGCGATTGGCCAGATAGCACGCGAGGGCGAATGCCGGGTTGTGTTTGGCTCGCAGCACAACCGTTGGGAGGTACAAGACAAAGGAGGACAACGCGGGAGAAGACGAATCGTTCGTTTTGTCGTGTTTATTGTCGCCTTTGATTTCCGGAGTGGTGTCGACTACGTTTCCTCCTGTTCCGCTCGTTGGCGGCGGTACCCGGCACAAAATTCTTTCTCGGAGGTGCCCGGAAAGATTCAGCGCATCGATCGACCTTGATTGTTCTGCCATTGCCAATGCTGCAGTCTTCGCCGTCGTCAGCTGAGAAAAAAGGTGGTCGCTTGTTGGAGTCCAAAACTAGAAAATCCATCCACAAGCAGTGGCGACAACTACCTAAGGTTACCCTTCAGGAGAGATTATGTCTCGATTGCCGTCATACACATCATGTTGATGGACCAATAATCACAAAAAGGTTTTGGTGCATTTTTTGGATACATGTCACATGCGGGAATGAATCATCATCACGTTTGGCCTGAAATGGCATGAAGTTAGGTTTTCTGTGCGTCGCAAGCACTTGGATGATGCCGGATTATGCAACGATGCACATCGACACTCTGAGTCACAATCCTAGCGCGCAAAATTGCTAGGTTAGTACGAACGTACAAACATAATTAGTCCTATGATGTACCTTGGTGTTTACATAAGTTACCGGTACCTTACACGGAGTGCGACAGCAGTAGTACCTTCAGTTACCGAATATTGTAGTGATACGGAACATAGTTAGCATACCAGAGGTAACCTTACCGACAACTTCTGGACTACGTAAACCTTACCACTGAATGACCACCAACAACGACAGGGAAAAAGATTTCGATCATTCTTCTGCATCATCACTGAAATGACAACCAATGAGAGTGAAAGACTTCGTTCATTCTAGATCTATCCCGCCAAATTGAATACGTTGAGCTGCTGCTGGAATCACTCGATGTTTTGGCGGGAGTGCTAGTTTGCTTAGAACTACTAGTGCTAGTACTAGCTACTACTCCTACTACCCAACCTAGTATTTGTTCTTCGTTTTCGCGGAAATTCTGCTGGATATCAACATTTTGAATGGTAGGGAGCCCAGTTTGATTCTTTTTCTTCCGTAATCTCGCCCATCCCCATGATATAGAGTATAACTAATAGTTGATACCTCGTGAAAAATCTAGGTTCGGATCACCCAGACGATGTCAATTTTGGTAGTTCACGAAAGTTTATCCAACCATGGGAGGTCGTGGTTTCAAGAACAAGCAGGAGCCAATTCAGTCACTAATCGTCGGTCTCAATTGTTGGGGATTTCTTAGAGCACAACACAACAAGTTCCCTGGGTGACAATTGTTGCAAGGCCCATTGTGGCCGGCGTGTGGTTTTCGATTTATTTGTTTCGAGAAAGGAACGGGCGTGATTGCAAGACATTGCGTTGCTGTTGGCGTGAAATCCTTGTTCGGACGGCACGGCCCTCGGTTTTCAGCACGGACATACGAATGAAAGGACGGGATGGATTTCGTCAGAGAGAGCTTCTCGTAGAAATGCTAGAAACACACTCTTGGAAAGACTTGCAAAATCAATGCAATCCGTCATCCAGAGGGCAGATGTATCGTGTTGTGTTGTGTTGTGTCATGTTGCGCACATGTTTATGGATGCAATGACGACGTTGGAATCCATGAATGCGTTCTGCCGCGGTTGGGTCTTCCGTTTGTGTGCCTTCGCATTGGTAGCCTGCCACCATCGCCGCTTGGTTGGGGGCTCCCGTTGTACTATCTAGCTCCCGTATCTCGCTGGCCGGCACTCTGCGCTCCGATGCTTGCACTACACTATTACATTACATTACATTACATTACACGACGCTATACTAAACGTCCTCCTTGAATTCGGAAATCCGTCGAATTCCGTCGGCACCCCACGCCGTCGCCATCGGCAGGCTCAACAAGGTCGAGAGGTCGGTGTGCACGGTATTGTCGATGTCGTTGCAAGTGTCATTGTCATTGTCGTTGTCCCGGTTATTAGGATGTTGATCGTGCAACAGGACACCGCTGGGCTTGCGGCCGACCGGCAGCACGGTTTTTGGTCCGGTGGGTTGTCCCCCGCTCGTATTGGCATTCGCATTCGTAGCATCGACATTTGCATTCGTGTCGTGCTGCTTGTGCTTCTGGTACAGCGCCATTCCCTCCAGGACCTCTTCGAGGTCGATGTCCTCCCGGTCACCGTCGTCGTACTGGACAAAGTACCAGAGCAGTTGCGAGTCGCTCAGGTACCGGACCGTTCCGAAAAAGATCTGGTGGCCCGGTTCGTTTCCGTTGTTGGTGTCGGTCGGGAAGGACTTGGCAATGCGTTTGTTGAGGTACTTTTGGGGATTGTCCATGGTTCGCCTCGCCATCTTGGACCGTTTGTTCTTTCGGATCGTCGACCGCTGCCGAAAGATGGTGTGGACCTCGCCGCGCTGGATGAACGGCCCGAGTTCACGCATGCGATTCCGTATGGATCGGCTGACGTTTCCGAGCTCCTCCTGGACCTTTTTCGACCACATCTTTTTCTCCTTGACCCAGTCCTCGTCGGGTTCCTTGTTCTCGTTGTTGCTTCCATCGTTGTCGTTATCGTCATCGATTCCCGGCCCTTTGGGTTTCTCCCCAATCTCGTTGTACAATACCAGAGAGTCTGGCATTCCGGGGGTTGGTAGAACGCAGGTACAAACGAAGAAAACAAGGAAAAGCAAACATGTTAGAAAGCTGCTCGTGCCCAACCTTCGTGTCCTATCACTACTAGTACCATCCAGTCGTGTGTCGCGCGGCATCCTATCCGATCCGATCCGATCCTATCCTATCCTATCCTATCCTATCCTATCGCATCCCTATTGTCATTACATTCTTATTCACACGCACCATACAGCTCCCGGAGAGACAGATCCTTTTGGATCCCATTGTCGAACCGGGCGTGAAAGATGTACCCCTCGATGAGGAATTCGTCCGGCGTCGTGTGGTAGACGCATCCCCTCGAAAAGATCTCGTCGCGGTCGATGGCCGGTGCCGCGATCCGGAGGGCCTGGATCTTGAGCTTGAGGTTTTCCTCCGGCGTGACGGGCTTGGCGCAAAACTTTTCGTGGAGGAGGTTGCCCAGCGCGTGCGGGACGAGGTTCTTGGCGCTCTTGAGTTCCGTGAGGGGAGCGGTCGACGAGAAGCGATCGGGAGCGGGATGATCGTCACTGCGATGATTGTTGTTGTCATTATTGTTATTGTCATTGTTGTTGTTATTGTCATTGTTGTTGTTGTTGCCGCCACCAAGCGCCACGATTCCCGAGGCATCGGCCTGGAGGAGATCGTAGAGGAATTTTCCGTCTCCCCCCGTAACAATGACCGGAAACTTTTTGGGTTGTTTCGGGGATGCCTCCGCGGTGGCTTCTCCTTCCGCCGTGATGGCCGTGGTGGAGGAAGACGACGATGACGACGACAACAACGACGACGACGATCGGAATCGAGCCTCGAATTGCGAAACAATGTTCCGCAACTGGCACGCCAGTTCCGAGCACACGGGAGAAATCTTGATTCAAAGAACACCAACACCAAAAACAAAAAATAGCAATAGGAAACAATTCCATTTTTTTCGTCAGCGACTGCGACTGTCACATCGAAGAATCGATCGATCGATCGTGCTTTCCGATAGCAAGACGGGCATTCCAATTCCGTCATTGTTGCTTCCTTGTCATCTTGTGGTTTCGCGTTCGCGGTGTCACTTACCATTGCCAGTTCCGTGTCCCTCGCAAAGAACGGGAGCGGTGTCTTGGAGGCAATTGCCCCCTCCACCACCGACTTGAATTGCTTGTGATCGATCTCCGGCAGCGCCCCCGTGTACTCCGCCAGCGAGTGCAGCCGGATCTTGACTCCCGGGCTGATGCCCCCCCCGACGATGTTGCCGCTCCCGTCGATCGCGCTGTACGTCATGGCCGTCCCCCCGTCGATCACCAGGGCGGGCGTGCCGTAGTGGACCCGGGCGCCGTACAGAGCGGCGGCCCGGTCCACCCCCATGGTCGGATACAATCCCTGCTCGGGCGAAAAGAAATCCGTGTTGCGGAGCTTGAAGATCTTGGCGGGAACGTCCCGAAACATGAAGCAGATTTTTTTTTCGACGGCCGGATTGGACGAGATCACAAAGACGCTGATTCCGGGGGCGTCCCGGCGGGCGGCGGTCTCGCTCACATTGCGGAGGATGCATTCGCGGTTGTCGTGTTCGCCGTGATGGAGTTCGTTGTCGTTGTCGTTGTCGCTGTCTTCTCCAAAGATCAGGGCGTGGGCCTGGCTCACGACGTGGGCTTCCAACAAATCACAGGGTTCCTCCTCTTCGTAGGATCCTTCGTTTTGGTCGTTGTGCGGCGTGCTAATTATTATTTTTTCGATTGTGTTGTTGAATTGAATTGTATTGAATTGTATTGTATTGTATTGGAATGCCATGAATTGTTGTAATAATATTCGATATTGTATAGTCGTGCGTATGGCGAGCGATCGGATCGGAATTTGTAATTTGGTGTGGAGCACGATGTGAGTCAAAAGTGAGATTGTTGATTGTTCATTGTGCGGGAGCGAGCGAGAACCAAAATAAACAAGAACATATTGTTCCAACGTTGGTGTTGCGCTCGTTGCTACTGGACCACAGCATCAGTTTGCACATAACACCATTATTATTTCATAATAGCACAGAACATCACATAATTGCACATGAGATTAAATCAATCCCATTACTTGTACTTCATTTCATTCTTGACACATCATACTCACTGCCAAAAAATAATGGGTCGGAACTTGTTCAAGCACCCATCGTGCAACGTCCAATGCAGCCGAGAATTTCCACAAATAATGGTGATGACGTTGTGCTCGAGAGCGGAGGGAGTGTCCCTCGGAAATTGGGCGTAGTCGATCGTCGTCCGGGGATGGCCATTGTTGCTTTTGGTGTTGTTGTGGCTGCTGCCGCTGCCGTTGCTGTTGCTGTTGCTTTTTGTGGACTCCATCGTATCGGTTTCTGTATCATACAGAACTCTGAACGGTGGCACGAGTTAAGTTTTGCTTGTGGCAATCGGACTGAGATTGCGACTGCGACTGCGACTGTGAGCAGTGCGACAACCCAGAGGACGAAAGGAAAATACACTACGAGTGCAAGTAAGGTGTAATCTTGTGCATTCAATCGAGCATCAATGATTTTTGTATTTTTGTACATAATATTATCTTACGATACGGTAGAGCAACAATAAGGGGTAACCTTATGTACAAGTGCGAACATACCACCAAAGAAAAAATACATAGGTGTAGACCTTATTACAAAAAGCTTCTTCCACTAATGGTAACTTATGTACACCTTGAATGGGGAAGTGAGTCTGCGGGAAATCATGTTTTCCTACAATTCGTCCTCCAAAAAACATGTGTTGAGGGAATCGAAACTACATTTAAGGGGGAATTCCCACAGAACCAAAAAACGCTCCCGCAGAAGCAAAAAAGCTCCCGCAGAAGCAGCAAACGCTCCCGCAGACTGCGGGAATTTATTTTTTTTCCCGCAGACACCAATTTTGAACAAAAAAAAAATTGGTGTCTGCGGGAAAAAAAATAAATTCCCCCAGTCTGCGGGAAAGTGCCCAAAAAACTGGACCAGCATATAAAAAATTGGAGCAAGCTTAAATACACTGGAGTAAGCTTAAATACACTGGATCAAGCTTAAATAAATTGGATCAAGGCTTGAATACACTGGAGCAAGCTCAAACAAATTGGAGTAAGGTTACCGTAGCGGAGTTTTGGCGAGCTTTCGAAATGCGATTCAAATGTGCTTCTGATTTCGCCGACAACGACGACACGAATCCGACAATCCGACGATTCCACCATGGTGAACAACATCCCCAAATCCTGTTGCAACACACCCATTGAACCCATTTTCCTTGTCCAGAGCACCCCTTGCATCGAGAGTGTGTTTGAGCCCTTTTTTTCTGCTGGAAAAAGTTGATTCGTGTCTCCACCACCAGTTGTCGCGTCTCCACCACCAGTTGCTGATTGTCACGTCTTCAGCGTGCGTGTCCAGTGTCCCTACCACCATTGTCGATTGTTACGTCTCTAGCACCACTGATCGACCGGCCCGGAACCTGTCACAGCAAGACCTGACAAAACGGACACAACGATGACGACGATGATTGTCGCGTCTCCACCATTGTCGATTGTCGATTTTGGTTGTATTTCTTAGAGGTAGTTTAGATTTTGCTTTTGCAAGTTGCAAAAATAGAAATAATGAAGCCCTTGCTGCTTGCTGCTGCTTGCTAGTATATTAATCGATTTCTTTTACAAGATCAATCGATTCGTGTTTTGGTGTTCCGGTTTTCATGCAACATATGTTCGATATCCACCCCTGTAAACGAACAATAACTAAAGACAACTCTAACCTACCAGATTACAAGCACGTCGGTCTTCAATCCCATCAGTTCTTCTATACTTTGCGGCGCCGGTCAACTTCAATCCCACCATCTGGACGTCCAAGGTTTTCTATTGTACCTATGTTCGATATCCACCAATGGAGATGAATATAATCGATTCCCACAAGTGTTCGATACTTAGATGTGGGAGTGACGTGGGAGTGACACTGCCGGCGGCGCTATTAGTACTGGTGGAGCAAACAAAACACGAATCGATTGATTGCTCTTGCAAAAGAAATCGATCCGGCAACAAGCAGCAGCAAGCAGCAAGCGCTTCATTATTTCTATTTTTGCAACTTGTTGCAAAAGCAATCGACAATGGTGGAGACTCGACAATCGACCATGGTGGAGACTCGACAATCGACAATGGTGGAGACTCGACAATCGACAATGGCGCTCAGCGCTCTATTACAACCCCGGGGTAGGTTCCATCCTCACTGTACCCGCAGTGAGCAAACGTCTGCTGCTTGCTGTCCCCCCTGTGTTATCGACGCGTTGCTGCTTGCTGTCCTCCCTGTATTATCGACGCTTTGCTGCTGTTTGCTGCTTGCTGTCCCCCCTGTATTATCGACGCGTCGCTGCTTGGGACAACAAGCAGCAACGCGTCGATATGTAAAACCCCCGGGGGGGACACTTGATTGATAAGAATTACGAGTAAGTTTAGTGGAGTTTTGGCGAGCTTTCGAAATGCGTGTACCCCATAAGGTTTACGGTACCGGTACCGGTACACCGATGGATAACATATTCAGGCAATAGATAGATAATTGAGTGTATTACTACACTTAACCGTTCCCGCAGCGTTAAAAACGTTCCCGCAGCGTTAAAAACATTCCCTCAGCGTTAAAAAACGTTCCCTCAGCGTTAAGAACGTTCCCGCAGAAGAAAAAATGCTCCCGCAGAAGCAAAAAACGCTCCCACAGAAGCAAAAAAATGTTCCTTCAGCTGAGGGAAAAAAAACAAATTCCCGCAGCCCACAATTTTGAACCCAAAAAAAATTGGTGGCTACGGGAATTTGTTTTTTTTTCCCTCAGCTGCAGGAGTTTTTCCATTTTGAGGGAGAAACGGTAATTCTTGAAGGAAAATTGGATCATACTACATACGTATCGCTATGACGTACTGAGTCTGCGGGAATTTATAATTTTTCACGAAAGTGGTACAAATATTTTGGGTACCCCAAATATTTGTACCACTTTCGTGAAAAATTATAAATTCCCGCAGACTCAGTTGAGCAAGTGACTTTCTCTTAAGTACTACAAAATTCTTATCAGCTGTCCCCCGGTTCTACGTCCCCGACTACTAATTTCTACTGAAACCCGGGGACAGCTGACAGGAATTCTGTAGTATTCAAAATCATGTCATTGGTGTCATAATTCTTCACTGTACACTTACACGTACGAGTACCATTGAAAACTGGACGTGGGTCGAAACCACACTTCTGAAAAGTGCGAATATCGAATATACACTTTTTTAACTTTGCTACTAGTAATACCGTACTTACACTCCTACCCACGGAAACTACCAACAACAACCCCAACAACCCAACAACCCCAACAACCCCAACAACCCAACAACCCAACAACCCCAACCCCAACAGTGTTAAGAGTGGCGTGGTCGAGGTGCAAGTGTTTCGGTGGTGATTCGATTGCTAGAGAAGAACATGGGTAATGTATGTACCGGTAGTTTAAAAGTGTGGGAAAAAAGTGTGGATTAGACCTAAAATAAGTGTGTTAACGAACGGGTACCTTGAAAACTAAACAATACAACATATCAATCCATAATTCCATCCTCCGCCATCTACCATAATATTATTATCATCACCTATTGCGAAGAACATTCTGGAAATTGCAGTGAATGATGTTGTATGATCTACTGAATTTGGTACGGTAATTACGCGTAGAATCAATCCTATCCATATTATTTTACAGTCGTTTGTTCGTTCGATCGATCGGACCGATCGATCGATCCACGAACCAAGAAGCGACTACAACCTCGCAGCCGTCCCCGCCGTTGCCTTTGCAAAGACACCCGCGCCGCCGACGATGAGGCGCCTGAGTTCCGGATCGTAGGCCGGACCGGGGTCGACGGCGTTGAGGGGATCCTTCTCGGCCGCCTCCAGGATGTGGGGGTACACGTTCCCGTCGGAACGGCCCAGCGCCGATTTCAGGCGGAAATCCGAAAAGTCCGGTGCATCGACGAGGGCCACGGCGTTGACGCGAATCACGGCGAGTTGCTCCATGACGCTCCGGGAGACCCATCGTCCCTGGTTCGGCCGGAGGTACCCGTCCTCCAAAAAGTCGCCGAGGTCCTTCTCCATCCAGTACAGGGCAAACAGCCGCGCCATGTCCTCCAGCACGTCGGCCTCGGCCTTGCCGATCACGCCGGTGCGGAGCTCGTTGACGATGCCCTCCAGGTTGTTCTTGAGGAGCAAAAAGAGGGAATACGCCTTGGAGGCCTTGGCCATGGCCACCAGGGCGTGGTTCCAGGCCGTCTGCGGGCTCTTGCCGTTCTCGAGCGTGTCCTCGCGGAGCTGCTGCGCCACCACCAGCAACAAACGGGCCGCCCGGTGCCGAAAGGCTTCCAGCAGCACCGGGAACCGGCATAGGTCCTTCGCCATCACCGCCGAGCAGCGCTCGGTCCCGCCGCCCCTGCTCAGAAGGGCCCGGAGCGACGGCACGAGTGCAAACGAGTTGCAGGCCTCGTAGCGGTCGACTCCCTTGCCGGTCTGGACCGCCGTCACCAGCTTGAGCAACACCCGGATGACCTGCTGGGGAAGCATGTGGTTGTCCCCCTCCACGGTGGGGCTCTGGAGGTACGTCGTGAAGAGCTCGGGGAGTCCCGAGCACGCCAGGAATCCGTGGCCGCCGCAGGCCTTGCGGCACTCCTCGATGCCGTCGGCGGTGATCATCGTCGTAAAGGACTTGAAGGCAGACGAGGACGCGTGCACGTCCGCGACCTCTTCCTTGAGGACGGGCCGGTGGGCGAGGACCTTGTCCTCCATGGCCTTGAGTTCGTCGGCCAGCTTGCGGCCCGTGAAAAAGGTGGCGTACGAAAATGCCAGTAGCGGGAAGATCCGGTGCTGTTGCTGCGTGTAATCCAGAACCTGGAGCTCCTTCCTGCCGTCCTCCGCGAATCCCTGCTTGCGGACCGCGGAATACCGGATCGTGATGGCGCAGGCCATGGCGAGGCACTTTGCGGCTCCGGTAACAATCTGGGACCGAACCTGCATCATGGTGATGTAGGAAATCTTGGAGGCGGCCTCCGAGATGATTTTCTTCTTGTAGTTTCCGTTCTCGTCGACGGTGGCAAAGCGCATGGCCATGTTGCGCCGGGGGATCATCACGTTGCGAAACTCGGCGAACCCGTTGTCCATGTTGTTGTATCCGATCTTGGGTCCGATGTCGCCGGTTTTGACTCCCGGGAGGAGTGTGTGGTCCTCCATGGATCGGAGGGGCACCAAAAAGTTGTGGATCCCGTGGCGTTTTCCCTTGCCATCGATCAGCTGGGCAATCACCATGGCGTGCTGCAACGAAAGAAAAGAAACGAAACGAACGAAACGGTGAGAGGAGGAACACAAAAAGGAACGCCACGGCCAAGCACAGCAAGGGAATCCCGTGATTGTTTTGCGGTCGCTGTTGCCATCTAAAATACCATGCAGCACCATTCCACAATGCTTCGTTGTCTCGTGTTCGACTCACATTGGCGGTTTTCCCCAGCGTTCCCGGCCAAAATTTGCGGCTGGTGAGGGTGGGGACTATTGATGATCCAGGATCCTCCTTTTTGTCCTCCCTTGGATTCGGGAAGAAAGGTGGCGGTGGTTTCCAGCGCGCGAATGTTGGACCCGTGCCCCAGCTCGGTTTGGGCGTAGCAGCCGATCATTTTCCAGTCTCGACAGAGTGGCAGCCAGCGGGATTGTTGCTCCTCGTCGCAGAGGACTGACGATGTTGGGCACAAACATGACCCAGTGCAGCGCTGAACGAGACAAGTTGTGCGACACGATGGTATTGTTTCGGAACCAAACTAATGTCGAACGCCGTTGGTGAGAAAGAAACAACCACAAAATCAAGTGCATATCGCGTCGCATTTTATTCTACATCATACCAGCCCGAATTGATATTGTGTTTGCTGTTCTTGCATAAACTTTCACCGCCTCCACGACACAAAATCAGCTCTCTTTAGTGTGTGTTCCTTTCTCTCGCAAACTTACCCAGCGGAATATCGTCGGCCACCGCTTCCAGAATCGTCTGAAAGTCCTTGCTCTCTGTGATGCGCCCGTGGCATTCGTCCCCGATTCCCAGCTTGCGGCAGATCTCGATCAGCCTCACGCCCTTGGCCATGCCCCGCTTGTGCTTCTCGGTCCGGTGGAGGTAGTGGTTGTTCTCGTTCGAAAAGATCCCCGTCGGATCGGTCGCAATAACTTTCTCCAGGTAGCGGCGGCGCTCCGTCTTGGACCGGCCCCCGTCCAGGACGTGCGTGATTTTTTCCACGTCAAAGGTGGCGTTGGAGCGTTCGCGCTTCAGGTCCGGATTCATTGCGTGCGTGTCGTCGTTGGGTTTGCGAACCGTAGTTGATTGCTTGCTTGTTTGCTTAGTTGATTGCTTGTCTCTTGCTGGATCGTTTCGTTCCGTGGGGGTAATCTCGCTGATACTGTGCTCGATCGATCAATCAATCTATCCTCTAGTTACACAACTATGATCTCCGATACAAGATAACTGTGTGAAGCGAGAAATGAGAAATTCACTCAACAGCTTTTTTTCTGCGACGAAACCTCCTCCCCTTCGACAAGACACCTCCTCGTGTCTCTTGTGTGCTACGTTTTCTTCCATCGGGTATGACATCATACGTACCGATGACATCCAAGGATCGTACCGTGCACAGTTCAAGCGCGTACAGCGTACAGACATCGCACAATTGTTCATTGTTTTCTCCCTCGTGTATCGTATGGGCAAACATCATCAACAAGTTACTTGTAGTGATATACTAGTATGAAATAATAATGATGGTACTGCTACTAGTTGGCTTTGATAGTATTGTGTCTCCAGCAGGGCTGGTGCAACTTTCAAAAGAACCGCTGCCATTAGTAGTACTATTCCCAGCACTGTACTATTAGTACCGTGTACTTCTTATTTTGTATTATCCAAGGAGTCAATCAATTGCTGATGTATCTATGCAAATTCATAGCAGGATCTATTGTGGTAACATCCTCATTTATTATTTGAGACTTTCAGAAGAAGTAATTACTATGGATGAGTGAATTACATGATGCCAGCAATGGTGGTTGCGCATGATGTTAGGAAGCTGAAATCGAGATCTAGCATCATGATTCAACGACCGGAGTAGTGCACGGGATCGGGCCTTGCACAATGGTGCTGCAGTATGTGTTGCTTGGATTCGATTCCGAAAACCATGCGTGTCTCCCCGCATCTTTTCCAGTGCAATTCTGTCCCGCTAGCTACTACCGCTGCTGCCATTTCCAACTCCCATCACCGTAGAGATTCAGCGCGGTGCAGTTGTTCCCCTCGGTCTCTCTTTCTCTCACTCTCTCTCTCTCTCGTCAGAGAACAGCGTAGCTTCCAAACGGCGTGGATTAGTCCTCGTCTTCGTCGCTTTCGATCACCCGTTTGCGTTTCGAAGAGCGGTGTTCCTCCCGGGATCCACCTGCGTGCTTCCGTGACTCGCCCCGGTCCTCGCCCGATGAGTTGAACTCGAACTCGAACTCGATTTCGCTGTCGCTGTCGCTCTCTTTGCCTTTGTCACCATTGCTACTGGGTTTGGACCCGGACTCCTTATTGTTATCGTTATCGTTATCGTTATTGCCCTTGGCCTTGTCCTTGTCCTTCTTCTTGTCGCTGTTTCGATCCTCGTTCCCCACCGGGAATTCGTGGCCTCGCTTCCCAACGGGTTGGTAGCCGAGCTCCGTCGCACACGTCGAGCATATCCAGTCGCCGTCGGGAATCCTCTCCAATCCAATGCATTGCAAGTGAAATCCGTGTCGGCATCCCCCGTCGTGATCGCCGCCGTCACAGATCAAGAGCTCTCCTCCGGTCCCGCACAGACAGCATTCCTCGTGGCTCGCATCGTCGTCGTCGTCGTCGTCGTTGTCCAATACCACAAATCCATCGTCTTCGTAGTCACCCGTCCCGGTTTCCCGCACGCCAAATACCAGCTCGTTATCTCTGGATCCCGTCGTCGTCGTCGTCGTCGTCGTCATCGTCATCGTCATCGTCGCTGTTCTCGTTTTCAATCACCGTCCTCTTCTTCGTCGGAGTGCTCTCGGCCTCCGACAGTCTTCGCGGAACCACCCTTCGTCTTGGGCAGTTTCCGGATTCCGTCGGCGGTAAATTCGAGCAGAAGGCGGAGTCCCGTCTCGAGGTGGCAGAACAATACCTTGCAGGTGTCGCCGCTGCTATCGCCGTTGCCGTCGCCGTCGCCTTCGCCGTTTCCGTTTCCTCCCAGCGACACGAAGCATTCCAGGGTTCCGTCCTCTCGCAAGAGCCGGCGCCCGAGCGGGACCGACCCGCCGCCGGAGGTCACCCTCGAGAGATCGACCAGGGAGGAAAACCGCGGTTCGTGCGAGATGAAGGCTTCCGAATCGTCCGCGTCGTCGGGGCGGACCGTCACCGGGATTCCCTCCTCGGCTTCGTCTTCCTCGAGGTGCAGCAGGCACAGCGACAGCCGCACGGTGGGTCCCCCCCTTTCGTCGTCGCCGCCGACGTTCCGGATCCTCCCGTACACGGCCAGGGCCAGCCGCATGCGCCGATCCTCGGAATCCGTCACCACGGAGCGCCGGATGGAAATCCCGCTGCCGGCGTACGCCGCGTCGAATCGGCTTCGTTTGTCGCCGGCGCCGAGCAGATCCGTTCGGGGACACGCCTCGAGCGGCTCCACGACCTCGTAGCCGCCGGAGTGCTGGCCGCCGTTTTCTCCCGCAACGGCCCTGGCGCGGAGCTCCGATCGGGCTCGGAGTTCCTCGGCGAAGAGCGCTTTCGTGCACGCTCGGAGGCACGTGTTGACACGCAGGGAGGGCACTCCCCCGAACGGAGCCCGGCACGCGGGGCACGTTCGCCGGGCGTCCGATGCGGTGTTCGACGCCGGGGAGGACGAGGACGAGGTCGACGACGACGCCCACCACGAGAGGCAGTCCTTGCAAAAGCTGTGCCCGCAGGCCAGCGACAGGGGGTCCAGCAAGACCTCGTGGCAGATCGGGCACACCAGATCGTTTCGCAATTTTTCCAGTGTTTCGGACGGGACAACACTCGGTTCCTCATAGTTGCCGTTTTTCAGGGACTCGAGCTTGGCATTGATCTGGTCCTCGAGGGTTCCCTCGAGACTGGTTTCGAGTTTTCGTCCCAGGATGGAATATTTCAAAGCGTTCAGGCTCACGGAAGCATCGTTGCGATTTTTCTTGCCTTTTTTTGTTTTCTTGGGTTTCTTCCCATTCGATGCCGGTTTCCCGTCTGTTTCGTGGTCGCTGTCGTTTTCGTCCTCGTAAAGGTCGCTGTCGTCGTCGTTGTACAGCGTCAATCTAGGGACACGCTTTTTTGTTCTGCCGTGGGTCGCGTCGTGGGTTGCCGAGTCGCCGGTGAAAGCATTGGCGGCTGCAGACAGAGGTGAGCTGGCATTTTTGTTGGAGTTCGTCGAATCATTGATTCCCTGTCCTTGTTCTTCGTCGCCATTCTCGACTGCGTCATTGTCATTTCTTTTATCATTGGTTGTGGTTGTGATGTGTAAGGGGATGTTTGATTCTTTTGCGTCCTTGTTTTTTGTCTGGGATTCGTCCGAAGATGAGCTCGACGACGAGCTTGATGACGAGCTCGACGACGAGCTCGATGACGATGACGATGATTCACTCGAAGAAGAGGAAGATGACGATTCGCTGCTCGACGATGATTCAATCGGAGACGAAGAGGACGGGGAGGAAGAAGAAGATGACGATGATTCACCGAAAGATGACAATGAAGGGAACGACGGTGTTGTTGTTGTTGATGATGATGATGATGATGATGATGAGGAGGAGGAAGATGACAATGAAGGGATTGACGGCCTTGATGATGATGAAGAGGAGGAAGAAGATGATGATGATGATTCACTCGCAGAGGAGGAGGAAGACGATGATTTACTCGAAGACGAAGACGAAGACGATGAAGAGGAAGACGAGTCACTGCCTGCCGACGACTTCAAAATCGAGCGCGCTTTCGACGACGCCGAGGCAACGTCACCGGATTCCGAAGACGTCCGGGTTGTCGTCTTGGATGGGGTCTTTGTCTCGGTCGATTCCGGAAGAATTTTCACTTTCGGTTTCACTTTCGGTTTCGACTTCGCTTTTGCTTTCGACTTCGATGCATCCCTCTCTTGATCGTTGGTTCGGAGTCGTTTGCGTGCTTTGGTCGCTTCTTCGTTTGCGGCCGGGGTCGTCTGAGCAACGGCCGCTGCGGCGTTGCTCCGTTTCTTTCCGCTGCGGTGGTGTTTGTTGCTTTTGTCACGCTCCGAACCCTTCGCCACATTCCGCGTCTTTTTTTTCTTCTTTGGCATGGTCGGATGATGCCCTTCTCTCCGGCAGGCCGTTTGCGATCTCGGAATTCGAAGCAGGAAAACGACAGAACGAATTCCTGTTGCCGACAGTATTACTGTATTTACACTTTATTGGAAGCTGTTGGTATTTTTGTGCTGTGGTTGGGATTTGGGATTCCTTTGGAGATGGAAGAGATGACAAACAACGCATCAACAATGTCAACAAGCTTCATGAAGATCGAAAATTGACAGCTGTCCGCGCCAAAGAAAACGCGTAACTTACCTGGTACCGTAAACCTTACCGTACATACGAATACGTAATTTGCACTGGTACAACAAGTGAGGAGGAGAGGAGCTTTGTTTTGCGTGGTGACGAGTGAGTCACGAGCAGGTGTCTTTGCCACTCGTGGATAGATCCTTAGGCGGGACTGGAGCCGGCTGGCGCAGCTCCGCGGAGAAACGCTGAACAAGCTCATTTTTTTTTTCATTTTCGAAAAAACCGAATGAATCTGATCGCAGGTCACGCCTTACCGGTGGTAACCTTACATCATGGGACTACATCATGTACCCGCAATAGCACGATCTCCCAGGACTGATCACTGATCCCGCATTCGACGACTCGCTCACTCACTCGATCATTGTTTCGATGATGATGATGAAAATGATGATCGGGAGTGAGATCCATATGAAAAAAATCCGTCGACGTACCGTACTAGTATTGTGAACAGGAACGACAATATAGCAAGGCCGAACAATCAGCCGACATTCGAACACTCGGGACCAGAAACAAACTTCCCTGACCATCGATCCACTCCATTGTCGCTCCGCGAAACGAAAATAGAGTGGTAGAACCGAATGAATTCCACGGACGCCAATCCTTACCGCCGTCCTTGGTGGCGTGACGGAGGAGAAGACAAGGACGGCACTCTCCCCGCGGAATCCTCGGACGATCCGTCTCGTGACGATACAAACGATGCCGTGGATTTGTTCTCGGAAATCCTCCGATCCCTGGCCGCCGACGCCGCTGCCATTCGACAGATCACCGATATTGCCGAGCTGGCGGGGGTGTTAGCCCCGAGCGGCGGTGCCGATCGCTTCGAACCAGAATACAATGACAACGAGCAGATCCAGAAGCTCGTGGAACTGGATCGCAGGATCTCCGGGATGGAAAAGAAGATGGTGGTTCTGCGCCGGATCATCAACGAGGAGGACTCGGCCCTGACCAATTTCGAGACGACCCTGAGGGAGGAAGCCGAAGAACAGGCCGCGCTGATCGAAAGATTGATGGCCGCACTGGAACTGAAACAACGAATCGAAGAAGATAAAGAACAGCAACAGCAACATCAACATCCACGAGCAGGTCGGCACGAAGCGACCGGCTTTCACTACGAAGCGGGAGACACCGAGAGTCGTTATGGGGAATCCCTTCACCACCACACCGATGGCAATAGCAGGGAGTGGTTCCACCGTGACAGAATCGATCACAATATCAATTCTACGCGGCTTTCGCCCCCGCGTCGGATTGCCAACCGCCGTCGAGTCCTGCAGCCTCGAATGGGTGGGTTGGAGCAGCCCTCGTCGTCCCCGCATCCACTTAGCCTCAACCGCGGAACGCGCAGCGACACGCTCCCGGACGACTCGTCGTCGTCAAGCGAGGATCGACCAACCTTTGTACCGGTCACGGAGGAAGAGCTCCGGAGTCAACTGCGCTTGGGGTCGCACCTCAGCCGGTACGGCATCAACGAAGCTCTGGAGGAAATCCAGCAGATGGTGTGGAAAAAGATGGCCTTGGAAAAGCACCATTCCCTTGCCGGCGCCGGAGACAACACCGGGGGAGTGGGCAGCCTCCAGCGCCGATTCGAATACCTTCGACAGCGGCACCAGCGGGAGCGGAATCCCGGAGCCGCACTCGCGACCCGCTCCCACGAGGGACACCATTGGGTCTCCGAGCAGGAACTCCGGGAAAACTGCGCGTTTTTCCGGTACGGGGAATCCACGGCGCGCTCCACGCTCCAGCTTCTTTGTTCCCTCAAGCGCCTCAAACAGGTGCCGGGCAAGCACACCGAGGTCACCTATCTGTGCCTGTTTTGAGAACAGCGCACGGCGGGCATCGAACAAAAGCGACCATGGGCGGACAGCCAACAGTTCTGTTTCGTGTGCGGGGAGGATTGCGCAAGCGAGTTGATCGTTGGCAATGGCAAAAGTCCGTGATGCTCCGATCTTTGCTTCCTGTCACGCCGCAGAGGTTGGAATTCTGTTCGTGCCATCGCGTATGAAGATCCTCAACAACATATCATTCCGATCTGGTGTCCATGGTGGAATAGAGAACACAGTAGTGAATGATGACTGGCTGCAAAGGTATTGAACTGCTGTAGCGCACGATGCTGATCATCCACCATTTGTTCACATCAGAATAGAAAGTCGTTCCGGTGACCATCCGTACCCACGAGTCATTCCCAAGAAACAAACCCTGTGTTGTACAGGATATAACACGAAAGTGAAAAGATAGCACCTGATCTCGCGCGTTGGTCCGACGGGGATCCACCCGATGGTGTTTCGTCCAACCATGATGGCAGATACTTCCCGGTACTTCGATACTTCGACTATGATGATTGGTTTTCGCTCGAAATACGGACCGATGTGACCAGTCAAGAAAAGGGTGCGATTGGAAACGTTGCGGGGTTCTTCCGGAGTACGTGTACGTGTAATGAAATGGATGGTTGTTGCTATGAATATTGCTCGAAGTATACGCAAGTGCTCTATTCTATTAGTATTAATGTATAATATCTCTACCGTAATGAACGCCGAACAAATAATAATAGATCTGATTCGTGCCGAGTCCCGGCGAAATGTCGTGCTCGACCGACTGGGATGCGGGCCATGGCGTTGTGGTGGTCCGACCGCACGAGCCGTAGCACCCGGTCGACTTGGCAAACTTCGAATCGATCCGTGGTGGGACCGTAGCACCCGGTCGACTCGGTAGAGGAGTTCGAACCACGATGGGAGGGGGTGATGCTTGCGGCTGCGCGGTACCTTCCGGTCGATGGTAACGATCGATGGCAAAGTTCGAACCGTGGTGCGGGATGCACTAGATGCAACTTCCGGTCGATGGCGGAGATCGAATGCCGGGTGGAGTGCATCGTCTGGTGGACCGACTCGGTAGAGTTTGTACAGTGGTGACCTGTCGAGACGCTGTCGGGTGAGATAGAGCGGCACCGTGTCGCAGCCCTTCCTTGCCTGTTTCTACAGAGGTATACCCCGTCCGTCCGTCCTCCCCGGTTCCGTCCCGCGCCAATCGATCTGCAACGACCGTCACAAAGGAGAAAAAGACGGCGACACGCGCGTGAGAACAAAACAAAACAAAACGAAACAAAACCCGAAGCGCAGCAGGCATTTGTGGCAACACCATCCAAATCAACGCAATGCAACGCAACACAACTCGACGCCGACCGATCCAAAAATCGAATTCGAATCGAAATCGAATCGATTGGGGGCGGAACGACAGACGGACGGCTACGTTCTCAAAGATTAGCGTCCACGGTGAGGGGATAGTTAGTCCCCTCACGTCAAGAAAAATACGCAAAGTTGTCGTCACGGCCGCCCGTTCGCTCGCCCTCGCATCGATCGATCGATCGTTCCTTCCTTGGTTGACGCCACCCTACTCGATCCGACAGAACGCGACTCGATACGACTCGACCCGGAGACTGACATGGACAGAAAGCCAGACAGAAAGACTGACATGCCGACCGACAGAAACGGATATCCACAATCATCAGAACCACAGAGATGTTAACCCCACCGAGTGTGCATCGACACCCATCGGAAGTATATAGAAAAGTTAATAGTTTGTCTTCCTCCCCTGATTGTTTCCTTCCGTTTCTGTTCTGTTCTGTCTCGCAAAGTTTTGCCCCTGCAATGCTCCCGCAATCGCACAGTGTCGTCGTCTCGTCTCGTCTCGTCTCGACGCTTGTTTGTTGCCAAAACAAAAAAACAATGCTCGCACAACCCGAAACGATTCAAACCTACCTGTGTCGGCGTTTGTGGATCGGACGGAAGGGTGATCCGTTCATTTCATTTCATCCGTTCGTTTCATTCATTTCATTTCATTCATTTCATTTCATTTCACCCGCCGAGTTCCATCGCCGTCGAATGCTCCTCCTCCGTCGTCCCGTCCGCTCGCGCAAAGGAATGGACGACCGTCCCCCTCCCGCTCCGCAGACCCACCAGGGCGGACGCCCGCTCCCGGAGCGCCGCCTGCAGGACGTCAAAGACGGCCCGGCACCCGGCGGTTCGCCGCCTCCAGCACCCGGTCGAGGGTGGCAAAATCCGGGAGCCTCGCCTCGCACTGGCTCAGGACGAGGGTCCCCCGCTGGGGAAGCATCGCGCAGGGCATGCACACGGCGCTTCCGTGCTGCGACGACGACGAGGATTCCTCCTGTCGGTTGAGGTCGACCAGCGTCGTGTCGGTGGTCCCCCCGGAATACCCGGCAGAGCAGGCGCTCAGAATGTCCTTGACGGGGATCCCCCCGTCGATGAGGGCGGCCGAGGCCGCGTTGATGGCCGCGCAGAGGCGGCCCCCGTCGTCGGCCAGAACCACCACGCCCACCTCGAGCCGGGACTTGGGGTAGAGCTGCAGGAGCACCGTCGCCTCGAGGGCCTTCTTGAGCAGGTGGGCCAGCTCGACCAACCGGCGGTCCGTGTTGGGGTTGGAAATCTTGCGGTCTCCCCCCGAGGGCGCAAAGGGGGCGACCTTGACGGTGACGTCCACCAGCGCGCGGTCCGGGAGCTCGTCGGACCGGCGGAGGCAGGAGAGGGGTCCCTGGACCGAGGCCAGGACGACCGTCAGTCCCCATCTCCACCAGGGCGCTCCCGCGGACGCCCGTCAGGGGGCCGAGCTGGACCCGCATGCGGCGGATTTCTTCGGGCTTGCGGCCGTCGTTCCGGAGGTTGGACAGGGCCAGGAGGTCCGTGCGGCGGATCGAGGAGCCCATGGTGAATCTCTCTGTTTGTGTTTGTGTAGGTGTGGGTGTGGGTATGTTTCTTTGTCTGTGTCTGTGCACGGGATTCGGGTGTTGGATTAGGCTGCCATGATCGACGGTGAAGACCACAACATGTACAAACAATGTCTCGATGTGAGGATTGTGAGCAGTGCTCGAAGGAGATGGTTTTCGATGCTTTGGGATGTTATGGTGATTCCAGGTAAACTTACCTTACTTTGTTTTGGATTGATCCAGCGTACAAACAAGTACGAGTAATTACGTACGAGTAAGGTTACGACGAGTTTCTTCCAATGGCCGAAACGATGGTGGGTGGGTGGATGGATGGATTTTGTTGAAAATTGTGGGGGTGAGATTGACTCCAAGTCGAATGGCGCAAACCCGTGTGAAAATCAATGGCCACAAGGGAGACAGAAGAAGTTTCCCATTGTTCGGAACCAACAATATCTGGCCGTCGCACGTCTCACGTTCATGATTGAAAGTTGAAAGAGCAAACAAAGGAATGAATGAATGAATCAATCAATCAATCGTCAGTCATCAATCATCTCATCAAAAGAATAAATCATATCAACAACAACATCATCCGTCCTCCACCATCCCATCACCCACCGACCAATAAACACACATCCTCCCGTCCCTCACCGAATACGGTACAGTACGTGTACCAAATTCAATACTAACGCAAGAACGAACGTTCGAGAACCCCCCCAGGCCACACTCTCTTCATTGGAACGGGGAATGGCTGCGCGTCGCTTGCTGCTCGGACGGTCGTTTTTGTTTCAACATCGGCGACAGCAACTCCCAGTCAAACACCAATACAAACACCAATACGAACACCAATACTCGATCGCTTCCCGTGTTTCGTTCTCGTCGCCTTCTTTTTCTTTTTCGATTGGCAACAGCAACCCACAAAGCGAGCCACCGATATCGATTCCGAGCAACAGCACCCAGATCCGTTACAACGGCAACAGCAACAGCAACGTCAATCATCATCAGAGGCATCCGTTACGAGCTCCATCAGGACGCATGATCTCGCATACCATGAGAGGAGACATCTACAGTTCCGTTGGTGATTATCTTGATGCCGATGCTGGTGCTGGTGCGGATGCCGATGCGACCGCCGATCGCTCCCAAAAGCGGCAGCAGCGTCCGTCGGCGCAAGCTCGAGCTCGGACGACGAAACCACCACCGTCGCTGAAACGCCTGTTGGTCGCTTCGTTTCCCTACTGTTATTACTACTACTGCTGCTGCGCAACGACGAAGACGGTTCCCGTCGAGGGATTCGTTCCGCGCCGGTCCAACCCGTTCCGTTCGGATTTCCGCAATCCGGAGCGGCACCCCGGATTCGTGCCCCCGGCCCAGCAACGATGGTTCTCGACCGGGACCGACGACGCGGGCACCCGTCCGAGAGCGGAGGCGGGCGCGGACGTTCCGGAAAGCGCCGGGGACGACCCCGGCAGCGACATCGACGGCGAAAGCGGAATCGACGGCGACAGCCCCGGTGACTTTGCCACCTCCTATCACGCTCCCGTCATGGTCCACGAGTGTCTGGATGCCCTCCTGGACTGCGAGCGGGGACGGATACGAAACCCAAAGCCCAGGGCGTCGTCCCACAAGAACAAAAAGAAAAAGAGCAGGAAACCGCGAAGAAACCAACGGAGCGCCAAGAGTCAAATCGAAACAGAAACACAACCGCATAGGCAAACCGAACCAGAAACAAGCGCGACGACGACACCGGTCGCAGCCAACGCCCGAGCCGAAGCCGGCGATCCTCCGGAACCCACCGATCTCCCGCCCCTGGTGTTCGTCGACGGAACCCTGGGCGGCGGCGGGCACTCCGACGCCTTGCTGCGCAGGCTGCGGCCCGGCGACGTTCTCTTCGGGTGCGACGTCGATCCGGATGCCCTGTCGACGGCCTCGGAACGACTGTCGGAGTACACCGACCACGACGGGACCGAACGGCCGCTCTTCGTTCCGGTCCGGACGAATTTCGGGGACCTGGCCGACGCGCTGCCATCGATCGTTCACCCGGTCACCGGCGAGCCCATACTGGGCGGCGGCAAAACCAACGGCAACGACAGCGGCAACGACAAAAACAAAAACAAAACCACCTCCGGCGTCGACGGCATCCTGCTGGACCTCGGCGTCTCCTCGCACCAGATCGACGAGCCGGGCCGCGGCTTTTCCTTCATGCGGGACGGCCCCCTCGACATGCGCATGACCGGGAGCAGCGGGGGACCCACCGCTTCCGATATTTGCAACGAGTTCGACGAGGGAGAACTCCAGCGCATTTTTAGCGTCTACGGCGACGAGCCCCGGGCCAGGACCATCGCGGGGGCCATCGCCCGCCACCGGCCCCTGCGCACCACCGGCGAGCTGGTGGAAGCCATCGCCTCGGTGACGCCCAAGTTCGCCCGGAACAAGCGCCACGGACAGACGGCCACCTGCGCGAGGGTCTTTCAGAGCCTCCGGATCGTCGTCAACAACGAGGACGGCGTCCTGTCGAGGGTCCTGTCGGAGGCCTGCCCGGCCCTGCTGCGGCCCGGCGGACGCCTCGTGGTCATGAGCTACCACAGCATGGAGGACCGGGCCACCAAGCGCATCATGCGGGACGGGACGCTGGACCGATCGTCGTCGGGATCGCGGTCGCGAACGAGATCCGTCGAAAGAGACGTGTACGGCAACGAACTGGGACCGCCCAAGCCCTTTCGGCCGGTCCAGAAGCAGCGCAGGGCGACCGAGGAGGAGATTGCCAGGAATCCGCGGGCGCGGAGTGCCGTGCTGCGGGTGGCGGAGCGACAGGACCGGGTCCTGAACCACGAGCGATGTTGCAATGCGATGCGATGTCATGTCATGTCATGCGATGTTATGTCATGTCATGGTGCGATGCAAAGCTATGGGACAGAATGGAGCGATGCAATTCTACGAGATCCGCGGCTCCGCGGAATTCGACGCAATTTTGCAAAACCCAATGCGATGAGGAGCTCAGCGAGGACGACGACACTCGAACGAGAAAAAAAGAGAGCCCCGCGGAACCGCTCTCAGCAACAAACTGCTTTCGCGGAATTAAGCTAGGGTACACGTAGTAACCGTACCGTATTCGATTATGTTATCACTCAATCCCTATGACAAACATCGATAGAATCCACTTGCTCGTCATCGCAGCTGCCACCGAAATCCGTTCTTCGTCGTGGACAGGCTAGCACGCGCGTTCCATGATGAGGCATTCGAAGTTATTTTGTAGCGCATCGATTTTTCCTCGCGATGAAGAGTCGGTCAAACGTATTCAATGTCCAGGAATCCACCGGTCGAGTCGTCGTCATCGTCGTCGCCATTGCCGTTGTTGCTATTGTTTTGATTGCCCCCGCTTCCCCCTCTAGCGCCATCGGTGTTCGACGTCCGATCGTTGCGATTGGTTTCCTTGCCAGCGTCGCTGTCGCTGTCGCTGTCGCTGTCGTCATCCTCGAGCAGCTTCCGGTAGTTTCGCGACGTGTCGTGGCGACGGTACCGAAGGTTGTTCAGCAGCGTTGCGCTCTCGGAGGCCGGATCGGGATCGTTGGATCCCAGCGGATCCTCCTCGAGCATCCGGATCTCGTTGGCCGAAACCTTGCGAAAGGCTGGCTCCTTTTTCATCCTGAATTTTGCCACTTCCATGAAACCGAATTCCTCCAGCCTGGAACTGGTCGGGACCAATTCCGTCAGTCGGCCCGCCAGGTAGCGGATCTCGTCGTCGAATCGCTGCCTCGCCGCCGCCAGCTCCGATTCGTCTCTCTCCTCCGGGTCCAGCGACTCGTTCTCGCGGATGAGGGCTTGCTCTTCCGCGTACAACTCGTTGTACCGGCGCACGGCGCTCTTGGCGGCGCGCGCCTGCAACCGTCGCGGCGAGGGATCCTCCCCGTCCTCGAGCTCCCTCATGTGATCGAAGTTGAATCCGAGCCCGATCCCGAGGGCCTTCCAGACCGCAACGCCCAGCGGGTCGTCCATCTTTCCGCTCTCGTAGTTTCGCTGGTGCTTTCGCGCCTGGAACTCCATGGCGCGGGCTTTCCAGTGCTCGTGGTCCCGGGCCGGCCGCTGCTTGAGGAGTCGTTGGAGGGATTCGTCGTCGTACTCACGGGCACTCAGTTGCTCCAGCAAATCCACGGCCGTGCCCTTGACCAAGCACCGGTAGACGGCTTCGTTGTAGACCATTGCCTTGGACAGGCCGAGGCGCTGGGGAGGCCGCCAGCGCAGGCTGTACCTCCAGGCCATGTCGTAGGCGCGCTGGGGGTTCTCGTCGATGGCTTTCCGGTACGATTCGGCCGTGGACAGAGGGGGCAGATCGTTGACGTACTGCACCTCAAAAATCTTCCGAAAGGCCCCGATGTGGACGAGGGGTCCCGCCAAGGGAAGGGGCAACAAAAGACCGAGGCCGACTGCCTTCCAAAACACACCGTAAAAGTTGGTGACTAATTTTTCCATCAAGTTCGTCAGTTTTTGCTGGAGACCGAGCACTCGCAATTGCTTTCTCCACATCACGAGATAGCCGAGGACGTATGCCAGCTTTGCCAAGGGTTTCGGAGATTTCAATCGAGTCGGACCGAGCGGATCCTTTTTGTTCTTCAATACCGATTCTTGCATCCTAGCCCAAGTCCCGTACAGCAGGACGGCGATCGAGCCGTACAGTGGATAGATTGCTCCTTTCGGTAGAAGCAGCAACACCTTGGAAAAGTCGGAGATCACGCCGAGCGGGGCAAGCAGCATCATCGCACGAAGGAGCTTCCACATCGCCGTCGGAAAGAATCCGACCGGCCGCGTGAGCTGCGATCGCTCAAAGTCGTACATCTTTTCGGGGTACTGGTACACCGAGACGACCGCCGCAATGCGCGTCAGTACCTGCGCACAAGCCAGCCACAGCATCATCGCATCGGACCGAAAGACCGAACCAAGACCCGCCCCGGTTGTTCTCCGCGCGACCATTGTCGCAACCGCCTTTAGCGCTTGCAGATAGACCATGCCATTCACCGCGGACGTCCAGTACTCTGTCAAAAACAAAACGCTGTCGTTGCAGTCTTCGTTCGGATCCTTCCAATCCAGAGGACTCGACGCCCAGTAACCGACGGGAACCGAGTCTACATCGACGGTTGCGAGTTCGTCCGGCACCGGATCGGGGGGCGGTTTCGCTATCCGTTTCGTGGCGTTGAGAAGAACGGGGGCCCACACGACGAAAATCCAGAAGTGCAGATCCATGACCCTGGTCGCCGATTGCGATATCGTTCGCACCATTGCGCGGTTGCTCGACGCCATCCGGAACAAACCGAACGAATAGGCGAGAGGCACGATCAAGAATCGGAACGCGTCGGGAACGACTTTGCGTTTGCTCTGATCGATGTAATCCACCTTTTCCTGCAGTATTTCGTGCCTCAGTTTGAATTCCGCATTTTCCAACCGGATGGCGCGTTCCAGGTTTTCTAGATCTTCGTAGACATTGTAGGTACCCTCTTGTCCCCATTTTTTTCGCTCGGCCTCTTCCGTTTCCGCAGCTTCGTTGCGACCGTCGCTCCCTATTCGTTCTCGTTCCATCTCGTTTTCCGTCGTCTTCAGTTTCGCCAGCGATTCCCTCGTCGACGGTACGAATGGATCCGGATCGCTACGTGGAATCCTCCTGTTTTCCTTGAACGATTGATTGGCCGCCCGTCGCAATCGACGTGTGCAAGAGGGGGTCACCAAAGCGTCGCACCCGATAGTTTCGCAGCGAAACAGGGGACCCGCCAGGAGGAATGCAAAAACACAGAAATTCTGTCGTTGTCGTTGTCGTCGTCGTTGTCGCCGCCTCCGCCGATTTGGCAGGGCCTGTCCCGGTGGCGAGCCCGAAACTTCTCGGAACATGGTTTCCTCTGATACCCCCAGTTTGGAAACAAATCTATACTCTGCTTGGAAAGAAACCGACTCGATTTCCGTGCTTGATGCACCGCTATGCCAGTCCAACAGATGTGATTGTGTTCTGCGCACCATACGAGATAAGTTACGAGGGGGATGGGAGATGGGAGATGAATGAATCGAACAATCGATCGAATCATCGAATCGGATGAATGATGTGTGATGTGTAAGGTTCTGGGTTCCGATCGGACTCAGCGTCCTTCCGTCATCCCACTTCAATTGGCTGGCATTTCCACGGAACGCTTATTCTGCATGGCATGGCCCTTGCGAATGAATCTTACCTCACGTGATGACCCAGGATCATGGCAATTTTTAGTAGTAAAAGTAGCATGTATCAAAAGCGGTGCTACTATTAGTAGCTACTAGTTCTTGTTCCAGGGCACAGCCTGCTATTACTTTTTCAGTGTCAACAAATGCTTTGAGACATTCCATCTGAAACATCAGGTTCTTGGAAATGCAGCAAGAAGTCTTGCCTTGTGAATCGGTACTTCTTCTAGTAGTACTACTAGTACTAGTACTAGTAATCAATATACTACTAGTACTGCTAGTATTAGTAGCATGATCTCAGCAGTCCCTCCTCCTACTACTACTTTCTTCAAAAACTATCATCATCATGATGGGGGGCAACCATGAGGACACCTCCATTCAAAAAGTTCACAAAGGACGGGGTTGTCATTGTGTATTGTACTGCTGGTACTAGTTGTAGTAGTAAAGAACAGATTCTTGCAAAGTCGACTAGCAGAATACTTATTTCAAGTACACTTCCGCTAAGCTACTACTACTACGACACGTACTCGTCAAATGTCCGAAGAAAAAGTTTATGAAATCTATACTGGGCTAGGTACACGACAACAACAGCCATATCATTACGAAACCAGAAAAGAAAGCAGTATTCCCTATCCACGCCCCACACCATACCCATCATTGGCGACTTCGCCGACACTCCTGGAAAGCGGTCGTCTTTCGGCGGTTTCGTTTGCTCGCGATTGCTGTTTTTTTTTCGGTCTCTTCCGTTTCCGTGGTTTCGAATTTCTTCTTCTTCTTCTTCTCGTTTACACGCGTCGGAATTCCTTGGGCAAGCTGTCCGGGAGGGGTCCGTATTGCTTCTCGAGGTTGACCTTCATGCGCTGGAAGCAGAGCTCGTAGGCCGTCTTGATGTCGTTGATGACGATTCCCTCCGGCATGTCCGCGAGGAGCTTGGTGGTGTCGAGCTCGTTGTTCGATCGGGGCGCCGCGATGACCTTGGCCTGCTCCTCGATGGTAAAGTTCTTGTAGGTGTAGGTGGGGTCGATGTACTTGGTGTACAGGTCCAGGACCTCGTTGTGGGAAATGACGCCGGGGTTGGTAAAGTTGTAGACGCCGGTCAGTCCCTTCTTGGCCATGGCGAGCGAGGCGGGGAGCATCTCGGTGAGAATGGTCATCGAGTTGGGGATGTTGACGACGCGTTCGTACTTGACGATCTTGGTGACGAAGCTGCGGTGGATGAGATCGTCCGAGATGGGCATGCGGACGCGGAGGATCATGCAGTTGGGGAATTCCTTGAGCATGGGCTCCATGTATCCCTTGGTCTCGCTGTAGAAGGATCCGTCAAAGTTGGGTTCGTCTTCTTCCGTGAAACCGATTCCGGATCCCTCGGGGTGCTTCTCGTCGTAGACAAAGATGCAACCGGTGGCGTAGACGGTGCAGTGGATGCCCCGCTCCAGACAGAGATCGGCGAGGTTGAGGGTTCCAATGACGTTGGTGCGGATGGTTTCGGGCTTGTTGGTCTCGCACCAGTCGATGTTGGGGCGTCCGGTGATTCCGGCGGCGTTGAGGACGTGGGTGGGCTTGATTTCGTCGAGCTCCTTGGCGACGGCTTCGCGGTTCTGCATACGGCTCTCGGCGGCAAATACTTCGATGCCTGCTCGTCGTGTTGTGGTGTTGGTGTTGGTGTTGGCGTTGGTGTTGGCGTTGGCGGTGATGATAGCGAATTGTGTGTCGTCCATCGAGAACGTTTGGGTGCGGTGTTTGTGTGTGTGTGTGTGGATTGCGTCGTGGGAGTGGATTATTATTTGCGTCGTTTGTAATCATCCGTCGCGGGAGATCAATAGGTGGAACGCAGAGAGATAGATAGATAGAGGGCGATCGAGGCACGGCAGAATGTAGAAGAAGAATAGGACACGAATCGATGTTGAGCGCGATGTGTGGCCGATCGAATAATCCATCAACGGGCGACTCGGAATCCGCACAATGCATTGTTCATTCCATCGGCCGTCGTTTCACCCAATCGAAATCGGGCCTCGCAACACATCTTCCGCGATGACAGAGAACCAAACAACCCGTGCGGTGCGGTAAGGTGCGGCAACATCCCATCAGACCTTACCTTCCTTCTTGATCATGTCGACCATGAGGCCTCCGATCCATCCGGTCTTTCCCCCGAAAACGAGGACGCGTTCCATGGGTTTATCGCTGTATTCGGTTGTCATTTTGGTGTATTGCACTGTGTTGTTGTGGGACAGGGAGAAATCGATCCAAGGGGTTGGAGTGTCACAAATGAATAATGAATGATAACGGAGAGGAGAAAGCCAGAATGCCTAATTCACCGATACCCGAAGCCTTACTAGTAGTTTTATGAGAAAACAGAGCAAGAATTGTGTGAGCTGTCGTCGGGGTCATAGTAATCTACGAATAATCATCTGTAGTTTACATATAACGTAAGCCTTACGGAACGCCCGCTACGGATACCGATCCTGTGACCTGGGGTGACTTCGGATGCAACGGAAGGAGGCGGGGGAAAGCCCCATGAAAAATAACTTCTTTTTCGAAGGGACCGTTATTCCGAAACGGTAATTAACTGTATATTAAGTACATATATGGTCCTACGAACGTGTAAGAGTACGAGTAACCTTACTTCTACGTACGTTCACTGAGTACCACGATATTTTATATTTGACTCCCCCGACTTCATTTCTGATAGCAAAAGGGGGAGCAATCGAAAAGGCTATTGTGTCTTGGTTATCCTTTTCCGACCAAAAGATTTTCTCACGACGAACCCGAAAACCGGAAGAGGCATTTACAGTGAACGGGTAAGGTTAAGGTCTTACGTAATTACCATTACGCGTGTTTGTATTATTTGTATTCGTTCGCGAGTAAACCTTACCTACGAGTAATTACCGCGATGCAAGATCCCCACGAAAGACTGGAAATGGACCAATGTACGGGAAGATTCGTACGGTACGGTTATGGCGTGAAAGATTTTAATTTTTTAATCTTACGGGTCACCACCATACTAAGATTTACTCGTTCACCATGCAACGCGCCGAATGACAACGCCTCCAATTCAAAATTCTCAAAAACATACTTTGTGTCCTGTCTTGCATTGCTTGCTGCGATAAGTTAGCGTCTCCTCACACCGATAGCTTCATTTCCCACAACAGCTCACATCACCGAACGAGGAGTGTCTGCCACCGAATCGATCGATCCATCCATCCATCCATCTATAGACCAACCAGCAAGCAAAGCCAATCGAAGAGCACCCAAAAACAGCATCGGCAGCAGTATCCTCAAAACACAGACACACACACACACGCAATACCCCACACATACCGTGCCACACACAATGGGTTCGGACGACGAAACCCCCGCGCTCCTCCTGCAACGGCTGGAAGCCAACGAAACGAGCGATCCGTCCAAGATGGCCTTTTCCTTTCTCGCTTCCGGGATCGATGGCGGCCGCATCGTGAAATCGTGCACCTATCGGGAACTCCAGCAGCAAACGACGTCCCTGGCAAAGTATCTGCTGACGTGCACGGGCCTGCGAAAGGGAGATCGGTAGGTGCAATCGCAAATTCACGCGCAAATTCGATTCACGCACACGCACGCAATCGCAAACGCATCGGCGGGGACGACTCGCATTGCCGCTTGCTCGTCGCAATGGGCAATGCGGCATCGGTCGAGGGGTTTCGACCGATTTTTTCGCGCCGCTCTGTTGGACTCACCCCGGACTATCTTCGTTCGCTGCGTTTCCTTTCCTTTCGTTTTCTTTTCTTTTGTGGTCTTCTTTCGATGCAACGACGCAATATTGCAACACGACATCCGTCCACCATTGCCCCGCCACAAAACAAAACAAAACAAAACAAAACAAAACAAACAGCGCCCTCTTGGTCTACCCTCCCTCGATCGACTTCACCATTGCCTTTCTGGCCTGCCTCAAGGCCGGAATCGTGGCGGTTCCCGTCTTTCCCCCCAATCCATCCCGCAAGGACACCCTGCACATGTTTGCCAAGATTGCCGAGAGCAGCGGCGCGAGGCACGCCCTCACCAACGTCGGGTACAACCACCTCAAGAAACTGGCGGGAGCCAGGGACGCCCTGACGCGATTCAAGCGCGGGGGGAAACCGACGGCGACCTGGCCGGAACAGCTGGACTGGATCACCACCGACACCAAGACGCAGGCCGGCAAAAGCGGCAGCAGCGGCGGCCTCCCGCCGCCACCGACCGCCACGGACCTGGCCTTTTTGCAGTACACGTCGGGATCGACGAGCGACCCCAAGGGGGTGATGATCACCCACGGGAATCTCGCGCACAACCTCACCATCATCACCAACGAACTGGCCGCCGACCCGACCACGGTCGTCGTCTCGTGGCTGCCCCAGTACCACGACATGGGACTCATCGGTTCCTACCTGGGCATCCTCTACTGCGGGGGATCGGGGTACTACATGTCGCCCCTGTCCTTTTTGCAGCGGCCGATGCTCTGGATCGAGGCCGTTTCGAAATACGGGGGGACCCACCTGCAGGCGCCCAACTTTGCCTTCAAGCTGACGGCCCGCAAGTTCGCGGCGTCGGACTACGTCAACAAGCCGCTGGCGCTGGGGTCGGTCAAGCACGTCATCAACGCGGCCGAACCGGTCGACAAGGAGAGCATGGACGTCTTTCGCGCGGCCTTTCGGCCGTTTGGGTTGCCCGAGAACGTCATTTTTCCGACGTACGGGCTGGCGGAGCACACCGTCTTTGTGTGCTCGGGGGGGAAACGGCACCTGGTGGTGAAAAAGGAACCCCTCGAGGCGGACGGAATCGTGTCGGTGGTGGCGGAGGGCGAAAGCAGCGGCAACAATGTGGATGTTGATCTTGATGCTGATGCCGACGCGGAACCCGTCTCGCGCCTGGTGGGGTGCGGATTTCCCCACAGGCAGGGGGTCGACGTGCGGATCGTGGACCGGGAGTCCCGCACCGAGCTCCCGGAGGGATCCGTCGGGGAGATCTGGGTCCGGTCTCCCAGCAAGGCCGCGGGGTACTTTGGCAACGAGGAGGCCACCCTCGAGGACTTTGGGGCGACGCTCTCCGGCGGCCAACCCCTGGAGGAGTACCTGCGGACGGGCGACCTGGGATTCTTTTACGAGACCGAGCTCTTTGTCTGCGGCCGGCTCAAGGACCTCATCATCGTTGCCGGACGCAACTACTACCCGCAGGACATCGAGGCGACGGCCGAGGCCGCTTCCGACGAGCTCCGGCCGGGATGCTCCGCGGCCTTTTCGATCGACGGCTCCGGTGGAGGCGGGGAAGAGGTGGCGCTGGTGATGGAACTCCGGACGGTCCCGGGGAGCCCCTCCGAGATCCGGGAGCTCGGCGATCGCCTGGCGGAAACGGTCCGGGCGTCCGTCCAGGGGGAGCACTCGCTCGGGATCTCCGAGGTGGTCTTTCTGGCCACCAAGACGGTCCCCAAGACCTCGAGCGGAAAGATCGCCCGGTCCTGGTGCCGGAAGGGATTCCTGGCGGGGACCCTCCAAACGGTCTACCGCAAGTCCTTTGGGAGCGGCGGCGGAGGCAGCGGCGGTGTCGGCGTCTTTGAGATCGAGGGGGGAGGAGGAGCCGTTGGAACGGCCGGCCACGGGGGTTCGTCGCAAACGGCGGCGGCCGCCCCGCTGACCGAGGACGAGATACGAGCGCTCCGGGCCACGAGCAAAGCCGAGCTCATGGACCGGCTCCGGACCGACGTCGCCCGGACGGGCCAGCTCCCGCCGGATTCCATCGATTACGACACGGCCCTCGTCACCATCCTGGACAGTCTGAACATCTCCCAGTTTTCGGGGAGGCTCCGATCGGCCTACGCCGTCGAGCTGTCGGACGAGTACCTCTTTCGGGAGAGCGTCACGGTGCGAAAGCTGGCGGAGGTGGTCAAGCTCGGGTACGCGCCGGACGACGGGGACGGATCCGGAGCCACCGCGGCGGAGAGGACCCACGGCGGAGGTGCTTCCGAACTGCACAGCGGCAAGGCGGAGGGACTGGCGGGGGCTCTGGGTTGCCCTCCCGGGGTGAGGGTCTGCTGCGTCATTCAGTGAGCGCGAGAGAGATAAGGAAGGAAAAGGAATGGAATGGAATGGAATGGAATGGAAACGATGGAGAGCAGAACAGAGCATCGCTGCAGCAGAAGACAGAACGAAGCAATCATTCAATTCAATTCATTCCGATCCAATCCGATCCGATCAATCCCATCGACGACGCGATTGCAACTACAGCTGCAACTGCAACTGCAAGGAGATCCCCGAGATCGCACCGCCCCAACGAGCTTTTGTTGGAACAGAGCCAGTTTTCAATCCCAAGGCATCCGCGCCACCTTGCCGGTACGAGTTGGATTCCAAATCCATTGTTCTGGGAGGATGGTGCAACTGCGGCTGTCTATTTTTCAAGAAAGAAAAATGCTCAAATTACCAATCCAATCGGTGACGAGCATCCAGCAATCATTGCAGACCGTACTGTACCACAACATAACACATCGTTTCGGGAGAACACCGTCTCGCGGGACGAACAGTAATGCGCGGTATCACCACGCCGGAACGGCTATTCGTTTTTTCACAATTAATCTCTTTTTTTTTCCTTTTTCTTATAGAATTGTGTGTTTTGTGGAGACTTTGACTCCTCTGGAGTAGTTGGATTGAGAGGAACTGGAGTGTCCATCACACTCATCCTCATACTAGATACGTCCCCCTTTACTTCTATCTCAACTGTTCATTAGATTCAAGAATCATCAATACTTTCCAAGAACCGCAAAAACTGTGACAATATTATGATGCGGTATCTTGTACGGTAACCTTACTTCGTGTCGCTTTCACCCTTTCACCCCTGTTCGTCATTCATACTTGTGCTATGATTCCGTACATACACACATAATATGTCATAAGATTAACTTACAAGTGAGGTTAACTTAAGATTAAGGTTCTTACCTCACATGAGAATCGATGTAAAACAAGACACATCCTTGACTCACTCGATCGGCCAAAACGATCACGAATCAATTGAATCAATCAATCATCGCCGCAACCCAAATCGATCATCGCATCACCCTGTCTCTCGATCAACAAGCAATCGATCTCTCGTCTCTCGTCTCTTCCAGGATCCAGGATCGCAAAAAGCATCCAAACCGAATTCGATAGTATCCTCCGTCCGGACCGCTGGAACCAAACCGCGCACGAACCTTTCTGATTTGATATCATTCCATTGCATTCCACTCGGAGTCTCCGCAATGCCCTCGACCGTCAAAGTCCGCATCCGGCAGGCCCGCAACCTCCCGGTGATGGATCGGCACCTCGGCGTCGGAGGCGGACGGGGAGGCAGCGCCACCGCCACCGCGGGAGGACTCAACATCACCAGCGCCAACCGGGCCATCAACAACCTGCGGAACATGAACCTTCCGGCCTCCACGGATGCCTACGTTGTCGTCACGCTGGGGGGACACGTCAACCTGACAGACCAGGAAGAAGAATCGGGAAAGCAAAAACGGTACACGCAAAAAACCAAGGTTTGCAAGCGGACGCTGAATCCCGTCTGGGACGAAGGTACGGAGCAAAAACAATCGTAGTAAACAGAAGCCTCGGGAAATTCAAGGTGGTGTGTGATCCAATCCAATCCGATCCGATCCGATCCAATCCATTCAAAGAATTTGAATCTCACTTGTCTTTGGAATGCTCCTTGTCTTCATCTTCATTTGTCCATGCATTTTGGTTCACGGTTTGCCACCCCTCTGCAGAATTCCGATTCGACGTCTCGAACGATGCCCTGCTGCAGGACGAGCCCCTTATCTTCAAGGTCTGCGACTCGGATGCGCTGAGCAGCGACGAATCCATCGGCCTGGTCTACATCGACCTCAATCCCCTCCTTGCCCAGACCGCAGCGACGGTGGCAGTCCACAACAACGACGACGACCACGAGATGGTGCTCCCGCGGAACGCTTCGGACAGCCAAATCGCGGGCTGGTTCCCGCTCTACGATACTCTGGGCGGGGTCCGGGGCGAGCTGGAGCTCAGCGTCAAACTCAACTTTATCGGGGATGTCAATCCCTTCCGGGACTCCTCGGCCGGCGTCCAGCTCTTTCCCTTTTCGACCCTGGATCCGGCGTCGGGATTCAGCGTCTCGCACATTTTTGGATTCGTGGAGGAACTGGTGGTGGCGGACGATCCCGAATTTCTGGACAGCAACAACATCTTCAGTGCATCGAACAGCGGCAGCCGCAGCAAATCCAAGATCTCTCACGAAACCCGGCAGACGCTCCTGTACCTGTTGGACGCGGCAGTCCGGCGGAAAATGTGCAAGACGGTCCTGGACAAGGGAGGAAACGCGGTCCTGGGTTATCACCAGAACTTTGACGTCGAGGGAGACTCGGGGATCGTGGCGCGGACCTACGGAACATGCGTGCGGCTGGAACGAAAACAGCATCACCACCATCACCACCATCTGCCCCACGCGTCGTCCCAGGCCCAACACTCCTTTCTGCAGGGCACCAAGGTAGCTTCCAATCGCCGGATGCAGACCGACAGCGAGCGCGAGGAGGAGGAAGAGGAAGACGACGACATGGATCGGTCTCCCAACAAGGCTACGACCACGACGGCGGCGGCCCGCCGGTCCACCTTTTTGGCGGCGCTTCCCGAACCCCACCACGACGATGAGGTCCAGCTGCTGACCCTGCGAGACTTCGATCCCAGGGTTCGGGTGCGGATCGGTGGATTGGTCACCGCCCGGAGCGTCAAGTACCTGGGCAACCTCGCGTCCAAGCTGTCGGATCAGGAGCAGCGGGATTCCTGGTGGACGGAGCTCCGCGACGAGATTCGATCACACGCCAAGATTCTGTGCTGCTCCCACGTCATTGGATACCTCGAGGCCTCGACGATCCACGAGGATGTTGCCGTCCTCTCCATCACCGGAACCGCCTGCACGGTCCGCGGGCTGCCGGATATCCACCTCGGTCAACAACCGAGACTCTGGGAGAGCTATCCGGTTGCGGAACCCTCTCTCCTGGAAGCCTCGGGGGAAAGCTCGCTGATTGCCAAGTCCAAACAAAAATCGAAGCGAAGCTCCGAGTTCCGGTTGCGAAAGTCCCGGACGGCCGCACCGACCGAGATGGTCGTCGACTACGGCGAGCAGGGCGAGGCCACAGCGGCCTCGCCGTTGTCCCGAAAGCGCCACCGCCGCCGGATCACCCGCGTGCTGAGAGACGCCAAGCCGTGCTCCTATTGCCACGTCCCGTACCACCACCGGCTGGCTCCTTTTACCAACATGAAACTGGTCCCCTGCATGCTCTGCGGAAAAAAATGGGTCCCGGAGGTCGTCCTAGCCACCTGCGAGCCACCGGCACGGCTTCCCATTCGCGGCCCGGGGGTCTTCATCCAGGCCCGGGTCTGCCGATCGCGTCCGCTGGAGCGCAACAGCGAGCGAGATGCCCTGGCCGTGAGCGAGGCCCTGCCATTTCTGGAGTACGAGCTTGCTCGCCAGCTGATGCTCAAGTAAGTTTCGAAAGCGAAGCGTTGTTGGTGGATTGTGGGAACAAAGGCACGGAGTGCAATGCGATGGGAAGGGATGCGATGCGATGCGACGCGATTTGGAACTGCACGTGCCCTCCGATCTCAACCTTTCTTTATCATTATCCATTCTAATTTATTTCAGGCTCAAGGTTTTGGGTAGAAATGCGGCATTCTCGCTCAAAAACGAAGTGGACGTCGGTCGGACACTCATCGTATCCACGGTGACGGCTACAGCTGTATACTGCACCGCCATGCCGAGTCCCCGGATTCTCGAAATATCTCGAACGATTGCAGTACAGGACGAGGAGGACCACCAGCTCGTGAAGCTGCAGCGTCAAATCGAAAAGATCTCGGCGAAAAATCGCCAGCGGCTGTCGACGGCAGCGCAGCGCCACACCGAGCGTGTCCGAAAACGCTACATCAAACTCAAACAGGCGCAGCTTCGGAGAGCCCAGATGCGAGCCGAAGCCCGATTGCAACGTGAAGAACGCCGGAGGGACAATGTTCGGCGCAAGGAGTCATCCAAGACCGAACCCGGATCGGTGGCAAGGTCACGTAATGCCGATACCGCGGCAATTCATTCGGGTTGGTCCGGGAACCAAGACATCCACGACGACGAAGGAGCATCCTCGTCCTCTTCCGAAAGCTCCTCTTCGTCCAGTTCCTCGTCCAGTAGCTCTTCGAGCAGCTCGAGCGATGAATCCGAGAGCGATAAGGAAACGGGTGGCTCACAAAATCCCGACGAAGAAGGAGAGAAAATTGGCACCGCTATGAGCACTTCATCGCGCGGCGGGGTCGATATCGACGATGGCGTGAGCATCGACGAGGAACTAGATTTCGAGGACGTTTTTGTCTCAGGAACGGACGCTGCCTCGGTTGCCAGTGATCTGGACGATCACATCGGAGACGGGAAACGGCACCACGTGCCCGACATGGAGTTTCTGGACGATCTGGAAGCAAACGCGGAGGCCGATGGCCACACATCGACCAAAGGAAAAGGTCTCCAACGAAGGCGAAGACGCAGAATGTATCGGGACGACAAAGCACCATTCGTGCTCGAGATCGACGACGAAACGGACGAAGACATTTTGTCCGTGCTTATCGATAAGCAGCTTCCACCTGGCATCCGAATCACGACGTGCCAATACATGCCGTGAGTGACCAAATCGATAACCGACTGGCATTGGAGTCTCCCTATTCCTCACACTTTTCGTTTGTCTTTGTAGAGACTTTGGTTGCGGTGATGGTGGGAAGGACAACGAAACCGTGGCAGGTCAGATGCTGATGTCTATGCTCCGATTCAAGTGGAACCCAGCCGCTCTTCGAGGTACCCGTAGCAATTTGCTCTTCTCCAGTCTGTTCCAAGAATTATTTGCCACGCTTTGCGACCAACTAAAGGATATAGCACCAGCTGTTGTCTGTGGGCTTCGGACTCAAGTGAATCTAACGCCGGATGATATGATCGAGCTCATTTGCACAGGCAAAGTCGTCTTGGAGCGTAAACAACTGAAAAACCACAACATTGATGAAAACGACGGGGAATTGTCTGACAGCACATATCTGGACGAGCTAGAAATAAGACGAAAGGAGGACACAGAATTCCGTGAGCTAGCAAAGGTTGTCGAGACAGGAGTATCATCCATGTTTCGGCCCAATATTGGCCAAAATCGATCCACGGTGATCGTGGATCAGCTAAGCGAGGGCATGAAACGGGCTCATCTGGGTATTGAATCGTCCCGAGAGTTGTCTGACACATCCATGGGATCCAAGAGCCCGGTATCAAACGAATTATCGCCCGTCGGATCTTGGCCGAAAAGCCCAAGATTGTTAGGTCCAGACAAGATAGAGAAAATGATACCCGCACCAGATCTCAACCGAGTTTCAATCAACTCTCAGAAACAACGCTCATCGATAGTGAACATGCTGTCCCCGAAACCTTCCTTTCTCTTGCGCAACAAGACCGAAGGCGAACCGTCGTCTCCTGTACACGGTTCTCCGGGGACTCCGAGATCTTCCGCACTTAACATAATTAAGAATGCCCCGATTGGACATTTGGCACCTAATTTCAAACAGCCTGCGCCTCCTCCGAACATATCCCTTCGATCCCTCGATTCGAGTGTGCACCATGCCATTGATGTCGCCGAAATCCCGGTTGAGCTAACGCCATTGCATCACGTTACGGGTGGCAGAATTGTGGAATACCTCGGTACGGTATCGATGCATTTCATTCGCGAGTCGAGCGGTTTAGAAGCGGCCGAGTTCCATCGATTTGTGACGGAGTGCAATGCGATTGCGCGCGCCCATGTTCATTCGTTGGGTGGAAATGCCATGCTGGGTAAGCAAATTCGATGGGATAGCACAAATGCTTTGGCCACCATTTTTCTCGTCATGGTTTTTTCTTTTTCTTCTGACTTTGTGTCGTTTGCTTTTTCTGTTTCACCGCTGCGACATTTTTCTCTGTGAACAAGCGTACCGTGCCGTGCCAGCAGAGTCTGGTGGTCGAGTTTACAAGTCTCAAGTTTACAATGTGATTTCGCTCAGGTAAGACCCGTACGAGCCAAAAAGCCCCATGGGTTTTGGATGAAATGGAATGGATTGGCTTCTAACATCATCAGTTGTTCCCTTCCCCCTCGACCATGAATAAAACTTAGTGGGTCAGCTGTCAAGGTTGAATACCAACATGAAGATCGGGCAGCGCGTCCAAAATACGGCAGCTACATTCGGATGAAAAGACTCGGGAGGAGTGGAAGAAGAAGGTCCACTTCATTTTAGGTCATTTTTGAGTATTTATAGTCGGTTTCGAAACAGAACTACTACTACCTGCAACACTTTAGAAGGTTCGATGACTAAAAAGTCTCAAAACGCGTAGCTAAATTAAACGTTTTTATCTATGGAGGTGAATGTATAACTTTTGACGACTCGCTACCGACTGCGATTATCATCGATTACGAGACAATGGACTGGGTCTGTTTGAGAAAATCCACGTATTGTATCTCCTCCCTGTAATCGGAGAACATAGCAATGAAGGCTGCCATGTCCGAGTTCACGCCACACGCTTCTTCTAAGTAGTCACCGAAGGCTTCCTGCAAATCTTCGGCCAATTCCGTGAACTCGGGGCCTTGGTATTCCATCTTCGGAAGGGTTCCCTGATTCTCGTGGACGTATTCTGCGGTGGAGGCCCCTGTCGTGGAAACACCCTCGATCTTGACTTGTCCGTATTCCGAGAAGCAGGCAAAGTTCAAGGATTTCCCCGCCTTTGTCACGGTGACAGTGAATCGAACCGGAGCCGAGGGTTCTTCGTCGTCGTCCTCCTCGTCGTCATCATAGTCCGGTTCTTCTTCGACCTCGAGTGTGTCCTGGCAATGGAAGGAAACCTGGATCTTGTTGCCGGAGGAGCTCTCGATCTTGAAAAAGTTGGTGGTTGCGCCGTCTTCGACAATCTTCCACGATTTCTCGATGGTCTTCTTCAGGTCGGAAAGCTCAGTCGGCATTTCCATGTTCCCGGTATCCACTTCTTCTTGCTCCTCACGTGACAAGAGTTCCAGCAGGGTTTCCTTGGACGAAAACGAGCGCTTGCTCCCAAAACCACTAGAAAGGTTGTTGGATGCAGCCATAACGGCAGAAAGAGGCATGTCGGGCGTCGCTCCCGTACAGAAACGGGACGCATTCACCGAGCCGGGAGCGGATCCCATCGCTCCGGCGAAGGATCTGGGACGAGACGAAGCCACCCATCGGCGAAGCATGGACTGAGCGATTTTCATGGTTTTTCGATCTTCGAGCAAAAGGGTGGGAGACAGAGAGTGACCCTGACGAGGATCGATGGGAAGAAAATCAAACAATATTTAAAAAAATCAATGGATTCTCAGGAGTTGATTGAGATGATTGATTGATTCAGAGTCCGAAAGAGCCCGAATTAGCAAGTGGTGTTGAGTGACGGGATCAATTCAGTCACAAGTTTTATATATGACTGAAAATATCCGTGACTGAGAACAATTTTGACGGATGATGATGATGAAATACAATTTGTAACACCGGTAACGTTACCCGTACATTCAGAACATTCAGCATACGTGCGGTAAACCTTAGGGTAAGATTACTTGTGTTTCGTAATTCGAATTGAATGGTAAGATTAGAGTTGTTGAAAATAATCTCTTATTATTTTTTGAAAACTGAAACTTAGTGACTACCGTACCGGTACACGTAAAGAAGTTACGGTAAGGTTAATTAATCGGACGTGTTTGTCTGATTGCAAAGTATGGTGCCACCTTGAAGGATGATGGGCTATTTTTATTCTCCAGCATTACTACCGTATGGGCAGGATTGGCACTTGAAGGGTGAGTGGAGGTGTGGTCTAAAACAACTTTTTTTACCACCGGTAGTGTACGGTAACCTTAGTACGAAGTATTATTTAAGGCAAGATTTTGTTGAATACGAAGTAAGATTACGTAGTACATTGTTTTCATACCTATCGTTGTTGTAATATATGTGGGACTGAAAATTCAATAGCTGAGCTGCAACAAAAAATAAAAAAAAGGGAATGAATGATTGACACGAAAAAAATTATGTTTTGGTGTATTGAATAATTGATCTTAACTAGTTTTTTTTTTGTAACGCATTTTTTGATATCCATGCTTTTAGAGAACTACTTTGTACCAGGTAACCTTACGTAGTACGTAGTATCATCGAAGTAAGACACACTGCGCGCAAGAACTTGAGAACAACATCGTCAAAACTTGCTTCTTACCATCCACTCTACGAGTATTCGTTACTTGCAGTTTTCTGCTTTAGTTCACTTCACTTCACTGGTGATGACAGAATCCGTCTCGGGACAATTCCCTCTATGCGCCACTCGACTCATCCTACTTGCTTCCCTATTAACACGCAATTCCTAGAAACCTTAACGCGAGGAATTATATATTGAACGAATCCAAATTGATTCACGAGGACGATTGATTGAATGGTTGGGGGGAAATAATTGGGACGACACGCATTGCTGAAAGCTTGTGAAAATCGTGGAAATTCCGATCCGTCACGTTACGCTACGTTGCGTTGCGTTAGATCTCGCTGCAGCTATCTTTCGGAACCATCCACGAAGAATTGGTTGGGTAAAGTTCACTTGGATTGTTGATAATTCGAAAGCATAGTTTTCGAAAAAGATGTCGTCTGCAGTTGAACAGCAAGATTTGCCGCAAAAGGCGGGAAAACGAAAGAGAAAGAACCGAAGTGAGCCCACTGTCGATGGAAACAGCAGCAAAGATGGCGTGAATCTCGGCGCAATACTCAATCGGGTAGCAATACGACGGCAAAGAGAAGTTGTCAAACTCGGCTCTTCGCTGGCGCGAGTGTTGCTCATGGAAATCCGAGATCTCACCGGAAACGGATTGCCATCCCTAACGGCAGCTACATCCAATACGACCGTTGATACGAAAGCAGCGGGCAAGGATGTTAGACGACTGATTGAGAATGAATACAGAGTGATGAGCGACGAGAGTGCTCCCCCCAACAAGCGCCGTCAATCCTGGAACGTCGTGAACGAGATCCTTCGCCGCATTGATCGCTTGACGGGAGCCGAGGACAAAGACGAACGGGAAGCAACCTCGAGGAATGTAGTAACTAACGGGAAGGACTCGATCCATGCGGGAGGAAAGAAGTCCAAATCTACGAGTAAAACCAACGGCGGCAATGGCAACAGCAACAGCAACAGCAACAGCAACAGCAATGGAAAAAGTAAAAATAGCAACAAGAACAAAAACGCCAGTAAGACGGTCAACAGAAGTGTCGCCAGAAGTGTCGCCGCATTTACAGCTGCTGCATTTGCGCCGGCTCCTGCTCCTGCTCCTGCTCTTCCATCTGTTTCACCCTCAGCAGCAAGTACAACTGCAACTGCAGAGACTAGTCCAACAGCACAACCTACTAGTACTGCTGCGGCGCTTTCTCCGACGGATAAAACCGGGGGCAAATCAACGGAAAAGCCTTCCCAAACTGAAAAGACAACAACAAACAACCATAACAAGAATAGATCAACCCGCACAGTAGCATCACTGTCATTGGCATCGGCATCGACAACGGCAACTGCTCTGAGTTGTAGTAATTCAAATCAAATCAATAAAACGAACCACAATGATAAGAATGCACTGGTGCATCCTTCTATGATTCGTGGAACATCTGTACCGAGAAGTTCGTCATCCACTTCTGCCCCCGTGCCAATTGGAAAAGCGCCACCTCCGTACGAGAAACGATCAGCCACGACGCAGCAGCACAAAGCCCAAAGACAACTCGACCAACAACAACGAATGCACCCAGAATCCAATGTTCACCCTGCGTTTTTGAACAGAAACAATCAATCGGCAACCAACACTCCACGAACGGCACTGATACCAGGAAAAAACGGAGTTCCCACGAGTAACAACAATACAAGTGAAAGTGGTTCGGCTGGAAATCGGACTGTAAGAGCTAATGATCAAAGAACTCAACCGGCAAACAGCATCGCAACTTCGATTTCACGGACCAACGGAGTCATGATATCAAGCAATGTCAATGCTACTACACGTGTCTTGGCTGCTGTATCGGCTTCACAACCCACGAATAACAGAACCCAACCGGCGACCAATGTTGCAAATATGCTGTCGGAGAAAAACGGAGTCACCCTGCCGAATAACAGCAATTCCAGTAAAGCTACCACTGCAGGACTATCGGCTGCACGACACGGAAGTGCTGCAGCAAAATCTAATGCGCCAACCTCGTCAACACCACAGTCTCCCGCTGTCTCCTCTAGTGCACCGATGCCCTCTTCGTCACCTTCGTCCAGAAATCCTTCTCGTTGGAAAGCAACACAACCGCAGGCCAGAGCCTTGAATGTTCAACTTCCCCACAGTGTTGTTCCCTCGAAGTCTTCGTCTCATCCTCCCGCTGTTCCGGAGAAGCCCATCCCAACAACCCAAATGAGCACAGTGGATCTAGCACCCGATGATACTGCACAAAAACCAACTCTGTATGGTGGTTACATAGAAAACCGCCCCCGTGTCTCGCTGGATTTCAAACAGCACAGGCCAACACATAACATGACTCAGCAGTTCATGCATAGGTTGAACAAATGGGATCCATATTGGAAGATCGAAAAGTCCCTGGAAATCGGACTGACGGCTCCTGTGATCAGGAAGAGGTGGAAGAATAAAACAGGGCCCGAACCAACATTCTTTCCGAACACAGCAGCTACGTTTACAATCAAAAATCTTTTGAAAACAGTTGGTCCCAGAATCCGAAGGGTTACCACTGGTCAGACAAAAGTGGATGGGGAACTTCGGGTCTTGATTCGGATGCTTCCACTCGACTTGTCGAAGCAAGATTATGGTGGAAAGAAGCGGGCAGACGTGCACCTTTGGCCAAAAGGAACCTATCTACAGATCCACGCGGCTCCCTCACCTGGCACCAACCCCCAACCACAAATTCTTGCACAGCGAAAGCAGCAGAGTCACGATCATTCCAAATGGAGTGGCATCTGCAATCATTTAGATGTCACGACATTGCTTCACACCGTTTGGTCTTCCACGACCACTTCGTTGGCAGCTTCTTCGCACTCAACAGTGGATCTTGGGTGCTACGATTCCGAGCTATACATGTTCAGTCTTGCGCTCTGCTCGTATCGGTCGCCCCAAACGCTAGCGAGCATGCTCTTGGATCCCCGCTGCAGTCTCCTGAAACGCGTTTCCATCGAAGAGATGTATGTCCGGGCCCAGAAGAAGATGGAAGGCAACGAAGTTACATTGCTAGACGATAGCGATGACGAAAGCGAGAAACAAGCAAACACTCCCAAAGAACTCCGACGCGTTATCTTTTCCATTAAGGATCCGATCAATTTGTCATTGCTGAAGGTTCCTGTGAGGGGTGTAAAGTGCTTGCACTTCCCGGTACGTCCCGCCTGCGGTACTCGTAAAGCTTCGCCAATGAAATGCTCTGGATTGCACCGAGGGATATCTATCGTTGAGACCGTTGTCGACTTTTTCTGGAAAAAAATTGTTGTCTTCCATCGCATCAACCTCACTCTGTTTTATCTCGTTTTTTTCTCCCGACGATTCTTGATCTGCGTTTCCCGTTCCAGTGTTTTGATCTGAATAGTTTCCTGGATATTTACAAGACCGCGGCCGGACAGAGGTGGAAGTGCGGCTACTGCGAAAACTTTATTCCCCACGACGGTCTCGAGTACTGCGCCCTGACGGACAAGATGGTGAAGCAATTTGGGGACGAGATGAAGGACCTGCAGCACACGGTGGAATTCAAGGAAGACCGGACCATGATGCTGTGCAAGCCCGTCCGAACGTCCAAAGAGCGGACCAAGATGAAAAAGGAAAGGGCGGCTGCGGCTGCCGATGCAAGGGGCACTCCCGGCGGCGCGGGCTCCGCCGCTGGCAACTGGGGTGGAGCGGACGAAGTGGTCGAAATCTTGGATTCGGATTCGGAATGAACAAAAAAATTGCGAAGGAGGGAAACGGAATAATCGCAAAACAATCTTGTTTCTCTGGAAGGTTGCTGCATCCATCGAACCGTGCCTGCGCTATTATGTTTGCCTGCTGGCACGAGCGGCCCCTTAAACAATGGTATCCGTACGCGAAACGAAACGAGACGAAAGCTAGGGTTTATCGACACGCGTTTGAGCGAAAAGTATCAACCCGGAAAACACACTTTGATTGAAAAGCAGCATTGTATTTTCTAAAATAGACTAGTATGTTTGCTTTATTACAACATATATTGTGAATTTCTAGCTGAGAAATTTTGTTGAAAACCAAATGCGTGCGAGATGGCTTTGCTCTGAATTGAGTTAAATTGGTTTGCTGGTGCGTTGTGTTGTTGGTTCATCGATTGTTTAGTGCTAGCTACTATAGCTGCTTCTCTTGTTGCTCTTTCTGGATGTCGAGAAGGGATGGCTTCGAGCCAGCAGAGGGCATCGCAGGCTTAGCGGTGGCCCAGGTCATCTTTGGTGCTCTGGGAGGAGTTGACGATGCAGGTGTCGATGGGATAGCTTTCGGCAAAGATGGCACCGTGTTCGAAGTGGAATCGTTGGTCTCGATTGCATCAGGTTCGCCGACGGTATCCTCGCTACTCGCGGCTGTCTCGTCCACGAATTCTTCTAACCGATCGCAATTGTCCACAATTTCAAGGGATCGAATCGCAGCCGGGACGCCCCGCAAAGAAGTAGAAGGGAAGAGGTTTAGAAGGGTCTCGCCGTTGCTCTCATCTTTCTTTTCGTCCGTTCCAACCTTTTGGCTGTAGGCCACCAATCTTGAGAGTAACTCCTGGTACATGGTCAGCCCATCTCGATCCAGAGTTTCAAGGCTGGACGTGTCTCGCTTTATGGCCCGTTCGTTTTCGGAAATAGATTTCTGGAGTTGTGCTATGATGGAAGTCATCTTGCCAAGCCCCTTAGCTTGTGTGTACCGAGACAACTCCGTTTGAAGCAAAGTCAACTCGGAAGTCTTTTCCACCAACCGGAGCTGTAGCTGCGCCTTGCACTTGGCTTCCGCCAAAAAGTAGTGTCTGATTTTGGAGAGATAATCCTCCATAGCTTCCGATGCTGATGTTTCGACGGTAGAATTGGCAACAACGCTGGTGTCTAAAAGAGTGTCCTCTTCCTCCTCTTCTTTCTCCAATTCAAACGAAGTTGCCTCCTCCAGCGACTTCCCGTAGTGTCTCATCATACCTGCCAGGCCATTAACGAGATTCCCATAACGGACTGACTCTTTCGCCTCCTGAATATCTTGTTCGAGCTGCTTAGCCTGGAGATCGTCGTTGACTTCTCCTTCCTCGATCTGGGTGGTAAGCCCCTCGATCCGAGAGGCAGCTTCTTCGTCTCGGGCCTCCAGTTCTTCGATCTCCGCGCGGAGTTGGGCGATCTTCTGTTTGTAGGTCAAGCGTGTCGCTTTGAGTTCAGTAACAGTCTCTCGGAGACTCTGAACGGCCTCGCTGCTCTCCCCTCCTGGTCGAATCTTCGCCTTGAGTGCTTCCAATCGAGCCTTTTGGTCGTCAAAGCGATTTTTCGTAGTCTCATTCACGATGACTAACACGAGGTCCTGATTCAAAGTTGCGGTTGAAATCGAGGAATCCTGCGATAGGGTTCCATCGCAGTTCATCTCCCCATTGGAAAGCCCGTTCTCAATTGTAGAGGATTGGTTCTGGTTCTCGATGAGCTCGCTGAAGGATTCTCCCAGAATGCTCTTCACGGTGGCCAAAGCGATTTTGGCGCTGGCCTTAGTCTCGTCACGGTGCTTAAAGATGCCAACACTTGTGCTTTCGACATGATCCTCGCATATAACGTGCTTCTGCAGCTTGTCGTTTCTAGCTTTGTTGATTTGTTTGGTTTCCTCGACAGCTTTTTGTATGCAAGACACGATGAACCGAGACATCCCGGCAATATCAGGTTTCCATCGCTCTCCGTCACCGCCGCCATGTTTGATGCTTTCCTCCTCACCTGCCAGGCACACCTTTCGGGTCATCCTCATCAGATTTAAAGAATTTATGTGCAGCTGTGCCAGGCTGTCTTTCCCCAATTCCTCGACAACTCCGCAACGGTCCAGCACTTGCATCAGCAACTCTTTGAGAGCAGGCAGGATTTTCGTTTCGAATTCTTCGGAATCCTCGATTTCAGAGGAAAGACCCCGGGAAAGCACGGTGGGAAAGGCCGAAGTTTTCTCCGCGATGCAGAATTCCTCGATCTGGAAGAATGGAAGAAGCGAACGAGTTGTTCAACAAGACGTCGTTTTAGAATTACAGAAAAGTGGTGAGCGATGGGGGGGGGGGAAATCGACCAGCGAAAACAAAACAACAATACAAGAGATCATGCCAACAACTTTTTTGACTCACTTCTTCTATGTTTTGTGTCTGTTTGACCCAGTTCAAGAGGGCATACAGGCTATCGGTGAGCTTGATTTCCTTGCTGACCGCGAGGTCGAGTTTTTCGGCCAGCGACATGGGAGCTGCGGGTGCCGAAGGGGTTCCGTCTTCCTCCTTGCTGTCCTCATCGTTGTCGTCATCCATGGAGTCATTGTAGTAGGGCTCGAGATCGTGGGAGTCACTACTCCCGATGACACTGTGACCATCGTTGTTGAGGTCTTCTAGTTCGGCGTCTTCGGCAGCTTCGTTTTCTCCGTCGCTGATGGAAGCAAGGCCATCCGTGCTCGAAGGCGCCGGCTCGGTGGTCTGTGTTCCCACCTCCTCCTTGCTGTGGGTGTTCGCCACGCTCACCAGCGTTGGAGCCACGGCCGTAGAAGAGCAGGTCTGGGTGCCACCGCCCTTCAGGTAGTCGACGACTGCCCCGTATTCGTCAAAGGGGAGTCCCTTTTCCCACATTTCTCCCATTGCCGAATCGACGCGAGTGGCTTCGTAGCCATCGCTCTCGATCAGGCGCTGCCGCAAGAGTACCTGCGGGGTCGACATGTTGCTGGCGGCAGTATCGAGAAGGCTTCCACTGACGGTCGACTCGCTGCGGTTGCGTGGGCCGTTGGACCGGACAAATCCCTCGTCGATGCTGCTGTCGTCGTCGCTGTCGATGCTTACGGACGAGGACTGGTTGCGACCGTTTTTCTTCTTCTTCTTTTTCTTCTTGCGCCTCTTTCGGCGGGGTTTGGTGTTCGTCCCCGAAGGAAGAATTCCTTCGGCCGCTTCGGCCAGCTCTACTGGTTCGGTCATGGTTTCTAGAGAGCAATAAATAATAAAAAGAGAGACTGAGAGAGTTGGTTTCCAATCTCGAATGCCTAAAAGAAAGAGAGTTGTTGTTGTTGTTGTCTGTATATGTTCAGAAGGTGAATGAAAAAGCCCTTGGACTGATGCCACAAGTCTGAGTTGATGGTAAGTTACCTGGTAAAGCTTACCTGGTACTCGTAGTTGTAACAGTGATGGAAAGACAACTTCTTTTCGAGGTTCGAGGTTAGTTACAGCACCAAGTAAGATTATCGTACCGAGAACAAATGCAGATGACCTCGGAGACACTCTAAAATTACCGTAAGGCTTACTCGTACAAAACAGAGAGTAAAAAGACTGACCGATCTTGCTTCCTAATTTTACCAGTACCAGTTCCAGTACAAGTTCCAGTTAAAAAACCTTACAAGTAACGGTGAAAAGCGTGGTGCGCTAAAAGTAACGGACATCAGACATTAGATCCCTTTCCTAAGAGTAGAGAAAGACTCCTCTAACTGTACGGGTGATTTCGGGTCGGAAGACGAATTTGCGGTTAGCTGTTTCAATAAGTAATTTGAAATGATATTTTTTTGTTGTTCGTTTTGTTTTCTCGAAACACTCTGGGATGGCCGTACCAAGACCGGCATGGTCTAGTCTATTACGAAGTAACCTTAAAACGGTAATTACGTATTTTCTCACTTTCTGAGGAAAACTGTTCGGGTCTTAACATACCGTACCGTACGATACTGGACAGACCAAACGTATTTTCTACCTTCAACGTAAGCTCATCGCGCATGTCTTCCTCGGGAATGATGGAACAATGGTTAAGTGTCGTTTTCACCCTCGACGATACTCCAATGCTGTACATCTCAGTACGAGATTGACTGTCGATTTAACAAGTCGAGATGATAATTGTTTCTGCCGGGTTTGAAAGAACGATTAGAAATAATTTCCAATAGTCCGTCACCAGGAATGATGGATTAGGTCCTCTCTCATTTTTGCTCTCCCCGCTCAATATTGAACTTCCGTTGCGTAGCCGTTGGGTAGAATGAGCCATAACCACCACCACATTTGAAAAAATAGGAACACATCATACTCATAAGTACACGATCTACGGTAGTTTCACTCAGTCCGGTGTGTGCGGGTACGAATTTTATTTTACCCGTACGAGCGTATTGTCCATTATCCGTAGGATTCATGAGCACCACTGATGTCAGCTATAAGTATTACTTACTCATACCGGTAAGAGTACGCTAAGTAAGGTTAGGATCTTGGGAAAGAAAGTTAAACGTTATGGTGATGATAAGAGCAGCCACGGGTTTCTTCTGTTTATAAAAAACACCTAAATGAACGAGATTGGAGTGTTATGAAAAATACTTAACTTACTGTGTTCTCCAAAAAATTAACCTGCTTTTAAAAAAAGGAAAAATAATTTTCCATTCCACTCAATCAAGACACTATTTCCCATCCTTCGTAACGGGACTGAAACAGCCTCCTACCGAAAACAGAGAACCACTAGGTTTTTCGATGGGATCCGTCCGTAAAAACCACGAGTGTTATTAATTTGGTCACGAAGTATTATTTATTAGTCTTGTTTCCTCGTGTCGGGGTGGTGCCAACACCAGCTTGCGGATGCGAACCAACCGAGTTCCCGCATAATAACGGGGAGGCATTTCTGTTGTTGCTCGAGAGAAAAAAAAAAAACGATTGTATGCACGGCGCAAAGGGCCGATCCCTACCGAACAAACGAAAAGAAGGAAGAACGAACCGAAGGCATTTTGAACTTCTCTGTGATCGTATTTTGACGCCATTGGGGAGCTTCTCTCGTTCGTTCCCACAACACAATGTTCCTTGGCAAGCGCGAAGGCGATTTACTCCGTGATGCCCTGCTTGTTTCGCACAGTGGGCGGTGGTACCGTACTAGCACAGTAGTAAGATACCAATCACCACCAATAAGAAGACCGCCTTTTGTTTTGAACTCGATCAACACATCTGAAAGTACATGACGATTTTTTAGCACCTCGATTTTTTTCAAGATGAAGTTTCACAACAAGAATATCGAATCATGGATACTACTACTAGTAGTAGTACTAGAAACAAAAAATGAATATGAGCAAGTTGTGCTCTTGGTGTTGTTGACAAGAATGCCCCTTGCCCAACAGCCATGCTGATACTAGTCCTCATTCTGATCAGTGGAACCATCAGTGGATCTAACAAAGCAAAATTAGAGTGTTACTAGTAGTACAATAGTAGCATGCATCACAACTTTCTTGGACTATCTCCTAACACTCCGAGCAACTGGTGAATATTTTCATGAACAGAACTCAAACAAGGGGAAGTTACCTAAAACTACTATGGATGTTCTTTTCAAGGCCATTAATGTTTTTGTGAACAAACATTAGAACCGTGTTGTAGTAACTAGTGTGGGTGTAGAGGGATGCAACCCAGAACGAAAGATTGTCAAGAATCTCATTCCCCATGGACCTGCCATTTCCAAAGCTAAGGTGTCCGTAGGTTTAGTAGTTCCAATAGCATATTTTTTCTCATTTGGAAAATCTAAAAAATAATGATGAACTACTAATGAGTCCAGCACTCATCTCTAGTTGCACTGTTCTGTATGAAAAATTCATACCATGCTCTTTCCTTTCTTGATTGAAACTAGACCACTTTCTTTGAAGAAAAAAAAGATCAACATATTCTTGTTCCCAGTCTAAACTGTGATGATGGTGTCCTCTACTACTAGTAGGTAGTGTACTAGTACTAGTATAGTCCATTTGGCTGGTGTTAGTAGTAGTTCAACAGGAGCTACAGCAAAAGTACTACTTCTTATAGTAGTACTAATAGTACACTAAAAAAGTCAAAGCTCCTTCTTCCTACAGCTCATGGTGCTTGAAGGCTGATCGACAACTGATGGTCACGAGATGCACCATGGGGGGGGTGTTGTCGTCGTGGTGATGTTGTAGTACCTGCAGCAGGACGATGAGTGATTAACAATCCCTTTCAATTCTAACAGTCCACACAGAGTCAAGAACGTTTTAGACAGACAACTACCATACCCTTTCCGTACTACTAGAGAGACAACTTCACTTGCTGATCAGGATTGTTTTTGGGAACCCATAGTCGTTTGAAGTGTGATCGACAACTCTGTAGTGAGAGAAAAAAACTACTTCGGTAATTCGTACTTCGTACGTGTAATCTTAGCGTACTACTACGTATTACGAAGTAGTAGTACTTCGTATTTGACATGGAAAGCTGAAGACCGCGCGAACCAAAAGTGACGTTCATGTTCCAAATGATTTTTCAATCTTCCGATCGATGAAAATACGCGTCTCCGTGGCAGACGTATGAAGTCCGGAATTCTGTGATTTCTGTTTTTGATGGTTGGTCGACCTTTCCGCACTGCAGATGCTTCTATGTTCAAACAAGCACAAGGTAATGTGCGGATGCATACCACTGACCGTAGTCTGTGCTAAGTACTTCGTATCACAATACTTCATTCCGGATGATGGTTAAAGGTTTTCTCCTATTCCTTCTGGCGCTGGCTGCACCTGCCAATGCCTTTGCTCCCGCTGGGACTGCACCCCCAGCGAGTAAGGCGTCGTCAACGTTGCTTCGAATGGCGACTTGGTCAGACTCCAAGGCCGTGAAAGAGTACCAAGATTTTTTGAGTTCGGGAGCGCAAGAAATTGTTCTCAAGGAGGATGCTCCATCCGTTATCCTCGTTTCACCCAATGAGGCAGATCTGGAGTTCAACGAACTTAATCCATTGGCACAGGCGTTGATGCATATGGGTAACGGAGACGACGTCATTCTCTCTCCGTACCAGCCGCTTCCCGAGATCCTTGGCGAGGGTGATCGTGCAACATCGGAATATCCAATTTACATCACGCTGCCGCCCCAAGAGATCGAACCGTTCCTTGACAATCTCGACGAGGTCTACGAAGACCGCCAGTTCGATTTCTGTTTCTTTGCTGGTGGATTTCAGTACGGAAACATCGAGGAAGTTCTTCAGGGACGCGGATACTGCCGTGATTCAATGACGCAGGTGTTGATTTCCGGTATGGAGCTCGGCGCACAAGGAATCAAGGATCTATCGATTTCTTTGGGGCCCGATTCTGTTGGCGAAGAAAAATGGGCCGGTGAATGCGCGGCATGCGGAAAGTGGAATGGTGCCATCTCCAAGCGATTGGAACGGAACGAGGTTCGATGCACGACTGATTTCTACAGGGATTGGAGACGAAAAATGTGGGAAAGAAACTGCTTGGATGCCATCATGAATTTGGTAGGAAGCGTGCGCGAGCAGGAAACTACACTTGCCGACGTCGCCAACTATTACGAAGAAGAAGTGAGCGATATTCTCTGGGAGATTTCGGGAACTCTCAGAGGTTGGAAGGCCATCACGCTCTTGTATGGTTTTGAAGAACGTATGTTCGGTTTTGCTGAAAGACAAACCTCCCAACAGTGCACTCTTATTGATGATTGGTATCCCTACATTTGGGGCAATAAAGTATTCACTGAAAGTCGACAATTTCTTGAATACCTTCACTACGCTCAAACTGAAATGGGACTGTTGCAAACGGTAGAGCTTCCTCCCATGAAAGATGATGCACAATTGGATCTAGGGAAAATGCGAAAGGGTAACCTGCGAGCTGATGGAGTAATTTAGATCAACTCAAAGCGACGATTTCTACGCCTTGTTGACAACCGATGACTTGATGCATTGGTAAAGGATCTATGCAGATAAGACACCACTGCGCTTCTCACTAATTACTAATTAGAATAGCATTTTTCATAGGCGAATAACTAGTAGAAGTAATGCGTAGTATAATGATATACGAAGTATTAGAGATGATCGCATTCCTCGAGTTCATTGCAGGCAAAGAAATAAATGCTACTACGTACTACGAAGTAATATTTTTTATGAAATTGCCCACCGCAGCAGAGAGTTCCTCACAACTTTCTATTATCTTTCAATTCAATCGTTCATACTACACGGTACTAGCCGGGATCCTGACCTTAGGGCAAACATACGCCATGCCTCCTTGCCAATGGAAGACAACATGTCGAAAGTGATCCAAGGTGCAAGCAAACTAGGAAGCGAACTTTTGTTACATGTGCATGACTGGAATATTGTTTGTGCATGTTTGGAGCAAATCGGAACGAATCAAAATCGGAACGAAAACTCGTCATCATTTATTTTGGTCAAACGTACAAAATCCGCATGGAGATTTTACATGGTGAGCGAGCATCGTGTCATACTCTGAATTATGACCCCAATGACGAGTCCAAGTAAGGTCCACCCGTACAAGGACTCACTCGACAATTACTACTACGGTACGTTAAGTCTTAATCTTACTGTACGGTACGAAGTAATACGAAGTACTTGATATCATTCATCTAACCTTAGTAAGGTGCTTGCGAGGTCTTTTTTAATCATTACGAGTAAGGTTACTATTGACTCCTCCGTACCGTACGGTACGGTAAACCTTACAACAGATGACGAATGGATCCAAACATCCCGTTCGATTTTGATGATTGGTTGCTATTCACGGTTCCCTCTGCGCGATCTTTGACTGAAAACGGGATCGGAGTTGCTTTGAAGGCTCGCAACGTAAGGTTACCGTATGAGAACCGTGCCGTAAGATTACGGTCGCCTCATGAAGATCTATGTCTGACTGAACACGAATGCGAAGCGAACACCACTCATTTTACTCTAGGCTTAGTCTGAATTAACTTACTTCTAGTACCGTAGTACGTAGTATTTCTGTGTTATTCGTTATTCGACTTGGCACCCTTCAATTTTTCGAAAACAAGATTCCGTTGTCATCGTCTCCCATTATTTTACTGCAACAGTAACCTTAGTTGATCGGATAGTACGAAACAATCAACATGTGAGTGCGGAGTTATCAGAGGTTGTAATCAAGCAGAGAAATCGAATATGTCTTGTTCAAAGCTGACCCGGAACCATGATTTGACTGCCACCCAATCTGTGGTTAGTTGAACTGTGACTCTTCCTTGTTCCCGACGCAGCTTTTCAGGTGGAACTGAAAAATCTGGCGATAATCCTGTTGCCGGTTGCCGGTTGCCGGTTGTCGGATTCATTTTGTTGGTGTTGCGGTTCAGATTTACAAAAGACCCGTCGCATAGAAATCCGTGATGGATTGCGAATGCCAGTGGGATGTCCTTGTTGCGGCAAATTAACGCATTTTCCACCACACATGTACCGGTCATTCTCATACTTTTCTCTCGTCATGTTCCCGTGTTTGCCTCATGAAAATAGGCCTAACCCTCAAGTCTTCTTCGATATCACCATTGGTGGCGCCGCCGCTGGACGCATTGTCATGGAACTGCGTTCCGATGTTGTCCCAAACACGTGCGAGAATTTCGTGAGTAATTCCTTTTGCGCGATGTCGTTGTGTTTTTGCCGACAATTGTAACCAACCGACTCAATTGTCGTCGAATACTTACACATTTTCTGCCTTATTCTACCATGATAATTATTATTCATTTAGCGTGCTTTGTGTACCGGAGAGAAGGGATACGGATACGCTGGCTCCAGCTTCCACCGTGTCATTCCTGGATTTATGTGCCAGGGAGGTGATTTCACCAACCACAACGGAACCGGTGGAAAGTCTATTTACGGAACCAAGTTCGCCGATGAGAACTTTCAACTCAGACACACCGGACCTGGAATTTTGTCGATGGCCAATGCCGGACCAAACACCAACGGATCTCAGTTCTTCTTGTGTACCGCCGAAACATCTTGGCTCGACGGAAAGCACGTCGTCTTTGGAAGTGTAATCCAGGGTATGGACGTTGTAAAACAAGTCGAAGCAGTCGGATCTCAAAGTGGAAAGACCAGAGCTAGCGTCATGATCGCGGCTTCCGGACAACTCTAAGTGTCTTTTAGGCCAATGACAAAGTCAAGCTCATTGCTTGTCGGTATCTTGAATTCCAATTCTCTGAAACTCTTTAGCGTAGCGGGGCTGCTGTGGTGTAGAATTCCTGAGTTTGCAAGTTAGTCAATCGATGCATTCTCGGGGGAGGAGGGAAGGACTCATGGAGAAATTTGCATCATCTCGTCAATTTGCACAAGGACACATAATACGTTGACGTAAAGTACTTGTTTATCTCTCCCATGCTCCTTTTATTCAATATTAAACAAATACGGGGATCTAAACCGATGCTAGAACTAAGTCGCGTTGCTGCAAAAGATGTCGCTGTCCTACACTTTCATGAATAGTGGCAAAACACTTTCTCATACCAGCGCTCTACTACGGAATTCCTATCAGCTGATCCCCCCGCCTTTTTAATCAGAAAAAAAAGCTTTTTTACGTCGATTCGTGTAGGATCTAGTCTTCCTCTTTTTTGACACCAACACACCACTCCTTCTCATTTCGACCCGGACCATGGTGGTTGCCCAAATCCTGTTGCAACAGCTCCTTTGAACCCATTTTTCTTGTCCAAAGCAAACCTTGCATCATTCTGAGGTCTAGGGCCTTTTTTTGCTGGAAAATTGACCTCGGAAAGAGATTTTTCGAACTGCTTCTGATTTTGCCGACAACGACGACGAGAATCCGACAATCCGACAATTCCACCATGGTGAATGGCAATCCCCTGAAGAGCAACAAGGTCCAGCCTCCTTGCCAAACGCCTAGATATGCTACTAATGATGACATCCAACAAGAAGAAGGGGTCTACAACAGCAAATCTGGCGTTTCCTTTTCGCAATTGATACAAGCGGCAATTTCCGAAACTGGACAATGAATTATCCGTATAGAATTACGGACATTCATAGAGATGATATGATCGATGTGGATGAAGCAGGGATTAAGCTGGAGAACGCAAACAGGAGAATGGGGAAGGCTGCGCTCTGTGGGAGGGTGCGCCAGCAAGGGAACTACGGCCATGGTGTAAATCATACGCTCAAGATGGCAATCAGCGGGGATCCCGAGGGACGTCGCTGGGTTAGATTTGATACAACAGGGACTGACGCTATCTCCTTTGCTGCATTGATTGAGGGCATCCTCGAAACGCTGCCACAAGGGACGCCAGGGAATAGGAGGTGCTTTATCATGGACAATTTGCTGGCTCACCACAATCCACTGACGTTGGGTGCAATTCTAGCGGCGGGGCATCGATTTGTGTTTCGTGCCCCATATTATCCAGTGGATGGACCCATTGAGTATGTATTCAATATAATTGAAATGGCGTTGAGCTACAAGATGTACCATATCTCTGGTACAGCGCAGCTCCAGCAGGAGTTGTATGCAATTATTCGGGGAATCCCTGAGTTCGTACTAAACTACTTTACGAACGTAGGGTATGCCAACTGAGTGCACTGTCGGGTCTCCAGCACCATTGTCGCGTCTCCAGCAGCGTCCCCACCATTGTCGATTGTCGATTTTGGTTGTATTTCTTAGTGGTAGTTTATTGGATTTTGCTTTTTGCAATTTGCAAAAATAGAAATAATGAATTAGTGTTTGCTCCAGTTTGCTCCAGTTTATTTGCAATAGGTTTTCGATTGTACCCCAATAGCGCCGGCAGTCGATCACTCCGATACCGGTATATTCATCTCCATTGGTGGATATCGAACATACCGGTAGGTACAATAGAAAACCTTGGATGTCCAGGTGGTGGGATTTCACCACGTTCGGGTACGATTAAAAAATAATAATGATCCACGGAAATTCATTGCCGCATGCTACCGATCGGCATAGACCGACAAGATCGACCGCGAAAGAATGAGATGAAAGTGGTTCAAATCCTAGCTTCGGCATCACGAAGTTGTCTAGCCGGTTGCTGACTCGAGAAAAGTCTACCTAATCCTCCAATGATTGGGATGCTCCGATTCTTCCAAACCCATCCATTTCTGAACGTGCGACACGAATGAATCCTTTGGATGTGGAGACGAATTCCCATTCCTCTCTAGAGACTAAGGTGCCGATTCTAGAGTTGAATCCTAGCGATATCACATTCTTCCGACAGAGGCAAATCCACAACCATTCATCCGTTTCCCGATTGACCTCTTCTTCTCACAAAGTTTAAGCCAGAACAACTAGCGTCACACAAACTACAAGTATTCTTTCATCGAGATCATGTCGACATCTGCAAACGACCCCGAACCGTCGTCAATTTGCATTGCTCCGGCACGACGCGAACCAGTGGTCGTTGACATTGGAATCAACTTGACCAACAAGGCCTTCCGAAACAACTGGAAATCTGTGATTCGTCGCGCCATCGACGCCGGGGTTCACAGAATCGTGCTCACGGGCACTTCGATCCAATCTTCCGAGGAAAGTTTGCGGCTAGCAAGAGAATGGTACGAGGAAGAAGGGACCGCAAATTTGTACGCCACGATCGGGGTTCACCCGCACGAGGCCAAATCGTGGGACGATGCTTCCTTGCAGGCAATGAAAGAAATGCTGAACGATCCGTTCGCGGTCGCTGTAGGAGAGTGCGGCTTGGACTACAATCGGAATTTCAGTTCCAAACCCGATCAACTCCGTGCGTTTCGAGAGCAGGTTCGGCTCGCGCACGATCTGAATTATCCAATCTTTGTCCACGAAAGAGAAGCCCATTCCGATCTGATTGCTGTGTTGGACGAGGTCGAACCGCATCGCCTACAGCATATCGCCTCCCAAACTGGTGATTCATTGTTTTACGGGGACCAAAGACGAAGCACTAACGTACATCGAGCGAGGTTATTACATTGGGTTCACCGGAACGATATGCAAGAAAGAACGGGGCGCTCATTTGAGAAAACTCTTGCCATCACTCCCCCTGGAAAAAATTGATGGTCGAAACGGACGCCCCGTACATGGGTTTCAAAAAAGATAAAGGACGAAGGCTTCATTCCTCCGAACCTGCCGATTGCATCGATGTGGCGCAAGAACTGAGCAAGGCAATTCAGCATCCGTTTCACGAAGTGTGCCGGGCGACGAACGAAACTTCCATGGACTTTTTTCGAATTCGATAGCTTTCGTTCGAACAAAGTTGGATCGGTGCATGTGTTTCTCATTAGCTCCAACGAAGTGTGCAGAGCGTTGTGCAGAGCGAAAGAGACGATAATCATAATTTAAAACTCGAAGCGAGACGCACTGTGAACTAAACATCGTTTTACACTAGGTGACGAGGTTCGTTTCCCAACATCAGTTGGAATCGATGTATTCCCCGCAACTATGAAAAATCCATTCTAGATCATCCGCAGTTCGCCAAGTGTTTGCCAGCAGTCGTTTCCTTACCACAATTCCAACTTGATGGTCTTGGAGGCCTCGGGTCCATAATAGTCTTCTTTGTGTTCGTCGAACAGACGAATCAAAGCAGCAATGTATTTGTCATGCCAAAGCTTAACGTCCTCTCGAGTGGGATCGGCTATCGTTGGCAACTCGATGGGATCACCCACAACGATCCGCAGTCCTCGTGGATTGCGTTTTGGCAACAACGGTAGCAGCCACGACCCGAAAATCGCTATCCCCGGAACACCCATTCCGTTGAGCCACAATCGAAGTTTCCACAGACCCTGGAGATTGAAGTATGTTTGGTTCTCGCCAAATGTGTACACCGGCACGACGTTGTATCCATGTTTGAGCGCAAGTTTGACAAAACCGGTTCGTTTCTTGATGAACACCCGGTCTTTCTCGAAATACGAGATGGTAGCCTCCTCGAATCCACCCGGTGGCAACGCCAGGTGACAGGGAGAAGAGGTGCCGCGACTCGTATCTTTTTTCGTCATGTATCCAATCATGGAAGCCTTGTCGGCACTACCGGGGCGCCCCACGAGTCGACACCACAAGCGAAACAGGGGTGACGCATAGAGAACGGGAGAGAATACGAACCGAACGTTTCCTCTGTGCATGATATCCGCGCAAAAGAGGACGGACCAACCCATGCAAAAGGCTCCGTGCGGGTGGACAGCGTACAACATTGGTCGTTGCCCGTTCTCAATCCGGGGAATCGATTGTTTGTGTTGGAAAATGACAATGCATTTCTTGTAGTAATAATTGTTGTACTTGGCAAAGTCGGACACCAAACGAGACACATATCCTTTGCTCCATGGAATATGAGAACTGATCGTCACGGATATCAACAGCGATAGCGGAAAATATTCTCCGCGATGCGCCCACAACAATCCCAAAATGGGAGATGCGACCGAAGCGAACCAAGTCGACAGGAAAACGAGCAGGACGCTTCCGCCGACCAGGGTTTGAAAGACGGAGCTCTTGTCGTTGGACCAAACGTAGGCGTAGGAGGCCGCCGACGAAGATGGGGATTCCTTAACAGTTTCGTTAGTGTTTTCGTTGGTCATTCTCCTCGATTTCCAGGTTTCGATTCGATTTCATACGTGCGTTATTGTCGGCTTGAGAACATTCCCTCATCACACGATTTCATTATAATGATATGAAGGTCGTCAAAGAATGAAAGTAGTAACCTTACCGGCACGAGTGAAACATAGGGTTTTACAGCAGTAGGTATTCTTATCGCACGGTAATTACGTGTTTCTGTCTTTTCAAAGTAAGATTGTTGTTAGATCCAGAACTTGCCGAGCATTAACAACAGCCCTGAAGTCAGCGGTCGTTCGTACAAACAATACGAGCACCCCAAAGCATGATGATGTCGTAATTATATTGGTAACTACGGTAATAACGGTACAAGTACGTTCGTGATGTTCCATTCATTCCATCCTTTGGTCACTAGTTTTTTTAAGGATATTTTTACTGCATCCATCATGAAGTAGACGACCAGGACGAGTACAAGTAAGCTATGTACTTTACTCGTATGAGCTCCCCGGAACAAGTTTCCGTAAGTTACGTTAACCTTAATTTCATTTCTACGAATTGAGTTTGAAGTTTTTGTTTCCTCACGACTGACTGACTCACTCCGATCGTCCCAAAGATTCTCAAAAAGAGAAATTATTCGAGTGTTATATCCCCATCCTTAATAATAATTAATCACAAAAATCTACCAGGTTTGTTTCTAGAATGCTTCGAAATTCCCAAGAGAAGAACGGAATACATTCTTCACGAACAGGCCCAGATGGAAACGGTTCTATCTCTTGGCATGGGTTCGAAAACAACTTGCATGCGACGTGGTACGATAAGGAACCCAGTCACTGCAGAAGAAGAGCTTCTCTCTTTCCACCAGCGTCGAGAATCGAATAAGGTTACCGTAAATTACTCATTGAACTATTGAAGGAGACGTTGTCGAAAAGATCTTCGGAGCCATTCATTCATGAACTCGGTTCACTGCCGAGGCATCCAGATTAACGATCGGACGGTGCTGAAGAATAATGACCGGTAGTCTGTAGTCCGTGTTCCTATGATGTGTTTGCGAACTGTGAAGGATTCGGATGTTCCGAGTTAGGACTTTTTCCTGAAGTAAATGCTAATACTACGTATATCTGAATAGATCTGTGACAATTTAGGGTGCTTCTATAGTTATAGTTTGTTTGTGTTTACAGTAGTGTTGCATGAAGTCCGGATGGTTTGAGTTGTTCTGTTATGTTCATGATCGTTTTCGGGGAAGCTCTGATCATCACGAAGGTGCAAAATTATAAGTGTTGTATGTGCAAAGGGCACCGTTCGTGCTGAGAGCTTGAATACCAAACGAAAAATGGAGAGAAACTCGTCCTCGCAATTACCCGAGTCGAAACATTGTGTATATCGTAATGTAGTCGATCTCTGGATGGTATTGCGTATGCGTATGCCTATGTATAGTGAAAAATGGCATGGCGTTTGTGTGCGGTTGCTGTGGGGAATAAGGTAGCAGGTGAATGCGGCGGAGATAGTGAAACTTGGAAGGAAGTCGAGCAGTTTCACAATATGGTTCTCAAATGCCTTAAGTGTGCGGAAGCTAGCGCGTGGAAGTCGAGGGTGGGAGCAACGGCCACTGTTATGAAAGAGAACCGGTTGACCCGCGTCGTTCCGAAGGTGCGGACATTTCCCAAAGGGAAGACAGGTTGCACGATCGGTTGCATCGAGTCAGTCCTCGGCACTGGCGTTTTTGAGACCTTCGGAAACTGAAGTTTTCGTAGTCGTCGTCTTCGTCGCGATCCTCTCGGGATCGTGTAAGGGAAGACTGCGATTGAGCGCTGTAGCTGGTGTCATCGTCGCTGCTTACATCGCTGTCTTCATCGTCGAGTGATGGCCATTGGATGGATGGAAACGCAATGGTTTCCTCAACCTGTTCGGAGGCTTTCAAGAAGTCTCCCATATCAAAAGTTCCCGAGCATGACGGGAGTGATCGTTTCAGGGGAGAAGATCGCTTTGTGGCGCCGCTACTCAGCATGCTGGTTGCGCCAAGGCAAGACATTGAAACAGACTTGAGTGTAGGTTCAAAGCCTCCGTCTTCCATAGTCTTAACAAGAGCTTTCGTGGCAAGGTCGTTTCGTTGGATCATAGTTACGTCTACTCGGTGGCTCAATGAGAAGCGTTTTGGTGTTGCTTTTGCTGATGATTATTTTTTGTGAGGTCAGAGCGTCTAGCCTTACGTTCTTCTTCGACTTTTGTTTGACCAACGAAGTGCCGCACATTGCTCTATGATCCGTTGACGTATCAATCATATTTTTCGCTGGAGTTGGTAAAGTTTCTGACTTGACAACTGGTTCTTGCTCGGGTACGTGGCGGTGCTTCCGATGCCATGTCGAAAAAGAGGAACGTACGAAGTTGCCAGACGGAGATGTTTTCTGTTTCTTGGGTGCCTACTTATTGAATTCAAAATGACGTACTCATTAAAAGAACAATAACAAGTGAAATAAGTACATTTATTTAGCGCTTACATATCTGGTCGCTGGTGTTCTTCTTTGTACCACAGAAATCACAGAGCACGGCCGTAGAATCAAATAGCATCAGAATGAACGACGTTAGGTTATCGTAAGGTTTACGGTATGCACTACGAGTATTCTCTATTCTTAGTCATTAACTAACTCTATGTATCGCATCGCGTTCAGTAGACTAACGGTAGACGAAAGTAATCCACTCATGGAACAGGTTCTTTCTGCCTCGAAGGATCTTGAGAAGTATGTGAAGTTCTGTAACTTATATCAATATTCTTTTTTGATTGGTTCATCGAAAATTTTGAGTTTGTCATTAAAGTTTCTAATTTGTTCCCAGAATATCTAAGCTGAAGCGAAGTGCGACACATCGTAGATTCTTGTAGATGCGACTACGAGGGGTTTTCAAAGAACAATTCATATGTCATGGAGCTGGTTCCGCGACTTGATATTTGAATTCGATCGTGTCCAGAGAAAGATGGTTTTGTAGGGATTTTGTAGTGGTAGCAGTGATGCATTTTCTGTCAAGTTAGTAATCTATGTTTTGATGGGTCACCCATCAACAAACAAACCACGTGTGCGTACTCGTACAGCAACATGTTCTGTAACAATCAATCAGAGGGTTTGCAACACGAAATGAACTTTCAACCTCTTTCGAATTCCTTCGCATGTTGATGTAACTCCCCTCAATCAAATACAGTAAGGAACCTTAACTAAAGTTGTCCTTTCTACAACTATTTTGCACTTGAAGGGCTGTTCGAATATTGTTACTTCGCCGAGTTTTACCGAGGTTTTGACTCGATTTCGTAGTCAGTCGTGTCTTGTTTGATGGGTCACTCAAAATAAAGGTGTTCTGGTCGCGAAATTATCATCTTCTACAGTAATGATCCTATGATCCTATTTCATCATGACAGTTTGTTTGTACCAGCATATATCGTGTTTCATGGATTGACGAATTCGTTTTACTTACTCATTCTGTTGATCACTGGTACACGTGCAGTCCACTCTGTCGACGTTATGCTTTCCACTAAGATTATTCATTCGTCCTTTGCGTTCACAATGATTGTCCGCGGATCGGTCCTTTCATCATCGCAGAATGAAATTACAAGCACTCCTATTGGATTTTTAAAAAGTTCGGTTATGACTGACTCACGGATCGATGGAATGATTCTTCGAGTTCGTTGATTGCTGGCACATCCCGTCGTCTTGGATCGTTTATCATGAAAGGAACTCAATTATGAATGCGAATAGTACCGTAGTTGCGTCTCCGGATTTTTGAGATTGAAGCCCTACGTCATGATTTTCGATCTCAATCGTGTTGTTTATTCTTATCACGGTTAATGGATCAACGGAATGATTCTTCGAGTTCGTTGATTGCTGGTACGGATCGCCATAAGAAATTGTTCTTTGAAGAGCAACCAGAACAATTGTCCACGCCCGAATGAGTTGGCCCTGTCATTGCTTTCCTCACACTTGTATTTCATGGATAGATGGATAGATCATTGTTATGGATTGATTGACATTGATGAGATGATCGATTCCTTCAGATTGGTGATTGGTGGTACACTCCGCAATTTAACCTTGTTCGTCAGCGGTCCTGTCTTCCCCACGATATCACACCGCGTTTGGACCAGGAGACAAAGTTACGCTTGTAAAAAATGATGGAACAACGAGCAAATCGAGTGAATCAATCGTAACAAGATCGAATGAATGAGAATCGAATGGAATGAACCAGTCAATCAACATCAATCAACTATTTCAATTATATCAGGGAGCTTATCGTTATCTCATTGTACCGTTCACTAATATGTATGAACCGTTGATGAATGAGGGGAATGCGGATGGGCCTTGGAAGGGGAAACGAATACGAACTATGGTCTCATAATGCAATATGATGACAGGACACAAATACACACAACATACGGTACTGATACTGCAGTAGCTACAAACAAGAAGAACGACCATGGTTGTACGATGGTTATCTACAGTGCCCTAAATCGAACAAATCTGCTCCTCCCTGGCTTTTGGAAATCCCGTTCAATCAACTCTTACCGTTGCGGGATCAAGTCCATGGTAGAAATGGGTTTGAATTTTAGCGCTTCCAGGAGGCTCGAAACGCCATCGATACACTACATATCTAACGGCAGCCGACGGGAAACAACAAAAAACAGCACGAGATCCAATCCCCTCGGGGAAAGAAATTGAAGGCTGTTGTCGTTTTAGTTGTCGTCGTAGTTGTTGTCGTTGTTGTTGACAAAATCTGTAGTGTGTAGCTTCCGACCACACGGGTGTCTCGTGTGGCAAACGACCTAGTGCCGCGCCATCGATGCCGATGCGTCCGTAGCAATGCGTGCCATCCACGAGTCATGCGCCGACGTCGTTTTGCTGCCAAAAGAAGAATCCGTAGTGCGGTAGTAGTAGTAATTCTCGATCCACACGCTGTCCCGCATTACCACCGAACTCGTGCTCGTGCTCGCAGCGTCGTTGTCACCGTCGTCACCGTTGTCGTCGTCCCGCATCCACTGCAGGTGGGCATGGGTCCGATTGGGCGCAAACAAGACGCCGAATCCGTATTCGTCATTGTCCCGCTTGGCGACCCATTTTTCCGGCCAGAACGGATTGATGTAGCGTGAGTGGCCCTCCCGGTTTCCTCCCGCGCCGAGGGTCCAAAAGATCGGCGCGGCACCGTCGAGAGCCACGCTTCCGTCGGGTTTCAGGGCCTTGGTCCGGAGATAGGCGTGGTCGTGGCCCGAAACCACCAGGTTGACCCCGTGTTTCTGAAAGACCTCCCGCAGGCCGGATTCCTTCATGACGGTCGGATTGAGCTCGTGGACGTGGTTGAGAAAGGTGGTGTACAGGGGAGTGTGGAAGACCACCACCAGCCACGGCGTCAGGTCCCGATCGACCGACGGGAGCGCCGTCTCCTCCAGCCACTTCCTCTGGCGCGATCCTTCCTCCAGGGACGTGTAGGAATTCAAAAAAATCGCGTGCACCAATCCCTGTCGGTAGGAATAATAGGCGTTCCCGTAGTCGTAGTGTCCCTCCAGGAATTCGCTGGGCGTCGTGCAATAATGGGTCCGGACGTAGTCCTCCGACGGGGGCACCATGATCGGGTCGGCGATCCGGTTCGGGTTCCGAAAGTAGGACTCGTACGGAACAAAGGTCCGGCGCGTGCGCTTGTCGCACTCGATCTCGTGGTTGCCCGGGACGGACGCAAAGGGAATCTCTCTCAGCAGGGGTTCCGCCAGGTCCAGCCAGGAATCCCACCGGTGGGGATCGCCGTCGGAATACGACAGGTCTCCGGCAATAAAGAGATTGGTGACCCTGCGATCGTCGTTTTCGTTGTCGTTTTCGTCGTTGCCGTCGTTTCGGTGGAAGCGATTGCTTCCCCTGGCGGCACCGAGAATCCGGGCCATGGTCCGCGTCGAGTTTTTGGTTTGTCCCAGGTCTCCCACCAGGGCAATGGCCGTGGGTTGACCGTACAACGGCGGGGTGACGAACTCGTAGACGGGAGTCTTTCCCTCGACCTTCCATTCTCGTCGGGTGGATCCGGGGGTTGCATCCTCGTCCGCGGGATCCTTCGTTTTCGTTCCCCGCAGGGAGGAGGAAAACCCGCCTTCGTCGGGGTCTTCGTCCCGATCGCTATCGAGGACAAGGGCGGTCCGCGGGGTTGCGCCCTTGGAATCGACCCGGATGCGGTACCAATACAGCTCTCGTCCGGCCTTGAGATCCCTGAGCAGGACGTGGTGAATGAGTTCGCTTCGGTAGTCCTCTCCGCTTTCGGGGTTGCTGTAATTGAACCGAAGGACGGTGTAGTCCGGGTGGATGGTTGGTTGATCATGATCATGATCATGATCATCATTGCCATCATCGTCGTCGTCGTAATGAATCACAATGCTGCCCTCCTGGGTGTCTCCCCGGCCGTACGTCACCGTGGTCACGAGGGCAGCTCGTGGGAACGACTTTGGATTCCTCCTTGCCGCCGCCGCCGCCGTTGCCACGCTGCCCCCGGTGAGGTTCGCGTTAATGGTGAAACTGACCGTGGCATTGAACGATCCGGATTCGGGATCGATGTCGCTCGACGGGCTGAGGTGGATCTTTCGGGGTTGGAACCGGTATTCGGTGTAGGGGGATTCGAAGTGAGTCTCGTACAGATTGCCGGGTTCGAATTGTTCGTACATGACCGATTGGTTCAGGGGCAGCGGAGAATCCGACTCGAGAGACGGCGACAACGACAACGACGACGTCGATGCCAGGAGGTTGGTGAGCAACACCGCCCAGAGCGTGCAACCGATTGCGATGGCAACGGCGGTGATCGTCTGCGAACGGAGGTTGGGTTGGGAGTCGGCGGAATTCATCGTTCGACAACGGTACTGTATTATGCAACACAACACAAAAAAAATGCTGCGTTTGGTCCTCCGATGGTGGTGAATAATGCAAAGCTTTGATGATCGTACACGTACGAAGATGGCGAGTCTTGCGATCGAGAGACCGATTGGGGTTGTGAAAAGAAAAAAAGTACCGGACCGGACCGGTAATTACCGTAACCTTACCGGAAGGAATGAATTTGGTTGACTTCTGCAAAGATTTGGAAGTATTCTCTGTTTTGATTACGAAGTAAGATCTTTTAACTTTAACCTACCTCACTGTATTTTTTTTGATGGAATGAGGTAACCTTGTGAACAAAGCGGAAAAGAACTTCGGAACTTCGAAAACTTTCTCAAACTTGCGTCTCGTACACGTAAGTTACCGGTACAAGAAGGAAGGGTAAGGTTTACATACCGGTACGTACCGGTACGTTGGTTTAACTCACGAACGGCGATTGGTAAGAATCTTACGACGCATTGTGCTTCTTTCCGTAATCTTACCGGTACGTTTCTTACCGTAAGCCTTAAGGTTAAGGTTTACTGTATTGACTGAATGACATGATGATTGATGGTTTTGACCCCTGGTGTCAACAACACAACGGAATTTTTGTTCGATCGAATCGAATCCAATGGAATCCTCTGAATCTCAATCCATCGGATATTCTTTCACAAAAAAAAATACGAAGTAATAGCCGAGCAAGAAGTTGAATTTCGAAGAATCGAAATCGACAAGCATGAATCGAAGTCGTCGAAAGGAATGAATCCATTCATCGAATCATCAACAATCAAAGAAGAATAAAAAAGAATCTGAATAGGCACTCGTAGAGATAGACTTCATTCAACCAAGCCGAAGTACTAGTAGTAGTATGAAGAATACCCGACGCATGCTCGTACTATTTCCTTAACTTCTTCGTACTACTAGTAGTAGTACTACTACTACTAGTTGTACACAAAGAACCCACCACCATCGAAGGGAAGAACTCCTCACTTCCTAGTGCCTGCCTCTTCTTCTTGCTTGTGGTCTACTCTGCCTTCTGTGGTGACAAGCAAGTATTGCTACTACAAGAAGTAATAGAAGTTGTACTACGACTACTAGTACTAAGTTGCTTTCCCGCCTGCTGTTTCTGGGTGGTGACAAAATGGATTGCAGCGTTTTTCCAAAACTTCTTTCAGGGGTTGAGCTTCGTGGTGATGGTGCTGCCACCATCTTTTGCTGGCAGGCAACCTCCGGCCTGGACATTGGTGCATATCTGCTCGTCCTCTTTCATCAAGGAGGAATTGTTGCTGTGCTGTGCTGTGCTGTGCTTTGTCGTCGGTTGTCTTATCGGTGACTGCTGGTGGCTGGTTTCACTACCAATATACTACTACTACTACTAGTACTAGTAGTACCAGTAATACTACTGCTGTTCGTGACCAGATGTTCTTGTTGTTCGAAACCAAAGGGTGATGCGTCCCCCCAGTTGTATGTGCAGTACTACTTCTACTAGCTGATCCCTGGTAGTAGTAGAACAAGCCCACTGGGACTCGTAAAGACAACCACCAAAAACACGGGGTAGTTCATGAACAAAATCATACACATTAGTACTACCGGTAGTACCTCCTCGTCATTGGATTTCGATCGAATCCACCACGTGCCCAGCAAACGCGACAACAAGTGGTGTTGTGCCTTGACTGGATGGTATCCACTCCCCCTGGGACTCGGGAGGTTGTACGAAGGGCGACGAGACCCTTCCATTGCTGGTTGCAGTGCGGCACAATCTTTCATTCCCGAGACAACCACGATCCTAGGCGGGACGGCAATTTTCGTCGAAAGACAGTGTCTATAGTATGCAGTTTACAGTGTATCTTCGGTTGCTTGTGTGTGCCTGTGTGCGTGCCCACTCGGGCCTCCGTGTCGTTCGGATCGGTTCTGCCAATCGTACTCGTTCCGATGCTTCGACGACATCTTGAAACCTCTGCGATTCGTCAGAATTTGGGGCTGTTCGAAGCTCCCGCACTGCGTCTATCGGTACGGTATGTTGCATTGCACTTGAATTGCACTTGAATTTACCCGGGTGGGTTCGCGCGCCCCCGCCGGTGCGGATGGTTATCCCGACACCATGCGCTCGGCGCACCGACTCAGCCAGACGCAACCGAATCCCAGCGCCGCCAGGTTCAAAAGCGTCGAGATTCCGTGGAGCATCCCAAAGGTCTTGGAGAGTGCCTTCAGTTGCGGATCGCTGGCCTTTTGCGGATCGTCGGGCCGCAGCTTGCCGATTTCGTGTCCCGTCCCCAATCGTTTCTCGACGGCGTGCCTCTGGTACATGACCCGGGTCGTCGCCGGCTCGAAATAGAACAGGTTCAGGAGGACGGTGGCCAGGATGGCAATCAACGAGTGGGGGAGCCCACCCGATGCGCCCACCACTGCACGGCTCGTGGCAATGGCCAACACAATGGCTCCCGCCGAGAACGCAAAGTAGGCCGGAAACAATTTCGATTGGAGCCGTCCGAAGGTGTGCCTCGGCAGGGTTTGGAACATGATGATTCCGGCGATGAAGCTGACCCACACGCTGCAACCGAACCACGAGGAAACCGCCAGGAGATGGAGCAGCACGACCCAATGGCTGCTGCTTTCTGCGCCCGCGCCGGACAGCGACGAGGTCCAGGTGCACGCACCCAGCACGGCCACCAATACCAGCGCACGGACGATCTGCCTGCTGCCGATGGGTGCGGTTGCGGATACGTCGGACATGATGATGATGGTATGAGCGGATTGTTGTTCTTTTCGATAGATCGGATCGTGTAACCTGGGACAACGTGCACAAAATCCGTGCTTGTCTGTTGTGGGGACAATACTGTTATCGCGGTCAATACTCTCTTTCACACTTGCAAATCATCACAGATGGGAGACGTAAGATTTACCACGGTATGGATTTGCAATGGATTGAGATTGATTGAGATGATAGTTTTGTTGATTGAGTCATTCATACATTCCCCATTGTTTTTGAGTCGCAGGGGACAAAAAGTATCAGTGACTCATTGCATGCGGGTAAGATTACGGTAAACCTTATGATTTTTTCCGCGCAATTCCCGTATCTTTGACTACCACGACTCATCAGATCCACCAGAATCCTGGTCTCGATTCCAGGGTGAACGAACAAATCCCAAATCTCTCAAAACAATCAATTGGCACTTGAGGGGTGAGTGGAGTTGTGGTCCTTAATTTTTTTATGTTTTTATGGTTATATTTACTGGTTGTGTATGGTTATGCGTACCTATATTGAACTTAAAATCAACAAATACCATTGCCAAAAACACAAAAAAAGTCTAAAACCACAACCATTCGCGGGGTAAGATTTAGTACAGCGATGATTCTTGCCAAGTCTACAGTTAAAAACAGCGAAAAGTCAGTTTTTAACTTTCCCCCCTCTCTCACACTCTCTCTACTAACGAAGTAAGAGCTCCATTGTGACGGAGGTGATAAATACTCACAACTCCACTAATTCATCCAACATTCCAATCAAAAGCATTCTCTTCGTGTTCGCGATGAATCCGTACCGAAAGAGAAATCCAGACTGTGCAAGGGTAGCTCGTGATAGAAAGCGTCGGGAGCTTGGGTTGGGCATCAGCATTTTGAGAAGGAAAGGAAGGTGTGAGACTCACCCTGAACAGCGCCTACCCTGGGTAGTATCGGTGAATAGTGAATACTACTAGTACGAAGTACTACTACAGAATACTGCGTGAACTACGTGTAGTTTCTCACGAAGAACCGGAACGCGCAAAATTGAGTTTCGAACTATCACGCTTTTAGTTTTGGAGTTCTCCGGTGATTCGTTCTACTACCTGCGGTCCATCAACCCCAGGCTCTGCAGGTACGTCGTGTCGTCCTCTTGCAGGAGGGGCGCCGAGGGAGGGGGATGCTTCGTTCCGACGCCGAGGCCGGGGTGTTTTTGGTGGACTGCGTCGTCGTCGTCACCGGCGCGGACCTCGTCCTCCGTCGGTGCCGTGGCGGTGGGCGCGTCCAGGTCGTACTCTTGCAGGTCCAGGACCCGGAACTCCCGCACCAGCTGCCGCTTCTGGAGCAGGTGGACGTGACGAGCGACGATGCGCTGCGCCGCCACGACCACGACCACGACCCCAACGAAAAAACCAATCACGGCCAGAATTATGGCCACCACCAGCAGGATGACCAGGAGGATGTGTGTGGCGTCGTTGCCACTGTTGTTGTTCTTGTTGTCGTCGTCCCTATTGTTGCTTCTTCGGTTGCCGCTGCGGCTACCGCCGCCACCACTGCTGTTTCGCACGTGGCCGTGGAGGATCCTCAGGCAACCACCGAGATCGCAGTCGCAGCAACCGCTCCCACCGAGGGCATGGGCGTTGACGGGTGGTCCGTGGGAATCGCAGCAACAACAACAGCAGCAGCAATGGTTGCCGGTGGGATACACGTACATGGGATAGTATGTGGGGCCGTAGTAGTAGTAATTGGAATAGCGATTGCGGTGGTAATAGTCGTCGTAGTAGTCGTAATCGTTGTCGTACCAGCGGCGACGGTATTCCCGGTGGCGGCGCCGAGCCCTCCGATAATACTGAACGGACGGTCCCTCGGCGTCGCGTTGCCAGCGCCGATTCCCGGAAAAATCGCGGTAGCCATCGTCGTCGTAGTAGTCGTCGTCCTCGCACCGCGTGTAGTGATATCCCCGCGCCATCGGATCCGATTGGTAACCCTCGCGGAACGGTGCCGATGCCGATGCCGATGTCGCTTCGCACGCCCCGCTCGTGGCACCGGACCGGGTTCCGACCCCCGCACGCGCCTCCGTTTCCGCTTCGGACGGCGGCCCGACGCGGGGGATCGCTTTCTTCAGGTCGCACCCGTTCGCGCAGAGCACGATCGATCCGTACAGGCCCAGACCGACCAAAAAGACGAACCACCCCAGCAGGTAACACGGTCCCAATCCCAACCCCGGCCCCCGACCGTTCGTTCCCGGGTCGGAATCGTAATCGGAGTTGGATGCCACAATCAGCCACACGAGAAGTCCCAGTAACGCCACGACGGCCTGCTGCGCGAGGAGTCCCCAGCAAAGGTCGCGGGAGACCATTCCGCAAAAGTGCAAGCGACGGCGCTGCTGCTTGCTGCAGCCGGGTCCGCATTTCCCGTTTCCGCAAGTTTCATTGTCGTCGTCGTCGTCGTCCTCGTAGACGGGCTGGAGGTAGTACTCAAAGAGACACTCGGTGCACTTGGAAAAGGCCCGGTCGTGTTCGTTGGTCCTCCATTCGTCAAGGCACTCGCGGTGGACCCAATTGCTCGAGCCCTTGCAGCGGCAGGGAGCAATCATGGTTTCGGGGCTGTCTTCTTCGAGGCAGATTCGGCACACCTTTTCGTCGTATTCGTTGTTGTTGCTGCCGCCGCGCTGCTCGACATCCACGTCCTGGTTGAGGTTCTCATCCCGCCGGATCTTTTGAAAGGCCGGAGCCCTGTAGTTTCGTGGATTGGCCGCCGCATCCTCGAGCACCGAGGCTGGAACCGAGGCCGGGGCATTCTTGCTGTCGTCCTGAAAGGCGGGTGGCGCGGAGGGATCCACCTTGAGATCTTTCGCCACCGCAGTGCTGCCGTACAGCTTGGGGACGGTTTGGTCGTCCTTGTCGGACCTCGGTTTCATTGATGGTAGTGTCCTTTGTTTTTGGTTTTGGTTTGGTTTGGTTTGCTTGCTGCCAGTTTGGTTCCGATTGGTTTCGTTGCGTCTTCCGAATTCCGCAACTGTCAATAGTGTCAATTGTCAACCAAAGATTATCCGGGAATGAAAAATCCTTTTTCGTAGAAAGAAATGGAAACCCTTTTACAGTATGTTCTTCCTTCCGAAGGTCGGTCAAGAACAGAAAATTCTGCAGAATCATAAATCAAACATGAGAGTAAGGTTAACCTTATTATGATTCATCAAAAGATCAATCTCAAAAAACAAATACGATGTACCGGTACGTAAATACGAAGTGCAACTAGGGTACGGTAAGGTTTTTAATCATCTCAATCAATCAATCAAAATCAATCAACAATCAATCTCAACAAAAAGATTTTCATTCGTTGGAATTTTTAGTTTTTGTTTGAAGTAACCTTACTTCGTATTTGTTTTCAACATCTAATTTTTTTGGCGGGAGATAAAGACGTGTTGCCTGACGACCTACCGGTAACTTACTCGTACCGAAGTTTGGAGTCGAGTTCCCCGATTAGGCGACACAGACGCCATTTACAAACAGTAACGTACGTACGGTACAATAACCTTACCGTACGAGCGCGGTAACCTTACCAACAACAACAACAAAAAGTGAAATAATTCTTCGATGGAACGTACAAGTAGTAATTACGTATGCAGGGGTCCTGCAAGTACGCAACTGTTGACGGAAAGAATCGTAAGATACCATGGAGCACTTCAGCATTGATTCGTGAGAAGTAATTACGACACCATCGAATCGCATCGCATCGTTTTGGACGATGGAATTTTCCTTTGTGTTCGATTGAATCAATGTGAGAACCCCGCATCGTGCCGATCACCAAACTAATACTATTAGTACTAGTATTCTCTTAATTATTAAAATTTGTTCATATTCGAAGTCTCTTTTTGCTCATTCGTTTCGAATACCAACAGAATGCGTTGGACTCCACGCAGTTATAACTCATCCTTCTCTCTGCACTGTGAAAGCAGAGGTATGCATGCATTTCAAGATCCACATACCGTAGTGAAATAACGACTCTAGAATAATATTATCGTTTACTATATTACGAACTTTATGTAATCTTCCATATACATACAACATTTCTCTGCGGTGTAGTGTGGTGTTGTTTGGTTCCCGCAGCGTGTGAACAAACATATGACTGCAAACGTCCAAGACGACGTCCGAAACAGACGGCGTTCGAAAGGGATTGCATGTACGGCACGGAATCAATCCGTTCCGGTTGGATTGGGATCGATTCGAAACGACCCGATCGAATCGAATCGATTCCAAATCAAATCGAACTCCGTGCGGGACGCCATTTACTCGCGTCGTTCTTGTCGAAGGTTTCGGGTGGAGCTGAGCGTAGGGCGCTGGACGTTTGACGAAACATCTTTAATGGGAGAAACGAGGGGAGACGAAACGAAACGAAACGAGACGAGAGAATCAGAATGTGAGAGACAAACTTAAACGTCCACGTGTATTCTGTGTGTTTGTGGATGGATCGTACGTACATGCTGTGGGACAAGAGGGCAGGGAAGATTGTTCACACGGAAGCAAGAACGCAAAGTCAAGGTCATAGGAGTGATACAAGACGAGTTGGAATCATGTGGTGAGAATCATTTGAGCTTGTCCACGGAAACGCAAACAGAACAGCTAATCGCGCACAACATTGCACCATACAACAAATTGGATTGTCCTTCCATCCTGCTGTCACTTTGAGTTTTATCCACCGCCGAAGCAGAAGGCACTCTCGATCGGTTTCGTGTCACTTACTCACTGCGGACGACACGCAAAGAGATGACAGCGACAAAAGAAACAAAAAATGTTGTGAGCAGTTGAATTGTAGTGCGTGCAGATCGCATTCGCGTCCATTCCACCCCAACAAGAACAGCGTTGCGTCGCGACTTACGTGATGCCGGAGTCGGGAGGGGCACACCCGGCCCCCCAGAAACGTACGGGGTAGGTCCCAACACAAAATCCTGCAACGTCAGGGTTATCGGCGGATTTGTGGGGCTGACGGGAGCAGAGGTGGCGATGGAAACAGAGGGCGCGATGGGAACGGAGGTGGTTCCAGGGTCGATGACGGTCGGGGGAAGAACCACTACCGACGACGGAGCCGCAATTGGAGGAAGCGACGGAGGTATAAAGATGGGGGGGAGTGTCGGGACCGGCGGGTTGGTGGGAACAAAGGGAGCAATCGTTGGCGATAAGGTTGGCACCGTGGGGACCCTTGTTGTTGGCGTTGCGGTTGGCCTCTGTGTGGGTGCCTGGGTGGGAGGCTTCGTAGGGTTTTTGGTGGGCGGTAAGGTGGGTTGCTCGGTAGGTTTGGCGGACGGCATCTTCGTGGGACTCTTCGTGGGCACCTGAGTTGGTCTAAAAGTTGGGCTCCTGGTTGGTGTGGCGGTGGGCGCCTTTGTTGGCTTAACAGTAGGTATGGGTGTCGGTCGCCTGGTTGGCGTAGCGGTCGGGTTCACCGTTGGGCTTATGGTTGGCTTGAATGTTGGGAAAAGGGTAGGTTTAACCGTGGGCCGTCCTGTTGGAGCTACGGTTGGCTTCCTCGTTGGGAAGAACGTCGGTGATACCGTAGGTGTCGCCGTTGGCACTTTAGTCGGGGCGGCACTTGGCGACGAACTTGGCGTTGTAGTCGGGGTGGCACTTGGCGACTTAGTTGGAACTTTACTAGGGGTGGCACTTGGCGTCGCGGAAGGGGTGGCACTTGGCGACGTAGTTGGAGCTTTAGTAGGGGTGGCACTTGGCGACGCAGTCGGCGTTGTGTCTTCTCCGTTGCTGCCCGTCAGCAAGGCTGACATACACAACCAATAGATGGTTACTAATCGACAATTTACAAACATGGCGACTTTTCGGTACCTAGACAGTTGCTGCAATGCTCCGTTGCGTTGTGTTGATGTGTTGCGACTTCCTTGTTGTACGGTGTATGTCTCAGCGGCAATCGAATGTTTCCAATCCCTTCGGTACTATTATACAAGGTGTCACCTTCACTTCGTGTTGATCCAAGCGTAGTTCGACCAGAAGATTGTTACTATTTCAAGTATCTTAAGAACAGCAATTCAAAAAGTAACTCTACTGAGAAGTGATGAAAATCACGATTTCAGAGGTGCAGAAAGAACCTTTAAATGTTGTTACGGCGATGGATCCATTCTTTGCGATACTTAAACGAAAATTTTGTTGAAGCTAGAAGCCATTTGAAACCTAGCCGAGTGTTCGACAAATCATTCAAAGTTGGACATGATTAATTAGTAAATACTAAGGTGCAGTGTCCTATCCACGGTTATGATAATTATCATAGCAGAAATTTATTTAAAAATTTGTGTCGAAAGAAAAATAATATTCTGCAATCCTATTTTCCGTTGAGAATTATTTTTAGTATGCATATCCAATGGTCCCATTTTTTGGCACACCCTGGACGAACAAAAAAGCTTTTACAAAAGATGACATCGCTCCTTGATTTTAAAAATACGTAGTACAGTAAGATCTTAATTAGTAATTAGGAAGTAATCTTACGAAGTAAGGTTTACTTCGTATTTTACTTCGTAGTAATTTTTATCAGCTGACGCCCTCGTGAGGTTAATGTTGTTTAGTCGGGACTTGGGGCGTTTTGACGTTCATCTTGTGGTACATTTTTCTACTACAGTATATTAAAATACAGCAATTCTTTTTTAAAATTGATTGATGATTGATTGATTGGTTGGTGAGTTCAGAAAAAATGCTCGTGCATCTTTCTCGCTGCTTTTCAATATCTACCGGTACAACACAGAGCATTTCTGACACAATACGGTAAGTCATGCTCTTCGTGAAAAGCGAAGACATGCGGTAGACGTTTTCAATACTACGAGTCCGACAACAATTGAGAATCACGAGTGGTGCACTGAAATTAGAACCAATGGAACGCCAGTCAACCACCAATGGACCGGGTAGGAGAACATGCCTTAAATAAAAATTATCTCTGTAATAGATAAATTCCTATAACCCTTTATAGTATGCTGTTTTGTTAGTGGAAACCCATTGTTCGAGTGCCTTACTAAACTCTTCGTTAAAAAATCACTTTTTTTGACACCACAGTTCTTCGCATCAGACAACGAGAACACATACCGAACACCTTGACCATGGTGGATCCGGCAGATACCAGAGCCAAAGCGCGTAGCAAACTGCAACTTAGCAGGGCAGCGACGACGTCCTGGCTTTGTCTCCGCCAGATCTTTGGTTGTTCTTGTTCTTTATCTCGCCGGAGTTGCAGTTTCGCGCATCGTGGATGGAGCCGAGTCGTCGTCATCTTCGAAGAGTTTGAAGTATCGGCAACGGTTGTAATAGAGCAGCGCTGAGCGCCATTGTCGATTGTCGCGTCGCCGCCAGAAGATTGTCGCGTCTCCACCAGCAGCATGCAGCAAGCAGCAACGCGTCGATATAATACAGGGGAGGGGAAGCAGCAAGCAGCAACGCGTCGATATAATACAGGGGGGGGAGCAGCAAGCAGAAACACGTCAATATAATACAGGGGGGACAGCAAGCAAACACGTCAATATAATACAGGAGGGACAGCAAGCAGCAGGCAGCAGCAACGCATCGATATACAGGGGACAGCAAGCAGCGAGCAACAATATACAGCGTTTTGCTAGGTTCGACGCGTGGATTATGTACTGTGAAGAGATACCCTAGCGCAGCCAAGATAAAAGCGATACAGCAGGTGAGGGACAGCAAGCAGCAAGCATCAGCAACGCGTCGATAATACAGGGGGGACAGCAAGCAGCAAACAGCAGCAACGCGTCGATAATACAAGGGGAGAAGCAGCAAGCAGCAGCAACGCGTCGATATAATACAGGGGGGGGACAGCAAGCAGCAGCAACGCGTCGATACAGCAGGTGAGGGACAGCAAGCAGCAAACAGCAACCAATGCGTCGATAATACAGGGGGGGACAGCAAGCAGCGTTGTAATCCCCTGAGTGGTAGAGCGCTGAGCGCTATAGTCGATTGTCGCGTCTCCACCATGGTCGATTGTCGATTTTGGTTGTATTTCTTAGTGGTTGTTTAGTGGATTTTGCTTTTACAGAGTTGCAAAAATAGAAATAATGAATTAGAGTTGCTCCAGTTTATTTCAGATAGGTTTTCGATTGTATACCAATAGCGCTGCTGGCAGTCGATCACTCTCACGTCACTCCCACAGTTAAGTATCGAACACTTGTGGGAATTGATTATATCCATCTCCATTGGTGGATATCGAACATAGGTACAATAGAAAACCTTGGACGTCCACATGGTGGGATTGAAGTCGACCGGCGCCGCAAAGTATAGAAGAACTCCTGGGATTGAAGTCGGCGGACGCGTCAACTCCTGGGATTGAAGTCGACCGGCGCTGCAAACTATAGAAGAACTGCTGGGACTCAGAGGTGTTGGACCTCTCTTTAGCTATTCTAGGTGTACAAGTCTGGATATCGAACATACCGGTACACGAAAGTCCGGAACGCAAGAAACACGATCGATCGATCGGATCGATCAACAAGCAGTAGCAAACAGCAGAGCAAACAGCAGAGCAAAAAAAAAGGAGCAGCAAGCAGCAGCAAGCAGTAGCTCATAATTTTGCTGGTGGTAACATTAAAACACCACAGTTACTCTCCAACAAGAGTAGTACCGGTAGTAATCGACAATCGACAATGGACAACCGACAATGGACAACCGACAATCTACAACACAACAATCTACGACACAACAATCTACAATGACGCAACAATATACAACTAATAATAGATAACGGTGTTGCGATCCAGCCACCGCGCCAGTCCGTACCGTCGGTAATACTCGACCGAAGCCGTGTTCGCGACGCGGAGCGAGTTCCGCGTTCGGGTCGTGGCGAACTTGAGGCTCGTCCCAGTCGAGTCCCCGCTCCCAAAGGCGGACGAGCAGCGACTCCCTCGTAAGTACCATCTTCTTCACTGTATCTGCAGTGCGCAAACTTCCAATTGAATGAACCAATTGCTGCTACTGATTCCAGTTCTCGCTGTTCACTGTCCCCTGTTATTCGCTGCTTGCTGCTCCCCTGTACTGGTATACTATCGACGCGTTGCTGCTTGCTGTCCCCCCTGTATTATATCGACGCGTTGCTGCTTGCTGTCCCCTGTATATCGACGCGTTGCTGCTGCTTGCTGTCCCCCCCCTTTATTATATCGACGCGTTGCTGCTGCTTGCTGCTTGCTGTCCCCCCTGGTGTATTATCGACGCGTTGCTGCTGCTTGCTGTCCCCCCCCTGTATTATCGACGCGTTGCTGCTGCTTACTGCTTGCTGTCCCCCCTGTATTGTCGACGCGTTCTGCTGCTTGCTGTCCCCCCTGTATTATCGACGCGTTGCTGCTGCTTGCTGTCCCCCCCCTGTATTATATCGACGCGTTGAAACCACTCGCTGTTAGCATCGCTCGCTGTTTGCTGTTTACTCCCTACTAAGTTGCAGTTTGCGATGCGCTTTGGCTCTGGTATCTGCCGGATCCACCATGGTCAAGCTGTTCTCGTCTTGTATTCTCGTCTTGTATTCTCGTTATCTGATGCGAAGAACTGTGGTGTCAAAAAAAGTGATTTTTATAAAGAGTTTAGTAAGGCACTCGAACAATGGGTTTCCACTAACAAAACAGCATACTATAAAAGGTTATAGGAATTTATCTATTACAGAGATAATTTTTATTTAAGGCATGTTCTCCTACCCGGTCCATTGGTGGTTGACTGGCGTTCCATTGGTTCTAATTTCAGTGCACCACTCGTGATTCTCAATTGTTGTCGGACTCGTAGTACCACTATTTTGATGAGAAATCAAATACGAAAATACGTAACAATAACACTTGTACTGTTGTTGTAATCTTACGCATTATTTACTTCGTAACATTCTCAACAACACGGACTACGACGTACTCGTACAAACTACTTCGTACTAAGTACGAAGTACTGGTAACCTTACCATGTAATAGGTACAGGTAACTTATTCTTCTACCGGTACCTCTGTAATACTTTTTGTCGAAACTTGCACATACGGTAAGATTACCGTAGCTTCCGGACAGATTGATCCCAACAAGGTGCCTTTCAATCTGGAATGAAGAATCGATCCTACCGTACGGAGGTATTACTACTATTAGTACCGTGAACATGCATTTGAGGAGACGGAATTCAGTTTTCAGATTACTTGAACCCAGCGTAACCTTACGGTAAGATTACTGGTACAAAAGAGGATGACGAAAGCGAATGTTGCAGGTTCATGTACTGTAGAGTCCCATTGGACTTGGCATGACCTTCCGTGTAATAGTGTACTTCACTAGGTTGTATTTCAAAATAATAATAACATGAAGTTATTATTGAGTTCGTATTTTCGTCTTACGATTCAAGTTGAATAGCCCCACAAATTTGCTGGACCCAACTATAGATCCGGGACTAGAAGTTTTGCATGCTTAAAGGACTAGTAAAACGACTAAAATCTTTTGACTCCGACTGAGATTCCAACTCGACTCAGTCAGATCTTAACTTACATACTCGTAAGGCTTACTTTTGAGAGAAATTTTATTGTTGTTTTATCTCTTTTTTTTTCATGAACGTCGTTTACAAGAAACTAGTTTCGGCCGAGCCAAACGAAATTGTCTATCCGGCACAAGAGGCTTGTTGTCCAGACGATTGCAGACATAATAATGAGAGATAAGAATGTTAACCGACCGTTGACAATTCCCCTTTCCATTCCGGAAGTCCAATCCCACTTCGACTCGAGTCATGTCAAAGGAAACAATCCAAGAACGCGGTTCCATCATTGCCAAAAGCTTCATTTCAGTCAGTGGAGTAATCCTTGGTGCTGCAGAAACAATAGAAGGATAATATCTCGAGCTGAGATTATACAGATCCGTCGGAAGCAATTGGCACGGCATAGTCTGTCTCCGCAATCGTCACACTATTCTCATCTGGAACAATCTTCAGCAAGAACCGAATCCCAAAATGATTTACGACAAATACAATGAAGGTTTAGAACTTCCTTATCCAAAAGAAATTGTAATAAATTGCCAGTCGCAATGGCAAGAGACAATTAGTACAAAAACTAAGAGGAGAAGCAAAGTTCTTCTAATTGGAATAATATCGAGTGTACTCGTCGTGATTGCCTCGATTGTTTGCCTTTCGATCGGGTTGGTGAGGAACAAGAATTTCAAGTACGACAATGACGAAAGCAGTGAAATAGATTGGCACTCGATTGGAGACAACGATCAAGCTGCAGATGAAAACAATGAATATAAAGAATACATTCTACCCGAGAGGGAAGGAGACGACATCCTAATTGATGATGAATACCAAGGAAGTAATATTTTTCCTGTAAACACCGGTGGCGACAACAAATACAACAAACCAAAAAGAAACGCTGATCTCAGTATATATGTCTGTCCCCCACCAGGCGATCCTCTGACGATCGATTTTCCGAAGATTTTTGAAGTCAGTAGCGTTGATGAATACCACAGGGTTTTGTTGGAAAACAGTTCTCCAGGAATTCTGTGCACTCTAGTGGAAGTTTCTGAGTTTGGCGATTTGGAATTGAAACCAATTGGAAGATCCTACAATGGACAGGGATGGGAACCCTATCGAGGTCGTTACTTTTCGACAACCAACATGGTGCCTCGTTCTTGTGCTGATGACACTTTGGGCGACTGCCTCATTTTCCTCCCCCCGGTTTCGGCCGGACGAAAGTATGCATTGAAATCCTATGAATACTCTCTCTCAAAACGGGACGAAGCCGCCCGGTTCTTGGAACGAACCACATTCGGAGCTACCACGTCTGAAATCAATGCCTTTGTCACCAGTGGGAGCAACCACGTGCAATGGATAAAAACTCAGATGCAAATCCCGGCAACTTCGCACCGGCAATTCTTTCGTGAACGGGCCAACAATTTTCACCCGGAAACAACTGGGATGGGAACCCTTGACTTTGGTCCGTGCCAGCAAGGCGCCCGGTACCGACGATTCGTCTTTGTTCCAAAAGATATTGGACGATATCTGACTATTTCGCCAAGTTCGGTGAATCAAAATTATAAAGTTTTGTCGGTGGGAGGTCACATTCGATCGGTCATTCCGGGACGAGTCAAGCGGCGCATCAGTTCTACAAACAAATTGGTGGTCCCTGATGGAAGGTATGGATAGCTGTTGCGGTCAATCATAATGCATCGTTCTGTTTCTGAAGATGATTCCTGTTTTGCTCATTTCAATCGTCTCGTCGTTTCATTTTCTTGCTTTCAATACCTTGATGTATTTGTTCATACACTATCGAATAAGTTACGAAATTTGTTCCATGGCTACTGAGGTGGCTATTGGCAGCCATGTTGGTATAAAGGTCAATTCCACGTGTTACGATGCTTTGTTCGATGGAGTTCTTGGGAATCCGATCGCCAAACTAGACGAGCAACACCACGGCTTGGTAGAATCGATGGTGATGATTGACTCCCGGCTGACAATTCCAACCATGTCAAATTTCTTTCAGGGGGATGTGCAAATGGTGCAGCTCTCTTCGGACGTTTTCGATCAGCGATGTTCGGTTGCGGGGGCCCTAGAAGAAGTGACGATTGCGGTGATTGAAGGCGAGGTTTGGATTCACACACCATCATTCCGACTCGTGGACAATCGACTCGAAGCACCACTCATGGATGGAGGTAAAGCCGCCATGAAAGAAACAGCTAACTCCCCAGAGGAACGCATGCATGTTCGTTGTGCAAATGCACCAAGAACATACCTCAACGAAGATCACTGCGTACTATCTGATGATGCATGTTCATCGATGGATACGGAAGTGCACCCTTCCAGTCCTGTGATTGTCTGTGGTAGCCCATATGAAGTCGCAAGCACTCATCCCTCTACTACAGGTAGTCATGGTCGTGGAAGCTTTGATCTTCTCACAAAACACAACAGGACATTGCCACTGCAACTTTTGGAAGGACAGCGGGAGACGGTTTGGCTAGATATTGCGCTCAATAGTGAAGATCAGCTCCGACAAAGAATGGCATGGGCGCTATCGCAGATATTGGTTATTTCTCCAGATTCCATTCTGTCACAATTCCAAACGGAGAGTTTCCTAACCTTTTACGATATCTTTGGTAAGTTCACTTGCTTTACGCTTTTTTCGCTCGAAACTTATTGGATTCGCGAACACCCGGAAGAAGATTCTCATATTTTTTCAAACGTTATATCTCCTGCACACATTCGATGGTGAACGGAAAGTGAGAAACGCTTTTGGAAACTATTTTGATATCCTCAAAGAGGTAACTTTTTCACCGATGATGGCAGAAATGCTCACGTACAATAATGGAGTTTCGACAGGGCTTGCGTGGACAAAACTGAATAAACTTCACCATGCGGACGAGGTAAGAGTTAATTATTTTATGAAGTTGTTGACCTTCATAACCTGGAACCGAATAACCCACTGTTTCATTCATCTTTCATTCTTTAGAATTATGCACGAGAATTGTTACAGCTATTTTCTATAGGTCTCTACAAGCTCAACGATGACGGGACGATCCAGACAGATAAAAATGGTCACGAACTTAGAACATACAAAAACCACGATATATCTGAATATGCCAAGGTATTTGTAGGGTTCAAAAAACAAAGGATACGAGGGAACATTGAAGATGGTGGGCGGACTTATCACGATGAGAACGAAATTGATCCATTGCGAATCGTTTTGGAACACAAAGACCACTTTCCGAAGGTACGTTTGGAATCAACATGTTGCCCCTATCGCTCGAGTACTTTACCTTTTCTCATCGTAGTTGCAACTTTTCTTTTCCACAGCTTGGAATGGACGGTACATACATTGGTGATGGTTATCCCCTATGTAAGGATATTCCTCCTCGACACTTCCTGAAAAAAGGAGCAACGTATCGGTTCATCGGGTCGAGCCCACAACCGGAGCTATTGAATGACCCCAGCGAATGGTTTGGAGGCGACCCTGTCCGAATTTCTCTCGATGAATCATCTATTTTGGGATCCAAGCTTTGCAACGAGAAAGAAGGGGGAAGGTGTAACCCTTCTATGAAGGTAATCCTCGATTCTGACGTCGAGTGTTTTGGTTTAGAATGTATGATACAAGAACTCCGTACGTTCGAAGTTGGAGCAGGTTCTGGTGTTTGGTTTGAATACATCCGTCCACCGTGTGTCAACCATGCGTTCTATGATAATGCGCAATCAATCCGAAGGCGAAGGGGTGAAATAGGACAAGCTATGTGTGGCGATCCGCAGACGTTAGCTGCATCAACGGCGTGCTGTGATAAACCGGACATGACAACAAATACTTTATTCAGAGAAGAACTATTTTCTGGAGAACGAGTGACAATCGACTCAGCATCCAAAAGATGCTCTGCCTCTAAAGCAGCTCAGATTTGTGATAACCCTGTTTCATCGGAAACTGAATGTAAAGAGAATGGAGGCTGTGACAATTTTGGGACATTTTACTGGTCTTCGTTGGGATGTCATTTGACAGCGAAGGTAAATCAAGACGGAAAGATCGCTCTAGTTCATAATCCTCAGATTGAGGGTGTCAACACACATAAGATGGTCAGCAGTGATTCTGAAATGTTTTTTCGTGTGGACTGGGTATCCGATGAGAGTGATTCGTCGATTCAAAGACTGATTAGTAACTGCTTAGCCTTTGGATGCCAAAGTACGAGCGACAACAAATGCATTTGCCCTGTATCAATTCAAGAGACGTTAGCATTTGTTGAGCACGAGCAATTGCGCTCTCCAGATGCTGTCTTGTCTGCTGCAACTATTGGCTCATTCAAGCAAAACGAAAACTTCCAGCCCGTTACCGGAATGGAAGGCGTATCGATATATCCCCACGGAGAACTCACTGCAGAAACAATTTTCAAAGTTACAGATTCCTACGGTCAGATCCATTACAGGAAAAACACGAAGAATGAAGTGCATCTTGGAAACGGTTTGTTAAAATTCAGAAACCCCGTAACATTTTATACGTTGTCAGAACCGACTATTCGGGATGCGAGATATGAAATTGATGCCACTCTCCATCATTCTTTCTTTCACAAGAATATGGCACCCTTCTTAGCAATCCGACTGGCGCAACGATTTGGGGAGTCCAATCCATCTCCAAGATTTGTCGAAACGATTACTGCAGCTTTTCGACGTGGTACCTATCGACACCGCTCTACTGGGTTACAGATTGGTAGCGGTGAATATGGCTGTCTCGAAGCCACAATAGCAGCTATTTTACTTGACAAAGAAGTCGTCGATCCTATTCTGGACGCTGATCCTACACAGTAAGTCCTTCCGTGAAGGAGTCTATGTACAACCGTTCCACGTGTTTCCGCCCTAACTTGTTTCCTTCTAACGTATTTTGAATTTCTTTATCCATTACCAGTGGATCAATTCAGGAGCCCTATCTCAAGTTAGTGAAAGTACTAAGAACACTAGAATTCAAGGCAGCAAAGGACCATCCGCTTTTGACAGTGGAATCAGACTTGCAGGGACTCATTGGTCAACAAAGTCATAAGTTACCAAGTGTTTTCTCATTCTTCAACTCAGAGTACCAGCCCGCAGGTCAGTACATGATAATGGTATGCGATTGCACACATTTCAGTGGAGTGTGGCTTATTTCTCATCTTTTTTTCATTTCCTACTAACGAAGGGCGTGTAAGTAGTGCGGGAATGAGATCCCCCGAGTCTCAAGTGCTTTCAGGAGTCACAAGTGTTCAGATGACAAACACTATAATTAGCTACCTAAAGTATGGAGTAACCTCTTGTTACGGAGGGTTTGGGGCTGCTAGACCCTCAGACTGTAGGGTTGGTGCAACGAATTTGAATTATGGCGAAAGCACATATGATCCGGGAAACAACGGTTTGACTACATCTGCCGAGATCGTATCAGATCTCGCTACACTTTTAACCAGCGGACGTTTAGATGACTATAGGCGCAGGGTTATAATAGATGCCTTCGAAGAAACTATCGCGAATGGCAAATCCTCAAAAGAAGCAACTATCAATGCCCAGCAGCTTGTTATCGCCTCTCCTGAGTTTCATGCTACCAACCTTGGTCACATGATTGGGCAATCTCGCTTTCTTCCACTTCTACCGGTGCCCAAAAGCAATTCATACAAAGCTGTGATTTTTGTTATGCTTCCTGGGGGATATGATTCCTTCAACGTGCTTGTCCCGAAAACATGCAGCGTCAAGAATTCCGAAGGGAAATCTGTTCGTGATCAGTATTTGGAACAGCGTGGATCTCTTGCTTTCGACGAATCGGCAGGCGAATTCGACTTAGCAATCGATGCTGAACAATCAAATCAGCCATGCAATCAGTTTGCAATTCACGATGAGCTCGAGATAGTGAAGGAATTGTATGACAACAGTGACTTGGCTTTCTTCGCGAATGCAGGTATCATAAACAATCCAGGCGTGAGTGATAATGAAGTGTTCCGGCGGTTTTGGTTTTTGATTTTCCGTAGTAGGACTAGAGTTGGATTTTGAACTCACATCCTATCTTTTGAAACCTTTCCGCAGTTGACGAAACAAAACTACCATGAGCGTACCCGTAGTCAACTATTTGCCCACAACATGATGCAACACGAAACTGCCAAGGTTGATCCATACGACAAGATTGCAGGGACTGGCGTTATGGGAAGAGCAAAAGATGCGTTGTCGAGGAATGGTTACGTTGTCAACACGATATCCATCGATAACCCCTCCATTGCAGTCGAAGGCGTTCACGGAAAATCCCCTCCCACCACCGTGATCGGCCGGCGTGGATATCAGAGGTTTGCGGCGCGCCCAGAGGCTGAATCAGATTTCGACATCGAGAAGTACGCCCGAATGCTGAACGGTCCTGTGGATGGATTCAGCGGAATTTTTGGTGACACCTGGTCGCAGCAGTTCACAACGGGTATGAACGAGGCCGAGGCCTACCAGTCGATTTTTGACCGGGCAGAATTGGACGAATCCGTTTGGAAGAGCCACCAGTACCCGAGGCTGGACAAACTCGAGCGAGAGCACTGGGATAAGTGGTCTACCATTGCCAAGGTGATACAGAAAAAGGATCTCCGCCACAACGACCGAGACATTTTCTTTACGAAGCTCGGTAGCTGGGATCATCACAACGAGATGAAAGACGGATTGCGCAAGCAGCTTCGCGCTCTGAACCACGGCCTCCGCTTATTTGTGGAACAGGCCAAGTCCGATGGATTCTGGGACGATGTCGCCATCGTGATTTCGTCGGAATTCGGTCGGACATTTACTCCGAACAGGTACGTGCGGCCTGCCGCCGACAGGCAATGTCTCCGGCTTTGTGGCAAAAATGGATTGGTTTTGTGTTGCACGCTTCGATTCGATTCGATTCGATTCGATTCGATTCGATTCGATTCGATTCGATTCGATTCGAATCTCACCCCGGATCCATTGTTGTTGTTTCGAATGCTTCCGGTTTACCACCGACTTGCTCACTCGTCGTTTGTGTTTGGATCGTTTTCGATTCAGCAACGACGGAACGGACCACGGATGGGGAGGGCACTACATGGTGATGGGCGGCGACGTCCGGGGAGGCCGGATCCTGGGAGAGTATCCCTCCGACCTGACCCCGTCGGGTCCCCTGGTGGACGACCGGGGCCGGTTTCTCCCGACCACCAGCTGGGACTCGATCTGGAACGGAATCCTCGAATGGACCGGCCTGACCGACGACGCCGATCTCGACTACTGCCTCCCCAATCGGATGCACACCGTCGACCCGGTGGAAGGACAGGGGGAATTCCCGCTGCTGAGAGCGAGCTCGATCTTCGAGTCCTCCTTTTCCGGGAACCGATCGAAACGAACCCTCCGCGGGAAAAAGGAGTGAGGAAGGAACGAAGGAACACACACGAGCGCGCAATCCACCGATCGTTTCTCATCATTGTACAATACAGCAACAAAAATCACCATGTACCATCAGTGTGATTTGTAAAATATTATACTTCTAGTGCATTATTAGTTCAAACAAGAATCAAAGTCGTCGTCATCCAGCGGGAATCATTCCGTAATGCCCGCAAAGTTTGTAGTGCAAAGACCATGCTGCTGCGCTCGGCCGGCGTGTCCGAAACACCCAACACGGCTCGCGTTCGAACGCATCCGCGAGTCCTCTGCAGGCCACAACAACAACAGCAAGAGCAAGCTTTGTTGGGCTGCCATTCGTCCGAAAGAAAGCAAAGCCGTCCCACAGCTACGGTACGGTGCATCACCGAGCAGCAAATAAATGGTTTTCTTCCCGGGACGAATGAATCCACGAGGCTTGCCTCCGATCGAGCGGGAATCCACGGCTGTTTGGCGTGAGAAATTGCGTCTCACCGTGCGGTCTGGGGCACTCCGTTGTACGCAATGCGGTTTCGGCTCCTCGGTGATGCACACACACGCACACACACACCCACACGGACTTAGTCGGGCGGGGCCCGCCATCCCATGTGCCCTTTCGCGTGTGTCTCGAGAAATTCGCGATACTCGCGGTGGGTGAGTTCCGCGGCCCTCGCGCGGTCTTCCCGGAGGGTGCCGCCGGCGGTCGCCTTCCACGGCGCCGAAGCGTGCTCGCGGTTCCTCCAGAACCCCGCCAGGGCCTCGAAAAAGGTCCGCTGCAGGGCCTCGTTGGAAGCGTCGCCGCTTCCGACGAGCCTGCCGTCCAGCGGGGGCGGGTGGACGGCGTTGGAGACGGCCCGGGGGACTTTTTCCGGCGAGTCGTCCATCAGGAGCGTGTTGTTGGCGGACCAGAGCGGGTAGCTCCTCCAGATCTTGGGCAGGTGTTTCTCGTAGATGGTGTCGTCGAAGCCATGGTTGCTGTTGCTGTTGTGTTGATTATCATTGGTTTTGTTGTTTGCAACGCCACCGGCATCGTCCCCGTCCCCGTCTCCCCCGGAACCCCCCTCTGGCTGCTTTCGATCGGCGGACCGGACGGCGTTGCAGTGCTTCTGGTTCCACACGAACAAGAACCGGCTGCGGATCGCCGCTCCGTCGAAATCGTCGTTGCGGCCACCCAGCAGCGCGTTGAGCAGGCACTGGGCCGTCTTGGGCCGCGCCGAGGTCCAGACCGCCAGGCAAAAGTGCTCGTCCAGGTACCGCAGAAACCGCCGGAGATCGGACCTCGGCACGACGGGGGTCTGGGCGACGGTCCCCACCGACGGCCGGAGATCTCCCGACGCAAATCCGTCGGGCCGTCTCCGGGTCCGATCCCGGTGGCACAGAATCCCGTTCAGATCGAGGACCAGGAGGGGCCGAACGAATATGGTGGTCCTCCGGGTAAAGACGCGGTGCCCGGGAGCCGACAGCGGCGGAAGCGCCGGCACCGGCGGAAGCGGTTCCGCGGACGAATCCCCGTCGCTCTCCCGGCGATCGCCTCCCGTGACGATCCGAACCACGAGCGTGTTGGACGGCGGCGGGGCATTGTCGTTGTTGTTGTCGTTTTCGTTAACGTTTTCGGTATCGTTGTGGTTGTCGTTCGATGATCCCTCGGCCTCGAATTCGTCGCGATTCTCGACGACGATCGAGTCGGTAAACAGGCATTCCTCGGCGCACCTGAGCAATCGATCGAGTTTGTCCCGCTCGGAGGTTTTCGATTGGGATCGTGACCGCGATTGCGATCGCTTGCGCTTCTTGGACGGCTCGGGGATCGCCGCCTCCGTCTCGGCTTCCTCTTTTCGCTTGAGATCCCGCAGCTCCCGCTTCTTGGAACCCGAGTACCTCGCCTTCTTTCCGGTCCTCCGCTCGACCTTTCCGGTGGCGGCGAGCGTCGCGCCGGCGTTCGATTCTTTCATTCCGATGGCTCGCCGGGGTTCCGAAGGTGGCGGGTGCAACCGGTGCGAGCACGAGCAAAGCAACGCGTCCCTGGTACGGTCTTACTGTATCGGATGGGATGGGATGGGATGGGATGCAAGCCAAAAAAACGTGCCGATCCCGAACTTTTCGTTTCTCTCTCGACGAGACGGAAATTCAGAAAGAAAAAACCCTCCGGTCGATGAAAAAATAATAATTGATGGTGGGTGCCCGCGAACGAAACCACTGTTGGCATCCGCGCGTCCAACCTACCGTATTGTAAAAAATGTACGACATCGTGCGTATGTATGTACCGGTATGTACCGTTCCGATAGCTTACAAGTAACTTACGTAATTTACTCGTACAAATCGAAAAGCGTTGATGTCTAAAAAATAATAATTTCCCATTGCCCCCCATCCCCCAAGTGCCTGTTGCGAGTTGGTGCTCTCATATCATAGTATGTAAGTATGATAGTAAGTATATGTATGATTATTTAGATGGTACAAGTACGTATTGCAACGTACGTACCGATCTGTGGAGGGGCGCAGCATTTCAATCAGTAGCAGTGCCACTACTGCCGCGGAGATCCGAGCCATCAGAATTCGGCTTGTGATTGGACAATTACGTTTGTTCGGGCGAGCACAAAGACTCCATACTCGTACCTGTACTGGTAGTATCTTCTCGTACATCAGAAGGAGTTTTCCATAAGGTTCTTAAGATTACCTACGAGTTACAAACGGTGATGCGTTGGCAAACAGGAACCAAGAATCCAATCAAAATTATTCATTTTTCGTAGTAGTTTCGTATCATCGTCGTCGTATCGTCCCACTGGCACCGCACAACAAGATCCATCGCAGATCGCAGATTGTTCGCAAACCGCAAACCGCAAACCGCAAACCGGATTGATGACCTGCTGTGGTGTGTCTTCTCAAAGAGTGCCTCTGTAAATCACATCCACTATCGCATTCCGTTCGACTCTGTAAGGTTAATATTACCGCAGAGCCGATCGAATCCATCTCCCCTCCCTCGTCGAGCATTCCGTAATCTACGGTACCGCTGCATTCGAACCGAACCCGTCCCAATCCCTCTCGGAAATACACCCCATCCGCATCACTCCATTTCATTTCATTTCATTTCATTTCATTTCATTTCGTTCCGTTCGAATCCGCCCGCCATGAAGATCGTCGAGTACGCCCGCACCCTGTCGATCCTCCCGTCGTCGAACCGGTACTCCGACGTCCGGCCCCACCACCTCGCTCTCGGGTACGCCCTGCTCGGATGCGTGACGGCCTCGAGGCTCTACAAAAAGCTTTCCGGCAGGGTCCTCAACCTGCTGTCCGACCTGTCGGAATCCTGCATCCCCCTCATCCACCTGGGACTGGTCCCCGACTTTGTCGTTCGGTGGGGCATCCGCCTGCAGCTCCGGTGAGTGCTAGTAGTAGCAGCGGTGCGGTTGGTTTCGGTTTTGGTTTCGTTTGGTTGGCGTTGGTTGATTGATGGGTTGATTGGTTGGTGTTGGTTGGTCCAGCGAGAAATGATTCGGTGGGATGGCGAACGAATACTTCGCTAGTGGACCAGCTTGATTGACAGTCGTCTCACGGATTGCGCGCACGCATCCTTTTGTATTTTGAACCATTTGCATTCGATACCATTTCCGTTTCCATTTGACAGCGACCACCTGAACATTCTGGCCAGCGAGGGCGCCAGGCAGGAACTGGACAAGAAGCTCGCCATCGTCCAAAAACTCAAGACGATGCCCATCGCCATTGCCACCGACGAGGCCAACGACCAGCACTACGAGGTCCCCGCCAGGTTCTACGACCTGTGCCTGGGACCCCGCAAGAAGTACAGCTCGGGGCTCTGGCCGACCAAGGACTGCACCTTCGAGGAATCGGAGGTGGCCATGCTCCGAAAGTATTGCGAACTCGCCGGCGTCGTGGACGGCATGAAGATCGTGGATCTCGGGTGCGGCTGGGGGAGCCTGACCCTGCACCTGGCGGAAAACGTGAGTGGAAAAGCGAGCTTGGAAGTTGTCGTCGTCGCGGCGGCGGCGGCGATGGAGGTTGGAAGTGGTCGTCGTTGCGCGGTTTGCGACCGCACCTCCGCAGCGACCCAACCCAAACCGTGTTTCTGACCCTCGAGGCTTGGTTGCCCGTGTTTTTTTCTTTTCTTGCGCTCCCGTGTGTGTGCGTGTGCGTGTGTGTTTGATTGTCGCCGTCGAAAACATTCGTTCGAAAACCAGTATCCCAACGCGAAAATCACCGGAATTTCCAACAGCGGCTCCCAGCGAGAATACATCCTCAAGACCGCCAGGGAACGCGGATACAACGTGGAGAACATCACCATCATTACCTGCAACGTCGCCGACGACAAGGGCGCCCTCGACGTCGTCCGGGACAACGATCTCGTCATGACGGTCGAGATGTTCGAGCACATGAAAAACTACGAGATCCTCCTCAACAAGATCCACGATTGGCTCAGGCCCACCGGGAAGCTCTTCGTCCACATCTTCACCCACAAGGACTTTTGCTACGAGTTCGAAAAGGGATGGATGAGCGAGAACTTTTTCACGGGGGGAACCATGCCCAGCGACGACCTCCTGCTCTACTTTGCGAACGAGTTCTCGATCGCCAACCACTGGCGGGTCAACGGACAAAACTACGAAAAGACCAGCAACGGGTGGCTCGCCTACCTCGACGGGAGCTGGAAGTCCGGAGAGCTCAAGCCGGTCCTGGCCGAGGCCTACGGCGAGGGAAAGGAATACGAGTGGTACGTCAACTGGAGGCTCTTCTTCCTGGCGTGCGCCGAGTTGTGGGGATACGACAAGGGAGAAGAGTGGATCGTTTCCCTCTACCTGTTCGAGCGCCGCTGAGCCATTTATTTATTGTCTTTCTCCGCGCCTGCCGATGCCGGATCGCGGGGACCCAAACATCGACGCGTTCCCGGGCTCGAAATTGCCGGAGGCGCCGGAGGCAAAGCGACACGACGCGACGCGATCCGAAAACGAACACAACAGCAGCAACAGCAGCAACAACCATTCGCGAGTAGAAATAAACGTAAAGTAGTTCCGGAATTTTTGTACAATTTGAAAAGAAAAACGTACAGCGGTGTTCCACAGTTTTTTTGGGGGGGAACCAAATCACGGCACGATCAGCGACCGCACGTCATTGCGAGCCTCGGCTTTGCAATTGACTGAACTACAATGCGGTTGGCTGCCGGTAGATGCTTCGAAAAGTCACATCGTACACGTACCAAGCCCTATCAAATTCGAACACTAATGACGCAAACGTAGGAAACATTCAATGCTGCAGTTCAAAGGTAAGAACTATACATGTGAAAAATATAGGTATGGTGCAGAACGACAAGATTGTGTTGTGCGGAGTGTTCCCGAGCGGCATTCGCGTGCATGATGAATCTGGGTGTGACCGCACAATTCGCTTGCTGAACTACCATGTCGATCGCGAAGGAGCAATTGGCGAGGCTGGTGTTTGATCGGTGGCGACGATTTGATTTGATTTGATTTGAATCGTCTGCTCAATTATCACCGGTCGCCGTATTTATGAGGCCAGGACTGCGGGCAGAGTGGCTTATCAAAATTCGAAGTAGGAATGCTTCACTTCCTTGTCGGACAGCTTGTCCGTCGGTTCGGAAAGACCGCTCGGGGATACATCCATTCCGACTATTTGGTCTTGTTCGAACCTGGCGAACGCCAATTTGGCATCCGCAAAGCTCGCGATCTCGTGCTCGTAATCTTCGTCGGCGGAGTAGCACGTTTTTGCGGTGCCGTTGCTGCCCGTGCTGCGGTCGTCGTCCGCGCAATCCTTCCGCTGCCACGCATGGAAGGACCTTCGCAAATATTCCTGGAAGAGGATTCCCCCCAAACCAAAGGTTGCCATGACGTGTGGGTCGTTCCGAAAGGCGCTCATGACGGCCAGGAAGAACACAAGAGAATATTTCGCCAGGCACAATAGCACCACTTTGGCCTCGGGTATCGCTCTGACTTTTGTCAGAATGGAAACCAATCCCTGATGCAACAAGGCATTCAAATCGGTGCAGATCAAAATCATTGCAATGCTCCCGCTGAACAAATCGGCGGTGAATTGCTGTTTCTTTTCCTTGTAATCGTAATCCGTCTCCGCAGTCTCCTCGTAGTAGCTGTCGCCAAGTGTGCGGCGGTAGTTCCCTTTGTCGTAATCGTAGAGGAACATTTTGAAACAAATTCCGGTGGCAATCAATGTCATAGAATAGATAGGAACCAGGACCGTATAGAAATAGTTGCTGTGCCTGCTGCGAGTCAGTGCATGGCTTCCATTGCCGTGGGGCTCGGATTGAAAATGCAAATGGGCCAAACCAATAACCGAAACAACACCGGTATAAAATTTTAGGGAATGGTTGAAGGATTCGTTGTCCCCTTCAACAATTAGTAGACTCATGATGCTTTCTCCGAACATGAGCATGAACCATTCTCCATACCGGTGCTTCCAAAAGTGGACATTGAGTGGGACCGAGGTCTCTTGGCAAATAGGTTTTGCACCAAAGGCCACGTGGTCAAAATACCCAATGATCACCCATGACAACCAGCTCGCAAGAAGAAACCATGTAGGCCTTTCGTTCACGACACATTCGTCCCATGTTCCACCGTAATACGAAATCCCCGAGTCAATGGTAGCTGCCAATAAGAATATCGTCGGTATTATTTGGCACTTGATATCTCTCCTCGCGACGACGGAGGCTCCCGGGTCTCCTTCCACGTGCAAGACAACCTCTACATACCGAACGATGGAAAGCACCGAATTGAGAAAGAGAGCTATCGAAAACTGGAACATGTCACCGTGTTTACACGGATGGGACATGATATCAACCGACCGTATCCGAGACAGAGCCGTGGCCACGCAGCAGAGCTGACAAACCTCGAGGGATCTGTGGAAGGCATCCTGCCCCGGTCGCGTTGTGAACCTGGCATCGAAATAAAGTCTGTCGTACCACATCATCATAGAAGGGAATCCGGTTGCACAAAAGTACAAGATGCATCGAAAGTCTTGCTCCGACGTCTTGATGACGTTCCCGAGGTTGTAAGCACCGCCAACGTAAAAGAGGTCAAAGAATATCTGTCCCCAATTGTCACTGGGTAGGATCTTCGTTTCGCCCCAGCGTTGCCTCTGCTTTGGTGGGGACCACAACCGCATTGTCCCTGTTACTCTGTTTCTGTGAAGTTTGTTGTGAGCTCCGGTTGCCAAATTTGTTGTGAGCTCCGGTTGCCAAATACCGTAACAATCTGTGGGTGGAATGAACCTTTCTCTGTCCCAGCAGCGCGCTAAAGGTGTGACTTTTTGTTGATCGAAGAGATGAAACAATAGTTGTGATAATTTATCTCAGATTTTGCACGTAACACGCATGCGCGGATCCGTTTGGCGTTTAAACTTCCGAATAATTTTTCGTTCATCACCGCGTGGACGAAAGCAACGCGAAGTGTGTTTCTGAAACGATTTACATATGCCACTACATTCAACGGATCATAGCTTATGTGCGATCCATTTGTGCTTGGCTCAGGCCAGTAAGTGACGCAAGAACATACCATAATTTTTTTCTCGTATGAATCTTACCCCACCCTCCATGAATATTATCTGTTCATGACATGTACTTGTAGTCGATATTTTTGACAATAGATGGAAGCAAATGGCGGCTCTAGTCTTCATCCTTTTTTACATCTAGATTTCTTAGTACCACTGGTTGCATCTCTCTGACTCTTCTGGAATTACAGGAAGAACAATGATATGATTACGGCAAGCACCAGATACTTAGAGTAATAGAAGAATAGTATTGTCCAGGATAGTGTATTGAATAACCCTATTTCCCTATTGTTTCTTCTTGTAGTACTACTAGTAATCTCCACCACCAGCAATGAAACTGCTACAGGGTGCTTCCACCACTACTACTAGTACCAGTAGTAGTAGTAGTAATACTGCTTGCCTTGTTCTTCTTCTTGCAGTAACGTCAGCAACTACTGTAGAGGAGTACTGGGATGACAAATCATACATGTACTCTGGAAAAGAAAATTCAAAACAAAAGCTTTTTGGATGGAAACTTCAATCAATGTTTAGTTCTTCAACTACTTTTTTTTAATCACATAGCTTGTTGTTGTATTTGACTTACTACTACTACTAGCGACAGAAACCCAGTTCGTTGTATGGGACTTGAATCAATCGGACTGACTCGTGAACACTGCCGAACGATCTCGTGATTCGACTCGACTGACTAGACTGACTAGACTGACTATCCTAAGGTGATGATGTTGATAATGATGATGTTTGACCTGGCCGTTGTGCGTCGGATTGTTTAGAAAGCTATTCTAGTTCCCATCATACTTTTTTGTACCGGTATCCAAACACACGTCAGTGAGTTTTTTGTTGGGTTCTCGTTGGCCGACTTTGAGTTCTCGATGATTCTACGCGACACACGGTGCAAGATGACAACAGTGGTATCCATGCCATCAGCACGATGATGTGTCTTTGAAGTGGCGATCTTAGTAATGTTGTTAGTCATACGACCTTTAGTAGTCTGGGCTGTCAAAAATCTGCCGTTGTTTTTGACGATCGTTGACGCATCCATGACCAACACAGCAGCAGTAATCATCATTAAAAAGACATCTTCGAATCAAAAGAAAACCTTCGGAAGCTGCCTAACCGACAACTACGAGTCCCTTCATCGTTGTCACAAAACTTTTCAAGCACAAGTTAGAATTAATCAAATATTTCCAGGATGGTCAAGGCACAACTTCTTCTCGCAGCTGCTACCGTAGCCGCTGTCGGCGCTTTCTCCCCCAATGTTCCCCAAACGGTAAGCTTTGCGACGACGAATTTTAGTTCATATCCATAGCCAGTCGATGATGGAGCGTATGAGTAACCAGTTCAGTGATGAATAATCTGGAAGCATCAACTATGGTCAACGTACCACGATTCGCGATGATGCGAATGAACACGTTACGCGGAGTGACAGTTCGAAACTGTAGTATCGGGCAGTCTGCCGATTAAGATTTACAAACTCGTTCTGACTCGAATCATCCCGTCCCCTTTTGCTGCAATTTGTCGCAATTCGTTTGAACCGCCGTACCATCTCCCCGATAGGAATCCCCCGCCACCGCCCGCCGTGATTTCTTGAAGAACACGGCCGCCGTTGTCGCCGGATCCACCTTGATGATGCCCCAGGTCGCCTCTGCTGTCGTCGAGGTACCCGAGCAAGTCACTTCGTACACCTTCCCCGAGGACTGGGGACTTTCCTTGAAGTACGAGGAGGATGCCGCCAAGGTCCGCGAGCACATGTACACCGCCACGACGCTCGGAAAGGGTGCCGACCGCATGGAGGAGTACGGAAAGAACATGAAGAAGGAAATGATTGACTTTGTCTCCTACTACCGTCGATTCCCCAAGATCGCCGGAAAGCCTTCGTTCTCTACTCTCTACACCTCCATCAACGTCTTGGCCGGACACTACACTTCGTACGGATACAAGTACCCTCTCCCCGAAAAGAGACGCAAGCGATTGTACCAAGAATACAGCGAAATCGCCAAGTCTCTCAAGCGTGGACGATAAACGCTCGATGACGCTAAGCAACCCATTGTTGCGAGTCGACTCGCCCCTTTCCAATTTCTGTTGAGTATTCAATCAGCACGAGACGTGCGATCGATGGAGACTCGGGGGTAGCATCTCCTCCATCACTCAATACAGCTTCACTGTGCATTTTACCTTGTCGGAAAACGACACTGTTTTCGTCAGAGAATGGAAGACAAGGTATCTTTCTACGACGTGTAGATACATCAGTAATTGAAACTAAGCACTTTCTTTTTTTATAAAACGAGTTCAGCGAAATTATATCGATTTGTTTTCACTAATACATGCAATTCGATCAAGATCTCGATAACTGCTTCTGGATTTCCAAGGCATGAAGTCGATCGCGGCCATGGGAAGAAAGTGATGTGAAGTTGAGTCGCTGTGAGTGTGCCGATCGGATCGGATCAGCCTGCATGCATTGCCATACATCGTGTCACAACTCAGACGCAGAGCGCTACGCGGAGTGTTCCGCCCAAAAGCCGAACCGCAGTTCTCTGCGTTGTTCATCTTTGTTCTCTCTTTCCAAAGCACATGGCACAAAGTACTCAAATCCGACGAAGCGGGTGCAAGTCGTGTTCTATGATGCACACATGGAAACTTCTCTCGATCTTGGTTCGCTAAAAAAATTCAATCAAAAGATTCTATTACTCGTAAGATTCTATCAAAAGGAATAGCACACGCTGGCGAGGTTTGAGGCATAGCGTGTACACAACGAGAGGAGATTTGGATGTTCTGTCTCGCGACTCGTTTCTTCTCTGGGATGAAATTCTATTCGATGCAATCAATGCATAGGATTCGACTCGAATCCAGCCACCTCAATCAATCCTTCCGTATCATCCATCCTTCCACCGTGATGCGATCCGGTCGGAATTATCGTGGCATGTCACGTCGTCGCGTCTTCGCATAGCACCCACTGTTGTCATCATCATCATCATCATCGTTGTTGTTGTTGTTGTTGTTGTTACCATTAGGACTACCATTATTTGGTTCGGGTCGTTCGCGGCGACGACGAGGACTGGAGCTTGGCAAACGAGTACAGGAACCCGCCGCACATGCTGACCGCGATAAAGAACCACGTTTCCCGAGAAATGGCATTGTCGAACAGCCAGTATCCGAGAAAGGCCACCGGCACCTTGTTGAGTGCCCCAATCGTCACGTACGTGGTTGGTCCCGACACCGCAACGCAGTTGAGCGACGCAAAATTCAAAAAGAACCCCACCAGGCCGGCAAAGAGGTTCTTGAAGGCGTAATCGGCCGTGTGTATGGCCGGCGTGGTGGAAAAGGTCTTGGTCTGGCCCATGGCTACCGCCACGGGGAGCAGAAAGACCACGCACAGCACGTTGTTGTAAAAGACCATTCCAAACTTGGAAAGCTTTACCTTTTCCGTCGCGTGTTTCATGTACAAGACGTATCCCGAGCTCGAGAAACAGTTCAGCGCCATCCACATCAACCCCTTGGTGCTGACGGTGATGTCATTCCTGGCCGCGGCAACGGCACCCCCCAGCATGATTCCAAACGCCACCACCACCAGTTGTTCCTGCTTGTTTCCAAAGCAGTAAAAGTCGCCAATCGCCGTGGTGATGTTGGACAAGTTCTTGACAATGGTCACCATCGGAACCGAATTGTACTGGAGCGACGCCATGCCCGTAAAAAGCATGAAACAAAACATAATGTTCACGGGCGCCCACTGCTTGGCAGTCTCGGCACTAAAGGACGGATACTCTACCCAGTTTAGTTTCTTGCAGATCTCCACCGCCACTACGGCGACCACTGCCTGAAAGACGACCAGCAAAATGTTCAGGTCGTTGCCGTTGTTGTGGCCATCGGGCAAGAGATGGTTGTAACTCGAGGCCAGACTCTTGTTGACCAGGACCATCGAGACGCTGCAAAAACAGTACGAGGCGCACGCCGAGAGGACCTTTCCGTTTTTCTTCATGTGGAAGCCAACCCAGTCCAGCGTCGACATGTCCTTGTGCGGATCGGCGATCCTACCGAGATCGTCGTTGTCGTTATCGTTTTCGCTTTTTTCGTCGTCGTCGTTATCGTCCTTTCTGGGAGTGAGCGGCGCCAGCTCGACGTCCTTGTACTCGTCGTCGGCAACGGCATCGGCATCGCTGTCGTCGTCGACAATGGCAACCGGAGAATTGGGTCGGACCGTGGCGTCCGTTGCCAATTCGTCGGTAGCGTCTTTGGGTGCCATGGTTGATTGAAAGTAGGACGTCGTTTTTCGAACGTGTCCTGCATCACAAGACCAAAGGCAAAAGGAACAACGGAACAAACACGAGCGGATTAGAATTAGAACCAACCGGAATCAATCACTCACTCATCGATCGAACCCATCACGACACATTGCCATTCATTAAGGTTCTAATTTGCTCTGTAGTCGCGCAGCTCATGCCGACAGTCATTTCATCCAAGGAACGAAGGAAGCAGCAAAACTCATTGATGATGGAATGGATGAACTCCATCGGTTCCTTTCGAACAAACTGGTCATTTGGTCCTCACCCTTATCGAAAAAATAGTGATCTGCTTCCGAACTGCTGTTGCCGGGTCTGTTGTGACGATGGTGCATTGCTTTTTCGGAAAAAAAATCGCCAAAGTTGTGGAGGGACGAGGGCGATGGAGGTGAAATTCTGCTGTATCACGGGCGTGGACGAGCGTGGAACCAGTACTCGTTCTAGTGCGCTAGCGTCGTGAATTTTTGGTTCGGGACACACATCAGGTTAGTTAATCGATGCTGTTGCTTCAGATTCTTGCGAAGTTCCGAGTCCGCCCCCAATACGGTAAGGTTACTTGGTAATTACCGATAGGTCACCAAAAATTACTGGCACCGCGTAAGGTTACGGTACAGTGGACTTACGTGCGGTAAAAATAGAAACTAAATTGTACGAGCACTCACGCACGATTATCGTGCTCCTCTCCCAATCAATGAGTTGTTTAGTTCCATGTGCCGCGACCATGAATGCCGTAAAACATTGTCTTGGATACGGTAAGTAGTTCGTTCCATTATGTATTGTATCATCTTTTAGGCGGAGTTTTCGGCGAACCGAAAAAGCGCAACTACGAAGGAAAACAAAACTACAGACGTGCACTCATCCGGGACTCTACAGTCCGCGCCAAAATGGACATCAACCGGTATTTACGCTACGAACATCGTACAAAACTTCTTCTCAGGCACACCCTATAGAGAAAAAAAAAAAAAACGAAAATAATAACGGATTCTCATTGGTTAATATTTCGAAAACTTTAACCCTAGTCTCAAAACATTTTCGCTGAAAAAAATTCTCAGCGAAAATGGAAGTTCATTTTCGCTGAGAATTGATTCTCAGCTAAAAACAAAAACAGTTTTGGAACATTCTGATTGGTCAGAAGTTTTTCAATGCATGCGCGAAGTTTTTCAATGCATGCGCGACATGTTCAGTTTTTCAAAAGCGCATGTTCAGTTTTTCAAAACAATATTATATAAACTTACAGTACATATCGTATGAACAAACCAAATTTGTTTACTTTTTAGTGGAAACAAATAAGAGTAGGTATAGGGAGTGATTTCTGGTCAGCGAAAACGAAAATATTTTCGTTTTTTTTTACGATCGCGCCGCCGAATTTCTCTCGTTGCGAGCGGGAGGCGAACGGCAAACCAACCCAAACGAATTGCGGAACTCCTGTGCACCGGAATCATTTCTTTCAGTGGTTGTTGGTCACTAGTGTTTGTCTGTTTGTTCGTTGGTGAATTGTTTCGTGTCGTTTTCCCCTTGGTTTGATTGTCCCCTGTCCCCTGTTGATTCGCGATATCCAATATCCCCTCCCTCCAACATTTGCCACAAATGCGGGCCAAAAACAAACAAAATCTTGCGAATCCTTTGCAACGGATAGCAATCGATTTGTTGGATTGGATTGTGCGTTGGGTTGGAATTCGCCATCCTCCCATAACCATCGCGCAAAAAGTTGTATGCCGGAGAAGTTAAGGAGGTACGAACCCGCAATTGCTGTGGACACCATCTTTCGTTTCGCCGTGGCCGGCGTGCGTCGCGCGTCACACCAGAATCACCACCTCGTCTGGTTCCACGAGGCCGGTGCCGCAGGACTGGTGCCGTCGCTGCTGCTGCCGCTTCAACTGCTGCTCGGCGAGCTCCACCGCCGCCAGAAAAATGGCGGACCGGCGGATCAGTTCCCTCACCAGAAGCGTCTCATCGGTCAGCTCGCAGGTCCGGGCGAATCGTCTGCGGGCACTTCGTTTCCGTGCGCGGACCGGCTTTGTGCTCTTGCGCGCCGTTTTCCTCCGATCGAAGTGGTCTCCGGCGGTGCAACGCGGCGGGTCCGGGTGACCGCGCTCCTCGCTGGGCAAGAGCCACCGCCAATCGCCCGGCTCCCAGGGCCGGCTCGAAGCGTCCCGGCCGGTGGTTCGTGAGTCGCGGCAGTAGCCGCGGACCGCCGTGCGGTTTGGTCTCGCACGATTCGTTTGCTGTCTCGTTCGCTTCATCTTCCGACCATCACCGTTCCCCCGGGTGGTGGTGGTGGACCCGCGGTGGTCGATGTTCTTGCGCGAGCTCTTGCGAGCTGTTTTCTTTCGATCGTACGGCCCGGCGCTGCGGCTGCGGGCAAGGAGGAACGCGTCGTTGTCGGATGGTGAGAGGAAACACCAGTCTCCCCGCTCCCAGGAACGGGAAGGAACAGCATTGGTCGAATCATTATTTGTAACGGTCGCAGTGGCAGTCGCAGCGGTGCCGGCCCCGGCTTCCTCATTGACAGCAAGGATTGGCGTCCGGAACCGGCGGGTCCGGGTCCGACCAGAACCGTCCGGTTCGCAACCCGCCTCGAGGAGTCTGCGGAGCGACCGCCGGCGCCCCCGTGGTTCCAGAGACTCGTCGTTGTCCTCGGTTTTGGTTTGGTCGGCGAGCGGGTTCTTGCTGAGTGCCCAGTATCCGCCTCCCTCGGGCACACCGAGGTGCGGCAGGAGATTCTTTAGACGACGAATGGTTTGCTTGACTTTCTTGATTTCGATTTTGTCGTTGTCATTGCTGCTGTTGTCTTTGTTATTGTGAACATTGTCGTTGTCCTCGGTCTTCGCGTCGTTGCCCTCGGAGCAGCCATCCGAGGATTCTTCGGTGACCGCTGCCGAAGCGTCATTGGGTGATTGGTCCGGGGTCTCGAACATGGCGAGGGGATGGGAAGCCGAATCTGTGATTGTCGTCCGGTACCGGTATCCGTTGTTTTGGTATTGTCTGTTTTTGCAGCCGTTGTCTTTCTCTGTTATTGCTAGGAAGCGACGGGCTACTCCGTTCGGACATGTTTGGGCAACGAACGAAACTGCAACTGGGATGCACAACGAACGGATTGTCCGATGACTGACGAACGGATTGTCCGATGAATGCAATGCAATGCAACCGCTCCAAACGCAGTGGATGATGATTCCTCGGGAGCGCCCAAAACCGTAGAAAACTTAATCGCGGCAATTTCAAACAAATTCGAAACCGTTGTGGATAGAACCAAAGAAGAAAACCGAAAGCGTTGTTCTGCTTCGGATTCAAGATCGAACCCACTCCTTATTGCGATATAGATGGATCGATCAATCAAATTCCTTATTGGGAAGTGTGTTGTTATTGTTGTCGTTTGTGTCAATGTCTGCCCTTGGTTTGTGGCCTGTAAAATATGGCGTTTCAATGACAACCATAACGGGTTGAGGCTTTCGGTCTCGACGTGATGTGAAGTAATCGATGTGACTCTCTAGCATCCAGAAGAACGTGAAACGTGTTGCACTAAAGACAAGAAACAAGACTTTTCTAGGTGTAATTTACCGTACCTTACTTGTACACGTAACCGATGAAAGAAAAAATGTAAGCGAAAGAGTAGAGAAATGGAATACAGCATGTGTTTATCAATGAAATTAAAGCCATTAAATTTACAATCAGAAAATGTTTGGTATTTTTTTCTTCCGTTCGAAGGCTTAGATCCATTTGGAGCGTCACCTAAGTCGACTTTTTTTTAACATACCCTACTTTTGATAAAAATAATATAGTACTTCGTCTTTTCATTAATTAAAAAGTATAAGTGAGATCTTACTCCGAACAATAATAGATTTCATTCATCAAAATGCTGGCCTGCTCCCTCGGTAGGATGGACGGTAACAACCTTCCCTAGTACCTCTAGCAAGATTCATTCGAGCGGGAAACATTGCTAGCGAGAGAATGAATGAATCTATGCTCCTGGTTACTGTTGCTGTTCGTAGCCAGCCTGCCGAGACCGCCAAGAAATGTTCGAGATAAAAGAATTTTCCGAAAAGTAACCTTACCGCACTATCACCACCGTCAACGACAGTCCGGCGTACTGCACGGCGGTAGTACACATGGTGAAGGAAGATTAATATCAGCAGGAGTATCGATACTAGTATCATCGTAAGAAAAACTTCGATGGATGGATGGATAGTTTCTGGGATAAGACTTACTACTACGGTAGTAATCTTACGGTACGAGTAGTTGGATTTTGGATTTGTTGTTGAAAGCAGGCAGGCTGTTTTCGTTTTGCTCTCGACTACAAGAATGATGGAAGGTTTCCCCCACCACCAGCAGCACAAGGACCCTGCTATAATGGTGGTCCCAACACCTCAATGTGGTGCAACACCCAGGAATTTTATGGATTTTTTTTGGAGAAAATTTCCATATTTGGGCGCGTTTTGCGTGCAACAAAATTGATGTAATCTTTAACGGTAGAGTGTCCTCAACAGCTTGTCCTCAACCACCATGGTGATTGCTCTAGGCAGGAGGCAGGGTGGTGATGGTGTGTGTGGCTGGTGACTGCTGCTACCATTGTTGTTGTTGTTGTTGTTGTTGTTGGTGGTGGTGGTGCCCTGTTGTTGTTGTTCTTCTTCTTCTTGCTGCACGACCATCATTCTTTGGTGTGCTGTTCTTCTTCTTGCTGTTCTTTCTTCTCTTCTTCTTGTTGTTGTTGTGTTGCTGCAATCCCGTATCAGCAACAGGGGCCAGAAACAACTTCTCGAGGAGCACATCGAGGAGGAATATTCCCCACAAGGCGAAAATCAGGTCAGGGTACCGGTCCTGTTCTTGAGATGCTGCTGCTGTCGTCGAGAAGCGTGGTGAGGTTAAGAAAATAATGATTCTGTTTAGCTACTACTACTAGTACTAGTACTACTTACTCCCTACCGTAGCAGTACGGAGATTATTCAATCTACTGGTAACTTAATTAACTTACTGTCTGGTAAGGGTTAAAACCCTAATCTTACCCAGGATCTCTCTTCCACGCCAAGGCATCGGAAAGTTATTTTTCTTCTCGGAGGCTTTGCCATCTCGGTATGGTATGTATCATACCTACTGTACAGGAGCTACACGTAAGATTACTCCCTGCGACATGTTGTATCGAAAGAATATCCTCTGCATCAGCATCGGAGAATGTGACGCCTGAACTCCGACGGAAGGCCGAAGCGACTTGCAGTGAGTACGGTACACCTCGTACAGTATCTGGTAACCGTACTTTACCCGCAAACACGAAAGGAAGTATGTCCTCCAATTGTTTCTTATTTTTATAACATACAGTCACAGCACAACCCATTAAATACCCGTTTTCCTGCGTTCTTCTTTTGGTCCGACCGATTCTAACAACTGACTGCAATAATGAGGTAAACCGTTCCCCATTGGGCAACGACGCACCCGAGCAACTGCAAGTTGACGATCCGCGAATTTCGGAGAGGCCGAATGCATTGTCGAAGAATGGAAGAGGATGCAAACCAAATACTGTAACTAACCTTACGGTTACGAATTCATCGATAGCTGTGCGTAAAAATATTTATTGCCAGCACAACGATCATACGGTGTCTCGCTCTTACTGGTACACCGCCACTGCCGCAGCCACAGCCGAATGAGACATCAGAAGGCCCTCTGACATACGGTTAGCCCAGACAGCTTAACAGACAGAATCATCGTCCCCAGACAGCCGGCTATACCATCCGCACCAACTGCTCTTCTCTGGAATACGCCCATCGGCCTTCTGCATCGTCTCACAATAATCATACTTGTGCGAGTAACCTTAGTTCCTTCGGTTCACCACCCGGATAGAATTATATCATCAACCGCAGTCGAGAGACGAACCGTTTGTATTATTTCTGCACAGCACGTCTTCTCCGACACGACGAATTCTTAGCTTTTCCCCCGAGCGGTAAGCGACGGCCGCCGCTGGTTTCGGTAATTGAATCGAATCGAATCGAATCGAATCGAATCGGATTGGATTGGATTGGATTGGATTGGATTCGATTGAGTTGGATTCAATTGGAGTTTCGCTTGGCGCAGCTCGGCTCGGCTCGGCTCGGCTCGGGGCGCGCAAGAGAATCAATCAATCCCCAACCTTCCACCACCGTAACAGTACTCGCACCGTACAAGTTGCGGAGCGAGCCTCACCCACCGACTGACTCTCTCGTAGTTTTTCCTGCAACACAACGATCACTCATCACCCAGACGCATGGGACCCCATTCCCATTCACTCCATACGGTGCAGGCAACAGCACAAGCACGCAACAACAACAACAACAATAGGAATACGAATACCGATACCGATACCGCAACAAATAATACAACACCGTTCTCCGATTGCAACGCCGTGTTTCCCGACAAGCATCGGGAATTGGTCCTTGGCGGCGGCGACGAATCCAGCACCTCAACCGCTGCAATCACCGATCCGAGCAGCGAAACCGAGAGCAACGGCGAGGATTCCTTTTGGGATTCGGTGGTGCCCGTGAGCGCAAACACAAACACAAACACCAACTCCGATACAAACTCCGATACAAACACGCCAATGGAATTGCAACGCGATCCGAGTCCGGATCCCCCGGCACCGGCACCGGCACCGGCACGAAATGTCAAACGCCGCGCGGAGGAAGCGTATTACACCGGCTCGATAGCCTCGGCGGCGACTTCCTCTTCCCTCGCCGTGCATACGCATACGCACGCTCATACCCCGATGCACACGCCCGTGCAGTCACGGGGCCGCTTCCCGGGACATGGGCGTGGCGGGACTCGAGGTGAGCGATTTCGAACAGACGGTGCCTGCCCCACCCGGGGCTCCTCGCCGAGGAGGGGGCGGACGGGGACACGACGGGCATGGACATGGACGCGTACGCGAGCCCGAGCTTTGCCAACGCCGCGGTCAACGGCACCAACATTGCTTCTTCGAATTACTATGAATGCTACCGCTACCGCTACCAATTCGTACTTTTGCATCGGGAGCGGGGCCGGCTGCCTCGATCGGTCCGTCTCGCAGACCTGCCTGACCCGCGAGCTCGAGCAGCTCCCCATGAACCACCGGGAACACGTCGGGCAGGACCTGTACGGAATCGCGGAGGAGTGCATCCCGGACGCCGACGAGTCCCTCCTGGAGCAGCTGGAGGAAGCCATCGTTTCGCTGCTGGAAAAGGGCGATTCCAAGCTGTCGTCGTCGTCGTCCTCGCCGTCGGCGGCGGCTCGTGCGAGCGGTGCTTCTTCGTCTTCCCCCTCCAGCGCGGGAACAAGCATGCTCCCCATCACCCGGTCCAATCCCGAGCTCCAGGCGCTCGTCCCGTACCACGCCTATCGCCTGGCCCTGTCGCTCTCCCCCTCGTACGTCCGCAACCCGGCCTTCCGGCTCATGTTTCTCCGGGCCACCGAGGGGGACGTCAAGAAGGCCGCCAAGCGGCTCACCCGGCACTTCAAGACCAAGCTCCGGCTCTTCGGAGAGGACAAGCTGGTCCGGGACATTTTCCTGGACGATCTGGACGGCGACGACATGGACGCGCTCCTGTCGGGCGGCTTCCAGGTCCTCCCGCAGCGGGACGCCGCGGGCCGGTCCGTCCTGTTCGGGCGGTACACGTCGATGCGGTACAAGACCATCGACAACATGCTCCGGGCGCTCTGGTACATCTGGATGTCCCTGCTGGAGGATCCCGTCAACCAGAAAAAGGGGGTCGTCGCGCTCGGATACGAGGTGGGAAGGGTCCCCCTGGACCGGTTCGGATGCGACGACGACGGCCACGATCACGATTACCATCACGATTACCATCACCACGAAAGCACCACCACTACTGCTAGTACTAGTAGTGGTACTACTTGTGACAATGATGATGATGGTGGTGAGGGCGGTGACGCCCACGACCCGCACCGGCGGGAACCACTCCATCGGGAGCCGCAACGGGACGAACACCAGCGACGATCGCAACCACGCGAGCCACAACAAAACGAACAGCACCAGCAACACCAGCACCAGCGCGGCATCTTTGAGCTCTCGGGCGCCCTCGGGGGCAGCTCGGACCTCAGCGGCGGCTTCGACCGCAGGCTGGCCCGTGAGATCGTCTCGGTCCCCCTCTCGGTCCCGGCCCGACCGGTCGGATACCACCTCTGCACCGACTCGCACCAGTGGGTCGGGATGCTCAACATGGTCATGGTGACGTTGTGCAAGTTCATCCGGCTGCGGATGCGGATCCACCACGGGACGGACCTCGAGTGCCGGTACGCCCTCATGACCCACGGGATGCCGACCGAGACCATTCCCGTCGACGAGCACGGGGGGATCTCGCTGGAGGATCACCTAGCGTGGATCGAGGAGCGGAAGATTTTGGACGCCCGGAAAAAGGCGGCGGCGTACGCGGCGGCGTAGTAGTGTGCGCGTGGCAGCGGCAGCGGCAACGGCAATGGCAATGGCATCGACGTCGGCGGTGGGATGATGGAGACGCGGGCAGGCAGGCAGCTAGCCAGCTAGCCGGTCGATCAGCCGGCATGTCTGGCCAACGCGCGTGCGGCTTCGAGCTAGCGGATAGCGAGCAATGAGCGACGACGAGGAATGCTTTCAATCGAGAAGCGAACGACTAACTAAAGAAATAAGTAAATCATGCCTACCTACCGGCAGCGAAGCAATTAGTGAAAACACTTTGGATACGGTAGTCTTCTGGTACGTGTACGGTAGTAGCCATTGGCTGTTCTGGGCTCCCTCCCCACCGCTGCGGCTGCGGATGCGAGCGACGACGCAGCCGCTGCCGGGCACAGAGGTGCGGGACGATGCCTTCCCCATCTGCTCACCTCATTGTCTCTTGGCCAGCACCAAGCCGATGACAATGAGGAGTGCTGTTCCCTGTGGGAGCGGATCGACAAAACTTTCCCACACGCCCACCCAGCAAGGACTCTCTGTGTACTGTACTAACCCTACATACCCCTATTACATAGGGATCCCATCCTGATTAGAGTTCAGGTTAGTGACTAGCTATCTACCGTTCACACACCTGTAACTTACGCTACACCACACATTCGCCTAGAGCTTAGTTAATCCGCCATCACTGCAGCGTGGCCATACTATACCACGTATGACCAGAGTATCTTACGTGCAATCCGAACTTGACGTAAGGTACACCCCGAGACGATACTTACCCCAGTCCCCTACTCCTAATTTCTAAGGAAACCGGGGGCATCTGATAGGAATTCCGTTGTATTGAACGGAACTGTTAAGTAAGTTATTTTTAGTTTTCCTCCAACTTCATTTCGATCGAATCTGCAAAGCCCATTCGAACCAAAAGAAAACTTTTTCGCCCACTACTACATCGTATCGGACATAATACTTCGAACATGGCATTCGCGCTACGTAAACACGTAGCAGCTGTGCTGTTTGGAGCGGCACAGACAACAACGATGCTAACGGAGGCACTGGCTACCGCGCCGGCGGTGCCGAGTGGTTTCGAGACCGGATCCTCCGTTGTGAGGACGGCGAAATCCGGCGACGTTTTTCTCGCGAGGCCCTTTTCGTCGAAGGAATCCCTCCTCCGGGACCAGGAGCGCATCGACGACCTGTGCGAGAACGTTTGGGGAGGCACGGATTACGTGCCCGAGCTGGCAAAAGTCTACGAGGCCGATCCGAGCTGCGAGTTTCTCGTCCTCGAGGAGGCGCCAAGCGGGGGCGACCCGATCCGAGAAGCGTCGGATTCCGATGCCTCCCCGCCGCCCGATCCGCCGGCGCCGCCGCTGCCGCTGCGACCCCTCGTGGCGGCCGGAAACCGTCGTCTCTTGCCGGGGACCGCCGACACCTGGTGGATCGAGGCCATTCGGGTCTCCGAATCCTTTCGGGGCAGGGGGATCGCGGGGCTTTTGACGGCCGAGCTCTGCTCGAGGTGCCGGTCCTCCGGGCGAGGCGGCAGCGAAGAGGAAAACGACAACGACAACATCAAGTCGCGCAAGACCGAGATTTTGTCGTGCACGAAAGACCAGAACCGCGCCATGGATTCCGTCTTTGCCAAACCGGGCGTCGATCTGCGTCGCGTCCCCGGCGGGGCGGCCGCGTGGACGCCCGTGGATGACCTGAAAGAGCTCCCGGGATGGTCGTCGTCGTCCTCCTCGGAAGTCGTCCCGCAAAACATTCTCCGGTCGGTCGGTCTGGAGGACCGCATTCCGGAGTCGGCCAAGAATCTGCGCTGGGAAGCGATCGAGACCTACGAGGAGCTGGCGTCCGCCCTGGCGACGGAGCAAAGCAATAGCAATGGCGAGAGCGAGAGCACCACCGACCACCTGGGGTACCTTCCGGGGTTCGGAAAGGTGCTGTGGCCCTGCGAGGAGCTTTCCGACAGCCTCCGCAGGGGGTTGGTCCGGAAGCTCGCGCGCGGGAACGGGAACGACGACGGACCGGCGGTGGTCTGGGCGCTGGTCCGGGACCCGGCCGTCTCCACCGAACTCCGAACGCGGTACGTCTGTTCGGTGGCCGCTTCGCGCGCGGAGGACCTGGACGCGGTTCTGTGGGAGGCCTGTCGTCCCGAGTACGCCGAGCGGATGGACACCGACGCGGACGCCGACTTGGATCCGAACCCGGAAGGAACGCACCATCCTCCCGTTTTTCGGATGGTGACGCTGTGGCCCCTGGCCGGAACCTCGGCGACCGTCGAGGGCATTCCCTTGGAGCGCAACGACGTCTTTCGGTTCTATCGGTGGAGAGCTGGCGAAAATAACAATGACGACGAAAGCGACGTTGTATAGAAAAGATGGCAGCGACGCGGAGGATTGATTCCCAGTGAAAAGATTCGACGAGACCAGACACGATGAAATCGAGTTTGTGAGTGAGTGAGTGAGTGAGTGAGGCAAAAAAATCACAATCACGAAACCAAGCAGAACGCAGCCAGCCAGCCAGCCGGCCAGCGAATCAACACAAATTATCCCATTGGGTCTCGATACAAATCCATCCGTGATGTCTTGTTGCGCGTCTCCCGAGCGATCCAAATCACGGCGGACGGAGGAATTCGGCTTGCCTCGCCTCGCGGTTGCCTTGCTGTGCCTCGCGTGTGGAAATACTACCAGAGGCAGGGATGGTTGCCGTTCCGGGGGCCGATGGGATTGGGATCGCCGATCGGAACGATCGCAAATGGGGCGGGGCGACCGACTCCTTTTGGTTGTGGATTGGAATGACCGCGGTGGCAACCGCAGGTCTCTTTGAAGACGGACAGCAAAACGAGCGCGCGTCGCGAATTCATCTCGATCCATTCGTTCCATTGACTTCCATTCCAATCGGGTTCGGTTTGATTGAGTTCAGTGGAGTTCAGTTGACTTCAACTGACTTCGGTTGAGTTCAGCTCGGATGAGAGCATCTCAATACACGAACCCGGGAGAAACGATGCGCAGAGGAAATCAATAAAGAAATTTACGAGTATCTCCTTTCTTTCAAATAATGTAAGGAAGAACTGTAACACACAACAATAAAACAACCGAAAAACATATCATATTCTCAATATCAATGAAAGGAATGCACTCTATTTTGTATCTTGTATCTTTAATGATCTCGCCACAGATGAGAGAGTAGCCCAGAGAACCATTCAATTGATCCCGTGCCTCGTCGATGATTGGCACCCTTTTTCGATCTCTTCGATGCACAAATGGATGTTACCATTACGAATGAGTGGCCTTTCTTCCTCAGTCGTTGAAAGCCCGCTCCCGACGCCAACGCGACCGCCAACCCGACCGATCAGGCTCCGACTCCGGCTCGTTTTTTGCGCGCGTCTTCTTCCTCCCTCTCCCGAATCAGTTCCCTCCCGCGCAGATCGGCGATCCGCACGGGTTCCGGGATCCGGACCCTCGAAAGCGACGCGGCGATGCGCGTGGCCTCCAGGAGCGACATCCCGTGTCCGACGCTGACCACGATGGGCTTGGCGGTCCCCGGATCCTTTCTCGGTTTCGTTTTTGGGTTCGATTTCGATTTCGTCGCGGTCGTTGGCTTGGTGCCGTGGCGGCCCAGACCCCCGTGGCCCACGAGGGCGGTTCCGAGAATCACGGAGTTGTTGCCATTCGCATCATCGGCGGTATTGCAATTGTTGTTGCTGCGATTGCCGCAGCTGCCGGTGGTGGTGGTCGTCGTCGCGCTTCGGCACTCGAGGGGAATGGCGATCCCGTTGCAAACGGGCGCCAAATCCTTGAGGAGATCCTTTCGATCGATTCGTTCCTTCCGGTGTTTTCCCGTTGCCAGTTTCTGGCGGTGCCGAGGCGCAGTCGGAGCGGGTTTGCCCAGAATCAATCCCGGGGACTCTTGCGGCGCCCACGGGGCAGCGCTATCGCGACCGTCACGGTTATTCTCATTGCCATTGCCATTGTCATTCCCGTTCCCCCCGAAGAACGCCCCGTGAACCCGCTCCAAGAAATCATCGATGCGCGCATCCAGCAATTCCCGCGTCCAGCAGTGGTTGTCGGTTGCGTCTCCATTTTCGTCTCGGTGCTGGTCGGAAACAGCCGCGGCATCGCCATTCTCGTTGTCCTTGCCGGTCGTTAGCGGCTCCGCGGGTTCTTCGTCCGCGGTTCGGTCGGGGTGGGGTCCGTTTTCTTCTTCCGACGGCAGCGGCAGCGGCAGCGGCACGTTCAGCAGCGATTTCCCGATCCCGATCGTCGGGAGCCCGGTCCGGACCCCCAGGCAGCACGCGATTCCGGCCCCGCGAGGGTGAAACGAACCGTTCCCGTCCACCAGAATCGCCCGCGGCGTGCGATCCGGCGCCCCCGAGAGCTGCCGGCGCACCAGCGTTTCCAGCGGATCGATTTCCCGGACCGCCAGAAAGGTGGGAACGTAGGGAACGGCTTCGGCGTCGTACCACTCGTGGTCGCGGTAGACGACCTCCAGGGTTCTGGAATCGAGAACGACGTACACCGCCACGGACAGGGACGGTGACGGGATTGCGCCCGCGCCGCCGCTTTTGGCTCTGCGAATGGCGGTGTTGGGATTGGGAAAACTCACGTCGACGCCCCCATAATAATACCGACGCTCGTCGTCGTCTTTGTCGTCGTCGTCGCCGTTGGTTGGATTGTTGTCGCAAGACTCGGCGTCCGTTCCGGGCGACGGGGACGACGAATCGAGCTCGGCATGGAGCGGCAATACCCGCCGGAACCAGGGACGATCCTCGGCGATTATATTTGTTCCGTCGCGGCTGTTCGGTGTCGGATCCTCGTGCACCTCCACGAGGGACGCGATGAGTCCTTGTTCTTTCTTCCAGATGGATTTTTGACGTTCCAATTGTTCGGGAGACCAACGAGAAGGGTGGTAGCGATGGGTGTCGGAATCCTTCGACGCGAACGACATGATTGTTATTAGTATTGTTGCGGTTGTTTTGAGTCGTTCAACCGGAATGCCGGCTTCAGATTGTTCGGGTGGAGTTGAGGGTGGGACAAACAATAATACTTCGAAATACTGTAGTTCGTTGCCTGCTGCCCGAGTTTCTCGTTTTCTGCGGGAGTGAAAACATCGTTACTTGCTGGGAAAGATACCAATGAGACGATCCAAAAGACGGGCAAGACGGCTTCGTTGGAACGCTTTTCGATGATTCGATTCATCTTGTTGCACCGTACATCAGTCGGATGTTTCATGACACGTGGAAGTACATGGCCCGTTCTTCTTTCAAGCAGTCTCTAAACTAGTGAAAGGAGCATGGTTAACAACAATAATAACAATAATATCTACAACAACCCCAACCCCAACCCCAACAATAGCAGTCCAGTAGTGTTTCATATCATCCAATTTTCGAAGTTGATGATGAGAGGGCCAAGAAGTAATACTAGTACGATTGAATTTGTAAAATCTAGCTTGGCTTTGCTTCACTCGAAACGAACAAAACGTTGAATCCTAGTATTTATTCCATTCTTGCTTCTTGCGCATCATCATGGATGGCGAGACCGAAAGCTCTGCAATCGCCTTGTCGTCGTCGCACACCACGACCACCAACCGGAATTCCATGCGCACGAGACCCGGATCCGAGGATGAGCGTTCACCGAAGGAACAACAACAAACAATCAATAGCATCTCCTATTAACCGTTGGACAGAGCGAGTCGTTCGTCGACCAGCCGGTCGACCTCCTCGGGAAGGCGCAAGAATACGCGCCTGGGTGGTGCGGTGTCAACGTGACGGCGAAAGGACACTCCCCGGCGATGCCCGCCGACATCACTCACGCGTTCCCTCACTCACTCACTCACTCACTCACTCACCCACCGACAGACGGACTCGGTCCTTTTCCGCCGAGCGAGAGTGCGGCTCTCGTCCCACCATCGATCCATTGCCGGGGCGGACGCTTGGTCGACGCGAAACGAAACGAAACGATCCGTCCGCGACGAACACGAACCGACTCACTCCGTGGATTTGGTTCGGTTTCGTCTGTCTCGCGAGTTCGCTTTGTTGCTTGGGCGCCCCGCGGAGCGTCTGCCGCCGAAGCTAGAAGAATGACGGTCGGTCGGTCGGTCGGTGAGTCAGCTCGGCGGGCTCTACGGATCGCGTCTCGATCGCCGCCGGGAGACGGGAGGCCTCGCTCCTCCGTCGTTTTCATCACCGGTATCGTTGTCGTTGTCGTTATCGTCGTCGAAGGTGGTCCTTCCCTTCGGAGATTGGCGACGCTCGGACCGCCGCGTCCGTTCCGGTGGATCCTCCCCGCGCGGCCGGCGGCGCCGCTGCTGCCGCGGATCTTGCTGCTGCTGCGACCGCCGCGTCCGTTGCGGCCGATCCTCCGGTGCGCGTTCCCGCCGGCGCCGGTCTCTCGGAGTTGGTGGTTGCGGTTGCGCTTGCGGTGGTCCCCGCAGCTTCCGCGCCCGTTCCGTCCGGGTCGGCGGAACGATGGATCCCCCCACCCCGTTGTGGAGGCTCCAGAGCCACTTCTTGTAGAGATCGGTCCTCCACTCGTTTTCCTGCTCGATGGTCCGGTCCCAGTCCTCCCCCAGGAACAGCTTGCGGAGGTCGGACTCCTTTCGCAGCAGGTTGCGAAAGGTGTCGATGTCGACCCACAGCGGCGAATTGATGTCCGGGGGATCCTCCAGGACGGTCCGCTCGGAAGCGACCGCCCGGGGAACGCCGTAGATGCGCTTGGGATTGCCGTCCCCGTCCAGCGAGTCGCGCTCCCGGGAGGATCGCCTCGGTCTTCTCGGGTTCGGTCGCGATCGCGGATTCGCGCTTGTCGTGTCCCCGTTTTCGTAGTCGTCGTTGTAGTCGTCATTGTAGTCGTCCTCACTCGGTGGTGAGCCTCGCCGTCTCATTTGCGGTTGAGCTTGCGTTTGCTCCGGTGGCTGCCGCCGGCGCCGAGGCGCTTCGTCCGCGTCCCGCTGCAAGCGTCGCGGAGACGATCGCCGATCGGGGTCCGTGTCTCGAAGCTTCGAATCCGATGGGATCCGTCGTCCTCCTCGTTCTTTGGATTGCTCCTTCGCTCGCCCCCCGCGGTCGGTTTGCCGCGCGCGGCGGCGCTGCTTCGACTCGGCGTCGGCGCGTTCCCGCTCGTTGATGGACGCCGCCATTGCGGCGGCCTCCTCCAGGCTGTCCACCAGGGTGACCTGCGGGGGAGCGGAGGGTTCCCGGACCTTCCACTGGACCGGGACCCCCATGCTCGGGCGGGTCTTGGAATCGAGGACCACGATGGACAGAAACTCGGACTGCATGCGCTCGAGGTCGGGAGCGGAGTACCCCAGATCCAGCAGGTCCTGCAGCGGGACGAAGGTCATGGCGTTGCCGGTGATGTTGCGGTAGAGGACCGCGCGGGGGTCCGCGGTCGTGCTCGTGTTGGTATTTGTGTTCGTGCTCGTGTTCGTGTTGGAGGCCGTTGCAGTCTCGTTGGAGACCGTCTCGGCTTTCGGGGCAGTCTCGGGCACGCCGGATATCTCGGACTCGGACGTGAAATTCGCCGACGCCACGGGATCCGCCGGAGTCGCTGTCGCCGTCGCTGTCGGTGGCATTGTCACTTCCAGCCCCTCGAGAGTCGTCGGCTTCTCCTTCCCGGAAGATAGATCGGTTTCCGAATGCGAAACCGATTCCGTTTCGACGCTCGGCAACGCTGATTCCACCGGCTCGTCCAACTCCGAGACCACGACAAGGTCCGGTTCGGAGTCCGAGTTCTCCGATGATTCGATCGCTGTTGCTGCGGCGAGCTCCGCTTCGACGTCGTTGTTCTCATCGATGTCGACGTCGATGTCGTTGTTCTCATCGTTTGCGTGTTGTTGCCGATCCATTTCCGAACGGAGATCCGTCGAAACCGCGCTCGACGACGACGCGCGCGGCCACCGGGTTTGGCAGTAGTCGTCGCCCAGAATCTCCGAGACGTATTCGCGGTACCAGTCGGGATCTTCGTTCCGCAGGCGCTGGTGGACGGCGAGACGGACCGGATCCGGTTCGGCGCCGTCCCGGCTTGGTTCCCCCTCCATCGAATCGTCTCTCGATAGCAGCAACGACGAGCACGGGGTTCCTTCCCCGGAAGAGCGTCCGCGACGGTATGTTGTGGTGGCGGTTGCTCCCGTCGTCGTCGTCGTTTTCGTCCCGGTCGGAGCCGGTGTCGGTGTCCCGTGGAGGTACCGAGGATTGCGATTGCCCACAAAAGCTGCGGGAAGGCCGAAGCCATCGGCGGGGGTGGTTGTCGATGCGCACAGCATCGCGGCCACCGCGGTTAGTTTCCGAAACGGTGGCCCCTTTCTCCCACGGGGCGATGATTCCCTCGCCGATTCCGACCGCGTGCCCATTGCAATTTTTTTGATTGATTGATTGATTCGCGAGAAGAAGGGTCGCCGATGGAATGGAATGGAATGTATGTGTGTATGCATGTAAGTATGACACCAAACCTGTCAGACGTTGGGGAAAGGAGATCACAACGACACCAAATCAATAACGCAACGACGGAAGCAAGAACTGGATTCCTCCGATCGGTAGTTTGGTTTGTGGTGGCGAACCAAGAGAGGAAGGGTTCAATGGATCGATGGGTGTTGTGTGGTTGAGTGAGTCGCTGATGCGATTGATTGGATGGACTGATGGATGGGTTTCTAGTTTCTACGACATCCGTGTCATCGGACGAGAAACGAGAAGAAAATATTATGATCGATTGTTGCGATGATGATGGGGATGGGCGATGGGCGATGGGCGATGGGACGTTGTAGTTTTTTTTGTGGTGGATCGCGTGTACACGTAGAACGCTGATCGGCTCTGCTCCATGATAAGTTTTATAGATATAGATCATATGTATAGTAGTAGTGTCATGGGTTCCGGTGTCAAAACGGGATAAGGTTTTGAAATGCGGACGCCGTCCAGACGTATATGTGTCTGACCTTCAACCGAAACGGAAATATCTTCTTCGGAAGCAAGACAAACCAAACCGAGCCCAAAAATTTTTAAAAATTAATTTTTTCGATCCATTCGTGCTCCCCACGAGATTTTCTCACCGAAGAAGACAGCTTCTTCGACCATGATCAGTGGCGCGGCGACCAAAGGAATCCAGTATTACTTCTTATCCTCAACGTTGTGCCAAGTGTGGTTGCTGCATCAATCCGCCATCGATCCATCCATACAGAATGCAACAAAGACAGCAAAACGAATCGCCTGCTGCCAAAATCGTCGTCCCCCTGATTACGTTATAGTTTCTCCCGCCGGCATTGCCTCCCGCGACAATGAGATCGACGTCCTTGCACCGCGTGCTGCGATCGCTGCAATCTACCGCTCGGATTGCGGAAACATCGAGACCGAACACCACCAACAATAACATCATCATCAACAACACCTCGGGCCGACGCCTCGTGGGATCTTCCTCCTCCCGGCACCGCCGGAGCCCCCGCGATTCCAAGCCGACGACGCGGCGATCCGCGATCGCCAACCCGAAACAAAAGCAAAAGCAAACACACAAATACACGCAACCAAAACTACTTCCCAACCGACGCACAAAACCTTCTCGACAAAAGAATCCCGCGACGCGAACGAGCAATGCTCCCACGGGGGGCAGCGGCAGCATCATCAGCGGCGACGGCGGTTACACCCGCGGAAGCGACGGCAGGGTGTCGGCAAATGCTTTGTCATCGTCCTCGTCGTCGTCGCCTTCGTCATCTGTGGCGTCGTCCATCGTGGATCGATGGGAGGACGATCGCCCGACCTTTCAGAGCAACCGCTCCCGGAGCGCCGCCCTCTACGAGATGGAGGCTGCTGCTTCCGCAACCGCAGACGCGAACGCGAACGAAACGGCAACCGCGACTGCTCCTGGGCTACCCTCAACATCGGTGGCAATCGATCGGTTTCGAGACTGCCAGGAAGAATACTGCCGGACACTCGACGATTACCGATCCTTTTGGTACCCCCACGACAATGCCAAATTCAAATCCAAAGCCAGTGCCAACCGCAACTACAGCGAAAACTATAACGACAGCTACAGCGACAGCTACAACCCAAAGCACGAGCATGGCGCTGCGAGTGATTCCGGCGAGCAGATGCACACGCACATGCGAAACATGTCCCAGTATTCCTCTTTTCGGCACCCCGATCCCGGAGACAACCTTCCGTGGATCAGCTACGAAACGATTCTGGCATCGGAGGAAGCCTTTCGCAGGGTCTGCGCCTCCCACCACCATCTGTTTCTGGCTTGCGCCTCCTGCCTGACGGAGCACACGGAGAGCAAAAAGCAAAACTATAAGCATCATCATCACCAGCATCGCCACCCGGCGTCTCGGCAATATCACCCCCCGCAAGGGGGAGGCGAAAGGGAGAACGGAATCGGAATCGGCGGCGATCACGATTGCGATTATGATTGCGATTCCGAGACAACCGACGGCGAGGTTTGGTCCGACGAGGACCGGTTCCGGGCCGAGTGCGCGGAGCTGCTGACCGCCCTCTTGCCCCGGTGGGAAACCCTCCGGCGGGAGCGAGCGGCGCTGGTCCATCGCTACGGTCCGAGCGAGGACAACCAAGACGAAAATTGCAACGACGGAGACGAGAATGGCGATTCCCCTCGATCGAGACACGAGAAAGAGCAGCAGCAGCAGCAACAGCTGGTTTCGCCGTGGGCCACGACCACCGACCACCCCGTGTCGCGGACCGACTCGCTCGCAACGATGCCGTCTTCCACCGCCGACCACCGATGGGTGGGGTGGCTCAAAAAAATCATCACGGGGGACGAAAGCCCCGCGGATTCCGAGAGCGCATCCGATCCCCTCCGCCACCGCCGCGATTTCCTCGCCACGGCCCACCTCGATCCGGAGTGCGCTCCCAATCACTACCACTACACCAAGCTGATCGGGCAGCTCTACTTCCACTACCTTCCCCACGAGCGACACATTCGCAAGAATCCCTTTCATTTCTACACCAAGGAGGAGCGGGATCGAGACCTCGCGGCGGCCCGCTTCGGGACCTCCCGTGCAAAGCATCGGCAAGCTCTCGACGACAATGACAGCGAGAACGACAACGAAAACGACCACAATGACGGCAAGAACAGAGAGAACCGCAGAGACGAGGACCGGCTCTCGTATCCCGAGGCCCTGGCCGCGTACGAGGAAAAACGACACGAGATTCTCCGCGATCGGGCCTCTGCCATGCAATCCGTCGTGGACCACGCCCTCGTACCGATGGCGCCACCACCGCCGTCGTCGTCCTCCGCGTTTTTGTCCGACGCAGCGACGGCGGCGACCACTACCGCCAACATCGCGAGGACGTCGTCGACGACGACGCAGCTCCAGGAGGACGACAGCAACCGGGTCCTGACCGACAAGATCGTCCGCCTCTTGATCCGGTCCTATCTGGACCAGGAAACCCTCGCCGCGGCGCAGCAGGCCGAACGCGTCTACCACCGCCACCCCAATCACCGGAAACACCTGCTTTGGTACGTGGCCATGTCGTACCTCAAGGTGGTCAAGTCGGCGCTCAGACAGCAGCAGCAGCAGCTGCAGCTGCAAGCACCGTCGCAAGAAAGCAGCAGCAGCAACGGCAACTCCATCGGCAGCGCCAAGGAGGCCCGGACCGCCCAGCTGGAGGAGGCCGCCTTTGCGTCCAAACGCATCTGCGAGCTCGTTTCGACCAAGTACGCCAAGGAAACCCGGGAGTTTCAGCACTGCTCGGCGATTGCCTTCGAGGCCCTGGCCGTTCTGCCCGAGGCGAGCCGGCGCAAGTGGAAGGGATACCACGATCGGGTCCACTCGCTCGGGATTCTCAAGTTTGGTCCCAAGGTGTGGGAGGCCCTGATCCACGGGAACCCGGCTTCCTCTTCTTCTTCTTCTTCTGTTTCGGACGCGGAACCAACACCGCAAAGGCATTCCTCGTCGTTGTCGTCGTCGTCGTCGTCGCCTTCGTCGCAGCCGCCTCCGGTGGATCTATCCCAGTCGTTGAATTCCAACGACCACAAGATTTTGCACCACCTCATCCAGATTTATTCCAACGACGATCAGTATTTTGCCCGATCCCTGAGGCTTCTGGACGTCCTGCTGGAGCTCTATCCGGCCTACGATTTGCAGGACTCGCTCAAGCGATCCACCTTTCACAAGCTCCTCCGAAAGCTGGCGGCCCAGCGGGAAAAGGCCTGGGATCCGACCGGAGGCGGTTCCGCCCACAAATCGACGTCGTCCGCGGGCAGCGGCACCGAGTCCGCCGACGGCCAGAGCCGCGAGCTGGAGACCGCCCTGGGCATCCTCGACAAGATGGTTTCCCACGAATGGTGGTTTCCCAACGAGGACACCTTTCGGATCTTGTTCCCCCTGGCCTCCCACAGTCCCAATCCCGCCCCGGGCACGGAACGATTGATGGCCAAGCTCGAGGCCTGCCGGTTTCTCTCGTACCTGTCGGCGCCGGGCCGGAACCGGCCGCTGGTCGCGTCGGCGTCTGCATCTTCATCCGCATCTGCATCCTCTTCTGCGTTTCGTCCGCTGCCCCCCCATCCGTATTGTCCGCTGGAGGCGTCCTCGCACGCGCTCACCGCCTGGATGACCACGGCAAGCTACCACCAGTACACGGTGCCCCAGGGTCACCCCCATCCCGCCGAGCGCGCCTGGGCAATCCTCCAGGGACTCCGGGTCGGATCGTCGCCACCCCTCCTGGTCGGAGGCGGGGACATGAGCGCCGATATCGACGCCGACGCCGACGCGGAATACAGAGGTTCCGATCCCGCGTCGTTGGGAGACAGACTCCCAGGAGACAGACTCCCAAGCGGCGGTCCCACCGACGCTCTGTACACACTCGCCCTCAAGGTCTGCTCGCGGGTGCTGGATTCCCCCCGGTCCCTGGAGGTCGCCCTGGACATCTTCGGCGCGGTCCAGGAAGAAAAACTGTTGCTGCGGGGAGAGGTCTGCCGGGTTCTGCTGGGGGTGGTGATGAATTTTTCCAATTCGGATTCCGACAATCGCAGGCGCATCGAGGCGACCCGGGAGGTCTACGAGGCCCTGGTGGAAGCGGACCCGGACTTTGCGACCTCCAAGCCGTCCGTCCTCGGATTTCTCCGCAAGCAGGCCTCCTACATCAAGATCCGGCATCCCGATCTGTACCACGAACACCTGGCGGACCTGGGACTGCTCGGGGACTCCACCGACAACGGGGCCGACGAAGCGGAGTGAGCGAATGGAATGGAATGGAACGGAACGGAATGGAATGGAACGAAATGATTGGAATGGAACGAAATGCAATCGAGTCGGTAGGATCTTTGCGGTGTTCGAATTCGAATACCGGAACGACGTGGCAACAGGGACAACGATTTGGGACCGACCCCTCACAGAGCAATTGCTGCACGGAATGTTTTTCCGCTGTCCAATCGACAAATACCAAACTTTCAGCCAGCTCTCGACGAATGGATCGAATAATTTCTAATGGACAGCGCGATGGTATCGGAACTACTGTAATGCCACAAAGAGTCCGCGTTGGACAAAATCATTCGCTATACTAGCTACGTTGCTATCATCTAAATCCAATCATTCGTTATCACGACGCGCTCCCATGCTGCTCTTTTCTGCTCGGTTCGGTTCGGTTCTCACAGCGTGACGCAGTTTCCCGGTATCTCGTCAAAGGGACAGGACTTGTACTTGGTTCCGTCTTTTTTGAGAACGCTCCGGACCTCGTGTTCCAGGCGCAATATCGGTCCGTCTCCGGGGTTCTCCGGATCGACCACGTCCAGGCATCGAAACATGCAATCGCCGACGGCCTCCTCGAGGGTGTAGGCCCTGCGGGAGAATCGAGTGTTGACGTAGGTCAGTCCCAGGTCGTGGGCGCGCCGGTAGCACGCGGGGAGGTCCGCGACGTAGAGGGAAATGTGGACGCCGTAGTTTCCGAGATTGGTGCTGGTCCCGCGGAGCTTGGCGGCGGCCGTTTCGTCGTCGTCGTCGTCATTTTCCTCGACAATTTCCCGCAGGTCGACGTGGGCGTCGACCCCGACGGATGACTTGGGGACGAAGGAGAGCGTCTGGTAGGGTCCCATGCGGACCCGGACCGCGTCGCTGTTGTCGTCATCGACCAGCTCCGCCCCCAGGACGTCCCTGTAAAACCGTCCGATTCCCGCCAGGTTGGCGTCGGCCGGAACGTATACGGTCAGGTCCCGGATGGCCAGCATCCCCTCCGAGGGTTCCCCGGGTTGGCTTCCCCTCGGGTCTCGATCGGAGTCTCCCCCCTCCACGATTCGAAAGAGTGTCCCCCAGGGATCGGTCACCACCAGCGCCCCGGGGCTGTCATCCTCGACCGAGAACGAGCTGGAGGTCAGGACCGAAGACGAATCGTCGCTCGCGATTGCCGCGCACCGCTCCCGGAGCGCGGAGAGGGACGGATGGACGACCGTGACGATGCCCTCCAGGACCTGGGCGTCCGGGGCGCCCTCCGACAGGTGGAACTGGTGGGCGCCGCCGTTGGCCCACAGAGTCTTGCGACCCTTCGAAAGGTTCTCGGCCTTGCGGGGATCCCAGGCGCAGCCCAGGAATTCCTCGCCGTAGAAGGCCCGGACCCAGTCGTGCCGACCCCTTTCGTGGTTGATATTGATGTGGTCCAGAATCAAAATATTGTTGTTGCTTTCGTTGTTGTTACTGCTGGCTGGGCCAGAGCCCTGCGTCGACGACAGCGACGGGGTGGCGGGGGTCGAAAATCCGTGGCACCGCGAGAGCGAAAAGAGCAACGCGATCCACAGCGTCTGTGTTGGGGGCAGCATCATTGCGATTTGTCCGCTGGTTCTAGAAAAAAGGATGCGACACCACGCCAACTAACCGATGGTCTGTAAAATTGCAATGTGCTGAGGGCTTGCTTCTACCGAATGTGGAACCGCAATCTTCGAACAGATCTTTCTCGACACTGAGGAAGTTGGTTACACAGTTCACATCAGAATTGCAACGCAGCAATTGCGATGCAAAACAGGTATCGGTACAGGGTAAGGTACACGTCGCTGACGTTCTATTCCTCTGCCCTACATCATACGAGTCCGAATTGTCACAAGGTTTGCCGTATGATGATTCGATCGATTCTATTGGCCTAACCTTACCATTCGGTAAGGTTACCGGTATCGGTAGGTTGAAATTCGAAGTCCCGCCACCGCCGTACCGTACGGTACCAGTATTGTTACGGAGTATTACTTCGTAATCACTACGGTTGGGAGTCGCGGGAATCTCTGTAACAGGGCGATTTAGAGGACCGAAGGTGTTTGTGGAGTTGTGTTTCTTTTTTGGTGTTGATTTGTGGACAAAAGTGTGATGGTATTGTTAGACCAGCACTTTACGAACTGCTGCATTGCCTTTGAGATATGCTGCTGCCAGTGTGAGCTAGTTAAAAATACTAGGACCATGGATGGAGTGATGCTACTACTACTACTAGTACTGGTAATTGCAACTCCTGTATTAGGACGTGTAGTAGTAGAGAGAGTGTGTGTGGAATGATGTAAGGTTCAAAAGAAGAGCGCTGGTGGTGGTGGTGGTGGTGGTATCCTGAAGAAAGATGCCCCGTTCGTCATACTAAGATTTAATCTGATTTCTAGTAGACAGCTCTAACCCACCAGAACAGACTAATTGATTCATGAACATGGTTAGTAGGACTAGTGCCGGTAGTACTACTCGTATTATCTCAATCATGCGAACGCGTCAGCTCAGTATCTAGAGCAACCCGCACGTAAGGTTTATTAGTACTTGTACGAGAAACGGTGACAGTCACACTAACTCCCCGACCACAGAACAGAGGAGTTAGGCGAACCTATACCACCGGTGGGAAGGACATGGCACTGTGGAAGGGTTCAATGCACCCGTACCACCGGGCTTTAGAACGCTTAAGCTTCAAATATGCAGTTAGTGGAGTTGTAAAAATTGGAATTTCATAAACATTTTTAGAACGTAGGTCTTAGTTCGGCAGAACTGGGGGTCTGGGGGTGGAGAAAAGTGAAAAAGTCGTAAAAAAAGGTTTTTTGTGGTAGGCTTCTACGAGAAATTGAACTGTTAAAACCTGGAAAGAAACACTTAATTCTGTGGAAGCCATTAAAAATGATTATAAATGAGGTATGGCAATATAAAATTAGAATATAGCATGTCGTAGTACGAATTATTTTTGATTTCAAATTGTATATTATAATCGCAGCAGTCATACAATGTTGTTTACTTCGTATAGCCTAATACTAGTGTAGCTAGCAGTCACGACTGAATAATTAACCGAATCCCATATGGGAATCGAATATTATTATATATCCAATCATGAATACGTTTCGGTTGGGTCCCAGAAGGTGATATATGCCTAATCGTGGGAACCAACAATGAATCAACATTTATGGCAAGAGCATGCCAAAATGTGGCTATGCTCGCGACCTCAATTTTTATGTTCAACTCGCGTAACAATATTCCATAAAAGTATCTAAACATTCACAATTTTCATACCACTCCGAAATTCTACTCGCAGAGTCATACAACGTTGTTTATATGGTAAGCCCTGGCTTTAATAATGTAAAACGAATTATTTTGGACTTCAACTCGTATATTAGTGGTAAAATGTACCATACCTAGTATTGCAACGTACATTAAAATGAACTGATTCTGCATATCACATATTCTAGTAGTAATAACTAATGGTTATAGTGGTAGATCTATCCTCAATTGATTCTAGACTAGTCTTCAGACAAATCAACTACTAATAGCACCCTCTGCTAGTACTAATAGTAGTGACTGGTGGTTTTCGTGGTGGATCTATCCTCAGTTGATTCTAGGCTAGTCCTCAGATGAATCTACTAATAGCACCCTATACTAGTACTAGTACTAGTAGTAGTAACTGGTGGTTGAAGTAGTAGATCTATCCTCAGTTGATTCTAGGCTAGTCTCCAGCCAAATCAACTACTAATAGCACCCTCTACTAGTACTAATAGTAGTGACTGGTGGTTTTGGTAGTATTAGATCTATCCTCAGTTGATTCTAGACTAGTCTTCAGACGAATCAACTACTAATAGCACCCTCTACTAGTAGTACTAATCGTAGTGACTGGTGGTTTTAATAGTAGATTTATCTTCAGTTCTTGATTCTAGGCTACTCTCCAGACAAATCAACTACTAATAGCACCCTCTACTATTAGTAGTAGTGACTGGTAATTTTAGTAGTTGATCTATCCTCAGTTGATTCTAGGCTAGTCCTCAGATGAATCTACTAATAGCGCCCTCTACTCTAGTAGTAGTAGTAGTAACTGGTGGTTGAAGTAGTAAATCTATCCTCAGTTGATTATAGGCTAGTCTCCAGACAAATCAACTACGAATAACACTGGCTTAGGATCCTGTCAAGCATAATATTATTATTTAGTAGGAAATGATCTATCCTCAGTTTATTCTAGGCTATTCCCCAGACGAATCAACTACTACTAATAACACCTTCTACTACTAGTATTTGTAGTAGTAGTAACTGGTGATTCTTGTACTACTAGATGATCTATCATCAGTTGATTCTCCATTAGTCCTCAGATGAATCTACTAATACCACCCACTCCTAGTAGTAGTAGTAACTTGTGGTTGTAGTCAATAATCTCTCCTCAGTTGATTGTATGCTAGTCCCCAGACAAATCTAAGTAGTATAGCAGCTAGTAGTGACTGGTGGTTCTACTAGTAGTAGGAAATGATCTATCCTCAGTTTATTCTAGGCTATTCCCCAGACGAATCAACTACTACTAATAACACCTTCTACTACTAGTATTTGTAGTAGTAGTAACTGGTGATTCTTGTACTACTAGATGATCTATCATCAGTTGATTCTCCATTAGTCCTCAGATGAATCTACTAATACCACCCACTCCTAGTAGTAGTACTAACTTGTGGGTGTAGTAGATGATCTCTCCTCAGTTGATTGTATGCTAGTCCCCAGACGAATCTAAGTAGTATAGCTAGTAGTGACTGGTGGTTCTACTAGTAGTAGGAAATGATCTATCCTCAATTTATTCTAGGCTATTCCCCAGGCAAATCAAGTACTACTAGTAATACCACCTTCTACTAGTACTAGTATTTGTAGTCCTGAGATGAATCTACTAATAGCACCCTCTACTAGTAATAGAAGTAGTAGTGACTGGTGGTTGAAGTAGTAAATCTATCCTCAGTTGATTCTAGGCTACTCTCCAGACAAATCAACTACTAATAGCACCCTCTAAATCAACTACTAAAAGCACCCTCTACTATTAGTTGTAGTGACTGCCCTCTAATATTAGTTGTAGTGACTGGTGGTTGTAGTACTAGTTGATCTATCCTCAGTTGATTCTAGGCTAGTCCTCAGATGAATCTACTAATAGCACCCTATTCTAGTACTAGTTGTAGCTAAGACTTGGGGTATGTAAATCTGGTACTAATCCTACTGGAAGGGCCTAGCATCCTGTATAGTATCCTGTTTGGTATCACCTTTTCAGATCTACAGTTCCGTTCTTATCTTAGCACCCTGTATCTCTAATAATCTAGGGGGTGCAAAGACTTGGGGTATGTAAATCTGGTACTAATCCTACTGGAAGGGCCTAGCATTCTGTCTAGCATCCTGTTTAGTATCGCCTTTTCAGATCTACAGTTCCGTTCTTATCTTAGCACCCTGTATCTCTAATAATCTAGGGGGTGCAAACACTTGGGGTATGTAAATCTGGTACAAATCCTACTGGAAGGGCCTAGCATTCTGTCTAGCATCCTGTTTAGTATCGCCTTTTCAGATCTACAGTTCCGTTCTTATCTTAGCATCCAATATATCTTATAATTTAGGTCTGCTAAGTCTTGGGGTATGTAAATCTGGTACAAATCCCACTGGAAGGGCCTAGCATTCTGTCTAGCATCCTGTTTAGTATCGCCTTTTCAGATCTACAGTTCCGTTCTTATCTTAGCATCCAACATATCTTATAATTTAGGGCTGTTAAGAGTTAGGGTATGTAGATCTGGTACAAATCCCACTGGAAGGGCCTAGCATTCTGTCTAGCATCCTGTTTAGTATCGCCTTTTCAGATCTACAGTTCCGTTCTTATCTTAGCACCCTGTATCTCTAATAATCTAGGGGGTGCAAACACTTGGGATATGTAAATCTGGTACAAATCCTACTGGAAGGGCCTAGCATTCTGTCTAGCATCCTGTTTAGTATCGCCTTTTCAGATCTACAGTTCCGTTCTTATCTTAGCATCCAATATATCTTATAATTTAGGGCTGTTAAGTCTTGGGGTATGTGGATCTGGTACAAATCCCACTGGAAGGGCCTAGCATTCTGTCTAGCATCCTGTTTAGTATCGCCTTTTCAGATCTACAGTTCCGTTCTTATCTTAGCATCCAACATATCTTAAAATTTAGGGCTCTTAAGACTTGGGGTATGTAAATCTGGTACAAATCCTACTGGAAGGGCCTAGCATTCTGTCTAGCATCCTGTTTAGTATTGCCATTTTCGTTCTTCAGTTCCGTTCTTATCTTAGCATCCAATAAATCTTATATTAATATTTCTTATATTATAGGGCTGCTAAGAGTTGGGGTATGTACATCTGGTACAAATCCTACTTGAAGGGCCTAGCATCCTGTCTAGCATCCTGTTTAGTATCGCCTTTTCAGATCTACAGTTCCGCCCTTATCTTTGCATCCAATATATCTTATAATTTAGGGCTGTTAAGAGTTAGGGTGTGTAGATCTGGTACAAATCCTGCTGGAAGGGCCTAGCATTCTGTCTAGCATCCTATTTAGTATCGCCTTTTCAGATCTACAGTTCCGTCCTCATCTTAGCACCCTGTATCTCTAATAATATAGGGCTGCTAAGTCTTGGGGTATGTAGATATGGTACAAATCCTACTGGAAGGGCCTAGCATCCTTTCTAGCATCCTGTTTAGTATTGCCTTTTCCGTTCTACAGTTCAGTTCTTATCCTAGCCCACTGTATCTCTAATAATAAAGGGCTGCTAAGAGTTGGGGTATGTATATCTGGTACTAATCCTACTTGAGGGGCCTAATGAGCGAAACTAATATGCACATGTAATATTACATTATTTGTGACGTGGCACACATATTATTATGTGTCAAGAATTCATTATCACATACTTCCATAACAAACATAAACAAATCTAGACTAATTATTCGAATATCACCAATAAATAATATTATACTTAACACATAAATTACGAATATATATCATGCGTAAACACACGATCAACATTTTCTTTTAACTTTCTGACACGTTAATCCAAAACTAAATTATTACAATCAATCCCCGAAAAGGACGTTACGGACATTTACAACTCCACACGCTTACCGGAGGCGCCAATTTGATCGTAGAAAACTTTGCAACTGGTCATTGTCAACCTTCTTGTGCAACCAAAACTTGGGGAGAGATGACCTTTTGTAGTCATCTAAATCCTCATAAACATTAATCTTTATCTTGACTTCCTCCGATCTTTATCATCGACTGATAATTCTTCGTACTCTACAAGTAGTAGTAACTTCGTAATCTTACCTTCAGTTACTTTGTAATTCCAAAAATCACATCGGTGAACGCTTTTGTTTTTCGTCGATAATCCAACAACAGACACATCGGATCGGTAGCCCACAAGGCGAAGTTTCAGCAATTACTGAATTCATATCTTGGTTCCACAAAGAGGCAAAGCTCTGTTCGTGTATAGCTTTGATCACCATCCGCCATGGCTTTTTCACTTGGAAAGAAAAAAGAGAAATCGGGGAAGGAGAAACCTACCGCCCGCCGTCTCAGCAAAGGCAAGATGAATGCGCTGAAATGCCTGGGTCTGAGTAGATCCTTTCTGAAGAAATTTGAAAACACCGATCCAGTCAAAACACCGAACAAAACATCAGTCAACACACCGGACAAAACATCGGACAAAACACCCGTCAACGCACCGGACAAAACATCGGACAAAACACCAGTCAACGCACCAGTCAACGCACCGGGCAAAACACCGGACAAAACACCAGTCAACGCACCGGACAAAACATCGGACAAAACACCGGACAAAACACCAGTCAACGTACCGGGCAAAACATCGGACAAAACACCGGACAAAACACCGGTCAACAGAACGGTTAACAAAGGCAAGGCGCCACCCATGATCGATATCTATGCCGGGAGCAATGTGGACCAGCAATCGCAGGCTCACTCCCAAATGAGCGAAAAGGGACAGACAACACAATCGAGGAAGGAGAACCCTACTGTCCGCAAACTCAGCAAAAGCAAGATCAATGCGCCGAGTTTCCTGCGTAGATCCTTTAAGAAAAAAGGTGAAAAAATCGATCCAGTCAAATCATCGGACAAAACGGTCAACAAAGGCAAGGCGCCACCCATGATCGATATCCATCCCGGGAGCAATGTGGACCAGCAATCGCAGGCTCACTCTCAAATGAGCGAAAAGGCACAGACAACACAGTCGAGGAAAGAGAAACCTGTTGTCCGCAAACTCAGCAAAAGCAAGATCAATGCGCTGAGTTTCCTGGGTAGATCCTTTAAGAAGAAAGGTGAAAAAACCGATCCAGACAAATCAGTCAACAAAGGCAAGGCGCCATCCATGATCGATATCTATGCCGGGAGCAATGTGGACCAGCAATCGCAGGCTCACTCTCAAATGAGCGAAAAGGCAAAGACAACACTGTTGTCGCCCAAAGCCACAAACCAGGAGGACTGGAAGTTGCTGCACGAACTCGCATGCCAATTCGATAAGTTCAAGCTGCAGGAGGCGGAAGAAATGAAAAAGCAAAAACCGGAGAAAGCCCCACAAACGAAGCAAACTCCGGGTGACGATAAGGACACCAAGAAATCTCTGGAGGCGATTTTTGGTGGTGCCAATTTCAGAGCGGATGGAAGTTTCCTGGACAACAAATTCATCGATCAATACCTGGTCGAGGCGCCCAAGTTTTCCAGCGTCACGTTCGACTTTTCGGGTCAGGGCAAACTCTACAAGCGTTTCAATCGCAAAAACGACGAGCAGAAAACCATTTGCAAAAAGTTTGCCGCTGCGTTGCTCCAGCACCCGAAATCGTCGAAGATCACCCAGCTCAACCTCTCCAATGCTCTCCTGCCCGACGCTTTCCTGGAAGCCCTGTCCGATCAATGCATCGCCAGCGGTGGAAAGGGCCTGCCGATGCTCCAGGTGCTGAACCTGGAATCGAACGTCCTTGGCAAACCCGGAATCGATGCCCTGTGCCGGTGCATAGCCGATGCGAAGGTGTGGCCCCGCCTCCAGGTTCTGAAACTCGAGAACCAGAACAAGCCACTGGCCACCACAGCGGAGGAAGCCCTGGGTGAGGTCGTCGTGCAAAACACCAGCCTGGTGGTGGTGGGATACCGCATCCGAACCGGGATCCCGAAGCAGCAGATCGAGAACACCGTGAAGTTCAACCTCGACAAGCTCCGGCAGGCACGCCGGATGCACGCGTCCGAGGCCGGGACCCTCAAGGCGCGAAAGCGCAACGAAATGGAATTGTATTTCGACAAGATCGCCTCCAATGCCGATCGCTCGGTGGTCAACGTGGACCTGACCGGAAACCTCAAGTTCCTGGGGTTGAATGCGACCGAGCGGACCAAGACGGGTGCCGCCTTTGCGACGAACAAAACCGTCAAGACGGTCAAGATGGTGAAACTCAAACTCGACGACGCCTTTGCGGAGGCTTTTGGCTCCGCCCTTGCCACCAACACTACCCTGGAGACCGTGATCCTGGACAGCAATTCATTTAGCGGGACGGGAATGATGGCGCTGCTGTCGGGACTGGGAAAGAACACGACGATAACCAACTTCCAGGTCCGGCACCAGTCCAAGATCATGTCCAGCAGCGACGAGGAGAAGCTCCCGGACTTGTTGAAGGACAACACGACCGTGCTCAAGCTCGGGATCGATGCCAGGAATCCGTTGATCAAGAAGCAACTCGAACTCAAAGCCAACCAAAACAGCGAGTTGCAGCGCAAGCTGCGGGCTGCCGCAAAGAAAAAGACGAAAAAGTAGTCGACGGGCACGGTGCAATCGTGTGCACATTCGTGTCTCAACCACAACAGCGAGTTGCAGCGCAAGCTGAGGGCTGCCGCAAAGAAAAAGACGAAAAAGTAGTCGACGGGCACGGTGCAATCGTGTGCACATTCGTGTCTCTATGTATTAGATTAGATATTAGATGCCTATATTAAAATAAATGATGCATTCTTCTCCATCCGGCGCTGGTGATCTCATTCGTCACTTTCAATTGTGGTTTCTGTAGCTGTACTTTGTTGGGTTAGTCTTTGTTACTCTACGTTGTTAATAGTCTATGTTGTACTGGATGGCGGCCCTAGATCCCGGAACGATGATGGGCTTGATCAGCGTGGTCACGACATCGACGTGCTCCTTGGAGGTTTCATAGGTTTCGTAGTCTTCCACGGATTGGAAGGTCGCCGACCAGACCACCGATCGGTTTTTTCCGGCCGGATGGTTCTGTCCCCCGGTCAGTTTCAGGTCTTCTCCCAGCTCGTGCGACGCGATTTCGGGGAGGACCTTGGGAAGTCCCAGCAATCCCGATTTCATGGCTGCCGCCGAACGTGCGTGCGTGATTGGTCCGGGCAAATGCGTGTGCGTAAGTGTGTGCGCGAGTGTGTTCGTGTGCGTGTGTGTGTCCGCGTATGTTTTGTTGGGAAGGTTTCGGAAGGCAACGCCGACAAAGCGAAAGAAAGGAAAGCAAAGCAAAGCAATCGATGGTTTGGAACGCGGAGCGAAATGTCAGGGAGTGTGTGGATTCGGCAAGAGAAATCATCGCGCCGTATCCGTTGCTTTTGCAGCACCTCGATTATCGTCGATGCATCCATCCCTATGTTCTTTCGTTCCGAGCCGACCACAATCGCTGCCACATCGTCGAGCCGAGCTCGTGTCGAAACAAATCGCCATGTTGGTTCGCATTATTTACCTTCCACGGCTTCTTCCGAGACGCCGTCCTGCACGGTGAACATTACGACGTGTTTCACTTTCGGCATGGTGCTGAGCGCGACGACCTGGGTGGAAACCAGCAAATGTGCAGCGGCTAGTACGAGTGCAAGGGTTGTTTTCCACATTGTTGGTGTCGTTCGTTCTCGGAGCGATAAATTGACGGAACCGCTACTTGCTACTGTACTGCTTAAAAACTCAAAACTTCTCGGGCGGAGGGCGATAGAAGGAGTAGAAGGAGATCCGATGTCCGATGATTGCGATAGTGCGATGAAGACTTACAGGTACACAAGTAAACCTTACCGGTACGTGACAAGTATGTTCTACATGGTAAGATAACATTGGACGATATCGAACCAAAATGAGACTTTGATGGAACATCATGTACAAGTACGTACGTAGTACGTAGTACGAACTGACTTGAAAACGCGTAGAATAATACATACAAGTAGTATCTATGGTACGTACGTAAATATGATAGATCGTGTTGTTCTAACCTTATCGCTGAGAAGTGTCTGTGTCAAAGGAACCGCCATCACCAAGATCGGGTTTGGATTGTTATTAGAAGTAATTAGAAGTAAGTTACCCTACTCGTAGGATTTGTGAAACAGTGGTAAAAAATACTGTACATGTACTCCGTAAGGTTACTCATCATCATCCCGAAAGTATCCTTCCGCGAAACACGAACATACCACATTCCTCTCCTTCGGTCTTCGGTGCGAACTGGTATCAACACAGTAAGCATTGTGTTTCCACCCAACGAACGATAGATATTCCAATCATCTCGCCGGTTCCGAACAACAAACATACTACCTACGGAAGACGCGTACTTTGCGGCGCCCCACCAAACGAAACCAAACCAAAAAATAATAAATTAAATCCGATGAAACGCGCTGGGTTGCGCCGGTCTCGGCATTGGTTGGATATGACCCTCGCGATGAAGACGCAAACGTTCGTCCGTTTTGCCCTCATTGTTGGTGCCGCGCTCCTCGCAAACCCAAATTCCTGGGCAGCGGAAGCTTCCGGTCGCGGATGGGGGATGCACCATTCCGTGTACCGATCGGGGCTTTTCGGGAGGGATCGGCAGCAACGACAGCCACTCAAGGGTCGCAACCGACTTCCCGCCCGCTCGTCGCATCTCGCGATCGACGTCCCGGATGTCGCAATCGGCGCGCCGGCGATGGCCGCAGTTCCCCGCGGCGGCGGTGGCATCGGTGCTTTTCCCTCCGCCACGGCTTCTCCCGCTCCCCCGGTGGTCGAGATCGCCGGGGCGATCGTTCGGATCGCGGTCTCGGCCGGAAAGGTCGTCCTGCCGGCGATCGCTGGGTTTGTCGGGGCTGTGGTCGGCTTCTACAAGGCCCTCCCGATGGACTCCATCACGGCGCAGATCGGGCTGGTCTACTGCTTTCTGGGAGGCTACTACCCCACCCTTTTTTCCTCCCTGCAGGCGGCGCGGTATTGCGGGTGGCACGTGGCGGTCGACGCCATTGCCGACCTCACCGACGAGGCCGTGAAGGTTCTGGACGAGCTGGAGGCCACCGACTCGTCGTTTTTTTACGGGGAGGACAAGAGCCCGCGGGACCTCTTTTTGCACAAGGCCAACGTCGTCCTAAAGACGGTCGACCCCGTCAAGATCAACGAGGCGACGGGAGCCCTCTACACCACCTGGCTCGGCGTCTCGACGGTCCTGCAGAAGGAATACGCCCGGACCATCAGCCTGGCGCTGACCCTGGCGGAGGGACTCGAAAACACGGTCGGGGCGCTGGTGCTGGGACCCGTCCTGCGACTGGCGACCCCGGACGACTACCGCCGGTGGGTCCCGGCGATCGTCGGCTGGGCGTCCAAGGCGGCGGCCATGAGGGTGGCCTGGAGGATCGAGCGCGTCCTGACCGCGGCAACGTCGGCCCTCGCCGGGGGAGCCATCGTGGCCCGGTCCGTCACCAAGCTGGTCCGGAAGCACCGGGCCGAGCGGAAGCAGCAGCAACTCGACGTGCCGCGGGGGCGACGACGATGGCCCTCTCCGTATCCGAACAAACGGCTCCTCGATCCGGACGACGATTCCGACCTTGAGGACAGCGACGACGAGGCGACGATCCTCGATGCGGACGGCCGCGAGCCGGCCCTTTCGCTGGGGGAGAATCTCCTGGGATTCGCGGTGGGGGGAGTGGGATTCTACACCCAAATGGAGTGCCAGTACAAGCGAAGCTTTTCCTTCGTGGTTCCCTTTCCGTGGAGCCTGGCCACGTGGCCCTTTGACCTCGCGGAGCGATGGATCCAGTGGTACATCACAAAGTACTAGTAGAATGGTGCGGCACCACCAACTATTACAGTACGAGTACTAGTACTAGTAGTACTAGGCAATGGAGGACACCAGCAGAACCGATGGTCACCAATGGATTGATGGATCACTGGACCGATCGCTCGAGCATCAAGAGTGCGGTCGTTGAAAGAAGCAGGGCTACCCGGAATGTGCAACTGTCCTGTCGTGTCGTGTCGTGTCGTGTCGTGTCGTGTCGGGTCGGGTCGGGTCGGGTCGTGTCGTGTCATGTGATATCAGCACGATAGTATACCTCGCGGTTCCGACCAAAGGCTCACTTCGGCAGCAGTACGAGAGAGCATTCTGGGATTTTGATTGTCATGTACTACGAGTAGCTACACGTACTACGTGTATACAGTCTACTGCAACAAAAGAATGTGCACCATTGGCTCGAATTTCTTCGAGTGCCGTACAAGACTCAGTTGTTGTTGTTGATCACGATTCTTTGCATTGCTATTGATGAAACAACGACGCCGCTCCTTGTACGAATACTAGCCCGGAAAAGAAAAAAAAACAAATCATTTGCAGAATCGAGTTGATCGGCACCTTCTTACTGTATTGCAAGTCGTTGTCGTCGTTGTTGTCGTTGTTGTTGTTGTTGTTGTTTGGGCATGTCTTTGGTTTGTTTGCGGCACCGAGTTGATTTGAAAATACTATTTGCCACCCGAAACGCCGACGGCCTGCGAAACGAGGACCATTGGTGCCATCTCCTCTTTTGTTGGTTGTTGCCGACCTACTACTACTAGTAGTAGTACTAGTAGTAATAGTAGCTGGTGCTGCCTATCACCATAATAGCTCGTGTTACTAAAAACGATCTGACGTTGGCCATCTTCTTCTTGCTGGGTCTACAAACAATGTGCTCCAGTGCTATCATTTATCGCAACAGTTGACACCGCAGAGCGGACGACTTCCCAGAAGCTCTTGAAGTGTTTGTCGCCGATTGGTGGTGGTGTGAAAGGGCATGGTGCTCGTCTGCTGGTGGATTTTGCTGCCACCACCACCAGCAAGCGACGATCATCGTCCGGGAGGGACGACAATGGTACTACGAGCGACTAAGGTCTGCTGGTGGATGATGCTTTGCTGAACAAGATTCCTGTGTTGGTGATCGTGATGGAAAGGGATGATTCTTGAGCAAGATTGATGATCCCAACAGCAAGGCAGAATGCAGCAAATGGATGATAAGAAGGGGAAGAAGAAGCAATCCTAGATCCAGCAGCACCAGTGAGGAGAACAAGACAACAAGAAGAACAAAGCACCAGTACTACTAGTAGTGGAAGTTGGGGGGACACAATGAGAACCCTCTGGTGGTGGAAACACTAGTACTAGTACATTTCAATGCCCTTGTGCTTGTATTTTTGTTCATCTTGTGTCAAAAGCACTACCACTACTACCTGCAGTAATTAGCCTGAGTAGCGATGGTTCCGGATGGATTCATTCCACCTCAGTCAGTCCCGAGCGATTAGACGTCTCTCTTTCTGCCTGTCCGTCTGTGCGTAACACCACCCATCTCAAAATCAATCTAAAAATCTAAAAAAACTCGACGATGGATCCTTCCATTCCTTTCTCCAAATCGACAACCGAAATACCGGTACTACTGATGATTGTTGATTATTGAATTGATCGCAACAAACGGTCTTGAACTGATTTCGATTGAGGAATATTCTTAGGACCTCAGCTCCGGACATCTGTTCGTTATTCTTTGTCTTCTTGGCTCTAACGAAGGTAGCAAGGAATCGCATCGCACCGCATCGCATTTCATCTCCGAGCAAGCAACAATTCGAGCAGCATTCGCGACTCATCAACCACCAATCCGAGGAGCGTCGACCAAATTGGAACCGAAACCAATCCAATCCAGTTCCTGTTGTTGTTGTTGTTGTTCCTTCTGCGATCATGACGACAGCCGCCGAGCCAGACATCTGGAACGTCACCCAGCACGATCCCGAGCGCTTCCCGTACGTGGTGTTGCGGGGAACTGCTGCCAATCTGTCGGCGCTCCGGGGAACGGACGAGCACACGAGGTCCATCTTTTTCGAGGAGCGCAGCAACTGCGGCAGCAACCACGCCGATGCCGAAACGGAAAGGGAAACCGAAAAATCGTCGCCATCGTCGCCAATGCTTCTCTTGGAAAACGCCCTCGCCGTGTCCGCAACCGTCACCACCGTGGCGGCAGCGGCGGCGGCTGCGGCAATCTTTGGAGACGAAGCCCCGAGCGAAGATGACGACAACGACAACGATAACGATGACGTTGACGACAATGGAGACAACAACGAAAGTGGAAAATCATCATCACCATCACCATCATCATCATCATCAGCAGCACAATCCCGGGAGGTGGCAACAACAGCAACAGCCACAACGGGGGTTCCTCCTCCTCCCGTTTCGGTCGAGGGAGACGTCTACGTGACGGGGTCGCAGGTCCTATTCGTGGCCCGGGACCGAGACCAGGCCGAATCGGACCTGGCGGTGGGAGCGGGGTGCATCGTCCTCCACGCGCTCACGGAGGAACCGGAACCGGCCATTTACCTGCAGCTGGCGAGCGACGGAAGCAACGACAACGATTGTCCCTTTGAGGTCACGCTGACTCCCCGCATCGGAATCGGAATCGGAACCGCCGGTGGAAGCGATCCCTGCCAGGACCTCTTCGACGCCCTCTGCCGGCTCATTTCCCTCCATCCGGCGGAAGGCGACGGCGACGGCGACGACGACGGCGACAATGGATTCTTTGGCGGCGGTTTCGTGGGGGGCGGCTTTGGGGACGACTGGGTCGGAGACTACGGGGAATCCCTCGGCGACTACCACGCTTTCGGCCGACGGTGGCGACGAGCTGGTCTGGGCACCGTCGGCAAACACCGGCGCCAACGCCAATGTCGCGGCGGGTGGAAGTGCGGCGACGGCGGAGGAACGCAATGCCATGCTGGAGCGCCTCGATTCCCTCCTGGTGGTCGCTCCCGGCCTGGAGGTCGCCGGGGACGACGACGAACGCGAATGCGAATGCGAACGCGAACCGGATGGGCAGTTCGACGACGCCGAGTGAGACGGGGACGGTGTGGGAACGCCCGAGAAAGGGAACGCCAACGGCAACGGGGAATAGAACGGAACGGAACGGAACAGAACACTACAGAAAACAACACACGCCAAAGTGAGATGCAACGCAATCGAGGTGACACGAGAAAATGGACGTGCATACAACATTATAATACAGTCCTTCGTCCATCCGTTTCTTCCTCGAACAAATCTCTCCCCGACAAAGGTCGCTCGGATTCAATCGAAACCCAACCCGTATTCGTAGCGTTCCAATTGCACAAAATAAGTGAAGAAGGGGAGACGGGGAACGAACGGTTATGGGTCGATCCTTGTTTTCGTTTTCCGACAGACAAATGTCTCTATTGGCAGGCACAGTAGCGGAACACGGTTCCGCGTTGCGACGCCAATCACTACTACAAAAAGACAAACACGATAGTAATCAATGACGCTAGTAGTATCAATCAATGAATCCATCAATCATCCACGAACGAACTAGGATAGTAGTAGTAATAGTAGTAGTAGCATCGAGTGCACGAAAATGCTGATGCGTAGTAACTTTGTGGGGTACTACTCATTTAGTACATGTATCGACAACCCATCGAGCGGAGTACTGGTGGTCCCTCGGCGTTGGACAATACCGACCGTGCTCTACCGTCTCGCTAACGATCACGACATCGATTCGTTTCCTTTCCCCGAGGGGTGCGACGAGTTGCCATCGCTCGGTCGGCTCCCATCGATCTCTCTCTCTCTCTCTGTTTTTCGTTTCTCAGAGGGACGAGGCCGCCTCGGCGAGGGCGGAAGCCATCGCGTCGGCGGAGGGCGAGTCGGCGGCGGCGGCCGCGGCGACGGCGACGGCCCTGCCGATGGTGGGGGTGGTGGAGGAGGCGGCGACCATCACGAAGGGGGTTCCCCACTCGACCTGGAAGGGATTCATGGGCTGGCCGGAGTACGGCTCGGCGATCCCGGCGATGGTCGGGAGGGCGCCGGGGATCTTGTCGGCCACCAGGAACCCAAAGATTCCGAGCATGGCCAGGCGTCCGTTGTTCTGCGGGGTGATGTGAGGTGATGTGATGTGATATGATGTGGGCAAGCAAGCAAGCAGGCGCGGGAAAGCGAGTTAGCGAGTGGGTGAGCGAGCGAGTAACATGGACAGAAAGTTGTGCAGATTTTTGAAAACAAATGCCGTGAGTATCGGATGGAAGCATAGAGAAGTCAATCCAATCGAATGAAGGAGAATCGAAGCAAAGTGAATCGAATCGAATCGAATCGAATCGAATCGAATCGAATCGAATCGAATCGCGAGCCGGATTCCGCCGCGGCAACGACGAGCTTTCGATGCACCGCGCTCGCGAGACGCCACGCGACGGTGCCCCTAGTAGCTAGTACTCACGATTTCTGCCAGCAATCGTCTCTCGCGCTTCTCGTCGTTCATCTTGCGGTTCCATCCGAAGGGATCGTAGAGATCGGGAACCCAGTGGACCGCCTTTCGGAATTCATCGAACGTCGGGTACTTTCCCGGCTGTCGGCCCTTCATGTAGTGGGGGAGGGCGGTGTCGCCGTATCCTCCCATCTCGTCCCAGATCTCCAGAAAGGCAATCACCGTAAAAATCTGCCACTTGGCGTTGATGTCGATCAGATCCCACTGCTCCTCCGGCTGGAGATCGGTGGAGGGAGGGAGGGCTCCGGCGAGGGTCTGGGGCCATCCAAAGACGTAGTTGGATTGGATGCAGTATCCGACAAAGGCGGCCATGGCCACGCGGCCGTGCTTGATCTCGGCCTGTCGAAGGAATCCGATGGTGGCTTCGTTCGATTGGTCCCAGAAATTTCCCTCGGCCAGGTTCATCGGGTCGTAGAATCCGACGATGGGGTTGAGCTTGTCCGCGAGGACCTCGAGATCGGCCTTGGTCTCGTGCAGGGAAACTGACTGGGAAGACGACGACACCGATTTGGTACCCACAAAGGCGGAAGCGGATCCGAAAGCGGTGGTGGCCGCCACAAGGGAGAGGGATTTGAACATCATCGTGGTTGTCGTTGGTTTTGTTTGCTTGATCGTCAGTTGGGTGTGCAATTCGCAATCCGAGAGATTATGGGCAAACGATGTTTCTTTGTTGAGTCCGTTCGGTCCGATGGAATGCGGCTTCTGTTTCGGTTTCTGCTTTGGTACAAACCGCAACGTAGCTCTGCTTTCGGTTGCCAAGGAGATCACATTCTTTCATCGTTCAGGGTCTGGTCCTCATTGATCAGCTTCAACGATTCGATCCATGGAGAGATCCCAAGAAGATACTTCGAACGGTACCTGTTGACAATGCCGTTGTCGCTGGATCGGAAGGTTGTGTGTCTTGTTGAAGATCGTAAAGGTTGCAATCAACGTCGGCACTACACGGTGTGTACACACGGACAACATTGTTGCCATGCGTTTCTAACGATCTCGACGGATGCAGAAGAAAGCAACGTCACAATAATCATAACTACGTAGTATGTAGCAAAATCATGATTGGACTCTTGCAGTGTTTAAAAATGCCCTGCTATATCATGTCTGTTTCCTGTTTTTTGGTGTTACAAAAAGCGCACCGGTATGGATAATGGATACGGTAGAGAAAAAAAAACATTCGCAGTCGCTTTCGACATGAAACTCGTGTCCTGTCGTAGGTCCTCATGCGCTTTGGCACCCATCCAACACGTTCCTGGCATGCGGCGGGGGGGTAAGGTTAGCCTTTCGTTAGGTAAAAACCTTATCGCATCGTATGGTATCGTATCGTACATGTGGTAAGAAGTTGAAGTGGGATTCATTTTACTAAAAGGATCTTTGATCTTTGGCCATCATGTTCTCGGGAATGGATTTCCAAAGATACGCCCTTCATTTTAACCAAGTTTCCAGTTTGTTTTGTTCCTGCTGCCCCATTGGTGTGAAATTTTTTTTAATAATAATAGTTCTTGCTTGTTCTACTACACGTACCGTACGAACCAAAAAAATTAGGGTCGAACCGATTATTGTATTATTACTTTATTGACAGTGATTCCATGCCAGAGACTGAACACTATTGTGAAGATTAAAGCTATAGACAGTACGTGTCCCGAGATTGCCGCAAAAGAAACCGCAAAAAAGACCGCGGTTGTACTGTGTGTAAGAATGTACCGCAGATGAGGAGGATTCTCGAGGCTTCCTACTAGGAGTGAATTGATCGAACCATCATGCAATACAGCTGAAACCTGAGGTGAAAGCATCAAGGCAAACATTAGGCACTTCCTTGTCTGTTACAACTAGACACGAAGTAGGGAGCACAGTCGACACTTGCTAAACGAAAAAGACGAAGCACAGTACGGAGGTCAAGGTTTTTTGCAATACCCATTGGTCGAGCTGCAATCATGTTGGAAACCTATTCAGAGCATTTCTCGTTTTCTTCAATCATGTGACCTGTCACCAAGTCGTATCAACACTACTTTTTTCCTTATTTGCTTCAATATGGTCGATCATGCTGCATGTATCTTTGATGCTTCGAGCGACGATTGAAATGAGCATTGTACCATTTCCATATCGATATTATTGATCGTGCGAAGTGAACCTATTACGGTAAGTAAGTTGACAACGATGTAGCGATCACAAAAAATGTCATCTCGAGATGATATCCCAATCCACATGAAACCAACTGCAACATGTGTTGAGCCATTCTCTTGAAAACGTATGATCTCCGGATTTTGATCTCAAAAACACGCCTTGCTTGTCAGAACGATAACAGTAGTCGTTGACAGCAAAATAATGAATTTCCAGGAAAACAATGAATAAATATTGAGACTGTAGGTTGAGATAAGTCGAGGTACCGGTGCTATTAGCAGCGAAAATCTTGGATCGACCACAAAGATCCTGCGTAGGAATGTTTTTTGCCGGTCTCGGTTTAGCAATTTGTAGTCTAGTCCCTTAGGTGCCTGAGAGTCCTTCCGTCTACGATACTTTCAAGGGCGTACCCGGCCCGGGACAATTCTCCGATCAGGGCGCTCTCGATATATCGCGCCTGGCTCTTGTTCCCGACGGGAAACACAACGGTCTTGGAAAAAACCCAGGAGAGACCCTTTTTTCGGTGCTGCGACAATCTCTTAGCGATTGAATCCGTCTCTCCCACATAGTACCTGGCGACAGGAGGTGGAGACGACGACGATACAGCTACTGGTGGCAATAGCTGTATTATGTACACACACGATTGGTTCGCTAGGGATGCAGGGGGAAGGTGCCGGGGGGGAATAACGATGGACTGCGTGCTGTCATTGGTCTCTTCCATTAATGCTGTGGCAAGCGATACGACACCGAGAAATTCCTTGAACCACTCGTCCTTGATTTTGTCGAAGCGCTCGCCAGTCAGTTCCGCATCCAAATCTTGCAACGCCTCGTCCTCCGATGACGGGACCGTACGTGGGTCTCCATCCTGCTTCCCCGATGGCGTGCCCGCATCCATCTCCACATCACCAGAATTGACACAAGGGGTTGTCCTTTCGGGAATGAACTGTGTAAGTTCCCTGGCGCGGCGAAGAATATCTTCCGGGAGACCGAATCGCTCCGCCGTCAAGAGTGCCATGGAATCCGTACACCGACCATCCTCCAGTTTGTGGGTCCAGGCGTAGGAAAAACCATCGCCATCCTCGGTACGATCGATCCGTATGCGTTTCGTCACGATCCGTTCCTTCCGCAGCGGAAGGTCCAGGACGTCGTGCAAATGGGTGGCAAACACTCCGCTCATTCCCGTCTCGGCCATGCGCTCCAGCACCGCTCCCGCCAATCGTGTGCCGTCACGGGGAGATGTTCCCCGTCCCAGCTCATCGACAAACACGAACGATCGGGGACCGGAACACCGAAACAGGGCCGCTAGGTCTCCCATCTCGGCACCAAAGGCGCTCTTGTCTTCGGTGGGGACGTCGGCGGAGGCTCCGCGCAAGAAGAGCGTATCGAACCGAGAGATTCGAGATTCGCACGACAGCGGAGCGCACAGGCCACAGATCGTCAGCAATGCAGCGGCAGCGGTGGATCTCATCAGCGTGGATTTTCCCGACATGTTGGGAGCCGTCAGGAGAATCATGGAAGAGAGATCAAAGGTGTTGGTGACCGCTTTGGATCGGTGCATCCAGTAAGGATAAACGTCCACAAATTGTGCCTCGGACGAAGGATTGTCTTCGATGGTGGTTGCGAGTTGCCACCCCGCGTTTGTGGCTTTGACTGCGTGGTGAAAAGCAGTCGACAGGATCAGATTGAAGTGGGAGGATTGGATGATTGCGGGAATGTGACCGTCATCCTGCAGGTTTTGGGCGAGGTCCGAAAGAATGGACGCCACTTCGTTGGTAGCGTTGTCGCATTCCGAGACGTAGTGAGAAACCGCTTGTTTCACCTTTTCGGTGGTCCACCGATTCGAGAGAACCTTCCCGAACCGGTCATACGGATGGACAAACTCCAACGAGTCATCCAGTCCGTCGCTGGGTTTCTTCTGCAAGGAAACCAAATTATCAAAGTAATTGTACTTGATCAATGCCTTGTTGCTTTCGTTGTCACCGATGAAATCTTCCCTCACAGCCTTTGCTAGCTCCTCCGAAGCGATCCGCACTCTCTGATAGGCATTCGCTGCTACGCTTTGTTGCACCCGGCCCCTCCAGGTCTTTTCGTTTCGCTCGAAAAACTCCTGGGGAATGTACTCGTGTCGACTCACAACGTCCGAGAGTGAGCCTCCGGTGGAAACGCAAGCATAGTCTTCTTCCACGTGAAAGGAGGAACTGACCACCGCTTCGATGGCATCGATGGCTTTCTGGCATCCTTCCAGCAGGGACTCTCGCCCTGCCGGCAGTCCGCTTTCGTGCTCACACATGTGCAACAGAGCTTCCACAAAGTCGTTTGGAGTTTCGTTCGCCCGGCCGGCGGTTCCGTCGTCGCCGTCGTCGTGCAGTTCCAGAACGTATTTTGTGGTATCGAGGCTCTGGAGGAGTTCCCCGTACACGTTCGCGCCCGCCTGCCCGGCGCGAATCAGGATCAGGGACTTGCCCAGGTTCGGCACCGAAAGGGGGGGAAGCGACAAGGAGCTCTCCTTGTTGGTCAGGGTCCGGACCACCCGGGCCATGGACAGTGCCACGCTCGGGGGAGGAGGGATCAGCAAGTACCGCTCCAGAAACCGACGATTGGACGCGGGTGCCGCGTCGTCCAGGACGTGCCGGATCAGGGACGGGATGGTGGCATCGTCCATCAGTCCGAGTTGCGTGGCGGTTTCGACGTACAGAGGGTTGGTGGCGGTGGTGGATCCCATGGTCACCGTAAAGTCGGCCACCGAGGTCGTGCGATTGTTGCGGTTCGTTGGGGTTGTTGTTGCGGATTCCGCCGGTTGGGGCAGCTCGTTCCGTTGCAGAATTGCGTCCACAATCACGCGAACGTACCGATCCGCATCGGATTTCCCCGCCACCGGTTCCGGAACGAGGTGGGGATCGAGGATCTTGGTCCCCAACCGTCCCCTTCCTCGGCTGCTGCTGCTGCTTCCGGCGGTGCGACGCCGCGGCAAAAACGGAAGAGAAGGCGATCCCTTGAGCCGCTCGGACGGCGACGGCACGTAAAACAAGGGATCGGCCGGTGGGTAGGCTTCCAGCCGGCAGGCCACCGCCTCGCTCGTCAGGCGCTCCGAATACCGCACCGATCGCTCCTCGAGGGAGACCTCGACGAGGTTGTACCCCGCCGCCGTGTGGACGATCCCGACGCAGGGCCGGGGCGGTGGGAGTCCGTCCAGCGCGTGCGAGGCATCGTTCCCGTGGTGGTTGGAAGCGTCGAGCAACCAATTGTCGTAGAGGTAGGTCGGGGCCGCGGGAGAGACAATCTGGGCCAGGGATCGTTCCTTGAGCTTCTTCTTGTTGCTGTTGCTGTTGCTATTGGTGTGGATCGGAAGAGGCTCGATTTCTTCGTAGACCGCCACGGAGAATCCCTGGGAGGTCAATCCGTCGAGGGTCGCCTGTATGTTTTGTTTGGGGCATCCGGACCGGGCCTTGCCTCCCATCGGGTTGAGTCCCACGTGCTCGACCAGGAGGATGGCGTCGATCCCAAAGGTCTCGTAGAAATCTCCGCACCGGACCAACACCACGTGCCTCGGGTAGATCTCTTTCTGGTCCCGGCAGTATCCCAGGAATCCCACCCGCTTGCCCCGTTTCGGTCCTGTGTTTTTGCTATTGCTATTGCTATTGCTTGCTGCTGCTGCTGCTGGGGTGCCCGAAGCCGTCCGGTCCGGATCGTATCCCATGGGGCACAACTCGGGATCGAGCTGCCTCACCAGGTCCCGGGCCACCGGCCGGTGGAGTTCCAGGAGCGGTTCTTTCCAGTAGGGGTCGAGTCCGCGGGACGACGACGGCGACGACGGCAATTCCGTCGGCGCAAAGAGCTTGTCCACGATTTCTTCGTACGTCTCGGGCCGGGCTCGCGTCGGACGCCTGCGCCGAACTCGGTCTCGCGCCGACGCCGACTCGGAATCTCCGTTTCCATCGTCTCCCCGGCCGGGTGGGCCTCCTCGCTCGGGCTCTCCGGGATTCTCCGCGGCATCGGGAGGTACCGGTCGGGAACCGCCCGAGACCTCGGGGGCGATCGCCCCTTGTGGTTCTCCGAGCGTTCGCTCCGGCTGCCGCGCTTGTTGTTGCTGCTGCTGCTGCTGCTGCTGTTCGAGTTGTTGTTGTTGCTGCTGTTTGGACAATTCCTGGAATTCCAGAATGTACCGCGCCAGGAGCCGGCGGTCGTCGCTCAGCTCCCCGCAGGTCGTTTTCTGGATCCCCGCGTTGCGATTTGGTTTGTCGGTGTCGGTGCTCTTGCTCTTGTTCTTGCCCCCTCCCGCGCGCCACGTCCTCGAGGATCTTCCGGGTGCAGGATCGGACCTCCCCAAAGATGGCCACGGATCGCTGCGCCGGGCTGTTGGGATTGAAGTCGGTCTTGCCACCGGACAGCCGGATCAGTTCGTCGCGCAAAACGGACAGCCGATGAGCCGCGTCGCGACGTTCATTGTTATTCTGATTCGTGTCGCGATTGACGGTCTCGTCGTCGCCGTCGTCCGGGGACGGGGACGATGCGGGAGGTCGCATCCACAGGGACGTCCAGGTCGCCGCCGGCCATGCCGGGTGGGACGACGAAACGGAGGCGGAGCGCACGCGCATCGTCGCCGCCGCCGACAGAGGAGAAGCGACCGAGCGACCCCGCAGTGGCGGTTGGTTTTGGCCGAAGGATGCGGATCCGTATCCAGATCCGTATCCAGATCCGGAGTTCCAACGACGCTGCCCCTGCCCCTTCCATTGCCCCTGCCGCGGCTCCAGAGGAATGGCACCGTCTTCCGCGAGTCCCCGACCATTGTGGCGGGCACGCAGTCGGTTGCAGGTACGCACTGCTGCTGCTCTTGTTGTTGTTGTTGTTGCTGTTGTTGTTGTTGTTGCTGTTGCTGCGGTGCGCTTCGTGGCATTCTTTGCCGCCGCCGCCGCCGCCGTCCGTGTCGCTGTCGGCGATCGGTGGACAAACGCCGCGGCCACCATCGGAGAGATCGGTGAAGACGACGACGACGAAAGAGCGAGAGAACCGGTGGTGGTGGTGGTGGTGACAGCCGACCAATGAGACGAAACCAGAAAGGCAAACGCGGCGACCAACGCGCTCCGGTGGGAGAGCAGCAATGTTCTTCGTTGGCGGTGGCGGCGGCGGCTGTGATTCGTTTTGTTTTTTTCGCTGCTGCTGCTGTTGCTGTTTTGATGCTTTCGTCTCGTCATGGAATGCATGAATCCACAATGGTTGTGGTGTGCGTGTGTGTGCGTGTGCGTGCGTGTGTGTGTGTGTGTTGATGTGCCCGGGGTAGGTTTCTTTTCTTCCGCAATGGTGAATCGTCCGCCTCTGTTGTTTGGTGCTCCGCTCTGGGTGGTTTCAGTGTTCGGCCAGGGTTCCAAACAATAATATCATTATTTCTTCGGCACCGCGGCAGTCGATCGGCGTTTTGTGCTTAGTGCATTGTTAGACGCTTGTTGCCATCGCAGATGGTCGGATGTTGTCGGATCCGCCGTGGTTCCGTTCTTCCAATTCCAATTCCAACGGGTTTTCATTGGCGCGCCATTCCTGGGCCCTGCCCAGACGATACGATTGTTTGGCGCGCAATTTTTTTCTGATTTTGAGATGAGATGATTGGAGGGAGGAGTGACCTGCGTTACGGGTACTGGTACAGTCATAAGCAGTTCTACGTACGGTAGGGTTACCCGACAACCTTAACCTTACCTGTCCGTCGTTGAGAAGCAGACGACCAAAACCGGTCGGGTCGAAACGGAACGAGCACCTGACTCGAGTCGAATCGAATCGAATCGAATCGAGTCGTGCCGTGTCCTTCGGCCCAAAGTCCGTACTATAGTAACCCGAACCCTTACAAGATACTTTTTTGATCGGGAACAGGTGGTCGGCGAACGGTGTGTCACCCATCATCACCCATCAAACTGCTATCCAATTATTGCGCGCTTCGCCCGACGAGCGCCAGTCCTCTCCACCAAATGGTAGTTTGTGACGGCTCGTGACGGGTGGTTCGCGACGATGTTGTTATTACTAAGTTACTTCGCACTTCTCTCTTGCTTCGCATTTGTTTGTTTCCTTTGGTTCTTCCCAACGGAGAGTTCTTCTTTTTCTCACGGTTCCGAAGCCGGGATACCTTTCTTCACCCATCACGACAAGAAACACTGGGATAATGATACGGTACGAGTGCGAGTACGAGTGCTACCGGTACTGTAGATTGGTTCCCATCCATCACTCACGATCTCGAATCTCGTTCGAGGACGAGTACTGTTCTTGTACGTGACATCCGTACTGTAACCGTGGGTGGTATTCCTTCTTTGTTGTCGAAGTTGAAAGTTGTGCCAAGAATTTGTTCCGACTTGAAGACCATTATATAAAAGGGAGTAGTTGTACCACTACAAGTAATTACACTTTGCAACACAATATTGCACTTGTTGCTAGATTCTCACTCATCTGACAACAACACAAGCCAAGACAAGCCAAGACAAGTTTGTTCTGGCTGCTTCCAACGAAACGAAGAAAAAGCAAAGACCAACAAGAACAAGTACGCTACCGTACCATTACGTAGATTAGATTCGATTCGATTCTCGATTCGTCGATTCCTCTTCCGTCATGAGACCCAAAGCCGTCGTAGTGGTTCGCCTGACCGTGCTGGCGGGCCTGGGATGGATCCAATCGCCATCAACAACCTCGACAACCACACCCCCCGTTTTTGCCCGGGCCTTTGTCCACCCCTCCACCGCGAATCGGAATGCGAATCGCAACCGGTCCACCGCCGCAACGGTTGCCCCTCTCTTTGGCGCGACCGGAAGCGGGGAGGCCGCTTCGGCCAAGGCGAGCCAAGTCGATGCCGATACTGATGTCGCACCGAGCGCGGCATCGGAAGAACCCGCCAGGGACGTGGTGGCGGAAATGACCGACAAGGCCCTGGTCGAAATGGGTCCCCACGAAATGACCCTGGAAGACGTGGCCGAAGCGCTCCGAAAGGAGGGAATTTCGACGACCGCCGGTGGCGATGGAGATGCGGATGCGGATGACGAGAAGAACACCTTGCAAGCTCCGGAACGGGACTCCGAAGATGCCAAGGCCAAGGCCAGCGCGGTTCTCGACTACACCTGGGCCGACGCCCTCGAGATGGCAGATTCCAAGAAGGAGGAAGAAGAGGAACCCTTGCACTCAATGTCGCAATCGCAATTGGAATCGCCAACCTCGGACGACACGACTACGACTACGACGATTCCCACGGAGGTCCGCCTTATTGTCCAGGATCCTGATGAGGATGTGGATGAGAATGAGGATGAGGATGATGCCGCTCCTGTTGCTGCCGCTGCCACTGCTGCTGTTCTTGGAGAGGACGGCAACAAGGAAGGCCACGACATTGACCAGCTGGTCAACCAGGTCCTCGAGAAGAACGGGCTTTCCGACCCCGACACTGATATCCACAGCGATGCCGGGATCGAAAGCAAAATCCAGACGGACGAACCGATTGCCGAGACGGACCCGGCAATGTCCGTTGCTTTCACCACCGCTGCCGACGTCGACTTCGAGCAAGAGAAGGCGGACCCGGTCAACGGCAAACTCGAAGTCCAACTAGAAGTCGAAACCGAGAACGAGAAGACGGACGTTTCGGAGGTGACGTGGTTCGAGCTCCTCGGGGCCGCCGCCGAGGCCGCGGGAGCCATCGGAAGCGTCGCCGTCAAGGCCGCATCCAAGACCCTCGGGGACGTTGCGTCGAAACTCCCGGGGGACGCGGCGGGGAGAGCGACGATCCGAGCCGACGTTTCCGTTCCCTACGAGTCGGCCTCCTTTCTGGCCTACACCGAGTGGCTAATGGAGCACAACAAGGAAGACCCTTTGCTCGAGCGGTACGGGTACTTCCAGACCAACTACAGGAGAGTGGCCATTGCCAACGTGGTTGCCAAGAAGAAGATGCGGGAAATGGCGGCGGAAGCTGCGAAAGCTGCTGCGAAAGCGGCGGCCAGGGGACGAATCCGACACCGAAGAACCGCCCAAACCCAGTCAACGGGAATCATCGGCACCCCCGCAACTCCTCGCGCTGGACCAATACGCCGATCTCTCCGAGGAGGAATACCGGGAGGTGCAAAAGAGTCTCGAACCCAAATCCCTGGGGGATCTCTTTGGAGACCTCGCCAACAGGACCGGAAAAGCGGCGATGGAAATGGCCAGCGCCGTGGCCCCGAGCAGCAGCGAGGACCCGCCGCCCTCCACCGACTCGGAGCCGGGCAACAAGCCATTGTTTTCCGTCGGATCCGTCTCCTTTTCCTTTCCAAAGAAGACGGAAACCACCAAAGCGATCGCTCTGGACGATGCCAACACCGCCAAGGGGGAGAAGGGCGATGCCAAACCGGGACCGGCGGCGAATCACTTGGTTTCGATGCTGTCCGGAAGCTTTCCGGCCATTCGAAGCGACGTCGACAAGACGGATCGACGCCGAAAAGAAACAAACGCAAAAACAAAAACAAAAACAAACCGAGCCAACCGATTCGACTCCTCCCAAGAGCCATCCGTTTTCGTTCCTGGCGGGGGGATTCCGATCCGCTTCCAAGAAGGAATCCGTCCGGTCGGGAACGGCGTCCACGACCCAGGAATCTCCCACCAAGAAAAAGAAGCAGCAGCAGCAGCAGCAGGTCACCGCCAAGTCACCGACCTTTTTGGCCCGGGCACCCCCGCGATCGACCGAAACCAAGACACCACCCACCAAGCAACGAAAGCAACAGCAGAGCCCCAAGACGACCCTCCTCCGGGGCATGATGATGCGCCGGAACGCGGCACCGGTCGCCACCAAACCCGAATCGTCGTCGCCCCGAACCGCGAAACCGAAAGGAAACCGCAAGCGCAAGCGCGAATCTCTTTGCGCCGTTCGTCTCCCGCACCCTTTCGGCGTCGTCGTCGCCCAACAACAAGAACATGCGCAAAACGCCGGCGGCCGCGGCCACGGGCGTCCCGGCGCTGTCCCAGTGGAAGCAAAACAGGGACGGATCCATCACCGGATACGTGAGCAACTCCCAGACCTATCGGACCGGCACCAAGATCACCACCTCTCCCGTTCCGGGGGAGGCCAGGGCCGGGACGGTGGTCCAGACCGATTCGGGCAGCAAGTACCGGCTCAAGTAGGGAGAGAGCGAAACCAAATGGCGCAGAAACCAAATGGCGCAGAAACGAAACAAAACAAAACCAAATGGCGCAGAAACGAAACGAAACGAAACGAAACGAAACGAAACGAAACCAAATGGAGCAAAAACAAAACACAACAAAACGGAAATGGAGCACAAACAAAACACAACAAAACGGAAATGAAGCAAAAACAAAGCCGACGAAAGGCGCGAGAATGGTGTGCGACTCGTAGCGTCGCCGTAAGAAAAGAAAACAAGAAAACGACAGGACAAGGGAAGAAAAGAAAAGAAAAGAAAAGAAAAGCAGTGGTCACTAGACGCCGCTCGGCTTGGGCGCGGGCAATGGTTGCGTCGTGTTGACCGAAACAAGTTTCATCCATAGTTTCTATCGATTTTTTAAAACAAGATACAGTAATAGTTTAGTTCAATGTTATACCGTACACAATACGTTGGAACGCGACCGTCTTCCAAAGCAATACGAAACAAGTTTCGAAATGGACTTTCGAACAGAACAAGGATGTTCCCAAACAACGCTCTCGTGGTTGAACGTAGTTGGTGACGAGTAACGGGAAGTCGTGCTTCAAAGTCAGAACGATGCCAATTCCTCTGTGCCGGTACAACGAAACATGTTTCGTATTCTAGACTACTATGACTACTACTACGCTGGACCTGCAGAAAAACATTGTCGGAAAAAAACATGCAGTGGAAAAGAAATCAACGGCATTCAACCTCCGCCATGATACTACTACAATGCATTGAGGATAACAGCAGCAAGCGAGGACCTGCACACTTTCATCATGCTGTCAGTACAATATCGGTCGAACTGGATTTCTCTCGAACCGTTGTTCGTCGCTGCTTCGTTTCTTCTTCTCCCGCCAATCGTTGGCATCGCGAACCCTACTACTGCACCGCTCGAGAGGGGAAAAAAAAATCCGCGACGATGCTTCGCTGCAACGCTTTGCGGTCGGGCGGCTTCTCGCTTGCGCGGCTCGGAGACGACCGATGCCGCTTCCCGCGCGGCCCAGCATTTCGATTGAAAGCGTGTGCGCAAGCAAAATCGAACATCATCGCATGCATATCGTCGGTAGCTTGAGAACATGTACATCGACGGGCGGGTGGTTGAAAGAAGCTGATCGTGTCGCATTGTATTATAGTAGTAGTACCGTGAAGGATTGCCGTGTTTGCCACAGTGATGATGATGATGATGATGATGATGATGCACGGTGCTTGTACGCAGTTCGGAATGAATTCATGACCATTGTTCCAAGGGGCGCGCACTGTTTTCTCCTCGAAACGAACCAAAGGATGGTCACCCCAGAGACCACCGGTGCACTTCGGAGCACGTCCCGTCTCCCCTGGTCGTTTTTGGCGACGATTGCAGCATGCAACGCAACGCAACGAAATGCAACGCAACGCAACAAATTGCATCACGCGCAATCGTGATTGCTGATACGGAACCCTCGTTCATTGTGGCGACCCGTGTTGACCATCCCGGAAGCGTTCTTTGCCGATCGATCGGTTTTCAAGCGACCCCCACGGTGGACTCAAGTTTCCCTCTCCTCCCCCGGTGATTTGTTTGGTTCTTTCTGCCTGACTGGGCTCGTCTCGTCTCGACTCGCCTCGGCCGGCTCCTTTAGCTTGGAATTTGATTTGCGCCCTTGTTGAGGCGTCCGGATCCCGATCCCGATGCAACGCGATCGATAGTCGCTCATTTCATTGCGTAAAATGAATCGCTCGTTGCTCGTTGCTCGTTGCTCATTGTGAGGATGAATCCCTAGTAAGTAGTGAATAACCTCACTCTTGTTGTACTACATGCATTGACATCGTCAACAGGAGCAACCCAACATTTCGCAGGTTACGAGCATCCAAACACTGCCATGCTCATCACCACAACACTCATCGCTCAACGCTCGTTACTCATTGCTTATTGCTCATTCGCGTAGCATCGCGTCGCGTCGCAGTGTTGCGTCCCGGCGACGGCGACATCTACGCCGACATCTACGGGCGCAGCAGCTCCGACAGCGCGCTCAGAGCGTGTCCCGTAGCGTCGAGCCGCTGCTCCGTCACCACGAGTCCCCCGTGCAGACCCAGCCCACCGTATCCGAAAGAAGCGGTCTCCGGAACCCGGTCCTGCGACCAGGCCACAAAGTCGATCCCGCGGTCGATGAGGCCGGCCCAAACAGTTTTGCTTTCATCGCGATGGTTGCTTTTGCCTTCATCGTCGTTGCCGTTGCCGTTGCCGTTGCCGTTGCGAGCGGCGGCGGCGGCAGCACCGGCGTTCCGGCTCGCTTCCACCAGCCCCCCCGTGACCAGCGCATCGAGGCCGCAGGCGATCTCGATGGTCGACAGATTGGGGTAGCAAAAGGCCCTTCCCCCGGCGCCCCGGACAGCATCCTCCACGAGGGGACAGCATCCTCCACGAGGGGGAGGAGGCAATGTCCCCGCAGAGGTCCGCGCAGTAGTCCGAAACGGCATCGGCGAGCTGCCGCACCTCCGCAGTAGCAACGGGAGTGGCACCGTCACCGTTACCGTCAACGCCCGCATCGGTGGCCGATCCCTCCGCCTCCATTTCCCGCAGCGCGAGGGCGAGCCGTCCAAAGGCCTGGACCTGCCAGATTGCGTAGTTGGCCTCGAGGACGACGCCGCAGTCGTTGTTGTTGTTGTTGTTGTTGTTGTTGTCGTCGTTCTTGCTGTTGTCGTAGAGGGAGCGATAAAAGCCAAACGCCCGAATCATGGCCGGGAGGATCCTGGACCGGGTGTGTTCCGTGAGGAGCCGTCGTTGTCTTTGTCCCCGGGCCGTTTGGTGCGGAAAAGACGCGCAGCAAAAGACTTCCATCAGGGCCGCCATGGCTTCTCCCGGATAAAACTCAATGCCCCGGAGGACTTCTTGATCGTTGTCGCAGCCGGCATTGTTGCTGTTGCTGTTGTCCTTGTCGTTGCTGTTGTCGTTGTCCTTGTCCCCGTACCAGATGCGAAAGGCCCCGTCGCTCCGCTGCATGGCCAGTATGCCCAGGGTGAGTCCCTCCAGGAGATCATCGGGGGCGGGAGGAGTATCCGGGGCGTGATCGGCTGTTCGATGCATCGCTTTTGCTTCTCCTTGTTCGTTTGGGTGCGGGTTTTGGTTTTGGTTTCCCGGTTGCTGTCGCCGTCGCCGCGTTTGTCGGTGTGGCTGTCGCTGTCGCTGTCGCTGTCGCTGTCGCAGCCGTTCCGATTCGATTCGATCCGAGCCAGCATCAGCAATCCGTTGTGGGCAATGTTTGGCGGTTCGCGGAGGCCCTCGGTCGATAGCCGTTTCGCGTTCGCGGTGCCGGTGGACCCACCCGCGTCCTCCATTTCCGAATCCACGCCCACGTCCCACGTCCACGTCCACGTCCACCAGATGGGAAGCGTAGCGCTCGACGGTCCGCGAGATGGCTCGGGTCAGGGACGCTATGGTTTCGGCGTGGGGATGATGATGAGGATGAGGATGACAATGATTCCCGTTGTTATCGGACAACCGTTGCTCTCGTTCTTGCTCTTGTTCTTCTTGTTCTTCTTCTCGCCGCCCCTCGAGGATTCGCACCGCGGCGGCGGCATCCCACGCGGATCCCAATTCCCGGAGCGGGCAGTGTTGATGGGAACGACACGGGCGTTGTTGCTGTTGCGGTTGCTGTTGCTGTTGTTGCCACGAGGCGGGGGTGCTCGCGGGTGCCGTAGCTGTCGTCGTCGTCGTCGTTGTTGTTGTTGTTGTTGTCCATGCCGAGGCCGGGGACGATGCCTCGGACCCCCGGAGCGAATCGCACCGCGGATACGACAGGAGGAAAAACCGGTCCGTGTCCGGATCGACCATGGATCCGAAATACAGGCTCATTCGTTCGGCCAAAACTTCCAGTTGCGCGGGAGGCGTCCCGATCTCGTCTCGCAAAGCGGCGTTTGCGTTGATTCTGCTTCTGGTTCGGCTGCTTTCGCGGCAATCACCGTCGTTTTCGTTGTCGTTGTGGTTTTCGTTGTAATTTTTATTGTTATTGTCGTTGTCGTTGTCGCTTCTGTTTCGGTTTCCGAAGGCATCCGAAAATGTGGCCGCGGCGAGCGAGACTCCCGATGGCGGAAGCGAACGCGGTCTCGCCGATTTCCGTCTCGTGGCTGCGGATGCGGAGGCCCGGCCGAGAATCCCAACACCCGCGGCGCCGGTGTCGATCGTCGGCAGCGCTCGTGTCGCGTGCGAGGCTGCCGCTAGCGCGGAGGACAACGACGGTTTCCGGGACGACGACGACAGCAACAACAGCAACAGCAACAAGACGGAAATCATCGTGGTTCTCGTCATCGTTGACATCGTCCGTAGTTGTAGCCGCAGCTGTAGTTGTAGTTGTAGTTGAAGTTGTAGTTGATGCACGCTGTTCCGTGTTCCGTCGTATGTTGTGTCACAATCGTTCTGGATTGATTCTAAATTGATTCATTCTAGATTGATTCTGGATGATTCCGGATTTTGTGCCATTATCGCAGGTGTATCGGGACCATACGGTACTCGTACGTACCCTTTTACGGTACGTAAGAGAAAATGGAAAAGAACACCAGATATCGTGCTGTTTAAGGATAAGGATAATTTGAAGTCTGCAGTCGGTTGACCGTGATTTTGATTGTTGAGGGAGAGATTTTGATTGCGAGCGACTGACTCTGATTCATTCATTCATTCCATTCATTTTTCATTCATTCATTCATTCATTCCATTCATTCATTCCCTCTCTCCCCTGTCTTTTGCTTGGTTGGCCATCGTTACTATCGTACGGTAATCTTCGTTGTATCGCCTCGAGCTTGTCGCAAGGACCCCTCATCCCGCACCGTCCACCGTCCACCGTCCAACGTCCAACGTCCACCGTTCACTCCCGTTGTTCCATCCACCGAGTGAGAGCTACTAGCTCGGTTGCGGTACTAGCAGGAAGCACGATTGCAAGCAACCACAGTTCCAGCAGTGAGAATGGCAGCCGACAACGAGAACCCTTCCGACAACTCCAACTCAAACGCCAACGCAACGTCGAACCATGGCAACCGTAACCAGCCGCAACGACACTCCAACGGAGAACGCGCGTTTGCTGTCGAACCACAACCACAACAACAACAACCAACAACAACAATCACAGCAACAACAACCAGCAACAACAAGCAACAAGCAACAACGAACGCAAACGCAAGCGTCACCGCCGCCAAACCCATCATCGGACAGCGCCTGGATCCCTCGACGGCGAGGGTGGTGGTCGTCGGCGCCGGCCTCGCGGGCCTGGGAACGGCGCTCTCCCTCCGAAACGCCGGATTCCGAAGGGTGGAGATCTACGAGCGAGACCCGAGCCTGGAGCACCAAAAGGAGGGCTACGGATTGACCCTGACGTACAATCCGAGGGGTCCCCTCGCGGAGCTGGGCGTCCTGGAAACCGTTGCCGCCAGGGATTGCCCGAGCCGATCGCACTATCTCTTTCGGCAGAACGACGGTGACAACGAGAACGAGAACGATGGTGACAATGAGAATAGCAATGATGGTGAGAATGAGAATAACAATGATGGCGGCGACATCGAGACGGACAAAAACGACAACGGAGGCAGCCACCGTTCCGGGGGATCCGGCAACGGCAGCAACAACAACAACAACAACAACAACAACAAACCCCGCGGTTGCCGTGCCGTTCCGATGGGATACTTTGGAAACGCCCTGTTCGAATCGACCGGCGGCGGCGGCGGAAGGATTCGCCGTCGGGGCCGGGGGCAGCGGGGAAACCTAAGGATCCCCCGGAGGGTGTTGAGGCAGATTCTCTACGACGAATTGCAAAAAACCTTTGCAACATCCGACATCAACGACCGCAACATCAACGACATCAACATCAACACCAATCACTGTGGTCGACGAAAACAGCGAGGAATCCTCTTCTGGACGGCTGTGGCGGTCCATTGGAACCGCACCCTGGTCGACTTTGAGTGGAACGACGCCGCGAAACACTACGAGCTGGTCTTTGAGGAACGCGGGCACGGCTCCGGGGATCGAGGGCCGCCGCCGCCACCGTCCGCGAGCGGTGGTAGCGGTAGCGGTAGTGGTAGCGGTGGTAGCCATTGTCACCGTCGCACCAACAGCAGCAGCGACAGCAGCAACAACAACAACAACAACAATGGCAGCGGCAGTGGTCCCTCGAAAAGGATTGCCACCACCGCGGATTTGCTCGTGGCTGCCGACGGGATCCGGTCCGCCGTCCTGCAAAAACTCTATCGCGAGCACACGCACGGCACTGCCGATGCCAATGCGAGTGTCAAGGCCGATGGAAACGGAAATGGAAATGGAAATGGAATTGCATATAAAAATAAAAATGGAATTGCAAACGGAATCGGAATCGGTGGGGACCCTTCGCCGTGCATCCGCGAGCGTCCCGAGCGATACGGGCTCCGCCCCATGGGGATCCGCATGATCCTGGGAATCGCCGACGGAATCGACCATCCCTTGCTGCGGGAACGGGGATTCTACACCATCGACAACCGCGGGCATCGATTGTTCACCATGCCGTACCAAACGGAGAAACCATTCGCGAGCGAAACTTCGGACACAAACACGAACACAAACACTAACACAAACACATCCGAAGAAACCAATGGCACAAACAACAAAAACAACAACATCCACGATAATAACAACAGCAACAATAATGGCAACGATAACGACCGGAACTCCGGATCCCCGGAACGCAAACGATCGAAGCACCGCCGAATCATGTGGCAGCTGTCGTTCGCGACGCCCCCCGATCCGGAAACCCTGGATTCGGCGTCCCTCCGCGGGTACGCGCTGAAAACCTTTCGGTCCTGGCACCCGCCCGCTCTGGACCTGGTCCTCTCGACGCCTCCCTCGAGCGTGTGGGGAACCGATCTGATGGACCGGGATCCGCGCGAGGTCTACCGGGAGCTCATCGTGGGAGGAAACCCAACCGAAAGCGGCGGCAGCAACAACGGTACCAAGACCAAGACCAAGCGGCTCCTGCAACCCCGGCTGGTGATTTGCGGGGACGCCCTCCACTCCATGTCCCCCTTCAAGGGACAGGGCGCCAACCAGGCGCTCGCCGACGGGCCGCTCCTGGCGAGGTGGCTCTCCAAGTCCTCCGTCGACGCGGCGCTCACCAACTGGTGGAGGGAAACCCTCAATCGGACCGCTCCGGTCGTGGAGGCCTCCCGGAGGGCCGCCGGGGACTGGCACGATCCCTCCGTGATCCTCTCCACCGCCGGCTCGAGCGGCGAGAGCAGCGGCAACGAATACCATGGATTCGCCGGGGTTCGTCGGGGGGCGGTCCCCGAGCTGGTCCGGGTCCTGGAGGAGCGGGGAATCGGTCCCCATCTCGGGGAAGAACTCGACGAGCGGATCCGGGAAGTCCTCCGCGAGCGCGGCTGGTTCGAGAGCCGAGAGCGAAACCGACAACAGCACCATTGGCAAGAAAGCGGCGGTGACGGAACCACCCAGCGAGGCACTGATGCGGACGGTTCTGGAGGCGGCCGCGTCCGGGGACACCGCCTCGCTGCGGACGATGAGCCTGCCCTCGGCGCGTTCGCATTCCAATTCGCATTCCAATTCCAATTCGCATTCGTCCACGGCATCGTGCGCCGTTGCCGCCATGATCGACGCCCGGGACGAAAACGGGAGGACCTGCCTGCACCTGGCGGCGATGGGAAAGCACGCCGTGACCTGCACCTGGCTCGTGGAGGAACTCCGCATCCTCGAGGCGTGGGGGGAGCAGCGGCAAGTCCACCAGCAAGAAGTCCACCGAGACGCGAACGAAAGGGTCGGACCCTTCGGTCCCCGGGACGAGTGCGGAAAGACGGCCTACGATTGCGCTTGCGAATCGAACTGTCCGGCGGTGGTTCGCGCCTTTGACTCCGTCGTTCGTGCGTCGAGCGCGTCGCGCGGATGGGAGGGGAAACCAGGATCGGAGGTTCGCGAAGAACGAGTGAAAATGAATGAATCATCCCGCGGACGCGACCCGAAACGAAACGATTGATTGATTCATTCATTCCGAAGCTACGATAAGTTAATAATATGATACTAGTTACCTCCGGTCCAAAATACTGGGCCATTGCCTCGTGCACAGATACATGCTAAACACTCCAGTATTTTGGACCAGGGGTAGTAACACAAATAATGATAATACCGCAAGTGCATGTTGCGAATACATGATGAACAATCAATAAAAATAATGTTAAGAATACTACACGTACGTGTAATTAATGAACTAGAAACTAGACTCAAAAATACAAAGTTGGAATACGTGTTGTGTGAAAAGTGAAAAGCCACGTTGTGGCTAACCAATGCATAGTTTCTTTCTTTAGAGTGGATACGGTATCATGCAAAGCATGGCAATGCAATGCAATGCAATGCAATACAGTGTATCGGAAAAGAACCGAACCGAACCGAACCGAACCGAACCGAAACCAACCAACCAACCAACCCACCAAACAAACAAAACGCCACCCAACGAAACGAATCCGGGAAATAAATGCACCCATCCGCAAAGCAAGGCGAGAACCACAAAGCGCGAGCCGATCCTCCGGCGTCCGCGGGTTCGGCTTCGCACCGAGATATCACTGGGCCAGCGAACACCGGGGCAATCCCGGCCAGGCCAAAACCCCGGGGCGCTCCTTGCGGTGGGGATCCTTCGCGAGTCGAGTCGAGCAGAGGATTCGAGCAGAGGATTCGAGTCGAAAAATACAGCGAGGAACATTCAGGCTTTCGGAGAGTTTTGTTCGGGGTGGATATCAAGGGCCGTGCTGCTTTTTTTTTGCGAAATTAAGAATCCATTGGATGCCGTCATTGTACACCTGGCTCTTCGAAAACCAGCGACGGATGCTGGAGAAGGATCCCGACATCGAATGACCCAACAGGTCGTCCTTTCGTTCCTTTGATGATTGGAATGCGGGTGCGAACACGATGCCAAATCACGCGGATGCGGCTGCGGCTGCGATAGCCTTTTTGCCGTCTTTCCTTGTCGGACCCATGGGATGAATCAAAATCCCCGGGTTCGGTTCAAAACCAAGATGGGATCCATTTTGGAAGAGGTCATTTCCAGGACCAACGATAGCGAAAAGGTTTTTTTGATTGCCAACTGCACCGGATCCCATCTCATTCCATCCGATCCGATCCGCACAATCGGTCCCGATTTCTTCGAACGAGATTCGAGTTCGAGATTTTTTCGTATTAGATTATTTCTTTTCTTTTGGTTCGTGTTCGTTCACATCATTTCGATCGATCCGAATCAATCCCGGTTCCGGAACGACGTGGCAAATCCCCTTCCCACGTTGGCATCCGGGGTCCCCTTTCGCTGCCGCTGCTACGGATCGCTCTTCGTGGGAGGAGTCGTACTACCCGCACCGGAATTTGTGTTGGTTTCGGAATTTGCGTTGGAATTGGAATTGGAATTGGAATCGGCATTGGCATTGGCATTGGCATTGGCATTGGAATGTTTTGCAGTGGCACTGGCAATGGCAATGGCACTGGCACTGGCACTCGAATTCACAATGGGCTTCGCAATGGGCTTCGCCGCCCGCCGCAACAGCGCCCGAACGTCCATCGACACGTTGGGCACCGTGTTCATGGCCGTCGTCGGGGGTTTGCGGCCCCGTCCCCCGCGCTTGACCACCGGCGGCTGCGCCTGCGACTGCGACCGCGGGGCTCTCCCGGTGCCGGCGGCAGGCGGTTTGGACGACGGGGGCTGCGTCTGGATGGGGCGGTCACCGCTGCCGCTGTCGCTGCCGCTGCCACCGCCCTTTTCGCTGCCGTTGGCCGGAAGCTGCTCCCACCGGCGCAGCCAATGCCGGGAGGGACTCGCGACCGGGGGCCACCGCCGAGCTCCCGGTAGCGGAATGCGGAATCGGATGGTTGCTGCCTCTTGCTGCTGCTGCTGCTGCTGCCTTTGTTGCAGCTTCTGGACCTTGGCCAGCTGCTGCTGATTCTTGACAAAGGCGTGGACCTGTCCGACCGTCTTGTGGGGCAGCAGGGTTTTCGCGATCGTGCGGGGATCGGATCCCTCCTTGAGTGCCCGGTGGACGGTGGCCGTCTCTTCCTGCGTCCAGACCACCGAGGACTTGTTCGGGACCGAGCTTCCGCCGGATGCCTGCGCCTGCGCCTGCTTGCTGTTGCTGCTGCTGCTGCCGCGCCTGTTGCTGCGCCTCTCTCGTCGGGGTGGTGGCCAGGGCCGCGCTCGCGGGGCTCGCCAGCAATCCGTCGGCGGATTTTTTGCGGCCCGTCCGCTGGTGGTGGAGCTCCACGGCGGCCCGCGCCAGGTGTTCCATCATGCTGGCGTCCATTTCGAGGTTGCCCGGGAGGATCGACCGGAGCTGCTGGAGGGCCACCGGCACCGCGGGGGGCGGGGGGCGATGGCGACGCGGGTGCCGGTGCCGGTGCCGATGGGGGAAACGCGCATCGCCTCCCGCGATGGGTGGGAGGGATTTGCGTTTGCATCGGCATCCGCATCCGCGGCCGCGTCCTCCATTCGCAGCCGCTTAGGGAGGGGGGAGCGCGAGCACCAGCACCAGAAGCATCCCGTGAGGGATCCGTTTCCGCCGGATGGGCTTGCGACGGATGCTGCTGCTGCTGCTGCTGCTGCTGCCGTTTCCGTATTTTTTGTTGTTGTTGTTGTTGTTGTTGTTGATGTTGCTGCTGCTGCTGCCGCGCCCTTTGCTGGTCCATGGCCATGGCCGACCGGTCGAAGCGCTTTCCCCAGTCCCACCAGCCTCGTGTGCAGCAGGAGCTGGTAGGCCGACGCCATCTTGAGGCGTCCCAGCCGCTGGGCTTCCGTGCTGGCCCGCAGCAGGTCCTCGCATTCCGCCAGGACCGCGTCGTAGACGTTGGTCCCGTCTTGGTCGGGCTCGCTCTCGGCACCGCGGGTCGGAGTCGTCACCGTGGTCACGGTCGACTTGTCGCAGTAGTTTTTGGGGCGTTTCGTTCGGCGGTAGGGGCGCTTTTTGATCTGGAGGGTGCTAGTAGTGGTGGTGCTGATGGTGGAAGAGGCCGCCGCCGCGGGTGTGGATGTGGATGTGGATGCGGATGTGGACGCGGACAAAGTGGTTGGGTTCGAGTTTGCTGCAGATGGAGGACGCTTCCGGGACGAGTTGGGGGCAGCCGCTGCGGGGGGCTTTCCGAGGGCGGGAGTCCCGGAGGACGAGGAAGATGCCGCTCCGGTGGAAGTGGTGCTTGTCGTCGTCGGTGCTGCAGTTGCAGTTGCTGTTGCTGTCACTGCTACTGTCACTGCTGCTGCTGCCGCTGATGCTGCCGCTGTTTTGGTTCGTGCGGTGGGAGGCAGTGGCAACCCGGCCTCGTGGGGATGGCTGGCGGTCGGTGGTGCCGGAGACATGACGAAAGAAATTTCGCTCCAAACAATTTTGAGCGTCTCGGACTCGAATGGGATTTTTCCTTGTTCCCTGGGCTTCACCAAAATGGAATGAAATCCAATGAAATCCGATGAAACCCAATGAAACCCAATGAAATCAACTGCACTTGCCCTGTAGCAACCCGTGGATTCACTTCCTAACAAGTGTTGGTGCCGAACGGGAGAGAGCACGGCAGTGCGTTATGGGATTTGGAAACGGTAGAAAATTGCGAATCGTCTCGCGATTGTCCAAATCGATGAGGGCTGTTCCGCGATACCTCTGGGATTTGGTGCTGCTTCGCTGTCTGTCTGATAGCAATGGTAGTCCCTTCCGTGTGGTTCTCTGGTTTGGGAGTCGTCATGTGTGTGCCGTGCCGGAAAGCCAATTGTTATCCGTCCATGGTGGAAGAAATTGTATGCGGAAGTTGTTGCAATTTTGGACCATCGTTGAAAACCATCCCTGTGCTTCACTTTCCCGTACGAGTATGTATCTGCATTCACGTAAGAGTAAGGTTACGTATCGTATGTACAGGTAGGCAATGTGTACGTGTGAGACCGAGGCATTGTTCGCGCCCTTTCCCAAAAAAAGGCGCGAAAACTCTTGTCAAGCGACCAACAACGTCCGTTCTTCATCCGCAATCACCTTGGAAAACCCTAATCCTAGTTAGGATTCAACACTGCTACTAAAAACAAGACAAGAAAGGCAGCACGGGCCGTGCGCGGAGACAAGAGGATATGTGCCCGTGCTTCGCAATCCACCACGGAACTTTGGTCGACTGAGATACCGGTACGACATTGACACCGGCTCCCCTCAATCACCACGCATTCAAAATAGCTAAAAGAATGAGAACAAGATCTTCGAACGCGTGAAAAAATCAGACAAGCCAATCAACAAGTATTAAGGCTCACGAGCAAGGTGCATACCGTATGGATAATGGTATTCACGAGTACGTACAATACCAGAGAGATATGGGTCTAACTAAAACCCGACAGACACGAACGGAAAGCACTAAAAATCGAAACTGTCGTTTGTACTCGTAGTTTTGATTGAGAGAGATACGACAACCAACGTCACTATCGTACCCTTACTCAAAAAGCAACAGAAGATTGATTCCATCCGCGCAACCGTGTTTCGATAGCGAATCAATCAATCAACAATCAAAAACAATGTAATGGGATCCACTTCGGGTATCTTACTTACTTACGGTCTGTAGCCGTCTGGTACGGTACACCTACCGACATATCTGTAAGCAGGGGTCTGTAAGTAACCTTACACGTACGTACCTCTTCGGCCTGAAATTGCAGAGGGGTAATCTTAGGGTTATGGTTGGTTAAAATCCGGTACTTCTTGTACTTGTACTTGTACTTGTACGAGTAAGGTACTTGGAATTTCGGTTCCCGATGTGGTGCAACAACAATAAACAAAAAAAAAATATTCTCACTCCGTGCTGTAGTTTCGTTCCATTCGTTTGGCTTGGGGTTTTGGAATGTTGCACATCCCCAACCTACCACACGACTAGACGCTGCCGAAACGACGACAAGAATTAGGAGAGCGAATCGATTGCAATTTCCTATCATCTCTCAAAACAACAGCGATACACATTGCGAATCAGGTCCCAACGAAACACAAGTCGAATAGAAGCCATACCGGTACTCATTTATTATTGTTTCGTACCGATAACCCAACACACAAAATCCTTTGTCACAATGTCGCGAGAACTCAATGAACAGCAAAACGCAATCGTCGGGATGACGGTCGGAATGATCGAGGTGCGTGTACGGAGGGGGGGATGGGTTGGGTTTGTGAAATGGAATGGAATGGAATGGAATGGAATCGAATCGTGATGGATCTACTAGGAGTCGGTCGAGAACAACTGAATTCGACGGGTGTCACATTCGTCGGCAGCAGGAACCAAACCAACAGAGCCGTGAGACCGACGGACGACGAAAGGAAATTTATTTGGTGGATGCTGTCGTCGTCGTCGTTCGTCGTCGTCGAATTTTAGTTTGGATCACAAGACACTCACTCGGTTACCTCTTCTTCTCGCCTTGGGTTTCGTTTGCTTTTGGTTTGTGTTGTTCGCGTCCGTCATTAATATTTGTCGGCACGATCCGGATTAAAAAATACTGCTGTCGGATCGGACGGGATGTTTTGATTTGTTTTCTATATATATATATATATTCTTTATCGACACTCGACCCGGTGCCGAATCGCGCCGTCTCTGAAATCGGATCCGCTTCTTTTGAACAACTTTTACAACGGCGATAACGACGACGACGACGATGTACTCGCATAAATTGGAACGGAACGCAATACAATATACAATACAATACAATACAATTGCATCACTACCATCCAACTCCGACTCGCAGGTGCTGATGTTGCAGCCCTTCAATTACGCCAAAAACATGGTCCAGCAACAGCGCCCGATTTCGATGAACCCCGCTGTCATGTACCGCGGTGTCGTCCCCAACTGCATCAACATGGGATCCTGCACGATGATCCAGTTCGTCATCGGCGGAAAGCTCAAAAACGTGGTCTCGGGAGGCAACGACAAGTACACCTTTTCGCTGCACGAAGAAATGGCCTGCGGGATCGCCGCCGGGTCGGTCTCTGCGCTGGTGGGCTCCCCCCTCGAGCTCATCATGATCCAGCAGCAGCGCAAGGGAGGGAGCGGCCCGGCCCGCATCGCCGAGATCGCCCAGAACCCGGTCAACTTCTCGCGGGGACTCGTGGGCATGGCGGTCCGCGAGGCGCTGTGGACGTGCGGGTACCTCAGCATCCCCCCGGTCGTCCGCCGGACCCTCATGGAGCAGTACCCGACCACCTTCGACACGAACGACAAGGCGCGGATCCCCGCGGCCCTGCTGGGAGGGCTCTTCGGATGCTACATGACCCACCCCTTCGACACCATCAAGACCTGCATGCAGGGGGACATCGAGCGCAAGACCTACGGGAACTTTGTGCAGACCGGCAAGGCCATCGCGAGCGAGTCCGGGCTGCCGGGATTCTACCGCGGGGCGACCTTCCGTTACGGCCGCATGGTCTGCGCCGTCTTCATCATGGACCTGCTCCGCGAAAAGATCGGCCGTCTGATGTATCCGTCCGCCTTTAAGAATTAAATTGGATTAAATTAAATTACATTGGTTGGTTGGTTGGTTTGTATAGAACAACGACGGAAGACAACAAAAACAAAACAAAACAATGAAAAAGAGAAATCAAAAACAAAAAACCAAACAAACATAGCGCGGACGGGAAGCGAACCGCCGGTTTGGTGTGGAACCGGCGTTTCGGACGGCGCACACGGTGAATGATATGGACCGGAGCGTACGGATGACAACAGAACCCAAAATAATAATAAAAACAATAACACTATAGCATACGTACCATCGTACAACCCAACCAATACGAGATGCCAGTATGGCACTGCCTGCGGGGCTTGTTTCGAAATTGACGAGAATGGGAGGGATGGATTCGATCCGATCCGATCCGATCCGATCGAACGCGCTGTTGATTGGAGTCAATGGTGTTTCCAATAGCATTATTCGTGCAGCTGCAACGGCAACACCGAACCGGTCCGGTAGCTGCCAAACTTCAGGCTGCTGCCACAGAGTGCACAGAGTTGGAAGGCAACCGGAAGAGAGATTCGTTGAGTGGGAGTGAGTCTGCAGCGATTGAAAACATCGGGATTGTCGTCCATTTCCGAGCAGTCCCCTCCCTTCCGGGACCAATTCCGTCCTTGCTCCGTGGATGGTGTTGCGCCGATCCATTCTTCTCGTGCACGATCCTTGTGGCATCGATTACGAATCAAACTGTTGGAAAATCCGGCGACCATCATCACAACGGCTAAAACCCAAAATCTCTCTGATTGCGTGCTTGAAATCTCTAGCATTGCATGTTCGTAAACTATTATTCGTTTTTATTGTTCTGTGTTATTCGTTTTTTTGTTATCGTTGCTTATAAATTTAGTATGTATGGATATGACTGTTGTACACAATTGCGAAAGACTGCTCGACCAGTCGTTTCGCTCTACGGAATGCTTCTCGTCTCTCACAGCCGAGACAAGTAGTGCTGCCTGCTTTCTGTGTGTGGCCCGGTTGAGTGAGTCGTCGAAAACATCCCCTCTTCTATGCAAGGGCATAGCCCGTGGTATCGATGAATTGCGTCTCGGGCTTGGCATCCGCTTCGTCCAGCCTTCCCTGTTCGAGACGACGGGCCACCGATCCGTGAAAACTGTCATCTCCCATGAGCTCCTCCGTCTTCTGATCACGTTCGTCGTTCTGCACAACGATGGGTGGCGGAAGAACGCGACGAAAAACAACAAGAGACGAAAAAAGACGAGACGATAAGAAAAAGACGGTGAGATCCCGAAATCGTTCGGCCGGAAGGGGGTTCCGACACGCCACGACGAATGCGAGACAAAAGGTCCGACATCCTCCGAAATCGCGAATCCATCCATCATCGCAAACAACGCCGAAAACAACAAATACTACAAACAAAAAAAAGCAGCGCGAAAACGTACCTTCTTCTTCCACGCATAGAGCGCGATCAACGTCGCGGCCACGGACGCCGCGATAATGTAGGGCAGAAAGGAAGTCTTCGTCACGGTGGCGATCCCTCCCTGGATGCTGCTTTCGCCGGCGTAGTCGGCGTACTCGGCGTAGGCCGAGCCGTCCACGTACGCGGCATCCGCGTCCAGATCGCACGATTCCACGGCCTCCTCGAGACACGACTTGTACCAGGGATGGCGGGTGATGGTCTCGCACGAATCCGCCGTCCAGGTGTAGCTGGTTTCCAGTCTCCTCTTTCGCAGCAAGCCAAAGGGGGCTTTTTTGAGCTTTCGGGAGGTGGAGGTCTCGCAAACGGACGCGCAAAATGCCTTGGGCTTGAGCGGGCCGTCGCAATTTGGTTTCTTGGGAGCGTGCAGCATAAAGAGCAGGTTGGAGAAGCTGAATCCGAACTTGGCGGACGCGCTTTCCAGGCTCAGGAGGAGACACAGGAGAGAGAAACCGTATTTCATTGTGGCGAGATTGGTGGATTCGAACCGGGAATAGATGATAGCGGTTGGGGGTTGGGGTGGGAGGGACACAGATGCGATACAGCGGTGCTGTCGGATTGTGATCAGTAGACGGACGAGGGTTGTTGACTGAGACTTTTGTTGATCGAATCGAAGAATCAATCACTCGAGATGACACTGCGGCTGCTGGCGCTCTCGATGGCCGAAAATTTTGTAAGAACGATTCCGACGGTAAGATTGCTAGTGTGCGGATCGATATTTACTACTGTAATACGACAAGTAAGGTTATTACTTATTACTCCGCCGTGCTTCAAGGGACACGGACGCAACCAACGAGACGGCACGATCCGGTTTGCGAGGATTGATTGCCAAAGAAGACTGACTGACTTTCTCGTTGTTCAAATAATATTACCGCGTAATTTACGGTACCGGTACTTGTACCTTCCGCATGCTGCCGTTGAGAAACTTCGCTCTTCCTCGCCAGCTGCATGAACTCAACGCGAGGAACGAATGAGAAAATCGGAACGAGGATCGGCGCTCGTGCGGAGTTATTCAATAAATGAGACTCTAACTTGCTATTAATGGACTCAACGGTTCGTAGTTTTGGCGAGGAGTGTTTTCTATTGGCTCAAGACTCGGAAGGACATCCGTTTCCGCGAGCGCGAAAGCTGGTTGTCGCCGGATGGACGGAAGGACGATTCACAAAGCCGAATACCGAATAACCTTACGGTAATCTTAGTCCCGGAGGACGGACCCAAAAATGGGGTATGTGGGAACGAATGAATCATCAAAATCATCAATACTTGGTGGTGGTCGCACCAAAATTTCGGGTTTTGGGAGGGCCTGCAAAGGCATGTGTTCCGCAACAATCATCGCCCATGATCACAACTCGTACCGTACCGTGGTCTTTGCGTTACAATTGTTATTCTATTGTTTGCAATCGTTGCTGAATTTGTTTCCCTCCTCCGGGAAGCCATGGTTTGTTCCGGCGTTACGGAAAGTCTACCGTATGTGGTCGACAAGAAGGCAGTAAGTCGTAACATACCGTTGTTGCATGGTAGGGAAAGAGAGAAACGCTGAGACGAGCATGTACCTACGCACCGCATCCATTCAGAATCCAGTTTCGCATCTAAATTGTTTTTCATAATGGAACACTCGAACAATCGAACACTCGTTTGTCAATCGCAGCGGACACGATTGTTGGCGCATTCCGTTATAAATATATAGTATTATTATTTTGTGTCACGGATACCGTACAGTTACACAAATAATTATGGATTCAATAGAAGAAATAATGTAGCTTTCCGGCGTTCCGCGTTTTGGATTAGCGCAGAACCATGCTGTGAGAGGACCATGGAACGGTTCCGCATCGACCCACCCGCGGACCAACCCTTGTATTTCTCTCCGAACGATTGATTGATTCGCGCGGGTGCTTCGTGCCCCGCTTTGCTTCGCTTCGCTTCGCGGTTGGTCGGTTTCCGGCGCCGTGCCGTGCCGCGGGCCTCGTGCTGCATCGCACTCCGTGTCGTGCCGCGCCGTGCGGCAGCACCTCCCTCACTCCCGGGCGTACAAGAGGTGGACCTCCAGCTCGAATCCGTCGTTGAGTCGGCGGACGAAATCGCCCCCGCCCGAAACTTCCCGGAGGCGCCTCCACCTTCCGCGTCCCCGCTCCTCGCGAGCGGCGAACGAGGTTTCCGCGTCCTCGTTCTCTTGTGCGTTGGACGATCGGCCGAGGCTTCCCGTTTCCAGTTCGTAGTAAAATTCCTTCATGGCGGCCTCGTACTCGTCCGAGAGGTTGGGATACTCCTCGCGGGCGGACGCGTAGTAGTACCGGGCGTCGTCCGTGTAGGATTCTTCCTCGTCGTCCTCCCCGTCCTCGTAGACTTCCGCGTCCGACCGATACCGCAGTGCCCGTTTCGCCCGCGTCTGGCCGAGTTCCCGTCTGCCACCGTCGACGGCCCCGTACATGCCGAGGAGGCGGTTGCAATTGGCGTCGCCGGGGCGGAGATTGTTCGACGGGGTATTGGTGTAGTCCAGGCAGTTTCCGAGGTCCGAGTTGCCAAAGTTCTCGTCCGTGTGGGGGAGTCCGAATCCGTGGCCGACCTCGTGGCACATCGTGTACAAGCGCTCGTCGTAGTCGGCGTTGCGGAGGTAGTGCTCGTTCATTTTGGCGACGCTGGATTGAATGATTCCGTCCGGGACGGTTTTGAGGACCTCGTTGATTCCCAGCCATCCCGTTTCTCCGTAATTTCCTGTCGTTTGCCGCATACACACCGACAGAGAAATACATTTAAAAAAAAAAAAAAAAAAAAAAAAAACCGCAGTGAGAAACACCGATCGAAAACTCTCAAAATTCGACTTGAATCGACTCATTCCATTGCCAGTGTCAAAATTATCCATCCATCCATCAATGCATCTATGCATCCATCCATCCCATTGTTCTTGCAATGCAATGGAACTCACCGGCGCAGACCTTCATGACCCCGTCCGCTTGTGTGCACTCCCGGTCGAGCTCGACGTCCTTGGTGGTCAGGACCAAAACCTTGGGATTGCACAGGGTGTTCCAGTCGTTGATGGACTCGACGTATTCCGACTGCCACGTCTCGTCCAGGGCGTTCCACAGTTCCAGCGTGAGACCACCCTCCCCCTTGGTGTGTCCTTTCCAGACGTTTGTGGTGTTGTCTCCCACGAAGGGATCCTCGTCGAACAAATCGGAGGTAAACCCGGTGAAATTCTTCAGGACGTCGGTGAAATCGTCAAAGTCAATGTCCTTGATCCGGTCCACAAGGTCCTTGCCAAATTCCCCGGCCTCCTGCGCCGTGGGCTGGCCCAGGAAAAACCAGGCGGCGTATCCTCCCCCTGCGAGCAAGGCCAGAGTAAGGAAGGTGCTCATGAGACGGCAGATACTGCATCCTCCTTTTTCCGACATGATTATTATTATTTGGTATCAGATTAATGAGCAAGAATATCAATAAAATGAAGCGGAACTGGCGAGACACGTGCGCAAAGTATCAAAGTAAAATGAAGCGAAATTTGGGATGCACGTGATGTTCGTCAGCACTTGTCGATCTCTATCAATCTGACACTGACACTGCTGTCGAGTTGCGTTGGCTTGTGTTTTGCTTTGTGGAAGCAATGAATCCGAAAGCAATTGCGGGACTGTCGTTGTCGGAAGCTGTTGTGGAAATGAAACGTGATACTCGTACGCAGCCTTTGATTTTGTTGTTGGATGCAGTAGACAGGTCGTCGGTCGATCGGGGTGAGAGGTGTTGTCGAGGCAATACGGTGAGGGTTTTTCTAACCTTTTTTCCGGGAGGAAATCGTAGTGTGGTGGTGACTGATTGGTATCGGTGGAATGACGGTCTGTAGCGCAAAAGGATGATTGTTGGAATCTGATCGATCGTGTATTCCTGTGTGGTCACACTCCGTGACGATCGGTTGGATTTCAATCTTTGGTTTGGTTACGGTAAGGTTTACTAGGTTTCGTACAGAACGGTATGCAGAGATTAATACATACGAGCAAATTAGTTCCGGAACCGAAAACGGGTCAAAAAACGAGACCTAGCGTGACAAAGAATACGGGATATGGCTTCCAGCGCGCATCATTACACAAATACCGGTACTACGGCGGGAATGAAGGGCCCGCTCACGGCGACACTCTCAATTTTGGACCGTTGGGGATGGAACAGGACTCTGAAAACCGTAGAACACGATTCGGCCAGTCGTGTCGTGTCCGGAGCATCACACACCGCATAGAAATCCCGTGCAACCAGAGGCGGGAATAACAAGTCACACACAAATTTCCAACACAGTACCGGTACGGGTGGTACCGGTACAAGTGATCTAAAGTTACTTACCACATACCGGTTCTTTGTACAAGGACAAAATCAACGAGCAATACACACGGTCACAAGTCAAAAGTGACACTAATCATTGATATACGTACCGTACTAAGAAAATGAATACGAAGCTTTCATACGGTAACTTACTTCTGACGTAAGTTACTGAAAGTGTTCCGCAAGTTGCTATAATGACCCAATGTCTGTGGGTCTCACTCGCTTCGCGCTAATATGTGTTCAGGAAACACACATACTAGTACTCGTACGAGTATCTTACTGGTATTCGTGACGTGCTTTCACTAAAGCCTGTTTGTAAACTTGCGAAATCCGTCTGTCTGCGTTGCAGGCTGTCATCCTACCGCACCAACTGGATGTACCGAAGTGAATTGCTGGGTGCGATGTTCTTTTTTTTTTCATCGCAACCGTCAACATTGTTGGTGTTTGTTAGTTCAAAATGACATTGGAACCAAGAGTGGATCACCCCAGCTTGGAACTACGAAGTATGTTTTCAGAGAACGATAGTAACCACTACCGGTACAACAGACCTTCTATGATCTTAGCTCCTTCCTATTTCTTGGGAAACTTCTTACCACCACACCTTCAGTATTTCCAAATTTATTTGGTTGTCCATGATAGGAGTAATACAATCAAATACTACCAGCAACACACTCCTCATTGATAGCATCTACTAGTAGTAGCAGCAGTAGTAGCAAGTATTTGGTCTACCATCAGGAGTTGCACGTGGAGCAGCAATATACCTTTTATTTGAAGAGAAATCAGTCAAGAAGAGAAATGCCAGTACTACTATTGGTACTACTATTGTTCTTTGTGTCTATGAACCCTCCACACTAGCCTACGCTTTTTTTAAGGCATCTAATGTGAAAGCAACACTTTCAAATTTCATGTTCATTTTGGAGAACGTTTAGGCTCCAGGATACGGTTGAAACCAAACACCATTAGTCAGGGATGTGTTAACATTGATTAACTCAAGCTAGTACTATAGTCAAAGAATCCAGTAACTGAAATTCTATGATGATGGGTTCAACTGTTTCTGGCACACAAATTTCTGATTTGTGTAATACTGGTAGTAGCTATTGCTAGATGTCAATTGAACACATGTGTTTAGGAGGAAAACATCAAGTCCCATGCAAAGATAATGAAAACAAAAGATCCATGGAAATGTACTAAGGTTACTGCATGCTCAATAGGCTTGCAGCACATAACAAATTCCAGCTACATATTGTTAATAAGGTAGATTCTGGGCAGCAAATTTTTACTCGAAGAAACAATTCTGACCTCAAGCATCCAGAAGAATGGTGCTTGTTCTTGTTGTTTGTCACTACTATTTCAAACAAGAAGCATTACTATGACTTACTGTTTTGTCACCACTAAGCAACAACAAACGATTCGATCAATTGACAAGAAATAATACTAATAGTAATGATACTAGAGAGCCAGAAGGGTAGATACGAATTGCTTCATACTTCGTGCTATTATTTTAATCTCATGCGCATGATGTACGTACCGTACGCTGTCCCAAGGAAATGCGAATAGACAAGCAACGGCCAGCAGTTAGCTCTAAGTTGCCGGTACACAATGAAAAAAAACCAAGCAGTTGTCACCGAAGAAGGCCGGAGCAAACGCGACTTTGATACATTATTTTTTTTAAAAAAATGTACTAGTAAATCAACTCATTGTGCATGATGTGCACAGTCCCAAGGAAATGCGAATAGAGAAGCAACGGCCAGCACGTACAAGTAACTTACAGGTAAGCTTACCAGTAACCTTACACAATGAAATGTCACCGAAAAAGGCCGGAGCAAACGCGACGAAGGTTTTGAGTTTACCGGTACAATAAGGTAACTCCATCTACATTTCATTCCACGGGTAATACGGTACATTTTAATTGCTGTACTACCGTACGGTAGGTATCTTTCTTCTTAAAATAATGTGAAGTACGGTAGGTCACAGTTAAGATCTTACGATAACCTTATTCGTTGTTTCACGACTCAATAGGCTCTTTTTCTTCTTTTTCCCGTTCTGCATGCAGTGTGACACCGGATTCCATCGCTCTTCTCGGAACTGCAAGGATACCCGGGCAGAGATAAGAGATGACGTTGACGAACAACTTCGAATATTCTCTCTCGGTTCCTCCCCCAGGGTAATTTACTATCCTGACTTCGCCGAGTCAAAGGTGTTCGACTTCCATACCGTTCTTCACCGATTCGACCCAGACGAGAAGCACAATCGAATCGATCGCCTTTGTCACAACAACGCTGGTTTGTTCTCACAAATCCATCCAACGCAACGCAACTCAAAACACAAGATACCAGTCTACTCAACACCACAACGCAAAAACAAAAGAAAAAACACCGCCATGTCCTCCCCGTCTCCGTCACCGACCAAAAAGGTTCTGGTCGTTGGTGCCACCGGCGCCACCGGCAAGCACGTCGTTCGCATGCTGCTGGACAAGGGAGATACCACCGTTGTGGCGGTGACCCGATCCTCGGCGAAGCTCCTCGGCCTTTTGAACGCGAAAGACGAGACCGAGGACAACCTCATCGTCCGAGAGGTTGCCTCCCTCTCGGATCTTACGGCAACGGACCTCTCGGAACTCACGGATGGATGCACCGCAATTGTCAGGTAAGAGTGTGCGAGCGACAGAACAGCAAAAGTTGGTTGGAATTGTGGAGTGTGCCGTGTCGAGTGAACCGAACGCACGCGGACAATCCGATCCGATCCGATCCGATCCGATCGGGGAAGCAACCCGCAGGGCTTGAGTTCAATTTGTTTCCATCCAGTGCACTGCACCAGTGTAAACTGTTCTCTGGTTCGAAGCGAACCCGTTTTGCTCCATTTCCATCCCATTCCCCATTCGAACTCCGTTCTCACGCTTCGTCGTTCCGTTCCGTTCCGTTCCGTTGCGCTCGGTTCGTGCGTTTCGTTTTCTTTTTTTCGCGTTCGTTCCCCCGCAAAAAACCAGCTGCCTCGGCCACAACCTCACCTTCAAGGGCATGTACAAAGACGGACAATTCCTGACCGCGATCGTCCGGAAGCTCACGGCTTCCATGCCCCCGAGCTGCCGCTTCGTCCTCATGGGATCCGACGGCGTGTCCCACGACGGCGACGCCCCGCGATCGAGGGCGGAGCGCGTCGTACTCTGGCTGCTTCGCTACCTGGTCCCGCCGCACGCCGACAACGAGGGGGCGGCCCGGTGCCTGAGGGAATCGCCGTCCTCCCTCAAGTACTGCGTCGCCCGGCCCGGGGATCTCACGGACGACGAGACCGATGCCAAGGGGTACGAGGTTCTGGACCGCCCCCGGGGGTCGCTCTTTGGCGGGGACAGCACCTCCCGGATGCAGGTGGCGGACTGTCTGGTGGACCTGGCCACGATGGATGCGGCGGTGTTTGACGCCGAGCGCAACCGCACCATGCCGGTGGTCTACTCGATTCCCAAGGAGGAGGAGGAGGAGGACGGTGGGAGCAAGAAGACAAAGTGAGCGATGCGCCATCGAGCCAACGAAACACGCAACGCAACGCAACACAACGCAACATGACGAAAACCCCCGATCTCCCCGTGTCCCACGATCCAAACGAAACGAAACGAAACGAAACGAATCCAAAATCCCTCGAGCCAATCGCATTGTTCCGCGGAGAAGTCCAGATGTCTTGTTGGAGTGATTTCAGACCCCGCATCAATCAAAGTAATTCTGTCCGAAAGTCCAGTCATTTTGTATGTAATTCTAATGTGTTTCAATAATCATGATAATAAAATATATGAATTATACTAGGATACTATCTATTACAGTACATCTTAGAGCAACAGCGAGCGAGCGATCTAAAAAAAGATTCAAGTGTCTGCCACGGCAAATCCGAATCTGTGGCCCTGCATATCACGTCCGACCTGGTGCTCACAAGACACGCCTCCTTCCGTGGCTATTCCGGGTCGAAAATTAGTGTCCATTGTGAGGGGCAACGGATGATTTGTCCCGCAGCGTCTCAAAATTGGTCTCGGTGGCCACGGATCATGTTTTCTTCGGCTTCGCTCCATCCTTCGTCGGAAAACTGCAAGTCTCATCTCTTTCGTCTCACTCCGCCTCGTCTCATTCCATCCCAAACATCCGTGCTTCTCTCGGATGGTTCGTATTCATTCCTTCATTGATTCCTCGATTCAGGTCGAAAACAGGTGGACCTCGTTGTAGCAGCGAGAGATCACAGCGACCGTGGAAGAATCCTTCGAAAACGCCAGCTCGTGAATCGGAAACAGACCGCCACCACCGCCGCCGCCCTCGCCGCGGCTCGTTTCGGGGTGGCGTCCCCGGTTGCGAGCGTCCCCGGAAAAGGACTGCAGCAGCACCCCGTCGGAGGTCCTCCACACCTTGACCTTATTGAAATCATCCACACTGGCAATCTTTCGACCGTCCGGAGAGAACTGGATTTCGTACGGATTGGTGTTGCAAAATGTTCGGGATTCACGGGGCTGCCCCGTGTTCCAAACGGCAAATGAATTGGGTCCGTCGATGGTGGCCACCAGGAGCTCGCAGCAGGCCTCTTCGGTGCTTGGACCGTTGCTGTCCCCGGCCTTGTGGATCGTACCTTGGTGGTTGCTTCCGGCCGTCAAGGCACTCGCCGGCACGGGAACCACCGTGTTGAAACGATCCAGAAACCATCGCTGAATGCAACGGCCGTTATCGAGAAACGCGGTCTTTGGGGCGGGACGAAGAGCATCTTCATCTTCATTGGTGGAACCAAATTGGCGAGTCGTTCTTGTTCCTTGTCTCGCATCTTCGGTGTCGTCACGGCGCGTCCGATTCCAGCTCCACAGCTTGAGGCATTTGCTCGGACCGCACGACGAAATCAGTCGGTGTTCCGCGGTGATGGCCGTTCGTTCCGTTTGGTCTTCGTACTCGCAACACTCACTCTGTTGAACTCGTTCCGATGGTTGTCGCAGAAGTGTTTGTGGCGGGAGAAAGCCCACCGGGACTCCGCCACCTACCATTCGTCTCAGCCGGACTCCCGTCCGCACGTCCCATATCTGGATCGTTTCCGTGAGGTGCAGGGTCGCATCCATGTTGGAGACCGGGAGGTGACCCGATACCAAATAGGAATCGTCGGGCGAAAAATGAAGCGAGTATGCATGGTCTGTAGAAATGCACACGAGGCACGATGGCGAAGAAGCAGATTGCGCAGAAGTGACACCATCAACTTCGTATTCGTCATTGCTATCAATGTCAATCTCGTTGTCAATCTCATCGTCGATATCATCAATATCAGTATAAGTATCAATGTCAGTATCAATGTCAATATCGGTGTCGACATAATGGTTGCTGTCATTATACACAAAGGCGTCAGAAGAAGTCCTGTTCCATCCTTCTTCCGTGTTTAGTATCCCTTCATTTCTCTTTCCAATGGAAGACGCAATGCCACGGTCTATCTCTGCGGTCGAATTCGCATTCGCGTTCGTTTCGACCTTCCAGATGCGAATCGTCCCGTCCGTAGACGACGAAGCCAGCAACCGTCTCTTCGGCGCGTGATTGCCACGCCCGCTTCTGCCATTGCCACTGCTGTTTCTACTGTTTCTACTGTTGTTGTTGTTGTTGTTGTTGTTGCTGCTGTAGGCCACGGCCAGCACCGCCTCGTCCGGCCAGTGTCCCTCGTAGGGAAGGGGCAGCTCTCCCGTTCGCACGTCCCAGGACCGAATCTTCCCGTCGAAACACCCGCACGCCAGCAGCGAGTGGTCGTCGCTAAAGGTGAGGCACCGCACCCGGCACGAAGGATCCCTCGACGCTATTTTGCGGGGCCAGGGAGGAAGCACGCGACCGTGTTGTCCGTGCTTCCACCACGAGGAGGTCAGAATGAATCGTGCCCGGCGGCAGAGCAGCAGGCAGGCGTTGTGGGTGCTCCGATCCAAAAAGGGGACCACGTGATCTACGAGGATTTCGATGGGGATGATGCTACCACCAGCCTCCCAATCGTCTTCTTGCTCTGAATGATCGTCATCGTCATTGTCATCGTCATCGTTTTCGTTTTCGTTGCGTTGGGACGGCAGTGGGGGCAGAACTTCGTGCTCCCGGTCCTCCTGCATCGTCAGCGTATTCAAGCTGCTGATGGATAGTAGTAGACTTTCCATCATTTTCTCTTGTTTATTCCAAGCAACTCATTGTAAAATTGTCGTTGCGTATCGTGCAATCCACTGTGGTTCGTGAAACGATTTTTGGTGCTATCGATGTTTCAAAAGAATTGATTGACACGAAGTTTCGTCTACGGTAGAATTCAATAAACCAAAGTTTTTGGTCTTTGTTCCGCGTTTCGCGGTGGGAGAGAATTTCGCTTCTTGTTCTCTTCATGCTTCATAGCGTATGAGTAAGCGCGTTGTTTCGTTTCTTGTCGTGTCAAAAGTTCACCACAACGAAACACGCAACGAGTAGAACTCGACGATCGTTCGTGTAAGTTACTTGTACGTTCGTTTTTTCCGTTGATTGTGATGGCTTGGTTTTTTGTTTCCCCAACTTTCAACTTCCCTTGCAACACAACAGTGGTACGGTGACCTTACGATAACGTATGATACAGCGGTACATTGGTATGTTCAATTCAATCAAGAATTGGTTGGGGTAAGTTATCGGGGGCAGACTTGATGTTGGGGGATGATTCAAGTTTGATGCGAGGGGGCAGGAACACGCAGGGCGCACGCTTTCTTTCGGCTTTACCGCTGGTTGGTGCTTACGTACGTTGTGTGTATTTGCTCTACGGCATCGTACGTACGGTGCGGTTGTACTATGGGAGAGGAGCGTTAGATTTCTTGTTCCTCGCAGGGATTTCGTTGGGCAGTACGGTAAGGTACGAGTATGGGAAGATAAGAGAGTGCGCATGCACCGCCGTCCAGGGAACCCTTGCAGCGAGCCTTGGCGAAGGCCCCAGGGTCTCACCGAGCGTACACCGTACGGCAGCAACGGCTCTCCCCGATACAATTACAATAACAAAAACACTCCACCATGGTTCTTCGATCCGCCTGTTTCCACCGTTGCCAAGAGAGTGGCTCTTGTCACCGCCGCCCAGGTATGTATTCAAACTACCCGACAGAGATAATAGTGTTGATGATACGATGCCGGGTCCCCTAGAGACAATAAGAGATGGAGCGAACCGAGACCGCGAGAAATCCACCGATGCCCGGCAACCGAGGCATCGACGCAATTTACGATCCCGCTTTCCCCCCTAGCAAGCAGCTGGGACGCAAATCCTTTTTCATTGCACACGGTAGTAATTTTGCTCGCTACGGATTTGGTGGGGGACAGAACGGCAAAGCGGACCGATGTCCATGGTCGCAGCCATGGTCGGCATTTCAACCTCCCCCACACACGGGCATTTTTCCCGTGTGAAATTACACGGCGAATCCTTCGCACGAAATCTTTCGTCAGACGAAAAATCGAGATTCCGTATTCCGTCTGCCCGTTACCGCGTGGTACTACGTGTAAAGCCAAAAAAATGAAAATTCACCCTCTCCTTGACGCGACGACCATGGCAATGCTCTGCTCTGCTCTGCTTGCCCCTCGCCAGATAGCTTCCGCTACTACCAATACCAACAACACTAGCTTTCTTGTCTCTCACTGGAAAAAAACGCCGCATGCATCTCACACCGATTGTCAACACTTTTGTCCCTTGTTCGTGTCTCATCGACCCATTCCTTCTCGCAATGCCGATGCCCATCAACCGCTTTGTCTAGACTGCCCGTCGGGCGGCAACCCGAGGAATGGCTAGCTCTACCTTGGAGCTCTCCACCTTCCTCGAGGCCAAGATCGGTGCTGCCGCTGGTGCCGAGGATTCCGCGGTCCAATACGCCGAGACCGGATCCGTCATCTCCGTTGGAGATGGTATCGCCCGTGTCTACGGTCTTTCCAATGTCCAAGCCGGAGAGATGGTTGTCTTTGCCTGCGGTCTCCGCGGCATGGCTCTTAACTTGGAAGAGGATAACGTCGGTGTGGTCATCTTCGGAGATGATCGTGACATTTTGGAGGGCGACAACGTCACCCGTACCGGAGCCATTGTCGATGTCCCCGTCGGACCCGAGCTTCTCGGACGTGTTGTTGACGGTATTGGTCAACCCATTGACGGAGGTGCCTCCCTCGACAACGTCAAGCGCTCCCGTGCCGAGGCCAAGGCCCCCGGTATCATCCCCCGTGAATCCGTCTCCGAACCCATGCTTACCGGACTCAAGGCCGTCGATGCCTTGATTCCTATCGGACGTGGACAGCGTGAATTGGTTATTGGTGATCGTCAAACCGGAAAGACCGCCATTGCCATTGATACCATCATCAACCAAAAGACCAAGAAGGAACCCCTCGCCTGTATCTACGTTGGTGTCGGACAAAAGCGATCCACCATTGCCCAACTCGTCGGACAGCTCGATGAGCGTGATGCCATGGACAACTGTATCATTGTTGCCGCCACCGCCTCCGATTCGGCTCCTCTTCAGTTCCTTGCCCCTTACACCGGTGCCGCCATGGGAGAATACTTCCGTGACTCTGGAAAGCACGCCGTGATCTTCTACGATGATTTGTCCAAGCAAGCCGTCGCTTACCGTCAAATGTCTTTGTTGCTTCGTCGTCCTCCTGGTCGTGAGGCTTACCCCGGAGATGTTTTCTACCTCCACTCTCGTCTTTTGGAACGTGCCGCCAAGATGAACTCCTCGCTCGGAGGAGGATCGCTCACCGCCCTTCCCGTCATTGAGACCCAAGCCGGAGATGTGTCCGCTTACATTCCTACCAACGTTATTTCCATTACCGATGGACAAATTTTCTTGGAATCCGAATTGTTCTACCAAGGTCAACGTCCCGCCATTTCTGTCGGTCTTTCCGTCTCCCGTGTCGGTTCCGCCGCCCAGTACAAGGCGACCAAGGCCGTTGCCGGTACCATGAAGCTCGAACTCGCCCAATACCGTGAGGTCGCCGCCTTTGCCAAGTTCGGTTCCGATTTGGATGCCGCCACCCAGCAGCAATTGAACCGTGGTGTTCGTCTTTACGAACTCCTCAAGCAAGGACAATACGAGCCCCAAGAACCCGAAGAGGTTGTCGCCTCCCTCTTCATCGGTGTCAAGGGATACTGTGATCGCGTCCCCGTCGAGAACGTCCAAGACTTTGAGAAGGCTTGGCTCACGCACATGAAGACGGCACACTCTGGAGTCATGCAAAAGATCATTGACGCCGGATACGCGCTGCCAGAAGCCGTCGAGGCCGAGCTCGCCAAGTGCGCCGAAGAATTCACCTCGGCGTACGAACCTCCTTCAGAATAAATCCCTCGTGGTGGTGGAAGAACCGTTGGCATGGTGTGATTGGCGCGCTCCGAACCCACGATGCGAACCGATTGCGCACGGGATTGGACGCCGAGAGGAGCCCGGTTGTTGTCCGCTTTGAAATAAAACTAATCACAAGTTGTTACGTCATGCGCAATATGCATCTCTTTCTAGAACTAGTTTATAAATAAAATCAAAGAATTGGACACTTTTTCTGTTTCGTTTGAAGAATAAGTTGGGGTTCGTCGGACTTGACGTCTGACCATTGAGTCATACATCAGCAGCGGACAAAAATTCCTCTGACATTGCAAAGGTAGGAAAAAGGGTTCAATGCAAGAAGGAAGGAGACCTCGCATCTTTCGATCTACCTTGGAATGTGGAGAAGAAGAATACAACTCAATGAATCCAGGAATGACATTATTATAATACTATTGATTAATATTACTCCGTCAAACTGATTTCTCGATTCACCGATTCCTTTCCGGGTACCGCCGGAGCATTCGGCTCGATCGATCGATCGGTCACGCGCACCGCACTCAGAGTGCCTCGGTATCGATTGCGGTGGCACCCGCCGCCGCAGCAGCAGCAGCGGCAGCCGCGGCTTCCTCCTCCTCGATCTCTTGTTCCGAGACGGAGCCCACCCCGTCCAGCCAACCGATAAAGAGGAGTGGATAGAGCGACGTCAGGTTGCAAACAAAGCTCAGGAGCGCCAGGTTGTCGAAATTCGTTTCGGTCACCCCCAGCGACTTGGTCAGCAGCGCCCCGACCTCCGTCCCGACCGTTCCGGCGCCGTTGTTGATCGACATGAGGGTGGCAAAGAGGACCGCCTCGACGCCCCTGGGGCACAGGCGGGCGGCCAGCACGAGCGTCGGCAAGAAGGCAATCTCTCCGAGCACACTCAGGACCACGTCGTCCCCAAAGACGAACCAGGTGTCGGGGATGCCAATGGCCCGGTTGGCGTGGCTGATCAGCACCAGATCCAGCAGGCCGAGCGGAAAGGACACGATGGTCGACCAGAACAAAATGTCCTTGATGCTCTTGGTCTTGAGGTAGGTGTTGTAGAGCCAGACCCCAAAGAGCGACGAGAACGCCGCGATGAATCGCACCCGCCCCAGAAACTCGGGTCCGAATCCCAGGTCTTCCGTCATGAAAAACAGCATCGCGCCCTCGCTCGTTGGGGTCGATTGCCACAGGAAGATGAACGCGGCGGGTTTGTAGATCTCGGGCTTTTTGATGGCCTGCCAGAGGGATCCCATCTGGGACTTGACGCCCGCAAGGGGGTCCTCCGCAACAGCAACAGCAGCAGCATTCGCCATCGCTGCGCTGCTGCCATCGGCGGTCTCCAGTGATTTGGAAACGGGTTCTTCGTCGATCAACAATCCGATCGAGGCCACCAAAAAGGGCAGGAAAGCCGTCAGGGCAAAGACGTCCTGGGGCTTCATCACCTCGAGCAGCGATCCGGAAAAGTACGCCGAGAGCAACCCGCCGACCGCGGCGCTCCCCCAGCACAGGCTCTGCAAGCCCCCGGCCAGGGACGGGTCGGTGGAAGCCGACTCCCGCGTCTTTTGAACGACGATGCCGTCCGCCACCACGTCGCTGACGGCGATGCAGGCGCTGCTGACCACCAGGGCCGCCACCGTCGTGGTCAGGGACAGTTCGTCTCCCAGCAGGCCCCAAAAGTTGCTCCCGACGGCCGAGTAGGACAGGCAGCCGGTGGCTCCCGCCAGCACGAGGTAGGAGCGCCGCCGGTATCCAAAGAGGGGAAAGCCGTCCGACAAAAAGCCGTAGAGCGGCTTGATCGTCCAAGGGAGGGTGAAGATTCCCGTCAGGGCGCTCAGCTCGGCGGGTCCCAGGTGGAGCTCGTCCTTGAGCAAAAAGGTCTGGGCCAGCCGCGCCAGTCCGAGGGCTCCCTCGACAAAGTAAATGGTGGCAATGGCAATCACGTCCGGGGTCGGATCGACGCCCAGAAAGATGCTGTTCTTGAGTCGTTCTCGGATGCTATCGGTATCGCTGTCGGTATCGGTATCGCTGTCGGTCTCGGCGGTGATCGGCGACGGTTCGTAGTATTCGGAGGGAAGGCTAGTTTCATTGGTGTTGCGTTCGGCGCTGGAAGCAGCGGAGATGGTTTCCTCGTTGCTGCCGAGGAAGAGTTTCGACAATGACACCGAAAACGGGTGTGTTCTGTCGGGACTCGATCGTATTGACCGAGCGTTTCCGCGCTTGTTCGTTTGTATTGTCGTTTTTGTTGTTGCTGTTGTTGTTGTTGTTGTTGTTGTTGTGAATCCGGTTTTTGACAGCGATGATGAGCACGGTGTTCTCGTAGAAAATCCGGTCACCCCAAAATCGAAAGTGATCGCCAGGCATGCGAGAAACGCGAGAACGAAGCGGCAGACCGTCATGGTTGCGATTGCTGAGTAGTATTCCGACCGATGCAGTGGCGCTCGACCCTTGATGATTCCTGTTCACTCGTTCTGTATCCAACTATCCTCTTTTACCTTTCTGTTGGCGGAAAACGTTCGACGCTGTACCAGACAGTTGTGATTGTCCCGTGTTGTAAGATTTTACCGTATTGTTCACAGTTGCTTTGAAGTCCCAATGGCAAGTGTGCCTTCCAATCGAAAACGTAGTTTTTCGTCGTCAGTTTGGGACCCAGTTGTTCACGGAGAAAGAAGACATCATGAGATTTCAATTTTTGATTCATTCTGCGAACGAGACAGAAACGAAACTCCATCCCCCCCTCCCCCTAACCTACCTCATCTATCCCCCAACAAACCAACAGTTTCCACTACTACTGTAGGTAATTAATTTACTATGTTGGTACTTCGTAAACCGTAACCTTATTTCTTATGACCCCTGCTGTGTACTAAGTGGAAAGTGGAAACGCTGTACGTATAGTATGATTAGTACATATTATAGATAGTATTAACAGGTAATAATAGTGCTTCGTGTCTCGTGTCCCCCACGCGCCAGTTCGTCCATCCGCTCAAATGCGTTGGAGAATGCGGTGGTGGCATAAGCGCTTACCGCCAGCAAGCCAGCAAGCACGCAAGCACGCAAGCACGACAAAAATAGGTGACGACTGCGTCAAATTCAACAAAAAAAAGGACGATACTTCGATCGAATGATAATACGTACCGGTACTAATAGATGATACTGAATTGAAAACTGCCTCCGGCGATACCGTATACCGGTAACCGTACCGGTACGTAAGTAAACCTTATTGTACAAAGTACGATACTGTTACCCGTAAGATCTGATGTGCTTGCGTATCGGGGGGAAGCAAAACCTTCTCGTGTTCGAAAATCCACGAAAGAAAGTGCAATCCCGCACGACGAAATATATTGGTTCCAGTTTCGTTCCACCGCAGCGCGATAGGGATCGAAATCGGTTCTTGGAACTTGGAATGCCGTTCTGTTTTCTTCCGCGTCTCGGTGAATCATGAATTGTTTCGTAAACTTGGGCAAGAACAATTCGTTGCGCAACCGACAACACCTCGCTTTGCTTCCGTTCTTGCATTCCGAACCGAACGGAAAGAAGAAAACAGGTTGTCATCGCACTACATAAACCTTACCTATTACTACAACGCATCTCTCTGAAGACAATTGAAAGAAAACTTTCACTCACCAACTCCCTCAACCATCTGCTAGTTGAGTAAGTTCTGAAATCGAAACTACGTACACCGAAAGGCAAGACCAGACCCAATCCAACCGAGAGTGACGCAAAATTTCGAATCGACCTGAACACTACGAATCCGTACCAAATACTTGTGCTTAGGAAACGAAACCAAAGCACACTACGAGAGAACTCGTAATTGACGTACAAGTTCCAATCGACAACCCGATCATTCACTCGATACGAGACAATAACACAACACGATAAACTACGAAACATCAAGACGAGATTCAGCGAAGACGGTCCAGCCGAATCTAGCGGAGGCCAACACCAATATCAATATCAATATCAACACCAACACCGATACAACTACGAATCCGATACGCCCATTTCGAATGCCTCCCTCCGGCTTGTTGGTTGCCCTCTACCCCGCGGAGTACAATGTGCCGGGGCCTCCCGAAGCTGCTGCGACGAGTGGCAAACCACAATCGCCGATGACAGCGTCTTCCACCGCGAGCGTTTTGACGTCACCGGCAGCGGCGGTGGCATCGACCCCGCTGGGATCGCCTCTCCTCCGGTTGTCCTCGCCCGCGCCTCCCTCGTTGTCGTCTTCGTCCTCTTCCTCGCCGCCTCTGATCGATTCGCCCATGCGCTGCTCCGTCGTCGCTCCCTTTCTGGAACTCGAAGAGGAGGACGATGTTGTAGAGCCGCAGTCCCAGGACGAGCTGGACTACGCGGAGGCCATGCTGGAAGACATTCCCCTGGACGACGATGACGACGACGATGAGGACGACGACCTGCAAGCGGTGTTCGACGTCCTGGCGAGCCCCGAACCGAATCACGGGAAAACCGAACGCATCCGCGGCAACCACAGCGGCAGGAGCACCAGCAGCAGCACGGAACTTACCTCCCGTGTCCCCCGGAAGGCTCTCTTTCAGCCGACACTGCCCCTGACGACTCCTCGCGAGACGGAGCCTTCGTCTGGCCAACAACAACGTCAACTACTACAACGTCAACAACAACATCCACAACGCGGCAAACGGCCCCGGAACAACCGCCGGGTCTCCTTTCCGTGCACGCTGCACTCGCTGGAGGACTCGGTCCGGTTCGCCAAGTCCCGCTCCGGAAAAGCCCACGGCAGCAGCCACCGCACAACGAGCCTGGAGAGAATCCGGCCCACGATCCACCGATCGGACTACACGCTCTCCGAAAAGCTGGCGACCTGGTACACCTTTGCCGACCTCCGATCCTTCAAGAGGGAGCGCAAGGAGACGGCCCGTTTGATCGACCACGGGCTGCTGCCGCTGCCCCTCGCCGAACCGAGGGCCTCCGGGCTCCCGCCACCGGGATCGCCGTCCGACGCGTCGTCCCTCCCCGTCTACTGCGCCCGGGGCTGCGAGAACTGCACCGAGGACGTCGGACGGATCCGGTACCGACACATCGCCGACGGCTGGATGGCCGTCCTCAACGCCCAGGAAAAGCACAACTATTGCCAGCGAAAACTGGCAAGCATGTCGAGCGCCGAGCAGAGCCAGTACTTGTCGCTGGCCTCGTTTCTGGGGAGCGGAAAGCGGTCCTCCCCACGCAGCGGGGGGTGGTTCTCCCTCCCGCCGGACGGTTCCGGCGGACGGTCCCCCTGCTGCCCCTACGAGCTGGCGGCCGCCTACGAGCAAACGTCGAGGTCGAGCCTCGAGATTGCTCGCGGCCGGGCGATCGGCGACGAGCGGGAGGTCGCCGAGCTTTGGAAGGAGAAGGAATCCTTGTCCGAAGCATCCCGCTCCGGGTCGGAGGCGAGCGCCACTGCCACCGCCACGGTCCAGCCGGTGATGTCCACCACCACACCAACGACGAACGGGGACGAGGGGAATCCTTTGGGATCGCCCGAGACTCCGAACGACGAACAAGACGATGACGGAAACGAGGTGATGCACGACAACAGCGCCATCGAGTGAAGACGGGAGGAATTTGTTGTCGCTGGGCGATTTCGAACGACTCGAATGCAACGGTCGCAACCCACCGCATCATCGCATCGGATCCCTGCACCAGCAGGACGCGTCACACCGCGGGAAGGGTTCTCCCGCGATCGGTTGCGTGCAACGAAAGTCTCCGGAGTGTCCCCGCATCCATGTTCGTTCACCGTTCCTTGGCAAAATGCTCGGTGTTCCGGAACGCAACACGAATGGTTCGCAGTAGCCAGAAATCAGCACGGATTTCATGTCGTGCCACAGGAATCAATTCCAGCGAAGCGAATTCTGCGTTGTCCAACTCGCGATGGTGCTGGTTTGGTTCGCATCCCATTGCCTTGCATCGCATCGCGTCACATCACATCACATCACATCACATCACATCACACTTCATCGCTGGAAACGATTGTCTCGGCTGCGCAGCGGAAGCTAGCGACGAAACAATGCCTACTCCTCGCTGTGAGAACGCCACGCAAAGAAAACCTTGCGAATGCGTCGATCTGCTCCATCTATCCGCTACCACAAACAGCTCTGCATACCAATGAATTCCGATAGGACGGCGCTGCACGATAGAAACCAATAGAAGACCGAAATACTCACACTTTTGAAAGCTACGCACTCGAAATTCCTTCTCGTTTTGAAGTCACACGTACGACTCTCGCCCTCAGTTGAAACCAACCGAACAAACACAAACCGAAGCAATCGAACTACTACTTCTCGATGCATGTATACTTTCGCTGTCCACTTTGTTTTTAGTTGAGCTTATTCGTTCGTTCACAATCTACATCACGATATCGTTTCGACCGACGCCGGTCGTCGATCCTTGCATCGGTGCCTCCCAATCCGAATGGGTGCCGAAACGTTTTTGCCACGACGCAAACACCGGCTCCGACTAATGCGCTACACAGTACTTACTATTGCACGCAGCACTCATCACTCCTCCGTCGCCGTCGGGGGGTTGAGTTTGGTAAAACTCTTCCACTCGGCACCGCCCCCGCTTTGTTCCATCCGTTTTTGCTCCTCGACCCAGAGTTTCACCGACCAGTCCAGGGTCCCACCCAGGTCGGTCAGCAGGTCCTTGGGGTCCAAGACGCCATAGTTCTCGTCGAGTTCCTTGAAATCATCGATGAAGCGGATCCGACTGCGGACCTTGGCCGTCATGGTGATCCGGCTGACCACCTTGAAAAACGTCATGAAGACGGTCGACGCGCTGCAGATGTAAATGGCCTTGAGCTGGATCGGCAGGTTCCCGTACAGGCGGAAGAGGCTCTTGGCCACCTCGAAGCGGGCGTTCTTGTTCTTGTCAAACCCGCGCAAATCGTGAATCACCGTTACCCCGTGCTCCTGTGTCTCGGGTCGCAGCACAAGCTGATCCATTGTGTAATACAGCATCCGGACGACGCCATCTACGGTTCGACCGTCGGTCATGTCGTTGTTTCGGAAGCGTCCGATCAGGACCGGGCCGCCCTGCCTGGTCTTGAGCTCCGGGGGGCACGCGATGACCTCGGAAATCACCAATCGCTCCAGTTCCGGGTCTTTGTGCAGCTGAAGTGAGTCGTCGTAGAGACCCTTGTTGGCTGCCTTCCACTTGAGGAACATGCGGTATCGCTCGGAAGCGCGCTCGATGCTCGGTTTCCATCGCAGGAACGGAAGCAGGTAAATGTCGTCCACGCCATCACACAACGAACCCAGCTCTTCTTTCAAACCCGGCAATAGGGATTCGGGGGTGGGTGTTGTTGTTGCTGCTGCTGCCTCGTCGTTGGTCGGATTCGTCATGGTAATGTTGTATGGTAGGTTGTTGTGCTGATGCTTGATTTGTGACTGCCAATCGATCGCGATGTATTATTTGATTCTCTATGGATTGATTGTTTTGCTTTGGGGTTCTCCTCTATCTTAGATAATTTTAGTCGTAGAAGGCGCCATGGACCCTTCTGTCACAGTCACAAGCTGGGTACGATTATTGATTTCTTTCATTCAGTGCGTGCACCTCCCTGCGCTTTGATCCAATTTCTCTGCCAATTCCTGTTTAAGCATTACACTTAGAGATCGGTTCCAGTAGACAATCCTGAAACTGCCGTTGCCGCAAATGGAATTCTTTTTATTCGTAGATTCGATACTACAATTACGAGACGAAGCATGTGCAGAACAGGGGTGGTGCAGAATATGTAACAATAATACGAAGTAATAATTATTGTTCTCCCCAATTAACTACCGTTCGGTTACGCGTCGGACAACAGTGGAGACTAGAAGAAGTCGGAAGTTGTTATTGAAATACGTGTAGATTCATTCATTCCATTAGTTTTTTAAAAGCGCGTTAAACAGTGGAATCGAATCTCTCTCTCTCAAAACTGAGAATGATAAACAAGGGGGAGTCTTAAAATTGTTGTTGGACGCTTAAAATACCAATCAGTGCAAAGGAATCATCGTTGCTAAGGTTACGGTATTCGATAGCTTACCGTACCTAAATCTTTAAACTGTCATTTTGATTGAATGCAACTAGTAATTCAGGCTTGGTTGATCATTCATGTTTGGGCGAAGTACAATTCTTGGAATCGAAATTGATTTTACATATAAAATTGCAAGTAAGGCTTACCTGGTACTAACCGTAAAGACTCTAATTTTACCTTTGCTATGTTTTCCTGAGGGGCAATAATCATTATTTGCGAAAGAATGTCGAATATTATTACGAGTAACCTTACTTCTACCGTACAGGAAGGGTTACTTCGTAACCTTACTTCGTGCATTATCTGTGAATTATTGGAGGTAACCTTAGTATGATAGTACATACGTTGACTTGGTATGTAAAATTATTACACATGGCTCATCCCAATGGCCCACAGCCCATACATAGCGCATGGGCAAGTGCGCGTAGCGCATGACGCATGGCACATGACTAATGTTTTGAAGAATCCAGGATGTATTAGTTTTTAAGCGCGGGGCGAGATGAGACATAGCACTATTCGCCAACGTTCCTATCATTGGCGATCACGATCGATCATATTGCTTTCGTTCAACGCTCTCGTGGCTACTCGTAGTTCTTGCCCAAGATTCGAGTCGCTCCAAGAGATCTGTCCACTCGTGTGTGATCCACGCAACAAATCTCCCGGAATGAGAAAGTAAGAGGCCAGCTATTCCGGGAAAAAGCAAGGAAGAAAAGGTACTGCTTGCATCTGATTACGAGTACTCGCAAGGACAGGGAATTCAACAGTCGACAGTTCTGAGCAGCGACGGATATTGGGAATCAAAATGCGATTTTCGCTGGCCTTTGCCCTCCTCACCGGGTTCGCAATCGCATCGGCAGTTACGGCAGACTCCGAGACGTCGAGCAACCGCGGCACGGATGCGTTCGAAGAAGGGATCCCCGGGATACCGGACCGCCGACTGAGATTATCGCACCCACAACGAGCCTTACAATCCGATTCGGAGTCGTGCGGGAGATGCCGGGACGGGTCGGCGGCCACGTCACGGCCGACCAACTTTGACACACGGGAGGAGATCTTCGATCAGCTGAACCCATCGGAATACAAATCGGTCATCGATTTTGTGACCTCCGACGAAGTCAACCTTGCCGATACCACCAAAGAGGGCATTTCTAGTGCCAACCGGGCGATGAATCAAAATTATGTCGTCTTTGTGCAGCTATTCCCTCCCCCAAAAGTCGAGGCGATTGCCTACCTGGATCGGAAGACCGACAGTCCCCCGGAACGGTACGCGATCGTCACCGTGAATCGCGGTCGGCAACGCCCACGAGACATGATGCAGTACAAAATAGGTCCACTAGTGAACGGAAGGGTCCGGTCTCGGGATCCAGTGATAGAGGAACTCCTGAAGGACAACGAAGTCCCGTGGGCAATGAGGGGCAATTACCATTCCGTCACCGGGCTCCTGGACGAGGCGATTCACAAGCACGCGTACGAATTAAGAGAGCTTTTCAAGGCGACGACCGGGGGATACTGCATCGGCGGAGACGAGTGCAACGGAGACGACAAGATGAGGTTCATCCAGTACGCAAACCTGGCCACCACCCCCACGAGACGCGTCTCTTCCGTTCACTTCATACTCCGGGATTCCAAGAAGGAGTTCGGACCGTCGTGTCTGCTGCCGGTCCCGATCAGTTTCCACGTCGTCGAGAATCCCGACAGGGACCCCAGCGAGTGGGAGGCCAACAATTTCGAGTACTGCTACCAGGGTCCGTACGATTCGGCGCAAGCGCTGCTCGATGCCATCTTTGCCGGTGAGGTGCATCCGTGTGGCGTCCCATCCAAAAACCTTGAATGGACATCTGTGGATCCGGTGGAGCCCCTTCGGCCCGATGCGACGATCAAGGAACCGATTTCCTTTCATTCGGGAGGGAAGCGATACATCATCGATTCGGCAACGAGCGACCGCCGCATTTTGCCCGACGAGAGCCAAGAGCAGTTTACCAATGAAGCACGGGCTGGCAAAAGCAGTACCAACAACAATGGCCGACTGCGGTTTACGGATTTCGTTTCGTCTGCCGAAAGAACTAGTAGTACCGAATCGGACGAGAACGATTCCAGAAATCGAAACCTCCGGACCATTCGAGGCGGGGGAGGCGATGGAACGGGTCACCGGTAAGTTGTCACCTACGAGTGTAAACAATGAATCAGTCGTGCAATGTATCAGAACGACAACAATTCCTGATTTTCTATCGTTCATTTGCGATAACTGTAAATCTGTAGTGTCTCCTGGCTGGGTTGGTCGTTTCACGTTTCCTCGGACCAAATGCACGGAATGGTCCTCAGGAATCTATCCTTCAAGGGCGAGCGTTTGGCGTACGAATTGAGTTTCCAGGAGTTTTTCGCAAGTTATTCGTCCATGGGATCACCGGGGCAAACCGTCTACTTTGACACCAACTGGGAGGTCGGCAAGGTACTCCCCCCTCGAGCTGGGCCTGGACTGTCCCGAAGACGCGACGCTCCTCCCGATCATCCAGCACGATGGGGACCACGCCGAGATCTCCGAAAACCTCATGTGCATCTTCGAGCAGCCGTACGGGGAACCCATGTGGCGGCACGAATTCAAGAAGCAGAACAGCCACATCGGGGGAATCCCGCGCACCGCCCTTAAAATCCGGGTGGTCAGCGTCCTGGGCAACTACGACTACATCCCCACCCTCACGCTGATGGCCGATGGAGTGATGGAAGTCAAGGTTGAAATGGGCGGATACCTGCAGGCCGGGTACAGTGTCGGGAGTAGCGAGAACAACCCCGAGGTTCCATGGTTCGGAACCCGCCTGCGCGACCGCATGGCGGGCCTCCTGCACGACCACATCGTCGGCGTCAAGGCCGACCTGGACGTTGGCGGTCTCGCCAACACTCTCAAGGCCGGGAAGATCAAGTACGGGACGTACGAGGAGGCTACGGGAGGAATGCACCCGTCTCCCGGCTACCACGCCTACAACGGCGTCAAGTACATGGACTGGACGACGATCGATAGCGAGCGGGGGATTTCTCACACGGATTACGACGCCATCGTGGTCGAGTCTCCAACTCGCAACCAGTGGGGAGCCCACCGGTCCTATGAGTTTGTCTTTGAGCACAGCATCCCCCGGCAGGTGTTTCCGGAGGACCACCCGCTGGGAGCCGCCACCGCATGGCAGTACAGCAACGTGGCCATTACCCGACAAAAGGATTCCGAGCGGTACTGCTCCTTCCCCACCAACTACCAGGTTGGCCGGGCCATCCCGTCATACGATCTGCGGGAATTCCAGCGGGACCAGGAGAATGTGGTCGAAGAAGACCTGGTCTTCTGGATCATGTTCGGCCTCCAGCACTACCCAAAGGCCGAGGATGTCCCGTTGGTCTCGAATTTTGGATCGGGATTTCTCCTGAAACCCCGCAACATGTACGACCGTGCCGCCTTTGAGGATCTGCCAGACAACCGAAACAACGACCATCGGAGGTGCATTGCTCCTACGAGAGCCTAGGGATTTCCATGGTGCATCGTGTCATGCTCGCATCCTGCAAGGAATAGTCCGGAGGAAACGGACTGCGTCTGAGCCGCATCTACACCGGACTCGGACGAACAGAGGACCGGATCGATGAATAAAAACGCCACCAACCATTATTCTCGTCTCCGAAGCTTTTCATCTCGAAAGAGCCGGCAGACGAAGAAATCTAGCTACGATTCAAACAACAAAACCAATAGAGAATTCATCCATTTTAGAACAACGCAGGGGAAGGGAAGACAGCTCGGTTCGATCAAGCGATCCACGAAACCCAAGATGTCTTCTCTCGTGAGAAAAGAACTCGCGAAACCCCACCTACGGGTGCAACATCTACTGCGCAGTTGGTGGGCGCTCGCTGGATGCCTTTACAGTTCACCCAACTGTTGTTCAAAATGAAAGCAACTCTCATCCAAGAAACGACTGTTAATGCTGTTTTGTTTTCTTCACCGCACAGGCAGCTCCCACGTTTCTGACAGTAAACGAAGTACCTCCAACTAAAGGTGCGCAGTTATAGTTGTAATTATGATAGTTTCCTAACAATTGCAGTCATTTCGTCATGTACTTTGATTTAAAAATGAATACACCACAGGATACATTTACTTGTAAAAAATATAGTTTTGGATTAGGCTGTCGGATACCTATAGTGTGTAGCAGGAACTGGGAAGAAATGCGACAAACACAGCGCACCGAAACGAATCGGAATAATAACAATAATGATAATAATAATACAAGTGTGATCCTTCCCTTTCCCTCAAGCAACCGGAAGCATCTGGATTTCTTTCCACGTACGAAAGCACAAGCACCCGAGAGTGTTGGCCATCCTCCCCATCGGTTTTCGTCGCACGTAATTTCCCTTTCGTTCTTTTTTTTTGTCTCGATCCCGGTTCTTCGCGTCCATCCCGAGGTTAGCATTTGCCCTCCGGTTCTAAAATTGCGTCCTCCATTGAACCTAGGCAAAGGACGACTCGGGGTAGGAGGGCCTTCCGGTGGAATTATCGAGCTGGTACTCCGCCAGTTCCACATGCCGTCCCACCATGACACCGTCCGCCAAAGCCGAAACTGCCGCCATGCGGCGTCCCACCGATCCGGCGATCGAGGCCCCGTCGTGATCGTCCTCCAAGAGCTGGGACCGGTCCTCCGTGCGCTGTCCCATGCGGATTGCAAACCCGGCGACAAAGACCGAAAAGGCTGCTGCAACCATCCAGAACTGGAATCCGTTCACGATGCGCTCTCCCATCGATATGCTGCCGGGGGTGGCATTGCCATTGTAGGCGTCGGCCTGTACAGACGAAGTGGTGCTGCTGCTGCTGCTGCTCGAGGAATCCGAGCCCGAGGACGAGCAAAAGTTCGAGTAGTGGCTCTTGCCGTGGTGACTTTTCATCGAGCACAGCTTTGCACAGTCGTTGCTGCTGCCCTTCTCGCACTTGTCCAGGAGGGGACAGTCGAGGAGATGGACCTTTCCGTGGGGGCCGCAATCGCCGTTGCCGACCACTGTTGTGGGAACGCGAAGCAAGCAAAGAAAGGAGCGAGCAAACGAATGAGTCAGTTTGTCTCGGAAACAATCGTGACTCTAGGGGAACGAGTCTAGAGGTCCATCGAGTTTAGTCAGAATGGGGGACGATCCGACATGACGTACTCATGAGCAAGAAACCAAAAACATCCCAGGTTTTTCTTCGTTGTTGGTCGTTTACATCGAGTGCCATGAACTCATTGTTCGCACTGTTCTGTCTCAGTGCAGTCTTCGCATCGATCGACGGTTCTCCGGCCGCGGCGGAAGCCAAGAGGCCGGCAAGCACGAGGAGAGAGGATAGTCGCATCATGATCGTTTTCGAGAGTTTGCTCTTGGTAGTTTGATTTGAAATACTGAGGACGAGTATGTGAAATCGTGAAGAACGCTTCGATTGTTCGTTACGTTGCTTTTGATGGGAGAATCACCCGTTTGCTTGCACACGGCGGATGATTCTTGTTGACGCTCGGAGGGAGTTTCATCCCACAGAGCACGAGTCCTTCGTCACACCTAAGTACAAGATTGATTTGATTTGATTTGATTGATTGTTCTTGTATCGACGGATGCACGATCGCGCCTTGTGCCCCAAAATTTTCACCGCGAAAATTTCCGTTCGACACTATTCGAATTGCTGGGCGTACGATCCACGAATAGTGTCACATAGATAGAAAAACCAATAACGGACTCTTGGTGAGACCGCCGTCCTCGCAGGATCGGCACGTTTTTGTGTGTTGATTCGTGGATTGGAACTGTAATTGTATAGTATTTGATACTAGGTAAGTTCCATAAGATATTACCTTCGTCTGACCGCAGACAGATACGGTTTTCGAAATCTTGGCAAGCCGAGCCTTGTTTTCGGCTTTTTCTCCAAACAACATCGGGAACTTCTCGTGATGAAGGGAAATATAATGTTGTGTACCAGTTCACCAACGATGACGGGCACCGAAAACTTGTCAACGGTCGTTACAACAACCATCCTCCGCGACACGAACTCATCGAACGAGCGATACCAGCAGCTATCTTAGCCAGATAAGAGACTACATCTAATCCACTACCTTATCCACGAAGAACGAACACCATTCACTATGGACAATGTCGCGAATTTGCCATCCCCACAAGCAGCAGGAATTCATGCAGCATCTCGAACAGATGCAATTGAAGGACAGCCTCAAGTGAGTATACATTGTGCGGAGGATAGTACGCACACACAAAGGCACACACACACACACACACACACACACACACTGCTTTTCGCGTTGCCTCTTGTGAGCGTGACAGCTCGTAGTGCGTTCGGAACGCTTGGTGTTGTGGCTTTGAATCATTGGATTTTCCTTAGTTGCCGGCTTTCGTTGGCACGGGTACCATTCCTTCGTCGCGGTTCGTGAGACTCAACCCCGATTTTGCTCCGTTTTCCCGCCCTGCTCTCCACTACTATCGCGACGCAGCATGTACAACCGATTGGTCGAACGGTGCGCCGAGGGATGCCTGAGCTCCTTCCGTTCCAAGACGCTCGACAAGTACGAGATCACCTGCATGGAGAACTGCGCCGGACGCTACATCAAGATGACGCAGCGGGTGGGACTGAGATTTGCGGAGCACCAGGCGATGCAACAGAAACGGGCCGCGGAGGAGGCCGCCGCCGGAAAGTAATGCGACAATACGGAACGGGGTGGATTGGAATTCCGAACTTGTTTCAATAACCGACACTGCATCGAAACACAAAACAGAACAAAAACAAACCAAAACAAATCAATACAAATAATGAAAGCGAATTGGCGCAAACACATACACGACAACCGTCGCAACTGAATGAATTGGACTTATAGCGCAGTGCAGGGACCGGACGGGTTTGGTCCTTGGTGTGTCGCAATGACTTTTATGCAAACAAGGCATCGCATTCGGAGAATCGAATTAATTTTTTTCGACCATCTCGTTAACGAAACTAAAAATAACCATATTTTCTCGTTTTGCTTTGTCTCGTCTTGAATAGTCGGGAGTCTGTAGAGCAGCATCGGCAGTCATTGCAGGAAACGAAAAACAGGAGCATAATTGGCTTTTTGGTCAGATAGTAACTAAGAGAATCGGAGTTCCTTTCCCGCGTGTTTCGTTTTCAATGCAGTGATCTGCAGCAATTGAGTGTAACACAAAAAGGATTCAATTGCGTTGAAGCATGTGCGCATCACTTGCTGCCTGGGTCAGTTGCGGATGGCGCCATCCGAGGCGAAACGAACGCCTTCATCCCTTTGTCGGATGTACTGGTTCAACAAGGTACAAGGCAAAGCTAACAACAAATACTAACTTGTAGTAGCACCTTGCTTTCGTGTGTAAATTACAGTATGTTACAAAGTCTAAGGTTATGAACAAGTGTGTCGCAGCTTGGCGCACGGGTCGCAAGGTAGCAATCTCTTCTTACCAAAGACAATGCGCACCACGATGTGCCCGTTGCCAAATGCTACAGGGCCAACGTGTGCCCCGTAATTCGGTAGAAATATCGCAAACGAAACAATTATCTGAAGTTACAGTCCCCATCCTTGAGAGAATGTTTGGAATTGTTCGCTTCATTCGCAAGTGTGTCGAACATTGTGTCGAACATTAAAACAAGTCTACTTGATTTCATCGGTTGGAATAATCTTCCATTACGTCTTCATCTACGTGTATGCTTCCTCCATGTCGGCTCCCGTGTCGGCTCCCGTGTATGCTTCCTCCGTGACGGCTCCCGTGCATGCTTCCCCCGTGTCGGCTGCGGTTCATCAGATCCGTGGCGCGCTGTTGCTGACATCAATTTGAACTTGGAGATTCGTTGTCCCCATTTCCCATTGTTGTCTTCCGATCGTTGCTCGGCCTTGTTCCCAAGCAACATCTCGACCATGTCGTGGAGGGCCTTGAGTTGCTCATCCTTGATTTCATTTTGTTCGGTGAGCTGGGCGATTGTGTTGGCTTGCTTGGCCGCCTTTTCGGCGAACCTGCTCTGAATTTGTTCGAAATCAACACCCTCTCTCTCTTCAATTGGTGATGTGGCCACTACGACATTTTCCTCCGACTCCTTCTTTTCATCCTTGAAGGTTGGTGGAATCGGTGGTAGCAACACAGGCTTCGCGGCGTTCTTTTTAGCGAGCTCTGCAAGTAGATTGTCTCGCTCCGTCTCGACCTCTTCCATAGAAGCCTTCAGATCTCGAACGAGCCGTTCCCGGTCTTTCCTAATCTCATTCAATTCTTCGTCTTTCCGTTCTAGTTTTTCATCGAATTCCATCCGGAATTGTTCGAATTGCGCCTTCACTTCGTCCTCGGAGTGGAATATTCCTTTCTTCGCGGCCTGTTTTTGGCTATCGAAGGATTCCTTCATGGCTTGGTAGTCTTCCTCGTACGTTGCGCACTCAAGTTGCGTCCGAAGCACTTCTTCTTCCAGGGTAGCAATGCGATCTTGCGAAATTGCCAGGGCGGAGTCTTTAATTTCGCACATGGACTTGAACTCGTTTCGGTTCATTTCGAGCTGCAAGAGCTGCATCCTCATAAGCTTGCACTCGGATCGGAGTGAGTCTAGGCAGGTTTCCTGATCTGTCACAGTTTTGTTCAATCGATCGACCTGCTTTTCTTTGTTGGCCACCAAGGTCATTGCATTTTCGTTTTCTTGCAGGCTGTGCCACTTTGAACCCAGGTCGTCGAGAAGGACATCGGTATCCTCGTTGTCTTTGCTGTCATCATCACTGTTCTCGGTAATGATCGACAAGTCGAGGCTACTTTTTTTCTTGACTTCTGGCAGGTGGTTCTCGTCACAGATTTCTCCCAAACTCTCTTCTTCATCTTCACCGTCTACGTGCGAAGGCTCAATTGGTATATTCTCGCCCGCCAGTTTCAGAGATTCGATCTCGGCCAAGTGTTTCTCTCGTTCCGCTTCTAACCTGTGGATGTATGACCTGACGCTGTGAAACTTTGACTCCTTCTTCTTCCCGCTGGAACCGATGCTGTTCCTCCTGTCGTTGTCATCGCTCGGCAGGAGCGAGGCCAGCTTTTCGTCTGTTCTGTCCACTTTTCGCGTCAGATCGTCCCGTTCCTTTTGGAGGTTCCGGATGGTCTCCGTCTTTCGTTGAGATCTGGCGGATTCCTCTTGAAGCGAGGCATTCAATGAGAGCAGCTCGTCCACACGTGCCTTCAGTTCGTGGTTCTCCTCCCCAGTATTAGACATGTATTTCAGATAACCCCTGTGAAACTGTTCGATGGATTTGTCGATGAGCGCCATGGCCTTGAAAAATGCCTTGGAGGGAGTGAGAGGGTCGATCTTTTGCTTCTCGCGCTCGCGTTCGTTCGGCCATTCCTTGTTGTCCATCAACAATTTGATCTTTCGCTCCAGGTTGGCGAGTTCCATCATAATCATGTTGCTGTTGCCCTTGTTGGCACCGTTCGTTGCAGCGAGCGATCCCTCGATCCAATCTTTTTGTTTCTGGATGAGTACAAGCGCGTTGAAGGTCATGAGATGGCTGATCTCTTGCAGCTCGCCCAGATAATTGTCCCGTTCGGTCAGCAAGTTGATGCCACTAATTTCCATCGCGGGTTCCGACGATTGTCCCGACGAATTTCCGAAATCATCGACATCGACAAAGGCATCGACTTCGTCGGCTTTCCACGTTGCGGCATCGGCATCTTCGTCGATGTAGGTTCGGCTCGAGCGTTTGGTGTTGGAATTGTCCGTACTGACAGTTCGGCTCGAGCGTCTGGTGTTGGAATTGTCCGTATTGCGGGTTCGATTCGAGCGTCTCGTGTTGGAATTATCCACGCTGCTTTTCGCGATGCTCTTGCTAGAAAGCGCTCTCGGAATTTGTCGCAGTTTCTGCTCTTCTTCGAACTCGTTGGTGTCGACGAGAGAGGGCGGTGCCAAAGATCTGGTCTGTTCCTTGTCGTCCTCATCCCCGTCTTCTTCGTCGGTGTCCTTGTCTTTGCTGCCGGTAAAGATGCTTCCGTCGTTGGAAGTTTCGTCGTCGAAGACGGTTGCTTGCTCACCCTTTTCCTCGCCCTCCTGTGTCTGAACGTTTGCCGGGTCGAATTGAGCTACGAACGGAGTTTCTTCCATTATCGAAACAGGACTGATGTTGTTGGAAGTGCGCTTGATAGAGCTCTCCACCCGAACGATCTCTTCCCGGAAGGAGAGTGCCTCGACTTCGTCGGGAACGGCCGCAATATTGCTGTTAAGGCCAATGCTATTGTTATTCTTGGAGTTCTTGCCGAAGCCCTTCACCTTGAATCCAAGATTTTTGCTCTTGGGAGAGGGCGTTGTTGCAAGGGACGACGTTGTTTGGACCAGCAACGGCATGTCGTAGTCGTCTTCTCCCTCCATGCTCATTTTTCGAAAGCCATTGGATTTCATGGTGCCCGCTATGCGATTCCGCCACGCCATGATGAATCACTTGGTGGATCCGTAATCCGAAATCTACGGAGAGCCAGGTCTTTCACACAGTCGCTGTAGAATGTGGTGAACACGAGAGAGGTGCAATTGCTGCTTCGAAGTTCCCTACCTGTTGGAACAAGTCGGTAAGGTTATTCCCATGGGACGGCAGGTTAAATGGTCCCTCTGTGTCGTTCAGTATTTTTACCGTGAGAGCCAAACCAACCAGCAGAAGAATCAATCCGACGACGACGAGGATGATATTATTGTACCATCCAAACAAACCGGACGGAACCGATTCGTGTTAATTCTTGGCACTGTGTGAAAGGGATTCATTCGGTCGCCAATACCTGAAATTGCTTTGCTTTGCCTTAAAAATTTCTTGGCTATCGCGTTTTCTCACAAGATTCAGAATACGAATGGAGGCCGACGCGCTCGCCTCAATCCGAAAATACCAGAAAATCAGGAAACTTGTGCCACGATTGACAACCGACGAACGGTGTCATTGAGCATTCAAAAAAGATTTTGAACGAATCAAATTGCGTGGTTCGGATTGTCGTTAAAGTGTACATAAATAATGTGGCTACATCCATCAACGATAAACGAGTGAGCCGAACAAAAGGCGCGTGCGGAGTAAAAGCTGGTAGGCTCACTCGTTTGCCACCTCCCGTATGATAGTCACACATCATGTTGCTGGGCAAAGAAATTTCAAGTTTTTCACACCGTATTGTGGCAATCCAATTGGTATTACGTGTAGTATTCTACATATCTAATATAGATATGTTTAGTGCCTTCGAATGATTTTTGTTGTACCGTACAGGCACCTGCTATCGCACTTGCTACCGCACTTGCTACCGCACTTGCTACCGCACTTGCTACCGCACTTGCTACCGCACTTGCTACCGCACTTGCTACCGCACTTGCTACCGCACTTGCTACCGCACTTGCGAGTTCAGTGATGATCGAAAGATGGATAGTTTCTCTTTTTGCTCATTATCTCTCCTACATACACATGAACGATAGAGTGTGTCACTTTTCTTGGTCTTCAAGAGTGTCCCAGTGATGATCGAAAGATGATGGATAGTTTCTTTTTTTGCTCATTATCTCTCCTAAATACACATAAACGATAGAGTGTGTCACTTTTCTTGGTCTTCAAGAGTTGTCCCCTTGGTTTGTTGTTTCGTGAGCAGCAGTAGTACTATTAACAAGGACACCATTCATTTGTACTTGGCTTCTGTTCTGCTCAGCTCTGCTCGTGTCGAGATTCATCCAGCAGTTCGTCCTGCTCTATGCCATATCTACCATTACTAGTTATCACTACCTTCCAAATTCGTGGACTCACGATTTCAGTGCATTTCAAGGATCGATTCTGATATTTCTTGATCGTCCCACTGGTGGTGCTCTCGAAATCTTTTCGTTAGATGTCTGTCCCATGTTTGCAGGCGGTCGCTTTTCACACTACAAATGAACACAACTCCGATCACGCAGCTCATTTCCATGCCTACTGCAACCCGTACCGGATATTGCTATTGTGTAGGCTCTAGCTGTCCGAGGAGTTCCTGTGCATCCTCTCGGCCACGCTCGAACCAGTCCCGCAAAACCCCACCACTCTTACCCCCGCCCTGCTGCTGTTTGGCAGCCGGCACCACTCCCAGTGCGGTGATCATAGCCCGCAGATTCTGCATCGAGGGCCGTGCCCGAACCGCTACCCCCGGTATCTCATGAGAAGATACTCCAGTAGAACAGTTCTGGCTCGAGAGTGTCAGGGACCCAACCAACGGGAGTTTCCGGGAGACGTCAAGGGGTCGAATGGCGTGCAACAACGGCGGCGAGGAAAGGAGATCTTTCCCGTCTTCCGATGGTTGACCATTGAAGAAATATTCTCCGGAGATGGGACTCACCACGATGCGTCCAGTGCAATCCGGATCGCTGTCGCGGGGAGTGGGAGGAAACGGCCCTGCGATTCCACCGTCTACGAATCCGGTTCCGTCGATTTCGACCCCTTCGGCGTCCGGGTACGTGTATCGACCACCTCCGGAAGCACTCTCGCTGCTTAGAAAGAGTCTCTGGAACAAGCTGTCGTAGTTGGGGACTACCATGTCGAGGGGGTGAAAGGACCGAGGAATCCGGCAGGAGGCCTCGATGGCCTTCAATAACCGCTCGTGGTCGTCTTGTCGGCAGTCTTCGGCTTCGAACGAAAACAATTGGATTCTGCCGTCGGCACACCTCGTGGTGCAAATGGAGAGTAGCGGGGTACGGTGAGGCGAAGCCTCGGCTTGGTCTTGGTGGCACGGCGTATGTTCAGGACCGGTCTCCTCCGCAAGCATCACGCGGAGATTCCGAAAGGCGTGGCCCCGGTCGATAAGGAAGCGATCCGTGTATTCGTCCAATCGGTGAGGGAGAAGGGTGGCAACTGGTAGCGGCAATGGCACCCGAACTCGATCCGGAGATGAACTGGATAGGCAATCGGAACGGGTTGCCCGATTGAATGGTGTCCGGTGACAAGAGGGTCTTGACAACACCTAGATGATACGGCATGAGATGACCCGCACCGCTGAAGGAAAGAGTCCAGAACGAGCGCGATCGACGTTGTCCCAGAAAGAAAGAATCAGCTGAATCCAGGAAGTTGTTGCCCGTTTCGGTGTCAAATCTTCCTTCTGCGCCGAGACGTCCTCGACGACGAGGATAACCATGATGGAAGTTCAAACACCGAGAGTTTCTCGTCCACCTACCAACCCTCAACGACATTGTTCTGAGCATTTCTTTTTTCTGGAATATCGTCTCTTTGTGTTGTGCACAATCTGTTATGATGCCTGCCATTGGTGGTCATTTCCTCGGATGTGTGGAACGAAAAAACAGGTACAACCTCGTGGATTCATCCTTCATCGTGTATCGTGCCAGATTTTCTTTCTGTGATCAGAAAACTCTTCGAGATTTTTATTCATTCGTTCACTTGACACTCGTACCGGTACGTGTTCGAGTGATGAGGCTGAGTCAAACATCACTTTCAGTCCCGAGTGAATTAAAAATGGTACAGAGATCTCCGTACATTAACCTTACCGTATGTTCCGTTCTATTGCTTGTAATTTTTTGTTATGCCCGTAAGGTTACCGTAAGGCTCGTTTAGGTTACTTATCTGTTATCATGTCTTCAGCAAGTCAGTATGGAAAGAAAAAGTGGATACTTCGTTCTGAGGGTACTGAGTAAGGTTACCGTACGTACTAACCTTAAGATCACTTGTACCTTGAGAAAGAAAAAATTTGTACGGTAGATACAAAGTAAGATTTACCAATCGAAAGAAGTAGGATCCAAAAGATTATCATCCTCTTGTATAGCAAGTCAACTTTGCCTATAATCGTGAGTTGCAGTGACTGTGAAGCCACAGGATTTGGATTGCAAGGAGTGGAGCAAGTTTGCCAGCAAGAAAAAAACTAATATCACAGTGGTGGGTCTTGGTTTCTAGTTTTTCATCTACTGTTTGCGCTACGGTAGTATCGATAGACTTCGTGTTATCTTTCGTAACTAGTATGTAATGGTCAGTGCGTACTTAATATGATATGCAATTTTCAAGTAAAACTTTGGGTCCATTGGAGCGTGAGTTAGTATGTGTAGTAGTGTAAAAGGGTTGTGATTGCGATTATGATTGTGGTCATGCTCGTGTCAATCGCTTCACAACTCCATGGCGGTGTGCTGGCTTCGGTGGGTCGAGCCAAAGTTGCGGCTCTCGTCGCTGCTGGCTTCATCTGCCGACACCATCGTGACGTCCTCCGGATAGGAGCTATCACCGACCAGCTCGCGGTTCGATGGCTGCCGCGTTGGTACAAAGAGCATCGAGAGGTCGTCCTTGAACGATCGTGCGCTGGAGGAATAAAAGAGGGGCTCGGCTTGCGAGATGTTGGCGGAAGACGGCGACGCGAGGTAGCTGCCACTGTCATGACCACTGTAGGAGTCCTCGCTGCTGGCACCATTGTCCACGTACTCGGCATCGTCTTGGTTAGAGGAGTGCTGCGAGACGCCATGTCCGCTACCGCTCGGAACGCGGCGCGGCGGGGCCAGGAACCGGTGTAGATCGGTGACCGCCGTGGTGTCCCGGGTGATGATTGCCGCCCACCGGCCGACCTGTGCTTCACTGGAACTCTTGGAGCGCAAGATCGCCCCTCGCTTCTTGGTGCGTCGCAAGACAAAATCGTTGTGGTTGCCGCTGGCCTGGGAATTGGACAGCCACGAGCCGTCATCCGACAGCGACCGCTGGAGAATCTTCCGGGGAAATGGCTGGTCCGTGGTTCGCTGGGGCATCTTCGGGATGCTTCCGGGGGTATCCGTGGCTGTTGTCCCGAGGTTCGGGTGTTGGTCGTGACGGGGACCTGCAAAGGGATTGTTGGCGCGATGCTGCTGCCTAGGTCGGCTGTTCCAGCACATGCTGCTGATACTGCTGTTGAAGGTCGACGAGGTGGCAAACGATAGAACTGAGGAAGCAGAGACGGAATCCTCGTCCCCGTAAAACTCTTCCACGTCGTCGGCGAAATCGTCGTCGTCAGAGCTGCCTCCAACCAGGGCTACGGCCGAATCGATGGTGGCCGCGGTGGACATCGAACCAATCGGCTTCTTGTGGCCGTGGCTATAGGTATGGTGACCGCTGCCGTGCTTGTGTTGCTTGCCGATGCTGCGCCTGGCGGCAGATTGCATCATCCGGGTCTTGTGCAGGGAATCCGGCAGATCGAAACTGCGGGTCTTGTGCAGCGATCCGGACCACCTCGAATCGCGTGGTTGACGGTTCCCGGCAGCCGAGTGGCGCGGAATGTGGTGATGGTGCTGCTGGCTGCTCCGCCAGTTGTTGATGCTCGTGTTGGTGATACTGTTGCGGCTGCCCAGACTGTGCATCGAGGTCGAAAGGGAGTAGGAATGCGCCGACGATTCTGGCATGACGCTCGTCGAGTTGTGGGCAGAGTGATACAAAGGTGAACTGCGGGAGCGAGCCACCCGCGCATTGTCCTGGGTGACGGCAAACTTGACGGTCGGCCTCTGCGAAGAGTGGTGCGATTGAGAATGCATATGGTGCGACGAGGAATGCAATGACTGCTGCTGCCGGCAGCGGGAACGGCGCTGCCGTAGGCGGCGGTGATGGCTGCTAGTCATCATGGCCGTCTTGTGGCTGCTGGTCTTAGGAGGAGCGTTGCCGTACTTGCTGCTGGGTGTCTTTGCTTTCTTGCGATAGTAGCTGGTTTCCTCGTCGCTGCTCAGGCTGACACTGTCCGAGTCGCTGCTACCGTAGCCACAGCTCAGGTCGTCATCGTCACTGCTCATCCCCGCTCGCTGTTCGGAGAGCAGCTCGTTCAAGAAGCCACTAAGGGCCGTGTTGCCTTGCCCGTTGCTGCCCATTTTAATCTTGAGTTGAGGTTGGGTGTCGATTACGAGTCGGTTTTGGACGGCTTTTGGATAACGTCTTAAATTCAGCTGGTAGTGAATTTATGTTGCACACGAGTTGTCTTGTTGGATTGTGAGGAGTGTGGATTCATTGGCTCGAAAAACCAATCGCCAGGCGGGGATCGATCGAAGTTTAGTTGTGTGGATGGATCCAGTTCTTCAGGACAGCAAGACAGAGATACTATCGGGAGACAGATACGATACGCCGAAAACTCGATTTGTCTTGACAGAAAAGATACAGTGCAATATAGATTTTCTTCTTATTCCATCTCGAGGGGAATATGGATGAGGAGTGAGGAGAGAAAGAGATGCTTGCGCTTCTGGCTGGCGAAAAATCTGTGATGATATTTCACGTCGACGATTCCGTTGTGTGCAGTGAACAGAAGTATCGTATTATGAACCAGAATAGAAGCTTCGATCACGAATAGAAGTATCAATTACTTATATCGGTCATGCGCATTTTTGTCCTGAGCACACCCAAAAGCTTGGATGTTGAACATCAATTACTACGTATACCGTTTGGAAATGATATTTTCAATTTGGATTTTGGTATCAGATAGTTGAAGTTCTCGAAACTTCTGACTATCACATGTAAAAGTAGGTTAATTGTAACCCTACATTTATCTCTCGTGTACCATTGATACTGCCGAATAGCCCATCGGAAGGTTCTTATTGGCGATCGGAAAAACACGTCTGTGTAAACATAGGACCAAAATTCATTATGGAATCATCATTAAAGACCGTCGAATTGACATTTTCAAAAAGTTCTATTACTCTAGTTCTTTATGATGATTCAAAGAAACATTCCAACTTCATGACTACAGATGAATTGCCCTAGGTCCTGTTAATTTATTGACTTTCTTGTGAAATCAGTATGAAAACATAACTTCGATTACAACTTTAACACTCTCGCCGTACAGATTGTCTTTCCGTACAGGAACACCCGTTGTACCATGTTGTTGCTCTACTAATTAATAGTACTATTGCTGGTAGTAAAAACCTTACTGGTGGCTACATCCTGATGGCTGCTGGTAGTAACCTTAGCCATAAAGAACGTCTGGAAACACTACTAACTGGTGCTGTTCAGTTGAGGAAGTAGTCCCAAATACGCTTCAGTTCAATGTAACAGCACTTTGTACTTTACTAACAGACGCATTGGATATTACTACTACTACTGCGGTAATCTGGACATCTTAGTAGTACTAGTAGGAGTAAGATCTTACTACTAGAGTACTTCTTTCTTGTTAGTAGTAGTTGTTTCAAGTAAGTTTACGTAGGTACGTACTAGAGCTTGAATATCTTCTTAGATAACCTCTTCAGTGTCTACGGTACAGTATGGTTACTAAACCTGGGAATTTTGATTCTCTCTTGCCCGCAAATTAGTTTTCAGTCTTCCATGATACCGTAGGGCAGAGCGTGATTTCATAGGAACCACCGCCAAGATTTCAGCAGAAGATTTCACATTCCTGCTGCAATTGTCCCGGCACTGATGTCGAAGCCAAGAAGTGCAACAGACTGAGACTGCTGAAGGGGGATTGCGGCAGTATCACTCCTTGTAAAATTGGAGCCGAGTGCGACGAGGCTGAGACCAAGAAGGAGAGGTAATGTTGGCTTGGCATGAGTAATCTTCTGTGGAGGTGTGATTTGCAGTAATCTCAAAAAATTTACTGCTACGGTGAGGTTAGGGTTTCTTTTTGTCGAGCAGCTCGAATTTTGCGAGAACCCCTGTTGAGCAATCTCGTACTACGGAATTCCTACTATCAGCTGTCCCCCGACTTCCGTAGAAATGAGTAGTTGGGGATGTAGAACAGGGGGACAGCTGATAGGAATTTTGTAGTAAGGTTTTATGCATGATTGCACATCGTAACTTACTCGTGACCACGAGTAAAATTACGTGTCTCTTGTACTTTGTAGGTGTACACGTACTCGTAGTCGTCCAAGTAAATCTTACCGGTAATATCGCCGAAACAAAAAAACAGATCGGAATTTAGAAATTGATTTTGTGACTTCAAAGTCTACGATTAATGTCATTGGGCCTATTTGTTGTAAATTAATGCAAATCGAACAAAGCGATTGTAAGCGCGAGACAGTATGCTACCGTAATTAACCGGAGCCAAAGGCATATATTCCAGACAATCCCACGCATTGGAACAGAAACAGTCTTTTTACGTTTGGTTTTGAATTTTCAAATAACAGAAAATTGGAGTTCATCAACTAACGGACAAAATAACGAGTCAGCCACTCTTTCCCGCCGATATTTTCTATCACCGTGGACGCTTGCACACTTGAATGTCTTTCTTCCATAGTTGTACTCGTATTCGGGACTCTAAATTTGCCCAACAGAATAGTGAGTACGTCAAACGAGATCGTAGCCGGATTGGCGTGGGATTCATTTTTAAGGGTCGTTAAAAATAGGAGGTACACGATGGTAAAATACCGAAACGTTTCCTCTTCTTGACCGAACAACAACAACGACGCTAAACACAAAAGCTTGTTACGACCGTTTGGCTTTTGAGAGGCGTAATTCCCGTGCACAACAAGCAAACGCGCAAGTCTACGAGACTGGAGTGAGAATCAAAACACTCCCTATGAATGCAAAGACGAGGAGGCCAATAATCAAACGATACGAACGATCAGATAAACGGATCGAAACAAATTACAGTACTACGAACAGAGCAGTGCTTGGAGGTTTCGAAGTCACAATTGTCAGAGAATGAAGGTGATTGTGGACGCCATTAGTACGATCCGTTCGAAAAGTGAATCCAGAAAAAACGAAATGAATCATGACGATGGGAGGATTGAGAGACTCGACAACACGAAGAGCAATCACGCGACAACAAATAATAATAATGATAGCTTTGAAAATGATTTAAGTTTTTCCTCCTCTCTCACCTCGTCAACTTCCGAGAGGTCAAAAAGTCGCAACCTTGGCAGCGATCACCGTCTTCGCAACAGCAGGGCCCAACTGGAACGATTGCATGCTCTGTACGACCAGGAAGAAGACGAAAGTGACGAGCAAGAAGTGGCGTGCCGATCCTTTTCCACCACTGCATCTTCCTTCGTGGAAACCGAATCGGGCGATGAAGTTGACGATGACGATGCCGATGATGAAGAAGAGGATCTCGACAATTCGTTTCTCGAAGATGCCAGAGCCTCGCTCAGGGATCTAGACGAATGGCGACACTTGATGGATTCTACCGATGTGGGTTGCAGCAGCAGCTGCGATGCCAGTTTCAATAGCAGCTCCCTCGATGACAACGAGGATCACATCGATGTTACTACTTGTGAGAACCCAATGAACTTTGACGTTTCTTCCAAGACCGCCAACAGCGGTCGGAATCTCACAGCAACACCCAGCACCCATTTCGACGATGCAAACGATGATGCCCTCCGTAGAATACAATATGGACAAATACCGTCACATCCTTCGTCGACTTTGTTGTGGCTGAACCAAATCAAAGACGCAGACTTGGAACAACGGCGGCGGATCGCGGAAGCGATTGCCGCCACAACCGGGGGGAGCGGGCATCGTCCCGACGTGAAAAAGTCCAGGCACAGAACAGCCCTCAAAAAATCCATGAAGCGATTCCAGAACAAAGAAAACTTTGGAAACAACGATCACGGTAGCAATTCGTCCATCGACAAGCGACCAAAGGATGGGCAAAAACTGACGGGGGGACAACAGCGACGTTCGGTCGCCTCCTTTTTGCGCAGTGGCCGCCGAAGGTTACCGGCATCTCCTCCACCAAACGACAAGGAGCCAAAACCCGATTTAGAAGAAACCAGGCTCGACGACAACGACCATGCCCGAACGGACGGTGCGCGATCGTCTGCCAGCCACGATCACCGCCCGACCGGTGGCCGCAGCAGTCTCCAATCTCCTTCGAGAACGAGAGAGAACCGCCAACCCCCCGCGATCGGGGCCGTTGTCGTGCGGGTCAACGACAAGGACCTGCAGCTCAAGCGGTCTCTTCTCGGAGCCGCACGAGTCCTGACGATGGATGGAATCGTAGAGTCCTACAGTTCGGCTCCGGAAAACACCGACGACTCCTTCGACGCGATTGTGAAAGTGGTTGGAAGACACGAACACATCAATATACTCGATACCAACAACCCACCCTGCGAGCTGGATTCCGAAAGAGCGATTTCCAGCAACCGCCTCACGTGGGTGTGACGAGCTCTTCCGGAGATGGGACAACGGATGCGCTCCAAAGGGAGACAAGAAGAGGCAAAGACGGAATGAACGTCTGTGAAGTTACAAACACAACCAAACTGTACCGGCTGGAAACAAAATTGAGGATGGATAGGATAGCCTGGTGAAACGGCGGCACTTTGTGATTTGGAAGTCGTTCGTATGTATTGTCTGCAGAGTAGGGCGATGCAACGCAATGTATTGCAGCCACTCTACGGACGAAGCGATGCTTCCAATAATCCACTCTGACGGGAAAGCGGTACCCGGGTTCTCGGCACGAACCGCAAAACCGTACGCTCGCAAAACCTGTTGCGATCGGCGGACCCGTATCGAGCGAAGGTGTATGGTATGGTGACTGCTGCGCGAAAGGCCATGCAATGGGGTCCGAGATTTGTGACGCGGGAACGAACCACCGAGAGACGGTGCGGATAGTTAGGACCGCCTTGCGCTGTGTTGCGTTGTGTTGTGCTGTTGACAAAAACTTACCAAACTCATTCCGGTCCGGTCCGACAGTGAGTTGTACCTTTTTATGCGACGTGCTGCAATGTGATCGATCGATGCAATGATCATCCTCCACACACGAGAGGGGTTTTGATTTCTGTGCGTGCCATCGGGATGAACCGACGGGTTTGGCACCCGGACGGATCGATCTACTAGTACTACTAGCGAGCTACATACAGTACGTAAAGCAAACGAATTTTTTGATTCATTCACTTTTTATTCGATGACGGACTGCGTGCAATTATCGTAAAATTACTTATCGTACCGGTACAGATGTCGCAAAGTGGGAATTGATTGAGCATTTCCTCGATCACTTTCTTGCTGTGCGATAGTGTTGTCGTAGAAAGAAAAGGAATCCGAGGTTCCGTACCGGTAAACCTTACTCAATTTGGTGCCGCACGGTACGGTAACTTACCGATGCGAGAGTGCCGAACGTTCCGGAGATCCGGACCGACTGCGACTTACTGCATCTGCGACACACGTCGCAATGAGCGACTCCTGCGTGTCAGTGAGTCCTCTCTCGCGTTCCTCACTCCCGGACAACCTTACCGGATGCCCAAATCGTTTTTGTTGCGATCGGCGCTCGGTCCTTTTCTCGGTTCGGGAATACGATTACCGCATGGTACCGGTATGCCGTCATCGGAAGAATGGTGTCGTATTGTGCGTCCGCGCCCAGGCCGGCGGCTCGCAAAAAGAGTTCTCTTACGGCGATTCGAACGCCGGATGCTTGATTCAAAGTCAAGAGTGATAACCACTTCACTATAAGAGAACGGACAGCACCGAATGAGGGGATCGAACCCTCGACCACACGATTAAGAGTCGTGCGCTCTGCCAACTGAGCTAATTCGGCTTGCTCTTGTCATTATTGACTGCTCAGTGCGGACACAATTACACCCTATGAACACCCAACACGTGGCATTGAACATTCTCTGAGGTGCTGGTACGAACTGGCTGGTACTACAAAATTCCTATCAGCTGTCCCCCGGTTCTACATCCTCAACTACTAATTTCTACGGAAACCGGGGGACAGCTGATAGGAATTCCGTAGTAAGGTTTACTCGTACCTTGTACGAGTAAGGTCATTTCCTCCTTGCTGTTGTTAGTATCGGTATGATGTGTACCGTATCAGATTTCTACAGCATCGCTGCAAGCGCATACGGGTAGTTTTTGCGTTCCATCTTCTGCGAAGGACGAAACGAAAAAATTGGCGCGAAGTTCGAAGATGCCTACGGTACCGTAAAGACCTTACCAGCGGGGTAGGTATCAAACCAAAACCTGCCTTCCGCCGAAGAAGATCTCACCGGATCGGTCACCGGAACCTCTTCTTGCGCAGTAGGTATCAGTAACTTACCTGGTAAGTTACGGAAACTATCGGTACGGTAAGTTACTCGCATCCCTCATTCCGGAAAAGGTTGCTCGAATTTCGGCGCGTACAAGGACCCGCACGGTTGAGTCACCATTTTCTTTTCCCAAGGCCGAGGGGGATCGATTCTTCCATCATCGTCATCGTCTTCATCATCATCTCACACAGTCCCGGCGGCAGGGAATATCCGATACCGCAATAGGCGACCAAGTACCAACTCGATTTTCTGTGTGTCTTGCCGGAGTCTACCGTGCGGCACAAAACCAACCCAACCCAACCCGAAGCAAGCCCGCAGAATTCCAATCACCACCACCGCACTGCCATCCATCGGATACGGTACGCCGTGCAGAGATATCCGAGGCGCGACCCACCCCATTGCAACTTGCGGCACTCGGCGGATTTTTGATTGATTGATTGATTTCGATTCAGTGATTTCGATTGATTCGGTACGAGTGCGAGTGCGAGTGCGAGTACGTACGCACGATAGAACGAAGGCGGGCAGCCCCATCGATCCATCCATCGATCCATCCATCCATCCATCCCATCCACCCGCAACCATGTTCAAGCCGCTCGAGATTGTGAGCCGGCTCACGGGATCCTCGTCCGCAAGAATGCGCGCGCCGGAGACAAGCGAGGATCCCTCGGAGTCGTCGGACGACGGGTTTCGGTCCCCGCCGATGGATTCCTACTCGGACAGCGACGACGACAGCGACGACGACGGCAACAATAACAACGACGGCAACAATAACAATGGCGGCGCTCTGCCCGAGAGCACCGCAAAGAGCGCGAACCGAAGCGCCGGGGAAACCCGCGAGCGCACCACCGCGAGCCACCCACCGGCAATCGGCAGCGACGAGGAAGACAACCATAGTGACGACGACGACAATGACGACAACAATGACGTTAGCTTGGAACCGGCGTCGATGACCGATTCCGGTGCCGCAAACGCCGGTAGAAGCGGCAGTCCCTGCGAAGCGTGGAAACCCACTCCGAGACGTCCCGCGTATCGCATGGGCGCAACCCACGGATCCAAAGCAGAAGCAGCAAGAGCAAGAGCAGCAGCAGCAACGACCGCAGCAAGATCGAGAGCCACCGCAACCAGCAAAACCCCCTCTCCCCAACGAGTGACGGCCGCAGCCAACAACGTTTCGCCGCCCGACGACTCGGTGGGAGCCGTCCGCGCGGCGACCAAAGCAACGAGAACGAAACATCCGTCGGCATTGACCGACGACTCCGATACGGAGGAGGACGACGACGAATGCGACGAGACCGTGTTTCGGAGGTCCGGCAACGAGCTCGGTGGCGCCGCGCGCAAAACCGCGGCGCGGAGAGGCGAGACCACCGAGAGCGGAGCGTCCGCGACCACCGCTGCAGAAAAGGCGACGGCCACCAAAACGACACCGACAAAGACAACGGCGGCGGTTACCGATTCGGAATCGTCGCCCGGGGCCACGGGAAGCGTCACCCCGACTCCCAAAACGGGCAACGAACAGCAAAAACAACGACAACAGCAACAACAGCAGCAGCACCACCAGCGCGAAAACGAAAGCGGGGACGGCCCCCCCGATCCCGCGAAAAAGAGGCCCAAGCGCCTCTCCCCCCCGGACGCCCTCCGGGAGGAAACCCGCTTCGCCCGGGATTGCCTCCGCGAAGCCATCGAAGGGTCGCTCCGATCCGCCCGGGCCCTCCGCAAGGAAACCCTCCGGGCCATCCGGGACGCGGAGTGCCGGCTCCAAAAACTCCGTAGGCGCCTGGGGGCCCTCGACGCCGAGCTGCGAACAAGCGCGGAGCGCAAGAGGGTCGCGGGCAGGCACCTGGCCGCCCTCCACAAGGCCTCGGAGAAGGTTCTCGAAACCGCCGCACGGGAAAAGGAGACCGCCCGGGCGAGGGAGGCCTCCCTCAAAAAGGCCCTCAAAGAGGCCGCTTCCGAGCGACGAACGCGAAAAGAGGGAGATTCGGCGGCGCCCGCCAAAAAACGGCGCAAGCGGTCGGCGCGGGACGATGATTCTTCGGACGACGACAACGGCGACGACGACGACTACGACAACCAGAGCGATAGCGATTCCGATTGGGAGGGCGCTCCCACGAAAAGCCGCAAGAAGGCTCGTTCCGCTTCCAAGAATGATCATGATGACGATGACGATGAGGATGGGGAGGGAGCAGGATTCGACCCGTCCGCAAGCTGGTCGGCGCATCCGGCCGCAGCGGGCCCGGTCCTCCCTGTGGAGGTGCGCCAACCCTTCGTGCCGGTTCGAGAACCATTCCTCCAACAAGGAATGCGTCGCGTGCGACGACCCCAAGCCCGGGTGCTTTCCCGACCTGGACTGAGGGGTTGGGCGGAGCGGAGCGCGGAGCGTGGAGTGGAGTGGCGTGGTGGAGCACGAAGTGGAGCGTGGCGTTCGGCAGCGCGCATCGATCGATCGAGGGATTTCGCGCAACGATTGGTGGATGGATGATTGATTGATTGATTGATTGATTCGTTCTTTCAGTCGTTCGTTCACTCGTGCATTCATTCATTCGTCGAATCCGTATTCCTTGCTCCCGTGGGAACGAAACTCCCTGGCGGGAGACGTGACTTCTTGCGGTAACGGCTTCAAGATCGATCGATGTCAAGATCGTTTTCATAGTATAGTACACGTAATATTATAATACATCATATATATTATTAGATCGATCCCGTCATTGGTTAGGGTTGGCGATCGATGAGCTTTGGTTCATGTGAGAGGACGGAAGATCTTTCGTCTCTTTCCTGTCGTTTGGCGCACTATTATTATTACTTCGTATTGTTTGAGAATACACTGCTTCATGATATAAGCAATAATACAGAGGTTCACACTGCGACACTTTACTTCTGGGTACAATTACAAGCACCAGTACCTGGCGCACTATTATTATTACTTCGTATTTGAGAAAACACTACGTTATGATATAAGCAATAATACAGAGGTAAACACTGCGACAGTTTACTTCTGGGTACAGGTACAACTACAAGCACAAGTACCCGCGAATAGTTCTTTCGTGCTTAACTGACTGACTCACTCACTCACTCGCTCACCCGGTGATGGGGCTTCACCTCAAAACTTGTTTCCAAAGGAAAGCCCCATTCGTTTCGGAGTGTGGTTTGATGTACGGTAAGATTTACCCTCAACCCGTACACAACTTGATTGCTTGCCCAGAAGCAAGATCTATCGTATGTTGTACACTACGCGATGCGCATGCTTTCATACCGAAAACGGGAGGTAAGGTTTAGGCAATCTTTCGGAAGGATGATGGATCGAAGATGACTGATTCGATGATTCTTCGTACGACAAACTTCTGATACGTACCTGTAATTAGTCCTAAATAAATAATAGTGGTAAGGTTACTTAGTAATGAAAGTTTGTAATCCGAAGCAGTAACGGTAAGATTACTATAAGTTACGCACATCTTTTTTAAGTAATTGAAGTGGGAGTCACAGAAGCAATTCATGGTCCATAACGGTTCCAATCGGGCTTTGCAATTCATGTGCATCTCTATGTGACGAGGAAGAAAAGACCCGTTCAAAGTCTCCAACCGAAAACGAATCCGTGACTAACTAAATAGAAGGTGACCGTTCGGGCGTGAAAAGTGTCATTCGCGCCAAAATCTCGAATTTTTTTCGAAATCGCGGTTACGAGTAAGGCTTAGTCGATCACGCATGTTGCGAGGATTGTGGTTCGTTCCTGCGCTCGGAGTGACACTCAGATACCGGTGGTCACGCGGTCCGATCAGCAAGATACATCGCGGCAAATTCGAAACACATGAAACAAACGAAGGCTTCCCTCCTTTCTTTCCATGCACGAAATACATATTCGAAAGGGAGGAAGACAGGGCAAAGCAGGATACGAACTAAGGGTCTTGCTGTACAAAATCATCTGCGTTGACAGGGAATATTTCAAAGCAAGAGAAGTTTCCCCTCATCGATTCGTCACGATCCACCAAGATCGGAAAAACGACCGAGCGCACCAATAGCAGGAAATCAATAGAAGTAACAACAAGAGGCAACAATCCGCTCGAGGGAGAAAGACTTTCTCTTCGAAAAGCAGCAAGCACAGCTTCAAAATGAATCATCGAACACGCAGATTCGACGCGGCAATGCAGTCCCGGAACGCGACAACACTCGCCCGCCTATCGTTGCTGCTGCCGCTGCTGCTGCCACTTTCGTTGCTCGGAACGGGAGCCGAGTGGACGCCGTGCGCGGCGGTAGAAGCAGCAACAGCAACAGCAGTTGCAACCGCGGACGGAACGACTCTGGCGAGGCGACACCAACGCATCCGGGGCGCGGACGGAGTCCCCGAGAAAGTCGAAAGCCTCCGGCGGGGCCTCCGAAGACAGGCACGTAAGCGCATCCAGCGGACCGAGTTGCCGGATTCTGCTACCAGATCCCTCAAGGAGTTAAGGGGCATTGCCGAAGAGATGTTGTTTCCGGAAGACTTTATCTTTTTGGACAAGGACAAGGAGGTTGGCGGTGACCACCACAAACATCCTCCCAAGGTTCCGAAGGAAGACACCGGTGGGATTCACGAAAACAAGGAAACGCAACCTCCAAAGACTCTTCCCCCGAAAACCGAGGATGAGGGCGGCAGTGACAGTGATAGCAATAGCAATAGCAGCGGTGATGGCAGTGGCGATGACATCAGCGAGAGATTGGACGAGAACACGGAAGATGAGAGCGACGAGAGCGGCTCCGCGCCATCTCCAACCGCACCACCGGTCTCGAAACCTTCTCCGTCCCCGATGGCTTCTCCGACGGGAACCGAGGCACCATTCATCACGGCAATCATCCACAGCTCGAAGGACGAAGGGAGAATCAGCGAAAACGACGCCGAGAGCACCACCGGCAACGGGAGCAAGGATGGTTCTTCCGGCGGCAGCGACAGCGGGAAGGACAAGGACAAGGACAAGGAAACCAACACCGACGGCAATGTTGGCGGCAACGGAAGCAAGGATGGTTCTTCCGACGGGAAGGACAAAGAAACCAACACCGACAGCAACATTGGGGGCGGTGCTGGAGGCACGGATAGGCCTTGGAGTGACACCGTGAAGGACGAAGAAACCAACACCGACAACAATGGTGGCGGCAGTGGAGGTACGGATGGTCCTTCCAAGGGCGGTGACAGCGATCGGGACAAAGAAACCGATACCGACAACACTGTCGACGGCGGTACCACCAATGGTACCACAGATTCTTCCTCAAACAACGGCGGTGACAGCGGAAAGGAAGACGGCACGCTCCCTGCTGGCAACGGAGAAGATGGCACCGGCGGAAAGGAAGACGGAATCGGCGGCACCGGTGGTGGCGAACCCGTCGACGAAACCGAGGATTCCTACACCGACAGCGACGTCGAAGAACTGATCTGCGTCTCCATTGCGGTGCAGGAACCGATCACGTCGCCGGAGATCGAAGCCCAAACGGTCGAGTCCTCCTTTGCCATCGGGATCGACGTCCTCTACAACGCCACCATCGCGTCCTCCACGGGAATCCAATTGTTCCTCACCGAAACGAACCCCGCAATGGCGTACTGGATCGCGGGATGCGGGATCCATCCCGACAATCCGCACACGTCGTCCGACAAAAACGTGCGAGCGCTGAGGGGTCTGCAGCAGGAAGAGGAGTGGGCTCCCATCGTCACCTACGCGGAATTGGACCCCTGGTCCGCAACCGGTGAGTTCGATGGTTGATCGGTTCGTACCTTGCTCCGCTCTTGCGGAGAGACTGATCCCGACACTCACCATGTTATTGTTTCGTTCCAAACCCAAACCCCGTGTCCTCGCATCCCGCATTCCCAACCAGGCCCGTGCGAAGGAGAGAGCGAGAGCGATGCGTCTGTGTGCCAAGAGCCCTTCGCGAGCCTCGTCCGGGTCCGGGTCCAGAGCCTGGACGACTCTCGAACCTCGGACTATTTGCGGAACCAAATCGACGAGGCCTTCGAAACAATCTTGAAACCGCTCCTGGAGGTCCAGCCCGGCATTCTGGGCGTCGAACTCGCGGGAGTCAGAGAGGGAGTCGACCGGGAATTTACGGCGGACGAAGTCGTCGCCTCGGATGCGCGGGCGGCGGACGACGACGACGATCGAAGGCGCCGCACCATAATTCTCGCGTGCTCGATCGTAGCCGCCGGGGTCTTCATGTGCGCGCTGCTGCTGATCCTGATCGGCCTCTACCGACGCCGGCTGAAGAAAGCCCCCGCGCGCTCGTCCGGGCGTCGGTCGACCGTTCCGGACGTGGCGCACGTTCCCTTTCGGGACGAAATCGCCGGCGACGAGGATGACTTCGACGATGACCAGGACAGCTTGGACCGCCTCGTGCTCGACGGTTACCACGATCTTTCGAAGCACGAGGAGGAGGCGACAAACGATCATCTTCGCAACAGAGCCCCATCGGACGAATTTGTAAAGGACGAAGACAGCGCGGATGACTACTACGACGAGCCGGAAAGCGCCATCCCTGCGATTCCTTGTCCCTACGAGACGGAGCCTCCGCCCTCCGATTGCCAAGCCCCGTTCGACGAGAACGAAAAATATCATCCCTCCGACGAGCGCAGGTACCAGGTGTGCAGTTCCGCCACCTGTCAGCACTGCGAACAGAGACGGCGCCTGGGCATCGCCAGGTACAAGCGATCCGTCATGATAAGGTCTATCTCTTCCACGGAACCTCCGAATGTCCCCATGGATATCACGCCCAACACAATCACGACTCCTCGCTTCGATAGGCTTCCGCTGAGCATCGATCCCGACAGGTCGAGACGCCGCTACAGGCACGAGGATACCATAGACCTGTAGGGTTGCGGTGCGATGTGATGCGACACGGCGGAACGAGATGTTTCGATGACAATGATTTTCTTTTTGTGATTAGGTGTAATGAGGTGCCAGCTACAAGTGAAGCCAAAAGTAATAGTCCAGAAGTCTACATACGGTATTGCATGATTAATGATACATTACAATTACTATTACAATATTATTTGAAGTATGATGTTTACACGTAATACGAGTTGGTAGGGTGGTAAATGCATCACAGAGTTGTATACAAACAGGAAGTGTCAGCTTTTGTGCTGAGTTTTAAACTAACCGATATGAAACGGTTTACATCATGCAAATGATGGTTACAGCGGAGGTCATGACCCCTGGGTTACAGTACGGTACGAGTGCGTACGATACTTTCCAATTAGTAGCTGCAAACATGGGACTCGTATTTTTTTGTTGATGAGAGTTTTTTTTTGTGTGTTGATAAAGGTAAGATACTGGTGCAGTTCACTTTTGCACTGGGGCTACATGTGTCACACCCTCATTAACACATCATCATGAACTTGTTCTTCGTTTGCCTCGTATCTCAGTGACATACTCAGAGAGTCGTCCCATGATGTCACCGACATGTCGTCATCGCTATAGTATTCATCATCGAAGATCTTGGTATACACTTCTGGCATATCATTGAATGTATACATATTAGCGGAAAGCTGCAAAGCTGTACTGACTGCCACAAAAGGTAAAACAGTGTACAATGAAGCCGACGCTGACGCTTCGGCCGAACCGCCTGGACCGACCGTGTTGAGAGACAAAGATATTGCATTCGACATCGACCTGATCAAAAACGGACTCAGAGACGCTCCGATGTTGGAGAAAAACAACTCATAGGCAGAGTAGGTAACAACCTTCCACCTCGACGGCAAAACATGAATCTTCAATATAGACACAAACCCCACCTTGAGTTTGATGAGGAAAGATGAGAGGGTAAGGAGAGTCAAGATTGTGTTGGAAGAAAAATTTGGTGCCGACATCATGATCAACGACTGTAGTACAACAGGATTGATCAAGAAAGTAGCAATAACGCCAATGCACTTCCACCCCTCCATATACTGATTGAAAATAGTGGCAAAACCGTAGATAGCGAACCCCTGAAAGATTGATGATACTTGTACCCAAAGGCCTGTTTCTTCTGCAGAGTAGCCATCCATCAAGAGCCAAGACACCACAAAAAGCGTTGGATAGCTGATCAAACCATCAATGATTTGAGATAGTGAGAGAAGTAGATATGCCTGGTAGGAAGTAATGTCGCTCAAAGAGACACGAGGCAAAATCATGGTGTGAATTTCCTTCTTCATACCCAAGTAAAGCAAGATCGCACTCAGAACCGTCAACGAAACCAGACAACCATAAGTAATCAGTAATGTCACAGAAAAAGCAAAGTTGGCTTCATCATCATTTGAGGGTCCATTCAACAAAAAGTTGTAAAGGATTAAGCCCTGCACAATACCAGAGAATCCAATGCGTGTCCCTTCCAACCACCCGTAGTTTCGAACCTTGGACCTCAGACTCCCATCCCATTCATCGAAGAACATCGCAGCAGTGAATACTGGACCACTGGCAGAAGAAATCAAGCCAGTAAGAAATGATATCGTCAATGCAGTACGATAGTTGCTAATGGGAGCAAAATACAAAAGGAAAATCACGTGTGCAAAGGCTGAAAAGCATACGCATTTGCCAACCGAAAGTTGTCGCATGATTTGGACCCAAGTAAGACAACCAACTGCGAAAGAAATACTGTGAATAGCGTACAAGCCACCTATGAGATTATCATCCCAGCCATAGGCTGACGCCCAAACAATCGCCTTTGCATATAGTAGTGTTGAGTGGCTTGGCATCAGAATGGATAAAAGACAAATAATCCAGCTCTGAACAGTCCTTCTCAATACTTTCTGCTCCAGTAGTCGCTTGAGGTAGGGTTTCGGTTGGTCAGCATGTGTGATCGACCTACTTTCTTTCCACACAGTACTTTTGAACACGGTCTTGACACTGGCCTTCTTCCCGGTCAACATTTTTTTGTTGAGGTTTTGTTCGACTTCCAAATTAAGACTGACCCTATCTGGTGAAATGTTTCCTCCACTCTTGGTAGTATCAGTTTGAATTTCCTCTTGTTCCAGAACTTCAGTATCTTCGGCACTATTTGATAATCTGATTTTATCGTGAACGCTATTGACCAAGTACATGTTACCTTCTTCGCGTGGTAACGTCCATAATGCACCATTGTCGCCTTCGTATTCCAATGGTGACGTCCATAATGCACCATTGCCGTCCTCATTATATCTTGGATTATGCTTCATTATTTCTTTCACCTCACTGTACAAATCGTGCAATTCCATTTGCCAGTGAATGACAGGAAATGATGTACGAATACCTTCAACGCCGATTTCAAGCAATCTTTGTTGTCCTTCATCAATCGCTTTGCTCACTGTACGGCAAAGCTGAGTTTTGATATGATTGAAGTCACCGCCCTCCCACACTTTAAAGTACCATCCCGGAGTCTTTCCGAGGCCCCCAACCAAGGATCCAATGATAGGACAACCACAGTGTGCAAATTCGATGTCAACGAAGCCAAACGGCTCAGATCGAGACGGCATGAGTGCAAAATCGCAACCAAGCCTATGATCTGGTGTAAAGTTGTAGAATTTTGGCACGACAAAGATTCTACCTTTGAAAAGGACGTTTCCAGCAAGGTTGCCGAGTTTAATAGCTGCGTACTCGCCAAAAATATCACCCGGTGGTCCGACAACAATCAGCTGTAAATTCTCATGTCGTAAAAGCAGATCAGTTGCAGCATCTGCTATAGCATCAACGCCCTTCTGGTAAACCATCCTACCAACAAAAGTGCCCACTATTGCATTGGGATTCACCTCGAGATTCATGGCTTTCTGGAGTTCTTGCTTCTTGCACTTTTTGATGGCACGAATTTCCTCCAGCGAAGTTTTTCCTTCCAATGAGGAAGGGCGGTTTGTCATCAGTTCTGGATTTGGCAACGATCTGATCTTTAGCTTGCCAGCTCGGAAACAATCCAGCTGAAGCGGAACCTCTTTTGCATACTTCCTCGAAACTGCACAAAATCCATAACCCTTCTGCTCACGTTGAAAATGTGAAATAAGACCACTAAGCATGTTGAACTGACCATCATGGGTAAAGTCCCTAAAAATGACATCTTCCTGTATTCCAGAAATTCTCGAAATACGTTCCAAGAGCTTTGGGCTGAGATGATTCATAATATTGCCTTGATAAGATGCATTGTGAAGGGTACAGAGAATTGGGATCGTCACATCTTCTTCCTTGATGTACGTTGGGGCAAGGCTTGTGTGATAGTCACATAGATGAAGTACGTCGATCGAGTTGCGATACCTCAGAGCCAGTTTCGCAACTGTCTGATTCCACAGTGTAAAAAAGTGAAGAAAGTAGTCGAGGTCTTTAGAATCATCAGGATACAAATCTTTGTCCTTGTCCACGCGTTTTCCAAACAACCTATCGTGCATGCAAAATATGCTTTCTACATCGCGGTCATCCCCCGGCCAGCGGAAGCGAAAGATTCGAACTTCTTCGACTTTCCCCTCTACCACACAGTAAACAGGCTCCACCTCTCTCATAACTGGGTACGAAACCCCTCCCATCATGGGTGTGATCATTACCAATTCCCCCGGATGAAACTTTGCAACAACTTCCATGACCTTGCCCAGACCGCCAACTTTTTGATTGATTTTTCCAGATAAAGCAGTTTCAGGAACGATGTGCTCGAGTGTACAAATCATGGCTCTTGTCTTGTTAAGCTCGTTCAAAATCATTGTCTCTTCACCTCTGTTGGAAGAGTTGGCGCTTTCCAAGAATAATTTCGCTCCATTCTCAGAAATTGCACAAGACGCATTGTCCTTCAAAACTATGTGGCTCTCCTTGCTAAATTTCCTTGACATCCACATGCACGCGAAGACTGGAAACACAACCCATAAAATTATGATGAAGATGACAGTAGCGGTCGGCATACTAGCATCTGCTCTTGAGGCAGTCATATCCCCCGTGTGGATGATGATACTTTCGAGTGGACTCACTGTTGCTTCCAAAATACCGCGTGAGTCAACGACAAAGGTCTCCCCTACCCCACCTCTAGCACTATTTCTGTATATCCCAGCAGGGAGCCTGGTTGCAAACTTCTTTTTCACTGTGTCTTTTGAGTGCGCATTGATTGCTACCCATCCTCCCTTCAGTGGGCTATTGGGTCCCTGACGTACGGTACGAGAAATTGATACAAAATTATCGTTGGCACCATCGGTCCCGATCCATTCATTTAGTTTTAACTGATACGCACCAGCTTTTGCCACTTCTTTCCGCCATTTAGGCATAGCCGCAATATCACCTCTGCGGTGTTCGCACATCCACCTTGAGCCATCTTCGACAAAGGCCGGTGTTAAATCATAACTAGGCATTTTCGCTGCCATACAGGATACGGTTTGTGTACCACCGTCGTATGTCCTAGGTGGTCCAGAACTAAATAAGGTATCAAAGGGACGCCCATGATCGCTGGTGATGTAAGATCTTTGCCAGTCGTAACTTGAATAAACTCTTGTGAAGCCAACAGGAAGGGCCATCATCCAGATAGATCCTAGGGCAAGAAGGTTCTCATCCCACGTTGACGAGAGTACATTCGGACAGACGTTTTCGTGAAATTTTCCTCTGACATCTCTGGTCCCCGCTACATCAGTGCAGTTTTCAACTCCATAAAATGTCAAGAAGTGGTTTGTCATTTGCAAAATTAATCCATTCAAAGGTATACGGTCCGTCCTCTGCTTATACATAGGATGCGAAAACCTAGTTGTTACGGAAAGTTCTGTTAGGTTCTTCAGTGTCGGTGCTTCGTCTTTATTGTAGAAGGTGTCCCCAACTGCGAAGGACCAAGCAAGGTCAGTGTTGTATGTGTTGTTACTGAGTTGATGATACGTAAAAGGCGTCATTGAATCAGGATAGAAATCTGGCTGCAAGTGAGGGAATCGCACTAACCAAGAAGGCCATAGATCTACGATAAGTGTCGGCAGGATGCTCCTCGCTTTGGTATTCTCAAAGACATCTCGTCGAATTTTATTCTTGCTCTTTGCAAGGATTTGTTCAACCTCCTTTGAATCAATGTGACCTACAGCCAGCAAACGAAATCCTGAGACGCCTAGCTCAAGTAAGTGGTCCAAATATTTTGCGAGAGTCCTTTGGACATGGTCGGAACCGGTGTCCAAATCCGGAAGACCAGTCATGTCACAGTTATGTGTAACGTCTGGACTCCCCCATGTGCCAACATCGCCAATCCCACATGGAGGTGAATGTAAATCGCCTGCGTCAAAACCGGCTGTAGAAAAGATACGCTCAGCAGCACAGCTTTTTGAGTCGTCAATGAAAAGGTTGTCACACGTAGGTAATTCAGACGTTTGTGGAAAGTCACAACAAGGTACTGCATTCATCGAGTTCAAAGTGACTTCAACCCAAACCTGTACGCCATAATGACTGCAAACTTCTGTTACTGCCTTCAGCTCTGCTTCATTTCCGGAACGCGACATGATGTTGAATGACGCTTGCTGATATCTCTCCCACCAAGGATATAACGGTGGCACTGGAGAGCTACCCGAATCGTATTTCTCCACAATTTTAGGACCGAGGTTCATGTGAGCATTGACTGGAGAAAGCTGTACAGCCGTCCATCCCTCTTCACCTAGCCTCTTGCATTCTCTTGCAATGCTCTCAAAATTCCATTCAAATAGCTGAACAACCGTCCCTGAATCTACCTTGACTTTATCGCCATCCCCTTTCTCTGCCTCTTCTAATTGCTCTTTTTCGGTTAGCTTTGACTTCATTTCATTTCTCACTTGCTTTGCTAACTCGCATGTTGGCCCTGACGGCGGACACGAAACATGAATTATGGAGTTTAGGCCAATGCTCTCAATCCCATCGGCAGTCGTTAACCCATCTGGGACAGCATTTGGGTTGCATTTATCATATGCCCACGTTGAGTCGTCAAGTACAAACTTATATGTATGGTTCTGGCCGTTAGGGATATCAATATCCACTGAATATAACCTTGAGTTGGAGAAACCGTGATAGAAAGAATTCTCTGGATAGAGCTTGGAGTACAAAGAGTCAGAGAGGTGATCAACTTGTTCTAGCTCCATCTCAATAGCTGACCAATTTGAGAATGATCCTGCGACCATGACCTTTGATATGGGATGAGGTACAATCGTAGACGGGTTGAGCTTGAAGGTTACCGTACAAGTATCACAGCTTCTCATACTTGTTGTGACGGTCAAGTGGTCTTTGCATGGATTAACATCACATTTTTGACCAGTCCAGCCATGCAAACAGAGACATTCGCCTTCGAAACAAATACCGTTGCCCGAGCACGATACACCAAGGCATGTCGGGTCAGGACGACTATCAGTGCTCCTTATGTTATCCCAATCAATCGCTAGCTTGGTATGGTTAACCAACATATCCGGGTCGTCATGATATGTCTCGATTTTGGAGATTGTGCCCTTAAAAAATCCTGGATAGAACTCATTGTCTTCAACGTCGTCATTTTCTTCCAAGGAGTTTCTTCGTGCATAGTACAGACGTAGTTCCTGATCCTGCAAAGCTGCAGAGGTGATTGACGCTATCAGAGCGTGTTCGGCTTCGTGGAAACCATTCTTCCACACATGGCCTTGGAATTGGGGATAGCAAAGAAGATCAAATAGTCAACGCTTGAGATAGAGTTATGATAAATTATGGTACACAGTGGATCCTTACTTACCTTTGGCAAAAAGCGTCTCGTGTGTCAGATAATCTTTCCAATGGAAGACACCCTTCTGTGGCGAGTCAAGATCAAGAAAAAGACTCATGTATGCATTATATGCTTTGGAGGTGACAGCTGACGCTATGGAAGGATTCGAAACTGACATGAAAGCGGCTGTTTGAGAAAGTTCTGCAAAAACCCACCAGACGTGCCCCGAGTTGCTAGCCCCAGACTCTTCCCTATCAAAGGCCCATGTCCCAACATCTCCAGTGGTGACATTATGGAAGAATCTGCGGGGAAGCCACGCAAGTGGAATCATTCTCATCGCCCTCGTGTACGCCCACTCAAGTAACTCTTTGTTGTTCAAATGCTCTGCAGTCATCATGATGAACCATAGGCATTTTTGGGAGTGTCCAAAATCTGAATGAACCGAGTTTAAAACCTTGTAGTTTGCATTACCCCACATAACATTCAAGTGCTCGTCCCAAAAGGTGTCCTTAAGAGCAAGCGCCAAATCCAACATTCGTTGGTTCCATTTCTCCGAGTTCTGGGAAAGGCCACGGAGAATCATTAGGTACGCATTAAGTTGGTCCAGTTGCGCCAACATGTCCTTTCTCGCTTCCAAAGGTTCACCTTCAAGCACTGGAACAGAGGGCTTCGCACTCGTCTTCTTTGCCATACCCATCATGAACCAATCTTTTCTGTACCACTTTGCAAAAGTATAATCGACAGATTTGAAAATGAAATCGCCAACAGCTTCGTCTCTAGTTACGTAGTAGAACATTGCAAGGCCAATGAGGGCATTGGCATGCTCCATGCTAGTTCGTTCATTCTCAGCAGGAAGACATAATCCATTATCCTTGGAAACGTAAGTGCAGATTGCTCCTTTGTCACCGTCTACAAATTTACTGAAAAAAGCATCAACCCCAACCATTGCATGCTGAAGCATTTCACTGTTCCCAGTCAAGTGATAACCAACAGAATAGAAGAATATCTGGCGAGAATGCTGGACGGCAATATCATAATCGGTGTAGTCAGTGATCCACTCAGGGGATGCTTCGATTTCCTCGCATGGATTCGTCTGTTTGTCATGCGCGCTTCCATCATCACATCGATAGGTAGGGAAGTTTCCATATTCATCTCCGCCAAGTGCATCACTTGAACTCCAAAATGGATAAAGATCTGAAGACACATGCCTTCTCCAATATGCTTGGTTAAAAAACTTCAGGTTACTAGGTTTGATCGATTGCAAAAACCTTGGTTTGCATTTGTCCTGTGAATGACGGTTGTCAGACTTTTCTTCTCCATCGACAAGCTGTATCAAAATTGTCGCAAGTGGTGGGATCACGAAAGATTCAATGTAATGAACATCGTTTACTGTCCTGGTTTCGTAGTAATCGTGGCTCGCTTGAGAATCTCTAGAACCAACACTAGTTGCATTGAATACTACCTTCCATAGTCCTTGACTCGGCACCGAAAACGACGTCGTAGTAAGAGAAGTTTCTTCGAAATTCAACACACCCATGAGCTTGCCTCCAGAGGGATCTTCAAGTTCGAAATGAAAGGCTGCCGAGGTGGGAAGCTTATCCTGACCAGCTTTCACGAGAGAAAATTTATTGGAAAAAATCTTCAAGAGATTTTTTGTGCTCTCATAGACCATCATCTTCTCGCTCATGTCCGACCTTGGGTCACAAACTGGCGTCTGCGAAGCGACTTTAGGATCAAAATCTGACCAATCCCTTCCAAAGCCCTCCCAATCATGCGGCGGCGGATCGGCATAGTCGAAAGACATTTTTTCTCCTAGTTCTTGGCCTTGAAATATCATCGGCGTACCGCAGGATATCAATGGCAATACAATAGGAAGAATGAGTGCATGCTGCAAAAGTGACCTATCCATGACAAGGTCTTCTACTACTTGGGCTGTTCTCGAGATTCCATCTGCTTGAGAGCTAGCAATATCATGTGTTTCTGTGTAGGAAATCCATTCTCCACTCTCTGGGTCACATCTATTTTCAATCACTTCCACTATATCCCTTACGCTCTTCCTGTCCTTACTCCGCATGGCCTCTCGAAAATTGTAGAACAAAGCGTCTCCCCACTGAGCATCAAAACCAAGGCCGGACTGAGACGTTTTTGAAGTTACAATAGGATCATTTTGTAAATCTTCTGCAATGCTGAAACGGTTCATCTTCGACAGATATTCAGTGCTCTCACGCAAGAAGTTGACCCCGTCCTGATTTGCAATTGCATCTGGTTGCCAACACTCGTCATTGCTCCCTCGCGATTTCCGAATGCATACGGTTGAATCAAATCGGAGGCCATCAATTCCAAGCTCCTCTACCCAATATTTGACATTGGATATCAAGTAAGATACGACTTGCTTCGACGAGTAATTGAATCGAGGTCCCCATGGGGTGCTTTGGTCATCATTGTTGTAGAAATAATCACCAAATATGCAGGGCACTTTTTCTTTGAAGTTATTCGAAGGACAGTATGCTGGAGGTAAAGACCCATTGTTAAACGTATGGTCACCATTCTGGCGATCATACAACAGTGTCCTGGCAGAAGCGTGATTGTAGATGACATCCATGTACACCTCAAGGCCTGCGTCATGTGCCGCCTCAATGAACCTCCGTAGACCTCTGTAACCACCTAGTTCTGATCGAATAGCAAATATATGTGCCGTCGAATAGCCCCAAGAAGAATCATAATCTACATTCACCGGCATAAGCTGAATAGTTGTGATTCCCAATTCGATGAGGTACGAAAGACGAGAGATGCAACCATCGAACGTTCCTTCTGGACTGAATGTGGCTACATGCATTTCATAGATGATACGTTGGCGATCAGCTCGATTTGGAAGCGGCAGCAGTGCGACTTTGTTGTCGACTGCAACACAAAGGCTTGGGTCAGTGGAGTGGAGCTGCCTGCAGGTGGGTAGTACTTTGTTTGCACGAGAGTCGGCGACATTCTTGTTTTTTACGACGAGGATGCAAAAAGATGAATCATCATCAATGCCATTGCCAAGATGAGAATGTGGCAAAAGCACATCTTGAAGGATCGTAAACGTCCCGTTGGATGACTGGAGAGCAATCGCTTCATTGAAATTGCTCATGGAACAATATGCTTCAACGGATGTTGCAGAGGGTGCGAACAATGAGTGATGCTTTGGATCTCGTTCCTTCATCGAAGAAGGGTAGAATAAAAAAAGAGAAAAATGGAGGTTAAATTTCATCTACCTTTCGTGTCGAAAGAATTCATACAACCATCCCCAACTTACCTCGTCATCATGGCCGCCGGACGGATCCAGTGGAAGTACTTTGTCTGGGTCGTCGATCAACTTTGGAGTGGTTAGATAATTCTATAGATAAATTATCAGAAAAATGAACAAATTTAGTCCTGATTTTACGTACATTGGGGATCAAAGCATTGGAAATAGTAGCAGAGATGTTGGTATCACGGTGTTGCAGACCAGCAAACCCCAGGAAGTTTTCTTCATCCGTGGTATTCGTATCTCCAATAACCGCACGATGAGCATCAGGACCAAGAGCACCAGCGTCAGCCGACTGGACTGTATTGTCACCGTTTGATAAGATGCGAGCAAGAAAATTGGTGTCGGTCTTAGAAGCAACGAGGTCTTGATTGGCAGAGCTACTACTACTAAACGCTCCACCAACAGCAGCATCACTGATTGAGGTTTCGAGGCGGTGCTTGTCCGAGGTAGCGAAAGACGCAGCGCCCCTGACAGAAGGTGTATGGAGACGACTTGCATCAGAGGTTCCCAATATATCGCCAATGGCACCGTTTCCGCCCATAGAAGTATCGTCGGATGAAGTATCAGCACCAACGAGGAACCCACTAGCCTTGACGGCCCGTGTTCCGGTCGCAGCATTTTTCGTCAATCTCGTAAGAATCTTATCTTCTCCAAGACTGGCAGAATTAACGCCTCCTCCGCTTGCGACAGCTCCCTTGGATATTGCATCGCGTTGGTACGAAGTTAGCGTAGTTACATTCAGTAATGCAGTATCGCAAAGACAATCGGTAAGAGGTTACTTGAAAATATTTCGATGGCGAGCGGATTAGTGACAAGCCAACTGTTTTTGAACGATAAAAGCTTGTTATCCGGACTATCGATTGGCCGATATTCGGGAAATCATCGTTTTTGCGACGTACACAACCTGCCTACTTGCATAGCCACAAACAAGACGCACACACGATCACCCAGACGCGGCAGACAAAGTTCATACCTGATTCTGGTGGAGAATTGGCGATGTCAACGCGACAGAAAAGAACCCGATTTTTGACAATCTCATCCTTTACAGCAGGTAAGATTCAATTGATCATTGAGGAACATTTCACTATGATTTATGCTTGGAGAGGTCGAAGACTTGATAGACTCTAAACAATACAAACTAGAAAGTCGCTTTTGAAAAGCTTTCTTCGAAACCACCACAGGAAGGGCACCAAAGTGAAGTTCCACTTTGCTGCCCGGATGAACTTCATCCTGGGTTTTCCCTGAATTGTAGATACACGTCCACATTCTGCGGATTGGGATGGCATTTTTGTTTTCGGAAAATGCTCACATATCAAATCATTGCGTGTGGGAGGATTCGGCATATCAAATCATTGTATGTGGGATGAACCTTCCCAAGGAGTATGAAGTAAGGAAGTAGTTCTGTACCCTAATGTTGCTGTAAGAAGAACGCTGAACGCTTGTGATGTCATTGATGATTGATTCGATGATTCATTTCAAAATCACATAACTCATTTCTTTTCTGTGTACAAGTAAGGATTACGAGTAATTACGTATGTCATTTTTCGGGAATGACTCATTCCTTTCCTCATCAACAATCCAAATCGAACCATCCCCATTATGTTCGATTGCCTAGCTTAAAACCTACACGTGTAGGCTACTCGTAGTTTCAAAAGCGATATTCAGGCAGACCCTACTAAGGTTATTGCCGCCGAAACCTTACTGTTCGTAATCTTACCTTAAGATTACTCAACCAAACAAACAAACACTCGAAGAATTTGGATTCATCGTTGTACCACCAAACAACACGATTGAATATTACTCTCGTTAAGCCTACGCAAGAGTTCCGTCATTAATTATTTTAATACGAAGTAAGGTTATCGTACAAGTATTACGAGAGAGCAAGTTGCTGCCGTCACGAATACACAGCTCAGCTCAGCTCAGCTCCCACTTTGAACTTCTTTTGTTCCTTTCTCCTTCAAAAAAATAATTATTTAGAAGCACCTTCCCTATCGATCGATCCTACACTATTATGACAGTAAGGTACCAGGTACTAGTACCTCTAGGGGAGTATCTTGTAGTAAGATTAGTAGTATCTGAGCGTATGCAATTCCGCTTGAATATTATCCTCTCCTGTACTAGAGTCATCGTTTGCAGCGCTCCATGAGCTGCTGTTATCTTCTTCTTACTACTACTGTCTCTCTTGCTGCTGGTGGTGCTGACAACAAGAAGCAAGAATATCAATGCACGAGGAGGAGGATAGTACAAACCAAATGACGTAGTACTACTAGTACTAGTACTACTACTAATGCTGGTGTCTTCAATGCTGATCTAGCAGTGAAGAGATCTTTCTTGCTTGTTTATTCCCACCAGCCATCTAGTTCAGACTTATTTTGGAGGTAATGATAGCTTACACGGCCAATGCTTTCTAGTACTTGCCAGTTCTGCTTCTGGGAACCAAACTGGTGCATACCCTCTGTTGGCGATTCCTCCCAGCACTCTTCTGTCCAACAAGGTTTCCACTCACCAGCTGGAGATCCCTACTAGTACTAGTAGTAGTACAATCATTTCTCACTCATTCATGAGCGGGGTCATTGTTGGTGATGATCATTGAATGGGAAGCAAGTTAGTAAGTTACTACTACAGTACGGTAGTACTTAGTTTCTTCAATTCCCCTCACCCTTTGCCTACTACCACATTTAAGGACGATTCTCAAGAGGTCATAGATGCAATACGTAATTTGTTACCCGATCGTCCAGTCCGTAAGGTTACGCGTGCATTACGGTACACTTCCTAGTTTTTCGAAAGGGTCAATCATCAGACGACGGGCAGTAAGGTTACGAGTAATTATCGACCGCAGCACGCTTACGTAATCGTTCATGATTGATTCAGTCACAAATTGAAGTGTTCATTCTCTCGTGTTCCGGCGGCTTGTTCCATTATTCTTTGTCAGAGCCCAGGGCAGAGCTATCATCGCGATGAAGGTACGAGTAATCGTACTCGTAACCTTACTGTTCAGCGTCTCTCGAAAAGATTCCCTGTTGTCACCTCAGTTTCTCGTTAGCATTACACCAAAGGGTAATCTTACTTAACCGTATCGGCATTTGAAAACAATAAGCATCAAAAGCATCACAATGAAAACGATTGTCAGCCTCTTACTTTTGTTAGGACTTGGCGCACAAGTGAGATCTTTCACTGCGACTGGTTCGAGGTGCCTGTCGCCTACGGCGGGCAAGACACTGGAACACTTTCGGTTATCGGCGGAGGCATCCGAAGCGTCGCCGTCGGAGGCCGAGAGTGAAGAAGAGGATGCTAGACCCAAACTCGACACATTTTTGGAGAAAAAGTATCCCGACTTTTACAAACTTATCAACGAGGACATGATGAAAGCGATGAAGCAAGGGGTTGTCACCGTCTTTGTTCCGAATGCAGCCGCCTTCGAAAATTTGGGCGACAAGAAAAGGTCCCAGATCGATGATCCGAGGAATCTCGAGATCCGCGAGAAGATCGGTTCCTACCACGTTATTGCCGGGGAGTCGATCGATGCCATGACGCTTCGAACCGAAGACTGGAGCAAAGGCAGACCAAAGGATGGGAGCAAGCCAAACACAATAATTGCTGGCTTCAAAACGCTGAGTGGAGAAGTTCCCGTGGGGCGAAGCAAGTCCGGCGGATTTCTTGGCTGGGGAGCAAAGGAAGATGGTACGTTGGAGAAGAAATGGCAATGGAGCGGAGGGATTTTTCGGAAAGTTGTCAACGAGTGCGGACGATTCGTTCGTTCGCAATGCGTTCGTTTGTGCTCTCTTTCTCACCTTCGTTTTTCATCTGTATATGACGTGATCTAGGTGACATTGTGATTGGGCCGGAAGCGAAAATCGTCCAATCATACAATGTTGAAGGTTCTTTCGTCCACGAAGTGACCGACTTGATTTCACCTCTCCTACTTTGGCGATATTGTGATCAGCTGCGAATCCTTTAAAACGAACAATTGTCGCTATTGGACTAGTATTCCATTTCCGTATAATATGACACAGAGAGTACAGAGATTATTCAAAGTTTCGCTGGCAGCGAAAAAGTTGTGTTCTTAGCATTTTCAGTACGTGTAGTAATTCTCATATTATTCATAATAGCAGAGGGATTATTGCGCGAGGACTAATTCTGGATGGTGGTAAGATATGTTGTAGAGAGAACGATGTGCGGCGTTTAGTACCCTTCTTCTTCATCCTCGTCTCCGATGTCTCCATAACGCCACATACCCGCACGCGACTTGCGAGCCACTGCTTGCGCAGCGTTGAGATCTGCTGCCAACTTAATGACAGTAGATCCATCCACCATGTTGGCGGCTAACGCCTGGACGGAAGAAGGCTTTGCAACTCGTGCCAAACCGGCTGTGACGAGTTGTTCGTTCACACTCTCGCCAGAATCTGAAAAAATTATGATTGCCATCTTTCCGCTCTCGTCACGTCCAGTGGTACAGACTTGCAGATCCTTGCCCCAGCACAACGATTGGAACATGCGAGCACAGTCTATTCCGTAATCGTCGGAGAGAGGACGGGAAATAGTCAATGCCAGGGTAGCTTCTTTTGCGGCTGGTGGAATTTGATCGGTGCCTAGACTGGGATCCAGAGGTCGGAGATGCGTTGCAACGGGAACCGTAGCAATATTTCCGTGATCCAAAAACAAAACGACAGCTTTGCCGCCACCGGTAGGTTTTTCGACGATCTTTGCTCGGTACCAGCTCTTTCCACTTCCGTCGTCGAAGAGAGCTGCAACTACTTTGTTCACCTTAAGTTCACATGGTGCGCCCTCGGTTCCATTGTTGGAAGTGAACAATTTCATGCTGTCGTCAATTCTCTTCGCGGCATCGCTGTTGTTCAAGTGGCAGAAAAAGTGAGTTCCACTACGAATCTCGCTAATTCTGACGGACAACACTTCATTATTCGCTTTCTCGGAGACTATCGGGGCTTTGGTTTCAACAGCCTGCGCGATGGACCAGATTCCGACCTTTTTCGCCTGTGCTGCAGTTTGAGCATCAACAAGTTCCTTGGGTGCTTCACCGTAATCGATTTTTCTTTGGTCGACCGTAGCCAATCCAGCACTGACAAGCTCAACGCTGTAGTCTTTGCGGTTTTCGCCCTTTCCGACAAAAATCGAACCAACAATAACACCGCCTTGTGTAACATCCGTGCAATTGATCTCAACGTTTCTCTGAAGTACAGTGAGCCGAGCGTGACGCTTCGAGGCATCACCGAATGGCTCGGCGGCCTTTACTTGACGTGTGCTTCCAGCGGGTGGGGACGGTTGTGGAACGCGCACAGCGTTTGGTGCGAACATAATGTAACAGTTTTCAGAGGGGATAAACATCTTGAAGCGAGATCCATTGAAGCAGTATTCCACAACTGCTTTAAGTTTTCCTGCTCGCATCAATGATCCCGAATATGCCTTAGCCTTTTGAGGAGTGGAAAGATCATTGACAGAAGATGATTTGTACGCTTTATCGGAATGCATGCCCCTCTTGGATGCCTTTGCGACGGCTTCTGTAGCACGCAAATCATCATATCTGGGGGATGTCTCTTCTCCATCTCTGTGAAATTGAGTCGTTGCCAGACCTTCCGAAATCAATGCTTCTCCTATGTCTGCTTTGTTTTTTGTGGACAAGGTAACAAATTGTCGTAATTCAGTGCTGCCTCCGAATGGGATTTCACGCTCGTAGTGCACCTGAATCTTCACGTGCTTGCCAACGGTCATGACCCGGAGTCGATCCTTGCATTCGGCCGAGTATGGATCACTAGCGCGTCCAACACGCTCGTTTCCAACTCGGGGTGCACGGATCGACGCAAGGGAAACCTTCACGAGTTTGTCTTCGGAATCATACACTTCTCCGTCCGGCAGCACGTGAACCGTATCTCCCGTCAATACTTCGATAACCGTTCCGCTGATTTCTGCGGCACCCGTGAGTTCGGGGGCTACGTACGAACGCCATACGTTCAGGTTCGAATTCTTTGCAATTTTTTCCGCCGATCTCAATTCCGGAACATCCGCCGGAGGCATCAGCCGAAGTGACCAATCCGACATGCGGGCCAGACCGTTCTTCAAGAGTTCGGCCGCGATATTTCCCTTGGGGTGCAGGATGGAACCGACTACGCACACGCCCGACTTATCCGTTCCGTGCAGGATTATTTCCAATTCGCGTTGCAAAATTCGTAGCTCGGCGAATGTTCGGGCTTGCTCGGCAAATTCTTCGGATTCGATGGGAGGATCGGATCGCGAATTTCCCACACGAGGACTGGTCACACCGGCCAACAGGAGCGTGAAACTGCCGTATTGAAGATCTCCCATGGCAGGATCCGTGACCTGAAGACGGAAACGACTGCCGTCAAAAACATACTCAATCACGCACTTGATCTTCCCACCCGGACCAACCTTTTTGCTCAAATCTACCAATGTCTGCGATTCGAATTCGTCTCCCGCGTTCTTTACTTGTCGTACCAATGGTGTCATGGAGTGAATTCCTGCCTGTCCTCGTTTCGCTTCGTCGTACGCCTGCCACAGACTCATTTTCCATTCCTCATCGGCTCCTCCCGCGGGTGATGCTTCGTCTGTTTCCGATGGGGTCATTCTGGGAGTAGCGAAACCATTTCGGACCGCCTCCAGTGCAACGCAGATGGTTTGGTCCGGCCCCGCTCCCGGAGGGGTGAACTTCAGCAAACCGTAGACTCTGTCGCCAGCGGATGCGCCCTGTTTTCTCGTCTCAAAAGCTACTGTTTTACCAACAACCAATGCGCGCAACCATTCTCTGCTCTGAAAGGCACCGGGTTCGTCTGAGTTCGCATTTCCTTTTGATGCCAATCTACAATGGGGAAATTCGACAATCGCATTTCATTTCATTCCGTTCCATTCCGTTCCATCCGTCGCGAACAAGTTCGAGGATTGGGTATTTGGTTGCCGTTGATTTTTGAGAGGTGAGCGAGACGATCCGCAAAAATGATGTTTTGATCACGAGCAAAAACTCTGTCACAATCGACTGCGGATCCGAAGCATCCTTCACGAGATCATACGTTACGCCGCCGCACGCAAACGCTGAAATCACACATACCTTGGTGCGCTGATATTTTCGAGAGTAAAGATGACTTCCGGTGCTTTTGCGTTCGGACCGGACGGTTTCCCGAGCAGAATCACGGTATCGCCACTCAAAACACTCTTGACTCGAGCTTTCCCCATCGAAGGGAGGATGATCGGATTGACCGGAACGGGAGATGCAGATGTAGCCATTTTATTTTCTTTTCAATTGCTTTTTGGTACGAGGAATGGGGGTGCGATGGTGTTGTGACTTGTTGCGATAATCGCTTTCTTCACAATCGCCTTGCCTATTTTTTGAAATCGAGGGAGGGACCGCAGATACGAAAAAAATTATGTCTCCCGAGAGATTTCCATGCTAATCTTACCGTATCTGTCACGTGTGCGTACCGTTATTTTTTGAACCGAAAGAAGTGTTACACGCAAAAATCTTATTCCTAGAAAGCGAGAATCCTACGCTATCCTGCCGTTGCGTACGGTACTTTGTCATCGGAAGATCGATTTCCAATTGGACGGCTCTCGTCGAAAGCACGTTGGTACATTGCTTCGGTCAGCGGCATTTCATTTTTTCATTTTTTATCACCACAAAGATTATTTTCAAGAGTGAGCAAAAGCATGAGGTAAGGTTCCTTTTAAAATACCTTATGACGGGTCTCTTCTACGACATTCTTACGCGCGGGAAGGTCGAATGAATCAATTCAGCGAAATCCTAATACCGTACGGTAGTAAGATTACGGTAATCTTACATACGGGTACGATATCACTAAAATGCAACCGTTGTTGCACGCGCCCCGCGCTAGTACAACCTTCTACGTGGAAGCTCCTACGTTCTAAGTATGCCTCCAATACCCCATCAAAAGTAGAGGTACAGAATTTTTTTCAACGGTTTTTAATAGAGTATATGTTGCGTTTCAACTCAGTGTAAAATTGATCTTTTAGTAGATTTTTATTCCCGTGTTTTAACACGAGGTGCGCAACTAAGGCAACAAACCGACTCACATGGGAGTTGAGAATCGCGGAATCTTCCATCCCGGGATTAGTTTCAAAATTTTTGATTGTCAGCTCAGCTCACAAAATACCGATAGAGGAATTCTGCTGCTGAATCAACAAGAACAACAGCAACAAGAACAAGCAGCATGCCTAGACAACTAAGTACAAACCCCAGCGCTGTTGCTGCTCGCCGTCGCCGGGCCCGACAACGAGCCATTCGGGATGCTGTGGAGGAAGCCAAAGAAAACAGTGACAACTTTGCAGCAGCCTTTCCTGTAGGGGAGGAACAGTTGGAACGCGCTGCTGTTATGAACGCTGCTGCTCGTGCAGACGCAGCTGCTACAATCCCGCCAGAATATCCAGTACTTCCCCGTCCCCGTCCCCCCGCCGCTGCTCCTGCTCCCGCCGCTGCTCCCGCCGCTGCTCCTGCTCCTGCTCCTGCTCCTCCTGCTGCTCCTCCTCCAGCACCAGCACGCCGACCTCCTCCTCGGCCCAACAATGGACCACCCATCCTTCCCAACGATGTAAACGCTCCAACCCAAGTGATCAGGTACCACAAGATCTTGCTTGACATGATGAGCCACTTCGCTGGTATCCAGTTCCCTACTAACAGAGTGTTCGGTCCAGACGAACTTGTTGAAGTCCATCCGATTAACATCTACAGATGGATGTGCTGGAAGGTTTATGGAAGGGTCGATCCAAGCCAACAGGACAACCCACTCTATGGAAGAGCGTCATCGATGATGTACTGGAAGAAGGCAATCTCTTATTTCATGCCTAACACTGCTGCTTGGAATGATAGCAGCGAGACAGGCAATCCAACTAAATCAAGGATGATCAACAATCTTATTCGGGCTGTAAGGAGGAAGGAGACGCGATTGCTTGGCAAGGACTCCCAAGCAGACAGATCATTCACAAATGATGAGTTCCGCCAAGTCGCTGACTTGCTACATGGAACAAGTCTTGAAAGGCTTCGGCACTCCGCGATGCTCAAGTTCCAGCTCCACATGATTGCAAGAGGGGATGATACTGCCCACATGAAGAAGGTTTGCTTGGAACAGAGTCTTGGATACCCAAAGTACCTCACTGCACAGATGCGCTGGTCGAAGAACGTCCACGAAGAGCAAGACTGTCCGAAGCAACTGCTGCTGGCATCGATGAATCCACAGTACTGTGTCTATCTTGGGCTTGCAATCTTCCTGGAGGTGTGGCTGAGTAGCGGCAGAGCAGGACGCACGAGTCAGTGGTTGTTTGCTGAAGGAAGTTCCACTATCGATTCGCCTTTGAAAGAGCAAGATGTCGAGACGCTACGATGCAAGAACAATTATCAAAGAGCAATGAAAGGGATCATCGAAAGCCAAGACTTTAGACCTGATGGTATGTGCAGGCGCCTTGGAACTCACTCAGTGAAGAAGTGGGGGACTACAATGGCAAGACGCGGCGGCGCTACAAAGGATGACGTCAACTACAGGGCGCGATGGAAGACTAGAACGATGCAAGACAACTATACTGATATTCAGTTGGATTGGCCTGATATTAACGCTGCAAGCAAGCTTTGCCATAAGGGTATTTGTCTGTACAAGGAGAAGGATGGAAGTGGACTTACAGACGAGTGGATTGCTGCTTCAGTCACTCCAGGAATCCGGGGAGTCTTTGGTGATGGCATCGCCTCAATCCTCGGGAAAGCCCTGCTTTGGGCTTGTTTCGATGCCTCTGTAGCGCACATGGTTCCTGTTGCTTTGAAGCTGCAGATCACTCAGAGATTTGAGTTGCTTGAAGCAGGAAGAATGCTGGAGGAAGGCGCAAATCCTATAGATAGAATTCGTGTTGTTGCGTCGAACGTCGATGGTATCGTGTGGTTGGATGAGATCCGATTCGAGGATGAAGAAGAAGGAGGTGTTGGAGGAGAAGGTGGTGCTCTTGCAAGAGGTGGTCAACAGTGGAGGAATGTGATCTATGCAAAGGTCTGTACTACCCAAGCGAACGTAGGAGAGATTCGGAACCACCAGCTGTCGGAGATTGCTGAGTTGAAAAGACAGATGCGAGCTGTCACGAATATGGTTCGTGGATTGTCCATGGCTCCTGCTCGTCGTGGTGGTGGTGGTGGAACAAGAGGAGCAGCAGGAGCCCCTGCAAGAACTGCAGCACCTGGAACCCCAGAAGCTGAAAGACCTGCTACCCTTCATCCCCATCCTCGGACCATCGAGCAGATGTGGGACGAGTATCAGAATGGGATCGGTGGTCGAAAGCCTGCAAGGGAATTTACACGGAGGGAGAGAGGAAGAGAGAAGTACAAGTACTCTAGGAGACTCATTATTTGGAAGGTAATTGAAAGACTTCTTAATAGAGGGAACGATATTAATACAGCATGCAGCAAGATCCGACGTGTCCATGGGGATTGTTCGATGACGCAGCTCGTCATCAAGATCCGGAACAGCGAGAAGAATGGACCTCATCCGCAACTCCGCTAAGTGTTTCTTGTTGCTTTCTTTCTGTTGGATAGGGGAAGTACCCCTGTTGTTACTGCTAAGGCATGTTTTCAAAGTTCAAGTTTATTGTTGTTACCCTTGTCGGTCTGTGGATCTGCTCTTCAGATTGGCCGATCCGGTGTCAAGTAAAATCAGATAACATTTAAAAAAGAATCGATGTCAATTTCTATCACGTGATTTTACACGGTGTTCTGAGTTTTTGACTTGGAAATATTTTTGTGATGCGTTCTAACGGTCTTAGGCATACGACTCAACTGATGTGTTTGCTGCGCGCGCCTTGTTACATGTACGTACAATTGTACGTGTTTATTGTACTGTGTATTTATAGTTGCATATTGTTTTGATACCATCACGATACTGGTAGTGTCATCTCTTGCTTGCTGATGAGAATGTGACTGATACGCCGTCGTTATGTTACTTGCTCCACCAACAGTGTTCCTCCCATGATTGATGATTCTTTTTCCTCTCCTATTCATAGTACTAGTAGTAATATTCATTATCAGCAGCTATCAAGTTCTTGTTGCTGCTGATCAAAGAAGTGGTGATGGAAACAAATCTACTAATGCCAAATGTCTCCTGCATTCTCCTCAAATTTGGAGGCTACCTACCAATCTTGACCTCAAGCTTTTTGGTTGTATCTGGAGGATTTTGCCTCGTGAATGCAATTAAGTACCGAAGTAAACCTTACGTAGTAAACCTTAATCATTAATAGTATTTGAAATTGAATTGAAAATCATGTCAAAATACAACTTCTACCGTTAGGTTAAGGTTACTACCGCCGGTACCAAAATCAACATTCTACGTTCATATGATAAATACATACATATCATGTCTACTAAAAGATTCAGAAGCACATGGCGCGCTACGTACGAATCAAAACCGTACCGCCGTAGCCAAAGCTAGCCAAAGTTAGGAGCCAAAGCTGAGGTTAGGCCTTTCTCGTTGTTTTCGATTCGTCTCCACAGATTTTCTAAAACCTACGGTAAGATTACATACCGTACCGGAACACACCCTCATAATTCGTCGCATTCCTAATTCCTAAAAGGTTGATCACAAGTCACACGAGTGAGTGAGCGTAAGATTACCGGTACGAGTATCATTATCGAACGAACCTCCTGCTGAAGACGCGATTGAAGTCACCCAACCAAGCGAGCCTTTCCTCGATCAAATCACAACGACAACAAACGGACAAAAGGCGACACGATGGATTTCTCCAGCCCCACGCGAGCCTTGCTATCCCTTCCGCGCCGACTCCCCGCGTTGCCCGGGGACGTTCTGGAAGCCGCAGGGGTTCTCATCCGGAACAACAAGATCGGCGGCGGTAACGCCGGTGAGTTCGACGAAAACGAAAACGAAGCAGCGGAGAATCTCGAAAGCATCAAATTCCTCGTTGGCGTTGACCAGGATCGCTGGGAGGGCCTGGCGGTGGGTCTCCTCTTGGGGACGGAAATCCTCGTCAAGGCGGCTGCGGCCCAGAGCGGCAGGGAGGTCTACATCGACGGACCGCGCGTCCCGGCCGAGGAGAAAAAGATTGCGGGAGCGGGGGATTCCATTACCGGCCTGAAATACACGGTCGAGCAGGTCTCCCGGTTGGCCACTCTCTTGTACGAAGCCACGCTGAAGCATCTCGAGCACTCGGAACCCAGGATTCGAACCCTGGTCGCGAGGGCGGTCGGGGCGCACGCTACGTGGAGCGTGGGATTGGCCATCGCCGGAGACGACGAGAGCAAAGAAGTGGCGCCAGGGCACAAGGTGGAACGCGATGCCATCCACGAGCAGATCGTGCGGTCCGTGAACGAGCACATCCAACAGGGACGGGACGATTCCGAGAAGTACAGCAAATCTTCCACGGGGGCCTTGGACGATACAACCGGATGGCGCGCGCTGGAAACGAACTGGCAGTGCTTGGCTTGCTGGATTGCGAGCCTGGGTTCGAACTATTATCAACACCTGGTGACCGACGAGGACACGGGCGATGAAAATGCCGCGATGGATCTGCTCTTGCAAAACCTGGAATACTCGGCCGTCACCCACGTCAATCGACACGTCCGGGCGGCAGCGATCGCGGTATTGGAACAATTGATCGTTGCCGCGGGGAACGATGCGGCGTACTGGCACTACCTCGAATCGGGCAGTCTCCGCAAGAGAACCGTCAATATCCTGAAGGCCGGTTTGGCCGACAATTGGTCGCAGGTGCGAATGGCAGCGTCCGTTTTGAATCGAGTCTTTTGGAGCACCCTCCAGGAGACGTGCCGATTCCCGGCGGAGAATCTCCAGAAGTTGTATCCCATCCTGGTCCCCCGCATGTGCCTCAATCGCTTTTACCTGGCACAGGGCGTCAAACTCTACTCGCACCAAACCTGGAAGCTGGTCTTTCCCGAAAACGGGCCGCAGGTCGTCGCCAAAACCATCGCTCCGGTGGTCCGATACTACGTCAAGATGTGTGACGCCGACAACCACGTGGTCCGGGAAGCCGCTTGCCAGGCCGTTGCCGAGCTGGCCGTGAAGATCGGCAGGGACGAGGAAAACGCGCGGGCCTTGCAACCGCACGTGACGATCTTGCTGCAGGCGTTGCTGATGTGCTTTCACGACGAGTCGTGGCCGGTCCGGGACGAGGCCTGCCTGGCCTGCGGTATTTTCTGCCGGGCGTACCCGGAGGAGTGCCGCCCCGAGCTGCCAACCCTGTGGACACGATGGACGGAACAATTGACCGACCAGATCTGGAGCGTCCGCGCCGACGCCGCCGTGGCGCTCGGGCAGGCCTGCCAAGCCTACGGACAAGAATTCTACGACAAGCTGATGGACTTTATCCGGGAAAATCTTCCGGCGGCAAAGAAACAGCCCAAGATGACGATGGAAGAATACAAGGCGTTGCAGAACAACATGGAAGCCCACACGGAGAATCAGCTCTACAGCTGCGGGTCGCTCGCGCCCAAGCTCAAGAAAAAAGCGGGCGCCGGACGAATCGGATGCTCCAATTGCGAAATCAATCGCCCGAAACAACCGTGGGAAGCCACCGACGGATGTCTCTATCTCATCCGCGAGCTGATCGAAACCTGCAACCAGCCCGATTCGGTCCAACCACCCCTATCCGACGAGACGCTTCTTCCGTTGCTGCGGGAAGTCGCGGACACTTGCCGGGTTTCTCATTTCCCCCAAAGCGATGAGCTGCGCGCGACATTGTGGCGGCAGCTGCCCAGCATGATGGCGGCCATCGGAAAGCTTCGTTGCAAGCGCTTGTACCTCGAGGTGTTCTTGGACTTGCTGATGCGAAATTTGGAATCGAGGACGGCATCCGCTATTTCCAAGCACGCAGCGGGGACCTGTGCCGTTGAACTCAGCAACTTTGTGGGACCGAACATTTTCAGAGGCCGATTGTACGATGACTATCAAAAGGAAGTGTTGGATCAAGTGCTGCGGGAGCGCCGCATCGAAGAGCAAAACATGTCTCCCATGATGCACGAGCAGCAACAGCAAACCCAGTTTTCTCCTTTCGAACCCCCGGGTCTGCTGGACACACCGTACTCGCAAAAGATGCAACCCGGTTTGCCAGAGGGATTTATCAACAAGCAGTACACCCATCAACCACACAAAGAAGGGAACACGGGTAGTCTCCACCCGGGCATTGACAATAGCATCAGCATTTAGAATGAAAAGTTCATCAGTAAAAGCATTAGCATCCATTACTCCCGCAGATCGTGAGGTCCTTTCATGCCCAAACGCCTTGCGCGAAATACCACCAATTATTCCGTTACTGAACGCGGAAATTGCGAAACGAACGATCATGCATTTTGACCCCTTATTTATTCTGTCAGTATTTTATTATTTCAGGAAGGGAAAATTAAGGAGTTTGGAAACTTAAAAGTTTAAAGAAACAAATATGCAATTTTGAACTCCGTGGCAACATAACAGAACTATGTTTGCAAATTCATCCACGACTTTCTGCATTAGCTCGTTGGTACCATCGGTCTATCAGATGCTGAATGCGTTCCTGTTGACTCGGCATCTTGTTTCCATTGTGTCGCATTCCGGGTGACGCAGCGCTAGTTCGGAAAATCCGTTCCGAACCTAATTTAGAGCACGCATTGCTAACACGTATGGAAAATGGCGTCCGAACTAACTGTGTACGAAGGTCAGGATTTCAAAGAGTACAACATAGCATCAGTACCTACCCTTTCCGAAGCGAAGATGAATAATTCTTATCGTGATTCATGCTCTCATTGCATTGCATTTCTGCTCACGGCAACACCATTTTCACCAACGGCACAATAGTTAAGAGTCTAGATCTGATATACATGCGAATTCCGTTTGTTCGTCATGCAACGCGCCTAATTGATCACCTGAATGTTGTAGAATTGAATTTTGTTTTTCTTATTAATTTACACAGCAAACGATAGCTCTAATTTATTCTTCATCTTCATAGTCGTCCTCGTCGTCATCTTCAGACTCCATGAGACCAAGAGCAACCTGCAGCAATTCCTTGTTATCTTCGACAACTTCCGCGTCCTCTCCACTGAAATCAACTGCTTCGTAGACGTTGTAAATCGACCATGCTGTGGGTTCTTCCACCGTGAAGTCCAACTCGCCACCAAAGAATGCGGCATATCGAACGATCTGGACAATCAAATCAACAGTATTTTCTTCTCGCCCTCTAAGAAGTTCGGCTTCGAACTTCACTCAACGCTTCTTGTGCCAGACGCAGCACTGTTTTGAAGAAAACGGCTTCGCATTCCTCCGAGTCAATATTCAAACTTTCTTGGATTTCTGCCAAGATGTCTTGGTTGTCTTCGGTGATTTCACCCGCCTTCAAAGCTGGAGTGATTTCTTTTTCGAACATTGTAACCAATTGGTGTTTTGTGATACCCAAATCTTCGGACAGATCCAATCCCATGCCATTGCACTTTTCACGGAAAGCCTTGATTCGCTCTGGTGTTTCGTCGTCCATGATGTTGGATAGTTCTTCAGTTCAAAAACTTTCTCTGAGAGTCCATCATCAGCTTCTCTCCGGCTTCGGAGGACAGACCCAACTTCGTCTGGATGTTTGCCAAGAACATCATATCTTGTTGATCAAGTGCACCCTTTGTTGTCATTGATCGGGAAACGAAATTGTCATAAACGGCACTTCCGATGCTGTCGTTGATCTCCTCCATCTTTTCACTGGAAAGTCCGAGGATTCCTCCGAAACTGGCACGGGCAGCCTCGTATCGGCCTGCCTGTTCGCCCTGAGCGGAAAAGGCGCCGACAACGAATTGACGGTACAAATATTCGGCCATTTGTTGGTCGACGACATCAGAACCGATACCAGTGATGGGGTAAGAAGTTTCCAAAACAGGGACTTCTTCTCCGTCAACTTCCTTGGTTCCGATCTCGACCTCTTCAGCAATATTGTTTTCTGTGTAGAAATCAACGAGATTGATAATGTCTCCCATAATGTTGACCTCAGCGCCGAGTCCCAGAGTGCCGTCTGCGGCCTTGCCAGTTTGAAAAACATCTTCTCCCATATCTTTACCCCGGCGATCGGAAAGCTGCTTTTGAGTTAGCTGAGTTCTTTCCATTTCGTTGTTGATCCATTGCATCATAGGAACAAACTTCTTCTCAATCGCAGATAGATAAAGATCCTTCGTGTCTTCTTCACGAACACCCAGTCTGCTTCGAAGCTCGGCAAGTCCCTCCTGAAGCTCGGGAGTAATCACGCCCGTTGATCCCATTGCTTCAAGGATACTCTTCTTGTAAACTTCTCCGAAGGACTCCAAGTGAGGTTGGTAAATATCTTCCTTTTCAAGCTTGTACATGACCCGAAGTGATTCAAGCGCTTCGTTCAATTCCTTTGTGGGGATTCCACCAGGAGACTTAGCACTGATTGCTTTCACGGCATTATTGTAGCAGGAAGCTCCTTCGTTTTTCAAGAAGGAATCAGAGAGCTTGAAATCATCAATGATCTGATTGATTTTGCTCGACATTTTCTCCGCGAGTTCTGGAGTGTAGTCCTTTGTGATCTCATCCGAGGCAAGGAGACAAGCCTTCTGCAATTCGGGACCGAATGCAGTGTTGTAAGCGTATTCTGATTGTTCGTCAGTAACTGCCAACAGGCCTTGAACAGACTTGATACTGGCATGCATTTCATCACTGATCTTTCCATCAGCAGAATTGCGGAAGGTGCGTTTGATGAAAATGTTGTACAATTTGTTACGGACTGTCGAATCAATGAAACTGATCGCAGAATCTTCTTCCCAAGGATCGCAGAATACGGAATCAAAAGTCTCGACGTCATCCCATCCTGACTTAGCAAGGATTTGAATCAATGCTTGTTTGGCATCCAAGGCTTCGAGCAGATTTTCGTAGACAGCAACTTCGTTGTTGACCTTCGCAAACTTGTTGGCCTTCTCCAACGGACCTCCGAGAGACTGAATTACCATGGAAGAGAGGAGCTCATCGCATCTGTCTTCGGGGAGCAACAAATCACGTCGACGAGCATCAATCTTTTCCCATGCCTCATCGGGTGTGACGACACCAGAGAGCACTGCGTTCATCGAAGAGAGTGCCGTGGCTTGGTACGAGGGAGTGGTCTCTGCAACAATTTCATAATTAGCGTCATCTTCGGAAATACCAAGGATTTCTGCAAGTAGGGCCAACTGAAAACGACCAAAAAGAAATAAAGTTTGATAAATCATGTCAGATTTGGGGGCGAAAGACAACATATAATTACGAAAAATCGCATTCTCAGATCATCACTCACGTGTTCTTCGGCGTCGGCCGCAAATTTGGCCTGAGTTGCATCGGCTTCGGAATCATCATCCTCGTCATCGTCGTTACTTTTCTCGGCCAATCCAAGTTGGGCTCGTACTTCGTCGTTGAAGCATGCGATGTGCATGTCATGTGCGGTATCGTCGTCAATTCCAAGTGTCTGACGGGCGCGCTCCAACATGGCTCCGGAAACCTTACCTTCTCCGAGTTTAGCACGGGTGGATACGAGAGCCCTTGCGTAGAAAGGTTGTTGAACATCGGCAACACGGAACATGGCATCCATGAGCGACAACTTCATAGACTTAGCAACACGTGTCATCTCGAATCGGAAGGCCTCGTCGGTTTCGTTGCCTTGTTTGAGCGCGCGTTCCGTCAAGAAGAGGAACTTATCCATAGCTTGACGGTCGGGATGATCAGGATCGTCCAAGTCCTCCTCTGGCGTAAACAAGCAGGTCGTTCTGTACCATTCGTCTGCGGCTGCTGCGTGAGCCTCTCCCACCAGCAGGTTGTCCAACCCCAGAGCACTCTTGAGTTTTGCGAGTTCCTTTGGTTCGCTGGATTTTGGCATAGGGTTGAACTTTACCATTCCCAGAAGGTATTTGCTGTAAACGTCGGCACACATCAGTTGGAAGTCGTCATCATCAATGATTCCGTGAGCTTCCTTCAAGGACTTGACATAGCCATAGGTAGTGGCAGGATCTTCGATTCCGTGGTCGATAATAGTTTGTGCAATGGCAGGAAGGGCGGCAGATTCGGTAACCGAATCCAATTTGGACTTTCCAACGGCTCCAGCAACTCCTGTGATAATAGCTCCAGCGGCGTGCGCTACAAGTCGGCGACTGGGTACAATTCCAAATCCGAGGGCTGCCGAAACAGGGATGGTAGCATATCCAGCCAACTTAAAGAACGATGGGGATTTCTGAACTTGCTTTTCGAAGGCTGAAGTCATTTTGTTATCTGTCAATTCTAGCAACTCCTCCATTCCTCCAGAAGGTTCACCACCCGAGGGAATTTTGAAATGAAGTGGTCGGCCTTGCTTTCTGCTTCCCATTTGATGATTTACTTGTGGGGCAGTTGTCAGAGCACTATGGGAAACCATAGGCGGAGTAACTGTAAATGCATCCCCATATTCGATATTTTCCGTTGCACTCAAGAGGCAGACGGCAGCGACGGCTGCAGATGTAAATCTCATCGTTCTGTTTATAGAATTACTTTGTTTAGTGGTGTTGATCAGGTAACGAGAATCCCTTTTACCTTCAATGAGGACAAGTTTGGCCTTCCTCAAGCGACCTACGGTATCGTAACTTGTGCAACTTCCTCAAGTGGAACGAAGAAATAGACTGAATTCGTAGAGAGAAGTTCAAGGTGTTGTGCTCTACGACGTACGACAACTTTGTGTGTGGCTATCTGTCGTTTTTGCCCCTTGGCCATCAAGACGAGAAAAAATACACGTAACTGCATGTCAATGCCGCGTGTATCTTCGGTCGCGGGTTCTCATGAAGACATTCCACGCGTCATGGGATTTTAAGATAAGATTTCCCCTTTTCATCAATGTTCCCCAACGACTTGACTCCCCCTATGTCATACAGGGATGATTCGTGACTGATGAATTGTTGGAATGAAATTTATAGAATGTCATTGAAGGTTGAGGTTATCTACTTTGTTGAATCAAATCTTTTTCGAAGTTTCCCCCAACAGATGAAGACACGATCGGACGCGATAACACAGCACAATCGACGCCGTCTTTCTCTTTTTCGAGACGTACTATCTTTTGCCCCGACTCTCTGGAAAGTCAAATAAAATAGACAAGGAAATTCCCACCATGAAGATCGCTGCCCTCCTCCTCGCACTCGCCTCAAGCGCTTCGGCGTTCGCCCCTACCGCCCAGAATGCTGCCTCCACCGCGCTCAGTGCCGCCAAGTTGGATGAAATGGCCGGATTCACCGCCCCTTTCAAGGGTTTCGATCCTTTGGGACTTGCCGATCTCGGGAGTGAAGAGACCCTTGCTTGGTTCCGAGCTGCCGAATTGAAGCACAGCCGTGTTGCTATGCTTGCCACCACTGGATACCTTGTCCAGGCCGCCGGATTCCACTTCCCTGGAATGCTCAGCAAGGATGTTTCCTTCGAGTCTCTTTCCACCATGAAGCCATTCGATGCTTGGGATGCCGTTCCTGAAGGCGGTAAGTTTAGTTAGAATTGGGACAGAGCTCTGTACCCTGCAGAAGTTCATGTTGCCATTGAAACAGAATCCATCATGCCGGACTGCTTTTTCTGATCCAAATTTTGCCTCGTTCGATCTTGAATGAAAACTGAAACCAAACGTGGACTTGAAACAACATTCTTTGCGATGTTGAATGAAACCAATGCTGCAATAACGAACAAAATACAATACTCGACAACACAGGCAAGCAACAAATTATCGGAGCTATCTTCCTTGCCGAAATCATCCAGGAATCACAAAAGCCCCACTACCTGAAGGGAGGTGATCTTCCCACTGTTATCTTCCCTCCTATCAACTTCTCGAGTGTTGACGCAGAAACATTGAAGACAAAGAGAGATCGCGAATTGAACAATGGACGTCTTGCCATGATCGCCATCATGTCATTCGTTGCCGCCGCCAACGTTCCTGGATCCGTTCCCGCTCTTGCCGGCAACCCCATGTTCTAAATGATCGGGCTTATTGTTGCAAAACCTTATACCCTCGTTAGTTTGTACCACTTGTAGCAGCTATCGTGCGTTATTCTCAAACCGTACTCTGTACGTACTCTTTCGGAGTGAAGGAAGGGTGAATCCAAATCTCATGCTAGGGACACTCGCACACAACGTGTCGTTTTGTTGGGAACATCGACGTCGAACTACCCGAAGATAGTTTTTGATGTTGGTAGATATAGATAATGTTGTAGAAAACATATTTGGATCTTCCCAAACGAAACAAACTGAATCATCATGTCAATTTGGACTAGGCAGTAATGATAACATAGACATTTGCATTCGATCTTTGTGAGAATATGTAAAAGTGGTAAAGCCATCGAATGACAAAGACAACAGTGGATGAAACATGAAGCGAGTAATAGTAAAGCGTTCGAAAGATGGTATGCGTAGGGTGAATCTAGGCAGTCTCATCCTTGGCGCAATACGGGTAGGTTCCTCCTGCCACTGGCAGTTTTCAGCATTATCGTACTCTGAATAACGACTGAAGGACGAAGCCTGCAAAATTCATGCATCCAGACAGCTTTTTGTTTGATGGAAAAAGCAGGGCATATTCATACCAGCAGCAAAGATTCTATGCCCATCACAAGGCGGAAATCAGGCATTGGCGTTTCGCAGTAAGATTCGATGATGATTGACGACGCCTTTATTGGCAAAAGAAACAGAAACTCAAATGAGATGCACATGGAGCTTGAATACTAGATGTCGACACTCTATAGTAGAATATTGCGAACGTGAGTGTTTGCTGTTGCAAAACGGTAATGAACAGGACAACTTGTAACATACTTTGAACGTGGTAGCAGGATCTGTGGCGTACACAAAACCGCTTTAGTATCGAACGAGGAAAGAGAATTACAGGCGTCGATCCCTTTGTAGTAACTAGGACAATTGTTGGTTGAATAGAGTCTTCTGGTATGGCTGCGAATATCCTCGCCTCTGATAATAGTCTCTTCCCAACCTGGTACAGGTAATTGCCTGCCTAACACCTAGATAGAACAGGAGAGAAGCAAGACGAAACGCACGCAAATCAAGATCCTTGGACATCTCACCAAACACGAGCAAGATAGTAGCTGGAAAAATGGGTCGTACCGTTTCCCCGATTTCCGGTTGTTGGTTTTGAGGGCGGGAAGTTTCAAACGACGACAAGCCATGTTTCGATTCTGGAAAGGTGCGCTCAGTGAACTATTTGGCTGCAAAGGCTCTCAAACTCTAGTACAAGTGGTTGAACTTTCTGTCGTGTCATTTCATTTCGTTTTCTTTAGTAGCACTTTATTGCTTTAGTCTCCCATCCAGGAAGTTGCTCGGAATTCCGCTCCGGCGTATATGGTGTTCTCGGCTCCGAGTTCTTCCTCGATCCGCAACAATTGGTTGTACTTGGCGAGGCGCTCCGATCGGCAGGGGGCACCCGTCTTGATCTGTCCGGTGCAGAGACCGACAGCCAGGTCGGCAATGTAGGTGTCCTCCGTCTCTCCCGATCGGTGCGAGGTCATGACACCCCATCCGGCCTGCTTGGCCTTCTTGACGGCGGCAATACTCTCGGAGACGGATCCGATCTGGTTGACCTTGAGAAGGAGACAGGTGCAGGATTTCTCCTCGATGGCCCGGCCGATCTTATTGATGTTGGTGACGGTGAGATCGTCACCGACCACCTGGAACGCTGCGCCATTCTTGTCGGTGAACTTGGACCAGTTGCTCCAGTCGTCCTCGTCGAAGGGATCCTCGATGGTGACAATGGGGAAATCGGCGGCCAATTCCTGGTAGAGGTTTCCGAGGGACTCTCCGGAAATTTTGTTTCCGTCGTACTTGAAATCCAGATCGTAGGCGTCCTCGCCCTTGACCTTGAATTCGGACGCGGCAACGTCGAGACCGATCGTGCACTTGTCCTCGTATCCGCTCTCCCGGAGGGCCTCCATAATGAGCTCGCATCCCTCGCGGTTGTCGCAGGGAGGAGCGAAACCACCCTCGTCACCGATCAGGGTGGCGTCTCCGCCGAAGTTTCGCTTGATGATTTTTCCGAGGGTGTGGTAGACCTCGCAACCGATCTGCATGGCCTCGGAAAAGGAGGTGGCGCCGGTGGGAATGACAAAGTATTCCTGGAAGGCAAGCTTGTTGCCGGCGTGGGATCCACCGTTGATAACGTTGAAGCAGGGAACGGGCATGGTGAATCTTTCCTCTCCGTTTCCGGCCAGATCGGCGTAGTGTTGGTAGAGGGGAACGCCCTTGGCGGCGGCTCCGGCCTTGGAGACGGCCAAACTGACTCCGAGAATGGCGTTGGCTCCCATGTTGGCCTTGTTGACAGTTCCGTCGATGGCCAGCATGGCGTCGTCGATGGCCTGCTGGTCCGTGACGTCCATTCCCTGAACGGAGGGTCCCAAAATATCGTTCACGTTGGCCACGGCCTTGAGGACGCCCTTTCCGAGGTATCGGTCACCCCCGTCGCGGAGCTCGACGGCCTCGTAGGCACCGGTGGAAGCTCCCGAGGGAACGGAGGCACGGAACAAGCCTTGTTCGGTGGTCACCTCGACCTCGACGGTGGGGTTACCACGGGAATCGAGGATTTCTCGGGCGCGGACGGACTGAATCGATGCCATTAGGGAAGACGACGCTCGGCTTTGTCGGGCGGGGGCAAAGGCTGACCCTTTGATCGCAGCGGAGCGGCACGACACGACACGACACGACACGACACGACAGAATGGCAGAGAAAAAAGGATGAGTTGCAGTCAACGGGGGATGGGAATGGTTTTCGAATCACGGTCGACTCCATGGCAATAATTTTTGGTTGTGACACGACGACATCGTCGGTAGTGACATGGGAACACGACATCTCTCCACACAATCTTCTCCGAGGAAGTGGCATCGGGGGTTCGTCGACATACCGGAAGCGAGGAGCAAAGACGAAAGGGCAAGGGACAATTTCATGGTGGTTGTCGATCGATTGTTGGTGTTTGGCTGGGTTGTGTTCGGAGAGACACGTTGTGACTTACAGGTGGGAGGGAGAAGAAGAAGAAGAAGAAGGATAATGTATATAATCTTACGGCAATCCAGCATCAATGATTGTGTCGTTCCACCCACCAATAAGCACTCGCCACAATTTTGAATTTTCGGATCTCGCTTGATCCATAGATTCTTTGCAATCGCGGATCCTCCGAGCGAATTACCAGTACATGATACGCGTACGTACTCGAACCCGTACCATTGATACCGGTACTTGGGGAAGAGTTCACGGCAAAATCATGTTTACTACCGATGAATGATGCGAAGGTAATCCTTACATGTACGTACGTACGAAAGCGTTTGCGTTCCTCGGTTGAGTTCCACGCGAAACGCGAAGGATGGATCGGGAGTGAGGAGTCAGTCGTCGTCCGCTCGTTTTTGAAAATGCAGCGACACTCGCAATTCTGTCACGGTGCGCGTCTGTCACGGACTTCGTTCCCGTCGTCTCGAGAATGAAAGAATAATGGAAACCCGCGGGAGCAACAGTCTTTATTCATGTCAGCCCCACGTTTCTATTCTGGTCACTCAGTCCTCCTCATGCAGTTTGCAAAGGAGGCGTTGATTGTTGAATTATTTACGGTACATACATGGTGATTTTTTGATACTGCTGCTGCTAATACAGCAATAGATAACATAAACAAGAAGTGCATAAACAAACTGAATCGCTCTCGCCCCTGGTATGAATCCTTCAAAGCCTCCATCAAAAGAAGTTGGGCGTCACCACCATTTTCTGGACCACATTTTCTTGTTGGTGCTGCTAGTATCGTATCGGTAGAGAGATCATTCTGGATAGTAATACCTGGTCGTGTGCTTGCCGCACAATCATGAAATATCTTACAGTTTTCTGTCACGAAGCCTCCATGAATTTCATTCATCGCCAAGCTATAGTGTTAGTTGAAGGAAGTGATGCACAACGGATTTATTGCAGTGCAAACCGTAAACCCTTTGTCATTCTTCTTACGATTCGAGTATGCAGGGATTTCTATGCTGATTGTCTCACGGCATCCCCGCCAACGGCGACGGCGACACAGGGCTCTAAGTTTTCTGTTATCATTTTCGTCCAACAACAATGCATACAATACAAAACAACATATGGGCTTGCTGCATGCGCTATCAAACGACCAGCAGTGCGCCTCGTAGTACGTTCTGGTGCGGTAAATTATAAAAAAAAAATTTACTTCACATAGTACACGTACCGTTACGAACCGGAGGTCGGGAAAAATGATTCTTATTCACCACTTCTACCGGTATTACCGTATGGCTACTGGTAGTAATTTTTTTGAATAGTAGTTGGAGGCGAGGCAATATTGTCGATATCTAGAGGAATACGGTAGAAGACCGTCACGTATGAGGCAATCTTGCATAAAACTTATGGTTTCAGATTGAATGAACAGCATTACCGGGGAGGGTTCGCATTTATTTTATTAATACCGGTGAGTTTTCGAGTTTTAAAAAAAATTCTTGGACTCGTACCGGTATGTGTACCGGTATTGAAAATGACCGGTTCTTCCAAAAATATGTTCAGGTAAGGTTACTGTATGGCTGACTATTAATAGTTACAAGAAACAAAATCCTATTGACGTCACCTGCAATTTGGTTCATTTAGACGTGCGTTTTAGTACGTTACGTGCAGACCCCCGGTACTCAAAGTTTTCTACAGTATATGATTGTAGTCGGAGACCAGAAGCAATCGGTGTACGACAGGTTTGAAAAAGTTTGGGTTCGAGAATCTAGTAATGACGATTTCCGGTATGTATTGGATGTATCGACTGGCTCGTTGTGTGATCAGTTCAAAGTTCTTTCACCTTAGTTGTATGAATGCCGTCGGCAGTGTGATAGATTCATTCAACGGGAGAAAGCCCAAGGGGACAATCCCAACGGCATTTGAAATGTCTGATTGTATCAATTGGATGGTTCTATTCGTAGCACATGAAGATCGGACAAATCTTTTTTCCGAGGGCATGTTAAACATTTCACTAGCATACTTTCCAAACAATTATTGTTCCGACAATACATTTTCAATGTTATTGCACTTATTGATCCACTTGAAATTCTGTCAAGACATCTTATTTTTATTATTTACGATGTGCATTGAATAAGCTTGATAGTATTTACTTACTTTAAATTCAGATTCAATGAGACAACGGAATATTGTGCTCTGCTAAAATAGTTCGTCTCATTGTAGGCATATTGAATCGATTCCCTGGGCCTGTCACTCTCCGATAAATATTGATTCCTCGAGGTTCCCTTTTCTCCGTTAGGCTACCATACCTGTAACACCTTCCTCAGGTGTTGCTCTCTTACTTAGGGAGGAGTGACATTTTTACCAGTGTAAAAATTGGAATTCCAGCACGTTTCACAAAAGCTTTGAACACAAAGAATTTTCCTGGGAATCGTTTTGAAAGGGGAAAAAACTTAACAGAAGTTCATCTCATCTGGAAGTGACTGACAACTCGTAGCTCATATTTTTTCCAACTCCAAACCTGCCAACAACAAACGGTGTAGCAATAAAAGGTGCTACTCCTCCTATTTTCCAACTTGGTAGAGCTTGTAATTAAAGCACACCTGCAGTTAGCCTGGCGACGTCCAGTTTACAAGAAAGAAAAAAGTCATTAGCGCATCTCGATTTGAATCCACCAACAGTAGTAGAAGACAAAAAATGGAAAGCACCGCCTGGCAAACGATGAGTGGGTGGATGGGGAAGATTCACGAGGCCATGTCCGCTTACGATAAAGCCGACAGCGAGTATGCCAATGTTTGTTCGTTCACACGAAAATCAAGACCGCTAGGTGACAGTATGGCAACGCAATCGAGTATCGCAGCAGCAACTGCAACTACCAACCAACACCACGCAGATTTCGCATTGCGATGGGAAAGACTGGAAGCAGCGAGAAAGGTTGTGGAAGTGACATGTGAAGGATACATCTCGTCGATTCACCGATCATTTGAAAAATGTAAAAGAGAATACGAGACTCTTTGTATCTCTTATACGTCGATGAACGCGGAAACTGATGAAAACAAGAGAACAACTACTGATATGTCGCTATTCCACGAGCAGCGAAAAGTAATGAACAAGAACGCCGATTTTCACTTTGAAAATGCAATTAAAAAACACAGAACTCGTTTGACTCGAGAGAAAGCAAACCATTGCATGGAGATTGAGTACGCATCGCATTCTTCGGCGAAGGTAGTAGATGCTATCGACAACATGAAGATGACGATAAATGTAGACTGGTGGATGTTTCTTCAAGAAATGGATCGGTTGATACAAAACCAAAGCAATACGTATACCATCAGAATAGAAAATCACAAAAATGATGATGGAGATTATAATGATATCTTGTCTACCGGATTCGTTACTCGGAAAGGGAATGAGAAGTATGCGGATCAATTGAATGCGTTCTTTGATGCTATTGATTTAGAGGTTTTTGACGGTGATGACAACATGGATAGTCACGACGAAGCAGTACGGATGCACGATGATATTGATACTGAAAGTGTGACAACCGAAGAATGGAACATGCGGGTTGAGGCGGCCGAGCTTGATTCCGTGTACAATTGGTACCGCATGCACAATGATGTGCTCACTCCAATGTACTAAGCCTACCAATTGTGTAGTTAAAAAGTATTAATAACGAAAGTTGTACAATATTATCGACAGCAACATCGAATAGAAACCAAGCGATCGATATGCAAAGTGCAAGAAGGAATTGACGCTATTGAAGATGATGAGTCATTCAAGACGTGAAATCATACGCCTAGCTTGATGATTAGTTCACACCATCACGTTTCCCATGTTCCTTATGCTAGTGGTGCCTCTGCTGTAGTAACAGCCGCATGCAACCTCAATCTCTTTTTTTTTAGCATTCGTGGTGATTCTCTTGTTGTTTTCAGTTGTTGCAGTATGACTTACCGAAGAATCTTTTTTTGACTCGATGGTAGGATAGCGTCATGCAATGAAGACTCATGTTAACACGCAACAAGTACTAGTACCGTAGTAACGATTTTAACGTCTCGAATATGTTGGGAAAGGATGGTATTTTGATGAATATTTGGGATCCCATCGAAAAATCTAAGAACCCACTGAATAGCACAAGTGGTACAATTATGTAAGGCTTATGAGCCTTATCATCATTATCAACCAATGCAACCATCGGGCAATTGAAAAATTAACGAGACAAACGGCTAATACCGACCCCACCCACGAATCTCGGGTGCATTGGGAAAAGCAAAATGCTTATTTTTGGAACACGTACTAGTAGTTGAGTTCGAACTGATTGATACGAAGACATTAAGTTACTACTACGGTAATTAGTCGTAGGGCATCTCAAAAGCTTCTTGTTGCCAGCAGAACAACAAATGCACCACCAATCTCTCGGCGAATCCCAAAGCATTCTCGTCTCTCCTCTCTGTGTCTCCTCTCTCTCTCTCTCTCTCTCTCTCTCTCAGACCTCTCTGCTATAAAATTTCTATGCTTTGAATACTTTTTTATGGGATCGTAGACTTTTGAATCGAAACTGCAACCTACAACAACTAGACTACAACATCATACACTCTAGCTAGGAGTACTATCAAAAGTACGTACTATTGTTATCATCATACTATTACCGGTAGAACGATACTACTACTACTACTACTACCTGGGACTACGGTAAGGTAAACCTTACTACTATCAAATCCGGGAAAGTTGTCATGGATCTTCTGGTGGTAACTGAAATTTTTTGTTCGTGCGTTCCCGGGAATGGTTCGTGATTGAATTTCTCCTCCAGTCATTCGAAACTTCAGTGCCCGAAGCGGGAGCAAGCAGGCAGGTTCGGAGGCATTGGCAAACCCGTGAAAAAGGAAAGTAGAGTTAACGTATTGTACCGGTATAATTGAGAACAACGTACGAATTCAAGTATGTAGGTACTTGTACGCAACGCACAAGTAATAAATATTTCCGTTGCACTCCAAAAAGGGGAAATAATAGCCTGTAGAGGTGATTTAAGGTTACGAAGCACCGTCGCATCTTCACCTGTCTAAAAGCAGCTGGACCCTCTACGGTACCGGAGCAACGACAGAAGAAGTCTCAAAATCGAACACTTCATGTTCCGTTCATCTCAATCAAGATCAAACACGGGATTAGTTTCAACTTGAGCCTTGTCATCAACTGTTAGTTCGTTTGTTCCGAATACAGCCATCAGATAGGATTGGAAACCGCAAGCGGCACTTTGACGCAACCTCTTTTTTCATTTCAAGACCCTAGACGAGACAATGGAGGCAAACAACGACGGGAACGGCAACCGAGCTGTTGCGCGGGATGTTGCTGCCAACAATAACAACGAGGCCGGGGAAGACGGAAATGAAAACGATGGTCGGGTTGACGAGAACAACAATAATGTCATGGTTGAAATTGCTTTGGAGGATGACGGTGCCGCCGTCATCAACATGGACGGGGGTGTTGCTGTCAATCCAGAAGACGACGCCTCCAAGGCAAAGAAGCTTTCGGAGAACTGCGATTTGGTAAGCAGCACGATGAAGACATTCGTTACGTAAAGCATAGTACATTTTCTACGTTGGCAGATTTTCAACGAACAATTTTGAAGTTGAAACAACAAGCTCATCCCTGTCATGTTGATTGCCCCTCCTTCCTTTGTCCACACTGCTCACTGATATTACTATAGCTTCTTCATATCTATTGCGAAGAGCCGATTGATGTAGCCCCCAACCACCCGATCATGCGCCCGGGTGTTACGGTCTCGATCGGGTTGGACAAAACCACCAAGCTGAGGGCTGTCTTCCAACGCTACGTTGACTTTTGCAACAGCATGTCCGACGATGATTCCATCGATACTCCGGTTATTCACGTTAAGTATTTGGAATTTGCCTTTTGTCAACTCTTGAACGAGAACGATACAGCAGAAACTAGTGCTTTGATGAAAAATGATAGAATAAAGGTCAGAAAAGTCCGAGCGGATGAGCGGGCGAAAGAAGCCGAACAAAAACGGACATTGAGGGATGCAGATAGGGAATACTTTCGCCAGATGCGCCATTTATTACCGGAGTCATGTTCCGCTAGAATCGCAGATGTTGTGCTGGACTGCAGGGGAAAGCTTGTCGATAACAACGGGCGCAATCAACGCGTTTTGAGCACCACGGTCCGAGCTCATTCGGCTATGATCAGCAAGAGATGTCCGTGGCTCATGGCCATTATTTTGCAAACGCGACAGAATGCAAGGCGTCGAGCCATGGAGCAAAAGAACTTAGAACAACCCGAAACTCCGGAGCACGCTGCAACGGGTGCTGCTGAGATAGAAAACGATGACGAGACTGAAAATGGTGACGGTAACATAAACGGTGCGGCAAATGACAATGCCGGAAAAGAAATCAACCATGGCGAGGAAGATATTAGTGCATCCGCTCAGATTGATACTCAAGATTCTTCCTCAGCAAATGGAAATGTAAATGTAATCGTTGTTGATGACGAGGACGAGGACGAGGACGAGGCTGACAACGTAGTTTCATCTGCTCGCCATCAAGTTCAACCTCGACTTGAGTCAAATGTGTTGAAGGTCGTGATTGATGACCATTCGCCGGAAGCCGTCAAGATTCTCTTGGAATACTGCTATACAAATCGAGTTGTTTCGTTGGGCCACGACGCCTTTGTCCAAGCTTGCAAAACAAGACCCTCCAAGCACAATGGGCCGGTTCACCCGTATCATTCCAGTGCGAAACGATGGCCTAACAACGGCGACCCCATCGTGCCCTTTTCCGTAGCACTGGCCGCAATCAGACTTGCAGAAGAGGCCGGTATGCATCGTTTGTCACTCATGTGTGAAGTCAGTGCTTCACAGCTCGTATCACCGAGCAATGTCGTTGAGGCCCTCTCGATGACCACGCGGCAGAAAGCTGTTTCTGGGAACGATCTGCCGTTTCTTCGAAGGGCTGCGATGGATGTTATTCTAAGACGGGGTCGAAGAGGTGTCTCAGAAATTGGGCGATCAAGTTGTTTCAAAAAGGCTCTGGAAGAGGAAAGGTCGGTGATTATCCCTACTTTATTTCAAGGCACAATGGAGATGGTAAGTTACTGGGAAAAGATGAAGGGAAAACGTGACATTACAGAACTTTATAATTTGAACTTCAAAGATTTAGACAAAGAAGATTCAGAAAGAAGAGCAAGGGAACGTAAGTTGAGACGTCGAGAAAGAATGGGGAAAAATTTAAACAAGATTGGTGAACAGGATGAAGATACCTTTAGTGATTGCAGTTTCGACGGCAGTGATGAAGTTCCAGCTATCCCGTATGAAGCTTTTCGTGACGGACATTTTATAGCATGGACGAAAGCTATCGGTGCATCGCCGCGAGCATTAGAACGACTTGCACATCACGATATGGATTTCATAAGACGCGAGGTTGTTGAAAGAGGATTTAAGGAGTCCGTAAGAGGATTTAAGGAGAACGTAAGACGCGAATCCAGAGCAATGAAGCTCAGTAAAGTGAGCAACAACCGGAAACGATCCAGCAGAAGTAGCAGTAGCAGATCGCAAGGCTTCTTTGGTGGTCGAGATAAATAGATCGGAGAGCGATCTTTGTGCTTTTTGCGGCTTATGTTGAGGATCTCTGATGCGAAGACCTGCATATACCCTTCGCATCGGCTTCATGCCGAGGGTGTAAAACCATGTGAAAGAAAAATCAAGACTTCAAGCATTGCGAAATTCATCGAATCTGAATAGCATGTCATTCTTTTTATTCTTAATTGTACGCATTTCAATAAATACCGTACCGGTACGCAACGTTATTAGACATTATGGTCGAAACGTACTGTACTAGCTATTATATGACTTTCAACAGTTGAACAAGACACTATTGGTTCGAATTGCGGGAGCTGCCACACACATTATCAGTTATGGTCGAATTCAGAAATCAAGTTGTGCACAACTTTTATTTCGAATAGAAAATCAAAATAACCTTTACCGAACATGAGTATCACTACTTATTACAAGTATTTATTTCTTTGCTATTGGAAGGATTGCGGTTGGTTTTTCTCGTGTATTTCTTCCATCGATAAGCCGTCGGCATCCAGTATGAGTTGGTTTCCGAGCCAGCCCCCGATGTACCTCTCGGTCAAGAACTTGGTGCCCGGTCTGCCGCGCAAGAGCATCGGCGCGCTCACCCGCGCTCGCTCCCCCTTGACGGCGACGACCCGGTGAATCGCGGCCGGAATCTCGTTTCGCGTGGCGAGCTGCAGGTTTTCGCCGGGCATGATGGCCAGATACCGGGCGTGCCAGGGGATTCGTTTCCCGTCGCCGATGTCGTCGTGCAGGAGGGAAGGGTCCCTCCCGAGCGACCGCTGCTCTTCCTCCCAGTGCGCACGGGCCCGGAGCTCCGGTCGGTACCACTTTTCGGCGTCCTCGTCGTAGACCTCCAGCCCGCTGATCTCCGCGACCGGCACCGCGGTGACGAACGAGGAATCCGTGTGGGCTCCAAAGACCTCGCGGGAGCTCCCGGTTTCCTCCCCCTCCCGGGCGTCGGTGTATCGGCAGAGCCGGAAGGGGCTCATCGACACCCTCCCCTCGGAGTGTTCGATCTCGAGGCCCGACGGCAGGGGTTTTCCGTCGTCCACGAGCTCTTCGGCGAGGAGCGCGGCGCCCCCTCGAGGCCCGGATCCTCCGATTCGCTTTCGGCGGACGCTTCGTCGCCGGAATGATCGGGGTCGGCAAAGGCCCCGTTCTCCTCGCTGCTCGCGGCGACGGCGATCCGGACCACGTCCCTTCCGGCCCCCGCGACGAGGTCGAAGGAGGATCCCAGCGCGGCGACGCCGTCGTCTCCCAGAAATTCCCAAGCTTGCTCGGGCAGGATCCTTCCGGTGGCGCGCTCCCGCCGGGTCTCGAGGAATTTCATGGAACCCCCGTCGTACTTCGGCGTAGCCGACCATGGCGTGCTGGGACCCCGTCTCCATCACGGTGGTCATGCCCGGGAGGGAAGACGACGACGATGTTTCGAAGAATCGGTCGGCCGTCTCCCACACGCGCGCCATGATCTCGGCGTCCCCGAAGGACGTCCCCCCGTCGGTCAGATCGACGAGCAAGACCCCGTGCGCGACCAATGCGTTCATCACGTGGAGGACGGCTGAGGCAAAGCAAAGCAAACAAAACATAACAAACAAACAAACGAGAGAGAGAGAGAGAGAGAGAAGAGAAAAAAAACAGATTGGCAAGCAAGCCCAACAACATCAGATGCACGGATCATCGTGTATGCTATCGGACGAGAAGCACTTCAGCGGACGGTGATTTCGTCCGCCGCTCGGCATCTCCGAACCCGGTCTTTGCGTTTCGGTGCTTTGTTTGGACCGTAGCGCGCAACACGCACAAACACGCACGCACGCATCCCCTTGCCGGTTGACGTCACTCACTCTTCTCGTTTTCCGTCCCGTCGGCGTTGACGGCATCCCTCGAGAGGTCGCTCCGGTGGATGACGCGGTACCCCCGCGAATCGCCACCCTTGTAGGCGCGTTCCGCGTCGGTCGATCCCCGGGGGGCTTCCTCCACCCGCCGGACGTTGTCGCTGGCCATGTCCGCGATGGACGTCATGCCGTCGTCGATGATGGAGAGGAGGGCTTCCTCGTCGGGTTCCCCCGCGTCTTCGCCGCCGCGTTCCCGGGCCTCCTCGCGGAGCTTCCCCTCGGGATCGAGGGCCGTGACCAGCTCGTCGATGCTGAGCTCCCTCATCTTGGCCGGGACCTGCTTGACCACGAAATCAAAGGCCTGGCCCGGTGTCCAGTCGGCGACGGCGTCCTCGAGCGAGTCGTAGAGCTCGCTCCCCGGCGTTTCGGAACCGACGTCGTACAACCGTACGTCCTCGACGTCCCCCCACATTCCCTGGTCCTCGTCCTCCTCCAGGAGGACCATCTGCAGGCCGTTCTGCTTGAGGGCGGCCCGGGTCGCTTCCTTGGCCGTAAAGTCCATGGCGTAGAGCAGAAAGGCCCGCTCGATTTCGTCGGTCATCGTCGCGCCGCTTCCCATCCCGCTCCCGGAAATTATCGCGTCGTGCATGCGCTTGCTCAGGGGTCCGGTCTGGAAATCCCTTCCGGAAACCCCGAGGTCGTAATCGTCGATCGATTTGGGGCTGATCGATTCGCCGGGACCGACCGGGAAGGACTTTTCGAGCCAATTGTCGCCCTTTCCGACCTCGCCCTTTTCGTTGTTGTTGTTGTTGCTGTTGGTTCCTCCTCCCCAGATCATGGACAGTGCCGCGACGGTAACGCCGACAGTAACGCCGACACCGGCATTCGAAACAACGGGAGCCGCGGTTCGGGTCGGTGGAGAATGCGTCCGGGGGCAAAAGGGGACAAAGCCCGTCGTCGGCGACGCCCGAGACGCCGCCAACACCAAGAAAACCGTCGATGCTAGCGATTTGCGAAGATTCGTCATGGCGGTTCGTTGGTTGGTTAGTTGGTTGGTTGGTTAGGTTGGTAGTGATTTGCGATGCGGTAATCTCACGGGTCCTCGCTGGAATGGAAGGCTCTTTCCCAGCGGAGCGCGAGTACGATGCCGAAAATAGTAATAATGAGAAAACGAAGCACTGGTGCGTGTGGTGTACCGGTATTGTTCACGCAACAACAATACGAATGCAATTCTAGGTGCACCGACGAACGGAGTTCGGTTAGGATTCAGAGTGCGACTACGAGTACGAGTATCCGTTCCGTTCCAGAAGTGCTGTTGATCGTTGATTGCGTCAAAGTGAATGACGCTGAATTGGTGGCGGCAGAAAATCTAAGAAGCTTTTGCGAAGTACGAAGTGAAACATCATCAGCAATCGTCAAGAAAAAAAAAAAATTAAAATCCATCGACACATCACCCATCACCTCATCGGGCTTGCGCTTCCACGTGTAAGTAAAAACATGCCAAAACCTCACAATCGCACGGTAAACCTTAGGTAAGCCTTATCTTGTCACCTCTTGCCATAATCACCGGTAATTAGAGCTTAAACCTTACTCCACACTCATCGAGATCAAGAGATCAAAAAGGTAAAGCAGTCGACTTGTCTCTGAATTTTTTGACGAGAGTTGTTCTGGCTGGCCCCCGGAAATTTTTGTTCTCTCCCGGACATTGGTATTGCTTCCAAAACTAGTGCAGTTGTTGGAACACAAACTCTCCCGATTCGAAAGAATACGAGTGCGAGTAATTACCGGTAGGTCCACCAATACCACCGAACCAAGAGAACTAATTACTAGTGTAGCGTACTCCACGCGATCGGAACCCAAACAGACTACCATGAAGTTTCGCCCCTGCATCGATCTCCACAACGGTCAGGTCAAACAAATCGTTGGCTCCACCCTCAAGGACGATGCCAACGACAGCAACAACAACGACAGCAACAGCAAGGACGCGAAGGCGTCCCTCGACACGAATTTCGAAACGGATCGACCCGCCTCGGAGTACGCCAAAATGTACCAAGCCGATGCCCTCACCGGGGGCCACGTGATCATGCTGGGCCCGGGAAACAAGGAGGCCGCGGCCAGCGCCCTGGCGGCCTATCCCGGGGGCCTCCAGGTCGGCGGGGGCATCAACGACGCGAACGCCCTGTCGTGGTTGGAGGCCGGGGCGTCCCACGTGATCGTCACGTCGCACGTCTTTTCAAAGGGCCAAATCCACAAGGAGCGGTTGGAAAAGCTGGTGGAACTCTGCGGGAAGGAACGCCTGGTGCTGGATCTGAGCTGCCGGCGCAAGCCCAAGGGCAACGGCGACGGCAACAATGGCGATGACGACGGCGAGAAAGACGACTCGTACTACGTCGTGACGGACCGGTGGCAATCCTTCACGGACTACCAGGTCAGCCCCGAAAACCTCCGGGAGCTGGCCGGCTACTGCGACGAATTCCTGGTCCACGGCGTGGACGTCGAGGGACTCCGGTGCGGGATCCTCGAGGACCTGGTGGAACTCCTGGGGGAGCATTCGACGATCCCCGTGACGTACGCCGGGGGGGTCCGATCGATCGAGGACCTCGAGCTGGTCAAAAAGCTCGGGAAGAACAGGGTGGACGCGACGGTCGGGAGCGCCCTGGATTGCTTCGGCGGCGAGCTGAAATACGACGACGTGGTCGAGTGGCACAAGAAGCAAAACTAGCGAGCGAGCGAACGACGCGGAACAAAAGAACATTAGGCAAAGAAAAGAAAAGAAAGAAAGAAAAGAAAAGAAAAGAAAAGAAAAGAAAAGCAAAACTTAAGAAGGCAAAGGAACGCAAGGCAAGGCAAAAACACGCGTGCATCGCAGCAACCAATAGAACCAACGCCGTGTCGGGCGATCGCAGCGTTGTTGGTTCGAAACGGCCGGAGGAAAAATGGTAGCGAACCAATTTGTCGGCGTCGTAGTCCAGTAAATAACACTACTATCCTTATTGCTATTGCGATTGCTATTGCTTTGCCATTGTTCAAACCGTCAATCGGCTCAGATGTTCTTCGAGTTGCGACCGCGGCGTGATTGGTTTGCGGGACGACGACGATCGCGGTGCGTGTGGAGAGGGAGGATCGTCCCCCGCTCGCGCGTTGCTCGTGCGTGCCGTCGCGGCGGCAGCGGGAGTATTGTCGTCGTCGTCGTCGTCGTTTGTCGGAAACACGCGGTCCAAAAAGGCGCCGGCCACGCACCCGTCGCGGTTGTCGACGGCCTCGAACCGGATCCGACCGGTCCGAAAGTCCTCCAGGAGTTCCTTCCGCGCCGAGTTGGCCGCCCTGGCAAGGGTCTTGTCGAACCCCGCGACCCTTCCGACGAACGAACGGAGGAGTTTGTCCAGCGCGTGGACCTCGCTCCGCAGCGTCCGGATCCGATCGGCTTCGGCTTCTCGTTGCCGCGGCGCCGGATCGGGGGGGAGCTCGACGATTTCCGGGCACCCCTCGATGAATTCCGCGATCCGCTCGAGCTCGGACTCGGACCCGCCGGGGAACTCGCCGGCCCCGCCGCCGCCGCTCCTCGAATCGTGCCGCGCAATCGTCAGGGTCGCATCGATCTCCCAGGCCGCTCGCGGGGGTTCCCAAACGGAGCTCATCTTCGAAACGACGTCGTCGGGGACCTTTCGTCGGCCCGATCGGTTGCGGTTTCGCGCGAGGCAAACCTCCAGCGGCGTGTCGACGCGCAGGATTCCGAACCGAATCGGTCGGTCGTTTCCCGGGAGCAGCAGGCGGCGATGGATTTGCTTTCTCATGCTCCGGAGATGAAAGTTGTCGTCCATGAGGATCACGGTTTTCCCCCCGTCGGCGGCTCGGATTTCTCGCTCCATTCGCTCCACCGCGGTTTGTCTGGCTCGGTTCCACGCGTCCCGTCGTTGCTCTTCCGTGTCGTTGTTGGTCGTGTCGTTGTCGTTGTCGTTGTCGTTGTCGTTGTCGTTGTCGTCATCATTGGCGGTTCTTGTTCGCACCGTCTCCTCCAGAAGATCGTCTTCCAGATCATCGTATTCGATGTGTATCAGTCGGTGAGAATCAGCTTCGCCACCGCCACCGCCACCGTCGTTGCACCGATCGAATCGCTCCCGCAGCTTTCTGGCAAGGGTGCTTTTCCCGCTCGCCGGGAGACCGGACAGCAAGATCACCGTGATCTCGTGGGTGCCGCCGCTGCCGCTGCTGCCGCTGCTGCCGTCGTTCGTTTTGCGATTGCGACTCTCGTCGGCATTGCAATCGGTCGCCATGGTGCGGTGAGCGGATGGATGGAGCGATGGCGTTGCGCCAGGGAAAGAAAAATCGGGTCGAAGTGAGCGTTGCGATGAGAGCCTCGAGCAAATAAATAATGAGAGATCGAGATTTCGAAGATCGCTCTCAAACACGATGCTTCACGTTTTTTTCGTTGGATTTTGATGCCGCCACAGTTTTCCGCACAGTGGATCCACCGTGAGTCTAGTACAGTATACTACTTCGTACTAGTGAAGCTGACCTCAAGAAAGGAATGCGGGAACAAGTATCTCTATCACTTTTCCATTGAGTTTGAATCCTCCGCTGACATCAAGCCAATAGCCAGCTATTTTTTCTTTTTCAGTTCAACCAAAGCAGATCATCTTCTTCTCCTGATGGAAGAAGAACCTGGTAGTACTAGTACAACAAGTACTAGTACTACTACTAGTAGTAGTACTAGTACTAGTATGATAGTGGTATCATCATGACAACAACACCGGCAGTCAGATTCTCGGAGCAAAATCGTGCTGTTGCTTTCTGTCAGATTTATCACAACAACGTTACTTGATTCCATACAACAAGGTTGATTTTCAAATATAGTATCTTGTCACGCTTATCCTTAGGAAAACAAATGTCCTCCTTTTTGTGTCTTGCGTACTACTACTACTACTAGTACTAATCATATTTTATGCTGTGTGAACATATTTTAGTACTATGTATTGCTCATTTCAAGTGTTGTGCTGCTGTGATGGAGTGTGATGATAGAAAACTTAGAGTTTATTGTCTCCTTGCTCAAAGAATTTGCAATGCTACGGACCTGCAAAAAAATGCAATCAGAATAAGCATGTACTCCTCCTCCTTTTCCCCATACAGCATTGTAGTAGTAGTACCTACTTTGTACTCCTGTACATGCAACCATTTTCTGCAAATACTGTTAAAACCCACAACGATGATACCAGCAATCATAATCCAAGAAATTTAAATAGATCTTCACCAGTACCAGATTCATCTGGAAGTATCATCCTTTTGTGAACAAGGCCATTCTTCAATGGTGGGTTGCCACAACAATGAAGAAACAACAAAGGCAAGATCCCTGTATTTCTCTCTAGCATACTATTGCTGCGATAACACAAATTCAACACGACACAGTGCAGTTCCCTTGATTTCTCGCAATCTCCTTTCGTTTTTCGTTTTCTAGCAACATTGGTCAAGCCCCTCCTCTAGTAGTGTTGCTTGCACTAATTTGCCAACAATCACCACAGCACGACGCATTCTCACTGATGATGCAAATAAATGCAAAATGTGACGATGCACAGGTTGGCAGTTTTGTGTAGCATTTGGGCCCGTCAAAGAATAGTAGAAATGTTGAAACGAATCTTGTTGTTGCGATCGTTGCATTGCCAACGAATAGTACAACGTCCTCCCACAATACCCACGGCGCATTTGTAGGAGGCTGCTGTGAAGAAGTGCAAGTGCGCAACGCTAGAGTGTTGGCATTTGACGACCGGCATGGTTTGAGTTGGCAACCGAAAAAGCGGACGACCATTCGACAACGCACACACCGTACTCTCAACAGAACGGCGATCGAACTTGCAGACAACTTCATCAAAACGCCACGGTTCCCTTCTTACTGACACGAAGGTTGCAGCACGAAAAGGGATTCGCCAGGAAAAGCTTTAATGCGCCACATTGCCTTGACTGTGAATCGAACACAGGACCTTCAGATCTTCAGTCTGACGCTCTCCCAACTGAGCTATCAAGGCTGCTACTGATATTTATTGCAACATTTCTACCTTATGATGATGCAATAGACGTTGTAGATAATCTGAAGTTGCTTTGATTTTTGAGGTGAATCGAAGAGAAATATGGAGAATTACTACGGAACTATCAAAGAAAGGACCGATGGAAGATAATGCATTTGTTGTAGAACTATGTATGCGAATTCATTATTATTTGAGTGCACCGCATTGATCGATTCGTTGCGTTTCGAAGAGTGTGGTCCATCATTCTGCCTGCTCCTGTCTTCTCGAGCCCTCGTTCGTCTCAAGAGGTTCTTGATACGTAACCCCACGACTGGTTACTCATCGACGTCATCCCGGTATTTTTTCTTGCCCGATGCACGACCGCTGGAAGCTCCTCCGGTCTTTTGCCTGCGCTTCTGAGCCTCCGCCTTGTCCTTGCGTTTCTGCTTTTCGGTTCCCTCGGGAACACCGAGGAAGGGTTCCAGGTGGGGCCAGATCTTCTTCCAAAAGATCTTGTGGAACTTCTTGTGCAAAAACGTCAGGTTGTATCGTATGTTGCGAGCCGCGGTCTTTGCCGGTTGGGGAGCGTAGACGTTCCAGTAGCTATTGATCCAGAGAGAGTATGTTTCCTGGAGCTGCTCCTTGGCCAAGGCCATCGGAGCCTCGTCGTTTTCCCAGCCGAGGAAGTAACCGTAATCCTGGTACTTGCGTTCGAGTCTCTTGATGAGCTTGGGATAGTCGCCATAGTACTTGGAAAGAATTTTGGGAACCTCGTTCAATTTCTCGGGGTCGTGCTTTTCGTAGAAACTCATGACGCGCTTGTTGGGAACGGCACCCATGCCGAGACGAAAGCCGATCTGTCCCATCACGTTGTTCTTTGCGAGAAATCCTCCGATGTAGTCACTGGCGTAAATAAGAGCGGGCAGGACGGTTGTTCCGACCATGAGAATCAAGAGAATCAACGGCGTGGTCTTGATTCCCTGATTGCTGGAGGATTTCTTCGCCTGCGGAGGGCAGGCGTCGTCGGCACAGCAAGAGGATTGCTTTGCCTTCTTCTTTCGGATCATCAACAGCTCCTCCGCGTCGTTTCTCTCACCGCTTTCCTCCGAGCTATCGTCGCTGTCGTCGTTCGCCTGGCTCTCCGCCGCCATTCCGGGTGGAAGGGGAATGCTGCTGAAATCGCTCGCGCTTCCGTTCTCCTTTAGTTCGTCGTTGCCAACAAACAGTCGCCCGGCGTCGGCATCCTCTCCTTCCTTTCTGGCCTCCTTGCGACGTGCTTTCGATTCTTTACCGCGGCCCATTTTTTTGGATACTGGTGATGATAGTGGTATTGATGATACTCGTATTGAACTGTATGGAACAAAGGCTTCCTCCCGAAATGTGACACAAGCCTGTGTGGGGGGGTTACAATTGTTTTCTTTCGTGCAACGTTTTTTTTTTTCCCTCTCGTCGCCGGTTCACTTTGAAGTCACTGCTGGAACGGTTGTGCGTACACCGGCTGTACACCATCTACCTACCAGTCATGGTAGAAGAAGAGACTACTTACTTACTTGGTTGATGTTTGAAAGTACGTCGACTTCATTCCACGTTGAACGTGTTGTGTCGTACGACTGTTGTGAGGAGAAAAAACGGTATTCAGTATGTGGCATGACTCGTCCGTCCGCCAACCTTAGAGTATGGAGGTTTCATGTGACATTAGACTACGTTATGAGGAACGATCACTACTGATAGTAGCTCATAACATACCTTACATCTCTGCAATCTATTACTACTACCGGGTAAGATTACTACGTATGCTCTTTCACCCGGTAGCTAACCTTACTACCGGTATCGTCCAGCAGTAAGACTTACTGTCAGTACCGTAGTAAATTTTTTTGAACTTTCGTAATATTCTTTCCTCGTTTGTTGTTGAAACAGCAGTAGTAGACAAGATTGCGAGTAGTTCTAGGTTCCAAAACGTTGTGAGATGCAACAGAAAGAAGGCACGTTTAGTTACTATGTCTCCGATCCTACCCACTTCGAAGTGCTATTCTTGGTTTGCCAGACCTCTCAGAGGAGATGCAGGAACACTGCAGTATGGACGAAACTCTGCCTGACAACAAATCTGGACGAAACCGACCCGTGATCAAATTTTTCTGCAAGTATGTCACGCCTGGTTAGGTCATATTCGAGAGATCATTGTTTCGAGAAGGCTAAGGAACATTCAAGTCGTTGGGTGAAAAAAAAAACCGCATTCATACAGAGAAAGGTTCTGGCTTTCAAAGGAGAATATTGGACTCTTCTTGGTCCTAGATTCAAGAACAATCTCAACGTGTTGCTACCGACCTCATACAAAAACAAAAGAAAAGCTCCCTTTGACAACACAACAATCGAATCATCCACTGAGCCACATGATACATAACAAACTGGAGACTACGTAAACTTCTGGTTTGATGAATCGAATCTAGTAATCTCATGACTATGAAATATTGTTCAGCGCCGTGTGCGTGTGTCAGGAAAATGAAATGCGGGCGCAGGGATTGCCTTCGTTGTGGTTGGATGGATTGGATGGATGGTTCGTTCGTTCGTTGTATCGTGGTAGCAGAATACATCGAAGTGCACGCTAGCTACGGCCCCTCCGCATTGCTACCACTGATTCGGATTGACACGAACTATCATCTCGCCCTCTTTCATTCCGTAACCCACCACGGCCTTGCACGCCAGCCTCCACCGCGGGCTGTCCGCCATCATTTGTTTCTCTGCCACGCGCTGGGGATTCAGGACGTCGTCTCCGGCCATGACGCAAACGCTGCAGGTTCGGCACAAGCCACCGGCCCCGCAGTTTCCTTCCGATTTCGTGTCGAATCGCTTGGCGAGCGGGTCGTTGAGCTTGACCCCCCGGATGAGCATGCCCTGGCGCAGGTTTTCCCCGGCATACATCTCGATCGTGGTGTCGGGTTCGTTTTGTTCGGGAGGGTACTGCAACCGCACCATCACCTTGGGCAGACGCCGGAGCCGTTTCACCTTGAGCACAAAGAGGTCTTCGTATCCCTTCCGGAGCGGAGGAATCGTTCTTCCGATCGCATCCACGGTGCCATCGTAAGACAGACACTCCGTCGAGACAGAGAATTCCTCTTCCTGCTCCGAAATCATGCTGGCTTGTTGCTGTTGCTGCTTTCGCCTGCGCACCAAGGAAACGGACGAGAGGACGTCGCCGGGATTGAGTTCGGCATCTTCCGCTGGTCCCCCCGGAACCAATCCCGAAACTATCGTGATGCCGATGCCGTCGCTTCGTCCACCGGCAAGCTCCAGGAGCTCGATTCCGAGACCACCGCCGTTTTCTTCTTTGCGGGGAAGCGTGACAATCATGGTGTCGACATAGTGCGCGGTGTTGTTCTTGGCTTCGAGCCGAACCCGGCCCTGATTTTCGGTAGGTTTCTGGATGAAGGTTGCCGTCAGGCCTTCCTCAATGACCGAGAGAGGCAGATTGTATTGATTGAGATCGACGGCCGGTGCTCCGGTTCCCTGGAGGACCTGCGTGGCGATGTTTCGGGTCGTCTTTCCAAAGAGCGATGACTGCGACAAGGAAACAACGGGAGCTATGCAGTGGCAAAAGGCGATTGCGCACCAGAAAGAGACCAGCAGGAGGTTCGGTCTCCGAATTGTTATTATCGTTTTGGATGATTGCGATGGCATCTTTTGCTTCTCAAGAAGGACTGTCAAACCATCAGAGTTGTTTTGTTTTCATTTTGATGATCTTTTAAGCACAAAAATAATCCAGAACCAACATGGTGTCAGACGCATCGTTTTCTTTCATCGCAAACTGCGTCCAGCTTCATTATTTGGCAAAAAAATCTTCAACGATGATGATGATGATACAGAAATTACTGAAGTAACTTACTCGTAATTACTCGTACTTGTAATCGTACGAATACATACTGGTATATGGTACTAGTACTTAGTATGGTACCGAGTACAAGTACGAGTGATGAGACTATTCGAACATACTATGAAGCAATCTTTCTACATGAGAATCATATGATGATACTCTGAGTACTCCGACAACCCCTGATGATGATGTCACACACAACACATACTAATTACCGTAGCAACTTGCCAAGAACCACGACAAGAACAAAGTGAACAGTGATCACGAACAAGACCGTTTGAGACCGTAAAAACAGAGCTCGTATGGTGTGCGACTTGTTTTTAGATTTCGAAAGAGCCGCGCCGTCATCGATCGGGTGGCGACGAGGACGCGAGAGTAATTTTTATGTTTAATGACTGTCACCGGTTTAATCCTGAACGCGCTCTTCCGCCATTGCCTCTCTACCTTGTTTTCTCGGAGCACTTCGAGAAGTTACCAAAAACCGAAACAAAGCCAAACCAAACACTGAGCATATTTGACGAGGGCCTCTGCTCTGTTGACAAACAAAAGAATTAAGTCGCAATATAAGCAATAATTCACAATGAGTGTTGTTGGACTCGACATTGGTCTTCAAAACTGCGTGATTTCCGCTGCCGGTCGTGGTGGAGTGGATGTCATTCTCAATGGTAATTCCAACCGTCTTAACCCGTACGTTACCTATAGGTCCAAGACTAAGAGTCTGCTTATTTTCGTCACGGGTTTTCATTACTTGGTCTCTTATGACGCTGATTGAATGTATTTGCTACGCAATGCTGTGGTTCTGACTTTTTGCATTGTTTCTTTCCTCTCTCAAAACAAAACATGTATGATTTTTTGTGTCTCACGACCATCGGTAAAACTTCTGCAGTGCCATGGTCACTTTCGACGAATCGCGCAAAATGGGGGAGCAAGTAGCCGGGTCGACGTCCATATCGAAATTCAAAACCACCATCAAAAACATGAAGCGTCTGGTTGGTCTTTCCTTCGAGGATCCCCGAGCGCAAAAGGAAATGAAGCGAGTTCCATATGAATGTGTTCCTCTTCCCCATGCATCGGGAGGTCCTGCGTCGATCGCCGTTAAGGTGCCCAACAGCGAGGGGGTAGATACCATCATTCCTATCGAACAAGTGCTGGGAATGATCATTCACCACATGGGAATGATCGCTGCCAAAAAAGCCGCGGAGGCATCGGGCAGCAACATTAAGGATCCTGCGGCATTGTTCCCACAGGACTGGGTAATTGCCATTCCTCCCTACTACACGGACGCGCAGAGACGGGCCGTTCTCAACGGATGCAACATTGTTGGAATCCCGGGTGTCCAGCGACTGATGCACGAAAACACGGCCACCGCATTGGCCTATGGAATTTTCAAGGACATTCGCAAAGAATTTACAAAGGAAAAGCCGACCAACGTCATGTTTATCGACATGGGAGCTTCTGCGTTCACAGTCACGATTGCGGCATTCGAGCCAGGAAAGCTCACCGTTAAATCGTGCAACTTTGACGACAGCGTTGGTGGAAGAGATTTCGATGAATTGATTGGGAACTGGGTCGCTGAGAAATTTGTCGAAAAGTACGGAAAGAAGCTATCCTGTGCCCCTCAGAGCAAACCCAAGGTCATGCTCAAGATTATGGCGGCCGCAGAAAAGGCGAAGAAGACGCTCAGTCCACAGGGTGTGAAAGAGGCTTCTATCAACTTGGAATGTTTGATGGAGGACTTGGACTTCAACATCATGTTGAAGGCCGAGGACTACGAGGCAATGAGTGCGCCACTCCTTGCGAAGCTTGAAGAACCCATTAAGAAGACTCTGGCCGAGGCAAAATTGACTGCCGCGGATCTTTCGTCCGTTGAGATTGTTGGTGGAAGCACTCGTATTGGTTTTCTAAAGAAAAAGTTTAAGGACATTTTGGGAGTCTCGACCCTATCCACGACCATGAACGCAGATGAGGCCGTCTCTCGTGGTGCGGCATTGCAATCCGCCATTCTATCACCCCGATTCAAGGTCTTGCCCTACGAAATTGTCGAGTACGGAACCCTTCCCATCAAGCTTGCGTGGGACGAAGACAAAGAGCAAGGTATGGAGGTTGATGCCGAGGGAGCGGACATGCCCACCAACTCTGTCGTCATGTTTGGTCGAGGACTGAACTTTCCTATTGTGCGCCGCGTCACTCTCCGTCGCAACGGAGAATTCAAGGTTAGCAGCAGCTACGACGATTCTGCCGCATCATACGGACTGCCATCGGGTGCCACTACGGATATTTCGAACTGGACCATCAAGGCACCCGCCGGCGACGAAAAGAAAATCCGGGTGAACGTCAAGCAGGATATTCACGGAATAGTCCAAATGAGTTCGGCACAGATGGTGGAAGAAATCGAAGAGGAGGAAGCGGCGCCTTCCAAGGAAGAAGAAGCAAAGGCCGGTGAAGAAGCCAAAGAAGGGGAAGCTCCTGCGGAGAAGAAGAAAAAGGTTAAGAGAACCAACTTGGAGTACACGGAATCGAAGCCATTGGAATGGACTGATGCCGAGATTGCTACTTTCACCGCCACCGAGACCGCTATGAGAAGTGCCGACCGTCTCGTACAAGAAACTTCGGACATGCGAAACGAGCTTGAATCTTACATCTACGACATGCGCGACAAGATCACCATGGAGTCCAGTCTCGGAGCGTATGCGACTGATGCCGAAAAGGACAACTACATTAAGAAAAATGACGAGACCGAAAACTGGCTCTACGAAGATGGTTTCGACGCCAAGAAGGATGTCCTTGCCGTGAAATTGAGTGAGTTGAAGAAGCTTGGGGGTCCTGTAGAAAAGCGCGCCGAAGAAGCACAGGACCCGACCTCCCGCCGTTGCCTCGCTCCAAAAGAATGTAGAGAAATACAAGAAGTGGTTGGCTGACGCACAAGCAAGCGACGACTTATTCTCACATTACAGCAGAGGAGTTCTCAACGTGCCACAAAAAGTGCGACGAAGTATCCAACTGGCTGTACGAGATGCTTGATAAACAGGGCTCATTGGCTCAAAACGTTGACCCTGCATTCCTTGCTTCTGATGTAATCAGTAAGAACAAGGGATTGACCAATGTCTGCAGTCCAATCGTCCACAAGCCGAAGCCCAAACCAAAGGCTGAGCCCAAGGAAGAACCCAAGCCAGCTGCAGATGCACCGGCGCCGGAAGCTGACAAGGCCGCCGAGCCTGTCCCCATGGAGACTGAGGAGCCAGGAGAGAAAAAGGAAGACGAAATGGAAGTCGAGGAAGCATAATATGAAAGAAAGCGAAAGAAAACAAAAATTAGTGTTTGCGGATTAAACAATAATAGTGCGTTTTTGGAGTCTAGTTCTATGCTCAACACTACTAGCCCGACCACACATTAGGGAAATAATGTAACCGTCGTACTGTTGTTCGAATGCACGACTGTCGACTACCCAAGACTATTATTTCATAAATTGAAAGAAAAGCAGTGTTCGATAGTGCTGATTTCCAGAAAGGTTGGGAGTGGTACATTAATCGTCTTATCTTTTTCATCGAAGAGAAATAATCCGCAACATGAGATGCGCCACAAAACCGGTTGCGTGATTCAGGAAGGACCTTCTTCTTTCAAGATGAATCCAAATTATTTATTGGTGCAATGAAGTCATTGATTGACACAAAGCATCCGATTTCTCTCTATGGTCACAATACTATGAAATGAATTGAAAGATGACAGCTGGAAGACACAATCACATCCTGTGTGATACAATACTTGCAATAGCTACTATTGATGGATACTGGTGGGACCAACTGAGCTCAAACCCCAGCTCCATACCTGGCTTTGGAAGGTAGTGAAAGGTCGAGGTCTACGATCCAGACTTTGTTGTGAACAGGCGCAAACCAAAAACCAAAAGCTCGATGGGGAAGCACTACTAGTTGCATCCGTAGCCAAACATTTGCCAACACTCTGATGGACTGTTTTTTAAAATATTTTTCACACAGGACACGGAGGTGAGAAAGAGAAAGTACGCTGTTGCGCCAATGAAACTGGCTATTCTGACACTGCTAAGCTCAGTTACTACTATTATTTGTTGTTGATCAGAAGATTTTTTGGGCAACATGGGATTGGTCCATGGCGTCGAGGTGCAACAAGAAAACATAACTCGAAAAATAGATAGGAACTTCTAGTAGAAGATGAGGCCGACTAATTTACGAGGTCAATGACGGAAAGTGTTTCCTCTTCATCCTCCGATCCCTGGAATAGAAGGAGAAGCGCTAAGGGCATACACGTACTTCTACGGTTACGACAACAGTTCAATACTTGCAATCGAACGAAGACACGACAAAATTCAGTAACAGTTCGGAAGGTCATCCGTCCTACCGGCATTTAGTTTGGTCTCATCACAGAACGATTCCTTCTACACGAACGTATGTATTTTCCTGTTCTGTCAACTTTGGGATTGGCATGGGGAGCTTGATTCTTGACATGCAGCGAACGCAAGTCTAGCAAACCATTGTATTTTTTTTTGTGGAGGCTTATTCCGATGAGATAATCTGAACGAAAGTCATCATCCCTCCAATGAGTGGGGATCTTTATCAACAAATCTTGGACCTGTCACGCAGTCCTTGGAGGAAAGAATAGTGCTCTTCTTTCCAACCTTATTTGACAAATCTCTGTTACGTACAATGTGAAAGTATACGTGCCGTATGAATGAAAGAACTATAAGTAGTATTGTCCCGGACCGCAGGTCGCGCAAATGGTCCAAGAACGATTTTACGTAGCGAATATTCTTCCTATGGCCCGGATCCTTAACTAACTTTTTTGCAGAAGGAATTGACAAAATGTAAGCACGTGCTTTTCATTCGCTGAAAAAACAAGTCCAAACTTTTTCGAAGAGGCATGAAAAAATCAAAATAAATACTTGTAATCACCACTCTCAGCACAGTTCCAGCTCGAAAGGGTGTCACTCTAGAACTCTTGAGGAGTCCGTCTATCACCTCCGAGTCACTGCACCCACCTCGCTACAGATCGGGTCGCATAAAATCAGGTAAGAAGAAATCATTCGAGTATCCCATGATACTTGTACAACCGTAACCATCTCTCGTTGCGGACGCGAAGCTTACGCGAACGAGAACGGACCCGTCGTCGTTGTCACGAGCAGCATCGGCTGCTTGTTTGAAAAATACAATGTGCTATCGTTTCTTTTTGGGATACCGTTCCCCGAACTCTCCGTTCGAGTGCAAGTCAAAGCGCCCATGGTGAAATTCGGTACGCATCTCCGCGTATTCAAAGCCTCGACGGTCGATCGATCGATCGATCGATCGATCCGGGATCCGTCGCAGAGGTCAATTTCGAATTTTCGATTGGTTCGACTTTTTGTTGAAGCTATTGAAGACGATACCGTAACTCATTATTTTGAGATGGATTGATTCGATTGATTCGTTCACTCGAGAGACGAAAACCACGCCCGTCCATGTTTCGAATTCGAGTCCAACGAGTCGGCAATCAAATTTTTGCCCATACTTTTCGAACGAAACGAGATGATCATTCAGTATGTTGGGTTTAGTACCGGTAAGGTTTACCGGTACATGAGGAACACGAGGAACGCGCGCAGGTGACGCTCCCAATACATGGATGCTGATTTTCGTCCAAACCGTGACTTCTGATGATATTCGTGGAGAAGGGATTAACTTTTTATTTTTTATTCCACTCTTGTGCAACGATTCGCAAACGCACCACGTTGTTCGATAAGTGGACCTAAGCTCAACTCCGAGGCGCAGCCTTGCCCTTTTTTTATCGATCGTGCAACGATGACCAGCTTCTTTGGCTCTACCTTACTGGTACCGTACACGTTTTGTATGAGCGAGATAGAACGTACCAACACCGTTACCACCAGTACTTTGAGAGAACCTCATGGGGGAGTTCAGCACTTGTGCTCGTACAATCCCTACCGGTACCGATAAAAGTTATCACCAACCGGTACCATTATCAGAGCAACCTTCTCTCGGTAGCTCTCCCTCCGTTGACTGTCGCACATCCCAATCAAACCGTGTCCGTACCATCACCCGCCAAGGCGATCAACGGCATTGGATCATTGAACACTCTCTCACAAGCTCGCCTCTTCTCGTCGTTCGTTATTCTAGAAACTCGAAAAGCAAAATCGAAAGCAACGGGTGAGGGTGGCAATTCGCCGAAAACGAGTCGCTCGAAAATCATCGATCGATTGAAGCACAAAGCAACAAACCGATAAATAAGTAATAATAAACAAATCGATCAGATCGTACAAAATGGGTGACCAGGAAGAAAATTTCGATCTGAACGCCTTGAGAGGGACGGCAGCAACGTTCGAGAACAAAGTCATGGGGAGAACCGAAGATGATGATTTGAATGCACTGGCCGAGCTCGTACCTGACGTGAAAAACCGAAATCACGAACCCTCTGGCATGATGATGGAGGAACAATCATCACCGGAAGGGGGACAAGGTTTCTTGCTCGAAGCGGAAATGCCCCGTGTTGTTCCGCAAGGCGAGCCCGATGATTCGAAAAAAGAGGGAGTCGCCGGCGATGAGAACGAGCCGAAGAAAGGATCCTTTGTAGGTGATGACGATTCGTCCTCGGAAGGCGACATCAACGATGTCCTGTATGCTGGAGAGCAAGTCAACTCGGACCATGGTCTGAGCGATAATGCTAGGGACCGAGCCAACGATGACCCGGCCGCAAACAACGAAAACAACCTAGGGCTCGTCGCTGATTACAACAACATTTCTTCCGCCCAGTCTCTGTCCACTGCTACCCAGACCCACGAGGTCCGGATGCCCATGTACCTACCCACCTTCAAACCCGCTACCGGGTGCACTAATGCCTCGGACTTTATCGTACGCTGCTTCGTGGCTCGGCTGCGATCGGGTATTACGGTCGTGAAACACGGGAGATCAAGGTGGTGCAAATCGCGGCTGCGCGTCCTTCACATTCATCCCGACGGCCGGTCGCTGAGCTGGAAACCGGCAGCGGGCGAGCCCCACAGTCCCAAGAGACCCCCCAAGCTCGATCTGACGACCTGCGAAGAGGTCCGCCACGCCTGGAGCGTGGATCCGCACAATCAAATGTACACAGGGACACCCATTCTGAGGCAAAAGTGCGAAGCAGCCAACGCCCACAAGTCCTTTGCGTTAATATTTCCCAAGCGGACGGTGGACATTACGTCGGTGACGGCAGACCAATGCAAGGTTTTAATGGAGGGGTTTTCCGCATTGTGTTTCCGGCTCCAGGTGGCGAACCTGGCCGGTAAGGGAAGCCAGAAGGGCACGCAGCGGATGCCGGAGGAAGAGGATCGTATCTCCAATTCGACATCGGCGACGCTGACCAACAACACGGCCCAGATCAAATAACAATCCAACGGGGTCGGGCTGCCGGCACCCGGTGGGGATGAATGGTCCGCGATCGATCCACGACCGAGAAAGAATCCATGAAGGAAATACTTGGTTCGCGGACGATGGAACATTCCGAGGACGTTTTTGACAACGATGCATACCGGTACTACTAACTATATAACTGTATTAGAACTATTTTTTGTATATGCACAATTCGAAGCCTTTCGTGCATCCGAAAAAAAGAGTGGCGAAGAGCATGATGCAATCGGATGGCCGAGACGAACTATTGGTGCCGGAGGCAAAGAGAGAAATGGGGAGCGTGTTGGATTCGAATTCCCCGAAGTTTTGGTGTTCGCAACAAGTCGCCACGGCACCACAACCCGTATTGCTGTGCGGCAGGGTATTCCGGGATCGAAAACATCTCGTGCCCCGCAAAAGGGGCTAAATCTCTCGCTCTCGCTCTCGCTCTCATTCACCGAGCTCTTTGACGGTCACACCACCACGATGCGAGCTACTACAAAGAGCATCCATTGCCCGTTACTACTAGCTAGTCATTTCCACTAGGAGGAACAAGTCCAAGCATCACAAACCTCAGCAAAACACAATCAGCAAAGAGATACAATAATTGCTTGCTGCGGTTCTTGTTTTGAGACTGACGCTTGCTTGTGTTTAGGAAGTACCCACACCACGGTGGGCACTATTTTCGAGAAATGAGGAGTAATGCAAAACAACAAAAGCATTGCTTCGGTATTCTTCTGTATGTGGTGCTTGCACCAGAGGCTTGTTCAAAAAAATATATACTAGGACTACCAGTTGCTTCTTGCTTGTTGTATAGTACAGGATACTAACATTATCCTAGTACGCAACACAGGTTTTCCTTACTGTTTTTCCTTTTCCGTCAATTTTGAGTATTGACGAACGCCTGCTGCACCGAATGTGAATGGGAGGACCTGAGCTCTAGTAGTAACTGTTCACCCAAACTTCTTACGGATACAGCAGCAGCTGATTACGCCTCTTCCACGCGTCCAGCACAGACCGAAACAACTCTGCATGGATCCAAAGAAAAAATAAAAACTCTTCACCAAAAAATAATATGAAAAACATGATCTGGTTGGAATTGCGGGACTAAAATAGGTAGAATGCGAAAAACACACTTTGTGATTACTTCACACCAGTAAGATGGCAAATTCTCAAGTAAAGGTGTCTCATGGCCTGCCCATCAACGGCAAAACTGATGATATTATTATCAATACAAGATTAGTATGCTGCTTAGGCGACTACGAGTACACGTAGCTTGTGTCAACTTGATCAATCTGGTCTCAACAAGATGTCAACGTTATTCCTTTAGCTTGTCACAAACATAATTACTACGAAGTAAAAACCTTACTGTATTAAAAAAGGTTAACTTACTGTAACGTCACAGAGTTATGATCATGATTTTTTTCGAATCAACCGTTTTTCACTGCGCCGCGTACATAACACTACGGTATGAAGACGAAGAAAAAACGTACGAGTACTCGTACTCGTAATCGTAAGATTACTTCCTTGGAAATTTCAGTACGTAGTACTCGTACTTCCTAAAACCGAGTACATATTGTTCCCTTGTACCCACCGCACGTGCTTGATGGTTCCAACAAGAATGGACTTAAAAACAGAAAAGGTGTCATCAAACTGTGGAATACTACTTACTGTGGATTTGACTCGTTGGTGTCAAGCGCCGGAGGAAAATACATCAACTGAGACACGGGGACATCATCAAAAATTGATGCTGATTGACTTCCAACGGTGCAGAATCGATGGGAAAGAAAACAAGAAACGAGGATTAGCAAATATTAATACCGTTAGGACAAAAATAAGGAAATGAATTTGATGGATAGACAAATAAACCATGGAATGCGCAAACGTTTGTTCCCTGAACGATGGCCTTCAGAATGATTATGCCAGAGAAGCCTCTAGTTTTGCATCTGGTATGAATGCTGCAAATGACGCTTTCTTGTCATCTCGACCCGCAAATAAGACGATAGAAGTAAAATTGTTGAAAGAAAAGCTTCGAATAAAGTTCAAAATGAGAAGGCGCGTCATAACATCAGACGATATATCAACGGGGAAGAAGAAAAGGAGGAGGGAGGAACAAACCGGAATTGGCGATGAGATTGGTAGACCAAAAAAAGCACGCCAAGACGCTGTCGTCGCCAGCGACAGTGATTGCAAAGAATCTGATAGACACGACCAAAGGTGGGAGAGTCATTTTCAATCACTTCTCGAGTACAAGAAAAGTCACAACGGGTCGACTGCGGTCCCTCAAACTTATAAAGAAAAACCCGAGCTCGGCATTTGGGTTCACAGGCAACGAACCCGATTTTTTAGCGGTCGCCTGTCGAAAGAACGAATACAGCGCTTGAATTCAGTCGGATTTGTGTGGCAAGTAACGAAATATGTACCTTGGGAAACAATGTACCAACGCCTTGTGGAGTACAAAGAGCGCTTTGGAACAACGCAAGTACCCCGATCGTACAAAGAAGATCCAGCTCTCGGATATTGGGTCTATAATCAACGCCAAAAATGCAAAAAGGAAGAACGTAAACGACTGTTGAAAAAAATTGGATTTGTGTGGTGTGTGAAAAAAAGAAGTCCTCAGTCCAAGAACTGTGCATAATTGGAAAGTTCGAGGAAAGGTTTGAAGTGAAGATATTGAAACCTTAAGTGCAATGTGATCGAATAGTGCCTGATGTACACCGAAGTAGCTTTCAAAGTTCCATGTTGAACTGTTACTACTACTTGTCTCGACAACAAGTGGGAAAAGATTTTTTCTGTGGGAAATCACTTCTCAATAATTATTATCGCGACCCGTTTACGTGTATTCTACTCTGATTATAAGAAAAGATTCAGTACTGGCCACGGATACAGATATGATACAGAAACAGAACGTAGATAGATGAATGGGCGATTGTTTGTGTTTTTTCATATCGTTAAAGGTCGCATCTTGGCACCTATCAGCAATTATTTGCGAGATAATCATGTTCTCCCACCTAATTTGGACTCACATCTGCTGGATTATTTTCCCGTACTATCATTTTTTGGAGAGTGACGTATGATTGTACACTTTTTGAGTGGTAAAAGATGGACATGATTGGATTGCTTGAGTCTCTTCGCAGTTTCGAAGGAAATCGACCAGCTTGCTGTTGCTTGTGCCCTTAGTAGGAATCCCCTCAATTTTTATAGGAGCATTTTTCAAAGCCTACTCTCCTTGCTTTCTTGTTTTTCTCTCAATCAATCAATAACCAAAACTTCTAGATCAAATGCTTGTCACTCTCATGTGAGTCAAGAATTGAATGATACGGTGGAGGAGTCCAAAGGACAGTACAGCTTATACTGTTGGCATCTACTATTCACAGGGCAGGTCACTGTGAGGATGCCATACAGGGATATGGGCAAAAGGGGCAATGATGGTATCAGCAGGATGATACAAAAAATGAAAAAATGAATCCCAATTGTCATTACTGTATTTGGTGTTTGGGAGAGTTTTGTTGTTGATTGATTAAATAAAGCATTTTTTGTTAGCTTCAGACAACATTAAGTTGAGAAAGATTATGATGTGACAACAATTACGAAGTAAGGTGTCCCCAGAGGTAATCAAAATGATGGAGGAGTCGCGAGCGCATTACCCTTGTGAGGAGTAGCGCGAGCGCTTGTAGTTTATGTTGTTAGTGGTTTCAAATTTAAAGTGGTTTGTTTGTTACAGAGCAACTTGTCTTTATTATTGTTGTTGCAAATAGAAGACCGGAGCGAAAAAAAGTGATCGAAATTTCGTCTCGGAGATTTCGAACCTCTATTCGAACTTTCCGACCTCTATTTTGAACCTCTACGTGGAAGTCTTACAGAGACTGTGACAGGATCGAGGCATATAGAGTTTTTTGAGCTAAAACTACCGGCTGACGCACATGTAGAAAATGTACTGGTTCTACGGGTGACACGGTCACTTTGCTTACTAAACCCTTACTACAAAATTCCTATCAGCTGTCCCCCGGTTGTACCGTACATCCTCGACTACTACAAAATTCCTATCAGCTGTCCCCCGGTTCTACGTGCCAGACTACTAATTTCTACTGAAACCGAGGGACAGCTGATAGCAATTCTGTAGTACTAATTTCTACGGAAATGTGACATGTGTCTTGACAATTCTTCACTCAGCTTAGATATTATTGGTTGATATCTTGTGGCTATGGAGAGGTGTCATACCGTACTTATCACAAACTGGATCCCTCCCTCCAATTTCGAATCTTTCACAATCCAGAATTCATGGATCTTCAACCAGACTTGATGAAGTATTCGGTAAGTTTGCACTCCTGAAGGATGTCAGTTCGAGGTGACTCGGAAAAAATCTCTGGCTTAGTACTGGTAACTTACTCACTAAATCGTACCTTACCTCATACCGCATCACAAACTGGATCCCTCCCTCCAATTTCCTCCAATTTCGAATCTTTCACAATCCAGAATTCATAGATCTTCAACCAGACTTGAAGTATTCGGTAAGTTTGCACTCCTGAAGGATGTCAGTTCGAGGTGACTCGGAAAACATGTCTAGCTTAGCTCTAGCGTCTCACTATTGCTTATCATTGCCGTCTGGTGTATAGTATCTTCTTTCTTGTTTCGAGTCATCATGCAATTTTCCTCCCACGCCGTTCGCTTCCTCCTCTTGACTGCCTCGGTTGCGATTCCGACAGCGGACGCATTTGCTCTTCGCCCCAAGACGGCACCCGCTTCATCCACCAGCCTCAACTTGAGTATTGATGATATCGAATCAAAACTAGGTAAAGCCGAGAAGCTTGTCCACAATGTCGAACTCATCGACGATTTGCTTCACGGCGATGAAGAGAAAGAGGGAAAAGCCGAACTCGAATTGACTAAAGTCATTCTCGACAAGATTGTGGCAGAGTTGAAAGACACTGATCATCATAACCTGTCACAGTTCGAAGGCACCATAGAACTCATCGACGAGCTGGTCGAAGCGCATGCAGCCAATAAATACGCAGCGGACTTGGGGTTTGATACGTACCCAGCGCATCCAGAGGTAAGTCGGCTTCCCAGAAGTAAGGTCGACTTAGTCCTACCGCATTATCACCACAAACTGTTTTTTATATCGAACACATATAACCTCGCTACGTGGCCGCCCTAACGTTGGATTTGTTTTCGTCGTGTTTCAGTATCCCACGGTAAGTCTCGCGGGCCTACCGAAGATGCTGAAGGGTGGGCCTCCCGAGTTGTTCGACAAGAGAAAGGTTGGCCGCCTCCTCAAAGCAGGGATCGAAACTGAACTTGGATTTAAGAAAAGCATGCCCAAGGCTAAGAAATATTTTGAGGAAGGTGAACACGAAAAGGGATACGAGGCTTTATTCACCGAGTCTCATTGGACCAAATTCAAAATTATCCCAAGGCTTGGTGATTTCTTGCCCGAACCCGATCATGTGTTGAAGAACTGGCAGACTGACGAGGAACACGGAAGGCAATTTCTTAATGGAGTGAATCCCGTTATGATCCAGGTCGCCAAAGACCTTGGAGACCTCTCGGAACAAATTGTCGAAAAGCTCGGAAAAGATGAGCTACAAACGCTCATCGACGAAGGACGACTCTTGTATGTCAGCTTCGACGATTTGGAAGATCTCGAGAAAAATCCTCACTCTGCATACCCCGTTGAAACGAACCCAGATGCTGGAGCCGACAAAAACGAGGAGTGGCGATACTTTGATCCAGCCATCGCTGTTTTCTTCCTATCCGAAGACCGTCAGACGCTGAAAACTGAGGCCATTCAGTTGGAACGCAAGCCGGATGCTAAAGTTTACACCAATGAGAATGAAAAGAATACGTATGAGTGGATGTATGCAAAGGCGAGACTCGCTGCAGCCGATAGTAATTACCATGAATGGGTGAGCCATCTTGGAATGACGCATTTGGGTAAGTGAAAATACATGTTTTACGCACAACGCTGAATTCTGTTTGTTTCAGTACAAAAATAGACACTCAAATCGATTTTTTTCTGCCTGCAACTTTCTCGCTTCGTTTCATTCCCAGCAACCGAGCCCCACATTGTCGCTGCCCACAACACTCTGAAAAAGAATAATCACAAGCTCAACATTTTCCTTGAACCTTTGTTCAAAGACACCCTCATGTTGAATTGGGCAGCGAGAAGGACGCTTGCAGCCTTCGGAGCGGAAAGCGACGGTGACATTATGAGTTCTGTTGGGGTCGGTCAGTTCCTACAGTTGTTGTTGAAAAAATGGCAAAAGTACGACTTTTTTAGAGATTCTGGACTCTCCACCGAGCTCGAGAGCCGTGGATTCACCGAGGATTTCGAAATTCCCTGTTACTTATTCAGAGAGGACGGAATGAAGCTTTGGAAAGCTTATGGAACATTTGCTACCAATTTCGTTGACGAATGTTACGCAACCGATGCCGAACTAGCAAATGATGAGGTCGTGCAGGAATGGGCGCGACAAACCTCCTACGCAGACTACGGCGCCGTTCCGGGATTTCCTACATCTTTCACGGACAAGGCGACCCTTGCCAAGGCTCTTCAGACTATCATGTGGATGACCAGTGGTCAGCACGCTGCCATCAACTTTCCGCAGTACGATTTCTATTCGTTTGCGCCCAACAAGCCTCTCGGAGGCTGGGCAAGCCTCGAAGGCTTCCCTTCCGATAAACCCAAGGAGGAACAACGCAAATGGATTTTCGCGAATTTCTTCCCTGACTTGGAAGCTACCCAAAAATACCAAATCAGTACATCCAAAATCTTGACCTTGCCATCCGAGCACACCATTGGAAAGTTGGATTCCCAATTCGCAGGTCTCGGTGCGAAATCATACGAGAAATTCCAGAAGGAGCTCAAGGAAATCGGAAAAGACATCAATGCCAGAAACAAGAAAAACAAGAAGAAAAATGGTCCGATTTATCATTACCTCCATCCCGACGTTGTGCCTGCTTCCATCGATATTTAAGAGCGGAAAGCATCGGATCAGACTCGAGCTGGATAAAACTCAAATTCAATTGTCGACTAAAAAATTGTTATGATCATCATAATCGCAGATACGGCAAGCAACGCATCCAACGCTCGGCTTTTCACCTACCTAAACTCCAATTACAACAGGAGGTGTTTTTTATGCCTACCAAGAGCAACTGATTTCGACACCGATCAATCAATTAATCTCTCATTATTATTTACTTCGTACAACGTTTTGTTATTGATATCAAAATATTATCATTATTTAGGGCTAATCTTACCGCAACAAAGAGAAAGTGTGATGAGTCAAAACCACACAATACCAGAATGATACTCATCATAAGATCCGATGCAATGCAGTTTTGAAACAAGAAGATTGTTTGTCACGCAGATGAAACAACATAGCAGCAGCGGAAGCCCCGTGTGCCTCCCGCGAGAAATGAAAGCAAGGAATGATGGATGCCAGCAGCAGCAGCAGCAGCAGCAGCAGCACAACAAGAAATGCCTGTCGCGTGGTCAAGGTCGTACCGCAGCATACTACTACTAGTACTAGCAGTGTTGCATTCAAGCTTGCACGATGACGACAAAAACCAACACACACTAAAATTGAATGGGAGCAAAAGTTTTGTGAATCGGGACATCAAGAAAGTCATCAAAGAAGCAAGTCAAGCAACAGAAACACAAGAAAGAAGTAATGAGGGGATGAGTCATGGAGAGGGTTTGGTGGGTTTCAGGAAGGATGCTGATACAAGGCAGCCAACCCATCAGCTCATCTTCGAACAACAAGAAGACCCCCCGATATAAAATTCATTCCACTTGTGCTGGATCAAAGTACTTTTGTGCCTGCGATTGGTGGATTAGTTTTGTTTCCGGGAACGAACAAAACCCAACGCAAGTGTCGGTGAATTTTGCAAAAATAAGTGCTTCGAAGGGATTCACTGTACTGTAGGACATAACTTCTTCATTCGGAGAAAATCAACATGAAGGAGGAGTAACAAACTGCCAATGCAACCAATATTTTACTACTAGTACTACTAGTATGAAAGTCAGAGAGCAGAAGTGGTACTAGTACTAGTACTACTACTACTAGTATTGACAATTCACGGACTTGATTCACTATCTACTAACAAGAACAAGAACCCATCACAAGAATGTCGTCCTATCCAGCAACTAATACTAGTACTACTACTAGTAGTAGTAGTATCGGCAATTGAGGAGGAGATTGCTATTTCTCAGCCATGGATAGTAGTATCTGCTGCTCCTGAAACTAACCTTACTACTAGTAGAAACAAGTTGACCTCCAATATCCGAGCAACAGGGCAATTATTGAGATTCATTCGTAACCCGCCCACTTCCTGCACTTTGTGCAATTGCGGTTAGTGCTTCGTAGTAAGATACGGTACGGTATTTCAAAACTGTTTGTAATCTTGTGAGAAAAAAAAGTTGGCAGTGACATCTGTATTCTTCGTTCTATCTGTTCCCCCCCACTTCCCCTCGCGATCTTTGCTCGACAGCTGGTTCAATCACGGTAACATTCAATAGTAGAGAAAGTGTGTTCTTCTCGACGGCAGTTTTTGATTGACACCCGTGAATGAATCGATCAATCAAAACAACGCACGAAGAAAATGGAAGATCTTCGACGCATGTTTCCGGCTGTCATGCGAACTATCAACAACGAAAAGGAACGAACGAGGAACGTTGCTAACCTCTCGTCGTCGTCAGTGAGTGAGTGTTCAATTGTAATTCTACCAAGGTTACCGTAACATTGTAGTATATTACAAGTGTTTTCAATTCGAACGGACACAACGACAAGAGATCATAAACTACAAAACAAACAACTTTGAACCAAAGAACGCTCCAACTACCGTACGTTACACGTCTACGCAATACACCCAGAAACAATGACTCGCTACAGTACCATCATGCTATTGTTGCTGGCTCCTCTGTCGGCATCCGCCTTCACGGTCCTTCCCTCCCAACCCTCGACACGAAATCCTTCGACGACGGCCGTCTTTATGTCCGACTCGGTCGAAACCAGCAGATTGGTGCTCACCGGCAACAACATCGAACTGACCGAGGCCCTCGAGGAGTACGCAGAGAAGCGAATCGGTGGTCTGCTCGACAAACTCGGCAGCGGAGGTCTCGTGCGGGAGTGTGACATTCATCTTTCCGTCAGCAAAAATCCATCGGTGCGTATCCAAACTAAAAAAAAATAAAAGAACTACCAGTAGAAGCAACCATCGCGTGGCAAAAATTCAAATCGCGTGATTGCATCGTTCGTTCGTTCGTTCTTTCGTTCGTTCGTTCTTTCGTTCGTTCGTTTGTTTGTCGTATGCCGTATGCCGTTGGAATGACCTCGAGCCTGTGATTCATGCGATGCGGTTATTTCCAGATCAAACTTTTCGACCTCAACCTCACACACGTTGGTTCTTGTATTATTTATTTCGTTCTGTGCGGTTCGTTCGTTTGGGTCTCGTTTTGATTGCAATCATAATAATAATACTATCATAATGATGCATTATCATAATGATGCATTTCGCTTTGCAATCTCACCACAGGTCAAGAACGGTCACCGAGTGGATTGCACCACCGCCCTCAAGGGTCTCACCATCCACTGCAAGGAAGAAACCCCCGATATGTACGAATCCATCGACGCGGTCGCCAAGGCCCTGCAGTCCAAGCTCCAGAAATTCCGAAGCCGCCGAAACGAGGGATACCACGCCGGGAACAGCATGGGGCAAGACCTGATGGACGTGCTGGAGAAAATGGAGCTCGACGAGACCGCCGACGAGGACGAGGACGTCGCCGCCGACCTCGCGTACGCCGAAGCGGACTTTATCGATGTCAACAAGCCCAACATACTGAAGGTGAACAGCTACGATCTCGACACTCCCATCCCCATCAACGAAGCCGTGTTCGCGCTGGATTACGTCGACCACGACTTTTTCGTTTTCAAAAACGAGGAAACCGGAAAGGCGTCCATCGTCTACAAGAGAAACGCCGGAGGAGTTGGCCTGATCGAAATCCCGTAAGCAATGTTGTGTTCCACCGGATCCAACCACGGTACCCGGAGTGAATACCCCAAGAAAGGCAAGAGCCATGCATCGCTTGCATAGCTAGTCGGGAAGAATGAATGAATGAATGACTGAATGACAAACAAACCGACGTTCCACTGCCTCTTCCGCATTGCAACCCAGCGATGAACAAACGAAATCCCGACGATGCTTCGTTCGCGAGGGGTCAGCTGTGCTTTGTCGGCAGGCTCCCGAAGCGCAGTATCAGTAAAACGTACCGAAAAAAATCATAAAAACGGGTAGAGGGTGCACGATGCACAGTATTTGAATAGAATGCCACATTGAATCCTAGTAAATCACAGATTGTTTTTTTCTTTTTATTCAAATATTTAGCCAACCTCATAACGATTACGGGTAGTGCAAGTGTCTCAACAGCGACGGGGCCGAGCCACAACATGAGGTAGGAAATGCATTGATTCTGTTGGATTAGAAACTGTGGACTAACTGCTCACGGCATGATGCTGGAACCGCACTGTGCTTTCAAGACGGGGGGTGTCGTTCATACCGAAAGCGGCAGGGTCAAAAAACGGAAACAATACGGTAGGTCGACGACACAGCGCGCACATTCTTTGATCACCCGATTGCGAAAGCCACCGCCTCATCCGGTGCTCCTGTCGCCGTAAAATTTTTGCCGTGGTCACATCGGAACGTTCGAAATTCCGTTTCTGTCGACAAAACATTCAAAATCCAAAGCCAATAGAGTACCGACCACCAACACCATCATCGTTAGAGCACCAAAGTCTAAATGCTGCAAATTACATGGTGGTGTGCCGTTTCCGACAAAAATCGAATGACTGGGAGAGGTTTCCGAACAGAAAGAATAGTGCCGGTCCTCTCTCGGAAGGCTCCGTCACTCACACACAAGTACTAGTACTACTAGTTGCTGCTCCCGTGAGATTTCATTTGGCCTCCATGGACCCCAGGAAACATTTGACAACTGCAACCGACTCTGTATTGCGCCGAGTACTTCTTCCCACAATTTGAACCGCAACATTGACCGTGGCAACAGCGACAACGAGAACCACAGCATTAGCCATGGACATGAAGACGACGCCAAGCACGGCAATGGTAGTAGCGGATAATCTGAAAAACGACCATACAACGATAACAAGGAGCACGCCGAGTCCAACAAATTACGGGGACCGCAACTAGCGCAAGGACCAATGCAACATAATAATGCTTAGCAACAGCAACAGCAACAGCGGCAACGAAATCGGAACAAGGGCGATGGCTAGCACGGCAGTCATGACACGAACCACAACACAGCCCAACGCAACGGACAATCGCACCTTCTTCGTGACAAGATCTGCCCCCTTCTCTATTGTCAATGCAGCAGACAGACTAGTAGTTACAGCATACCACGACACCAATTCTCCCACTACTCTTGTTCTTGTCCTTGACTTTCCACAACACAGTAGAAAATAGTAGTAACTGATTGTACAAACTTGAACGCTTCATTTTTCTACTTCAATCCGTTGCTGCTGGAGACGTACTATTTGTATTATTTGAAAGAGGAATTGCAAATATTACAATCGTGACCTTTTGACAGAAAATTGGAATGGAATTGGAATTGATTCTACTACTAGCATGTACTAAAGAAAGTTCATTGAAGAAGCGATGCTGGTGGTGATGGGAAGGGTGCTGCTGGTGGCTGCTGGGAAGAACAAGAACTTGTTCTTTCTTGTGTTGTGTGCAAAACACCATTGCTTGTCACGTGGATTCAGTGTTGGACACAGCAATCCCAAGACAACAACTTGGACATCCTAATTTGAAACTTCAGTTACTACCTGCTACTACTAATAGCCATGCTTCTGAAACTCATGCCACCCATTCCGATCAAAATGATGGACGTGGGTCGAAACCACACTTCTGAAAAGTGCGAATATACACTTTTTTAACTTTGCTACTAGTAATACCGTACTTACACTCCTACTACCCACGGAAACTACCAACAACAACCCAACAACCCAACAACCCAACAACCCCAACAACCCAACAACCCCAACAACCCAACAACCCCAACAACCCAACAACCCCAACCCCAACAGTGTTAAGAGTGGTGTGGTCGAGGTGCAAGTGTTTCGGTGGTGATTCGATTGCTAGAGAAGAAGAACATGGGTAATGTATGTACCGGTAGTTTAAAAGTGTGGGAAAAAAGTGTGGATTAGACCTAAAATAAGTGTGTTAACGAACGGGTACCCAAAATGATGCGCTGGACTTGGTAGGATAGGATCAACAATACGGATCATATGATCCTACATTGTCTTCGCTCGTGCCTTCCGGCTTGCCCTTCACTTTACATCTCACACTCTGTTCCTCAGGATTTTTTAACAAACTCAAACCGACGGGAAACAATAAACAATCATCAACCATCAGCGAAACTAAAAATATACGAAGTACTACGTAACTGATCACAACCCAAAAGCCACAAGCTACTGTGAGGTGAATTCTTGAAGCAGCAAATTGGTCTTTCAGCTCCATTGCACAACGCATTCCGGAACTTCGAGCTCGGGTTCTTTTCCTTCCTTTGACCGGGTCCAGGAAACATCTAGCAACCATCGACTGGATATCCAATTGGGACTGAATCGAATCGAATCGAATCCAATCAAATATCGTTCCGGTTTCTAGACGGCCTTTGCTTGTTTTTGGTTTTGTGTTTCGCCCGATCGTCGCCGACTTTTCCTTCCAAAAGAAAGAATGGCCACTGCCCCAGCGGACGCCGCGCAGCCCGCCCTTGCGGCTCCGAACGCGCCATTGGTGGACCAACAGCAGCCGCCTCCCAAGATCGATCACATCACGTCGCTCCAGGAAGGAATCGACGGCCTCTCGCTGTCCCTATTCGAAGCCCTGAGAGGACTCCGGGACGCCGTCGCGCCCGAGTCCGGCAATCTGGGCGGGGTCCAGCAACAACCTAACAACGCCGGCGGCGACGGGGCGGGCAACAGCCCAGCCGACAGCTCCGAGAACGACTTTGAGGAATTTTGCCTGGCCTACCAGAACGGCGATCCGGACACGCTCGCCCTGGTCCAAAAGCTCTCCGCGACGCCCCCCACCCGCGAATCCCACTTTCGGCTGCTGCACGAGAAAATCCAGGAGAAAAAGGACGAGGAGCTGGTCAAGACGGTGGCGGCGACGGTCCTGGAAAAGAGCGCCGACATCGACCGGAAGGTGGCGTCGCTGCCCGGGATGCACCGGACGCGGACCGAGCAGATGAAACGGATCGAGGAGTTGATCGAGGCGAACCGCTCCACCGCTGCGAGGCTCGAGGACGCCTACCACAGAGCCGAACAGCGGCGCCGGAGGGTGCGGGCATTCGTGCGGGACCACACGTGCCAGTCGCTGGGGATCATTGAGGACTGACCACACGGCAAAACTACACGAAACGAAACCTCTTCTATTCGAATTAAAATTGTACATGACATACTCAACTACACGTAGCGAATCACCGAACAAAAAAAACGCATGATTCGGGCGGATACTCCACCCCGCGTAGTGGAGTCGGCAGGATTCGAAACTCCATCGATGATTCCGGCACCAAAGGATCGAGACCAAACTCATGTCATCGCATACGATACCACTGGCGTTGTTCCTAATTGCCGCTGTTGAACTGTATACTTCTACTTATGCGCTGTTGACTTTTGCTTGTCTACTCTCCATCTTCAAAGAGGTGATTGAACCATGCAGTCTCCCGGTCTTACTCATTTCTATTTTCGGTAGCTCGCATTTGCTCTTCACGTACCCTTTAATTTTGGCCCTCATATTTTACAACCAGTATCGGATGCAGGTCCCTTCCCCTTCGTTGCCTTTCATTCATTCTCTGGTACTAATCACCCTCTCCATTCCCAGCATCTTCAAACAAAGGATCCTCCTCCTGGAACCGAGTCAGTCATGTGCGAGAAGCTCTACTAAAATAAGGTTGCTCCCCGCATTTACATACGTATGTTTCATATCTATGTTACATAAGTATAAGTTGGATCAACCTGGGGGCTGAGGTCACTGGTCAACAAAAAATAACCGGATCCTTTGCAACCGATCCTGAAATCTTCCATATTATATATGTATTGCGTGCTTCTTGCTTCGTGCTTGTACAATTATTATAGTGTTCACAATTGCATTATTGTACAAAACTTACTGCCGTCGACTTTGGAAGTGTCCGTAGGCACAAACCGAAACACCCGGACCTCGACATTGTTTTTGTTTCCTCGCTGCTCACTTCCCCGAGCCGAAACTATCGAGTTCGAGCAACGGTCCTCTCCTCTTCGAACCGAACGCAACATAATGAATAACGAATTTCGGACCGTCGCCTCCGATCGGGAGCAATGTCTCCGCCGCATCCAATCGGTGGTCGATTTGGTGCAACAGCGATCGGACCGGAGCACATCCAGCGTCTACGACGATGATGACGACGACAAAGACCACACCGATCAGGGCTGCTGGACGTTTTGGCTGGGACGGTCCATCCCCAACCCCACGATCCTTCGCGTGCCCGGTCAAAAATCGGTTCTGCGAAGATTGCTGCTCGAGGAACGCGAATTGCTCCGGACCACCTGTGGATGCTCCTGTGCAAACGACGACTGGTCCAAGATCTACCTGATGCTGCCAGAATTCACCGCCGACGCTTCCCCGGGGCAGGATCCCAGCTACGGCGACCAGAGTCACGAATTGAAATCGCTGGTCTCCCGTACCCACTTTGATGGGTTTGTCGTTCTGGACCTGAGCGCAACCATCGACGGCAACGGCAGTGACAATGGCAACGGCGATGAAGCTCACGACCACAAATCAGACTCCAAGGTTCAGAGATGGTCCCCAATTCCACCTGGTCTGCACTCAAACACCTGTGTCTCCGATTCTATCTTTAGCATCCGAACATGTCGGGTATACAAGAATACGTTCCTGTCGAGAACCTACGTCGGATCCCATGCGGTAGTCATAAACAACGGGCACGTCTCGTCTTCCGCTGTTAACAATGGCTTTGGAACACTCGAGATTACCGTCGGAGCCGAAAGCGGAGGCGGGAGGTCGCTCTTGCTCCCCGCGGAATCCAAAATGGGTGACGTGAGCCGGCAATTGGTGCCCGGCACACCGGAACAAGTAGATGGCTCATTGCCATCTTCGTTCGCATTCAACGTGGTTTCTGTCGGATCCGTCGTTCGCGACACCCCCACTGTTCGAAACGTCTTTTTGCACCCTTGTTCCTCCATTGAGGCGGCGTCTTCCGTTACCAACGCAATCCTATTTGGCCAAGCACAGATCACCAACGCGTCTTCCGCGTCGAACGTTTGCATGCAGTGGAACGCCACTATTTCCGACAACTCCGAGATCAACAACGTCCTCCTAATGGAACACTCACACTGCGGACCCTCCAGCATCGTGGAATCCAGCGTAATGGGACCCGACGCGCACGCCTCCGCGGGAGAGATCCACGCCTCCATCTTCGGACCCAATACCAATGCCCACCACCAGAGTCTCCTGGTCGGCGTCCTTTGGCCGCTGGGCAGGGGCAACGTCGCGTACGGTGCCAACGTTGGTTCGAACCACACCGGACGGCTCCCGGACCAGGAATGCGCGACCGGGGAGGGCGTCTTCTGGGGGCTGAGCTGCATCGCAAAACTTCCCATCGATCTCAGTGCGGCGCCGTACTCCGTCGTCGCGGCCGGGACCGCCCTCTCCCCCCAGCAGGATTGCTATGCCCTTCTCGCTGATAGTGGGATCCCCCTCCTCTTCCGGGAAGAACGAGATTGTTCCGGGATGGGTCCTGCAGCACTCCCCATACACGCTGGTCCGCAACGACAAGAAATACGCCACCCGGCGCAAGGCCAAGCGGCACGCCGACTACACCGGATGGAAAATCGTCCGGAAAGCCACCGTGGAGCGCTGTATGGCCGCGCGTAGCGCACTCCGGGCAGCGGCGCCCTCCGATGGGACCGATAGTCCGCGGCAGAGCGTTCCGGGCATCGGCGACTGCCAGCTCACGGAACGGGCCCGGGTCGGGGGAATCAAGGCCTACAACAACTGCATCCACATCTATGCCCTGCAGGGATTGCTCGATTGGCTGTCCAAAACAACGCTTAGCGATGATCAATCGGAAGTGGCGTCCCGCATTCGCGCCGAATTCGCCGCCACGGACACCGAGAGGAACGATCTGTCCCTGGAGGTAGTCGAATGGCCCTCCTTTCCCTGGGACGAGGAGGACGAGCCCACAAACGAATGGGAATTCCAGCGCAAGCTCTTGTCGGAGGAATTCCCGATGGTATCCAGTGATGACAATGAACCAGAACTCTGGATTGGAAAACTGCTGAACTCGCCGAGGAGCACGAATGGAAACAACAAGAACAAGAACAACAACGAGCTGCATTCCTGGATCGGAAGTGTCCTCCACAACCTCATAGTTCTGGAGAATGCCTTTGCTGAGCGTGTTGCCAAGTCCAAGAAACGGGACGATACACGGGGTGCTTCCATCGTTCCCGGTTACGCCGACTTTCACGTGGCGGCGGAGGACGATCCGGTGGTAGTGGAGGTTCGGCAACACGCCAAGGCAACGGAGCAGCTGGTACAGAAGGTAATGGGTCTGATTCCCCCGTTAAGCTAACGTGTTGCAGGACGCAGGGTTCCCTAGAGATTGTTGACCTTAGCAACAATACCAACAACTAACTACTCATAGTTTGAAGAAATGTAGGAAAGGAAAGCTATGAGCTAGGATACGAATCATGTCGTCATGGCAGTTCTGAGCGTTTCCTATTGTGAATGGTGTACACGGAGCACTTTATAATTTGCAGAGTGGCATCATCGTGTCAGCAATCGAATTGCAACGCATTTGTGCCCGAGCTGGTCTAAGGGGTTCGACTCAAGTTCGAATATATTCGTATGCGCGGGTTCGAATCCCGTCGAATGCACTTTTTGCTCACTAGTCAACAAAATTATTTGCTGTGTCGCATTCATGTTGAATAATCTTAATCATATTCCCCATCTTCGCCTCAAGCGTACTACGTAAATCTTACTTAGTTCCTACAAGAATACGAAATTTGATGTGATTTCAGGATTGACATTTTTGCAGTTTAAGGAGAAACAATGTGAGGCCCAAAGCTTGAATTCAGACCCATACTTTTTCGACTGCAGTCGTGCATACCGGTAATAATTTTCAATAATTATTACAGTAAACCTTACTTACTTTCGGACGATGTACGGTAAACGTGATTTCGTACTTCGTATTACCAAGTAAAAGTAGCCTTACTATGATTTTAAGTAAAACCTTATTTCCCTAGGGTGGCGAAGTAATTTTTTTTTGTAGATTGCGTCTCTAGCAGACAGTCGATTATCTACAGTAGCTCTGTTAGTGCTGCCTAAGAGTTCCACTAGAAAAGATGAAAGTTCGCGAATGGAATAAATCTGCAGAGATATGGAATCAGCGACTTACGTGTTATTCGCTGGGCAGGTGTTGACGGCAACGGGCTATGCACAGCGGACAGGTGACTGCAGATTTTACTTGTGAACACCTCACAGTCAGTGATCTGAACGTGGCGACGAATGTGAAGCTAGCAACTAATGCTAAGGGTCCATTGAAGGAGGAACGAATAGTTTAAGCTCGAAAATATTGTTTTCGTTAAGTATGTGAGTTTCCTGGAGAGACCAGCGGATGAGCGGAATGGGTCCGACGGGTCGTGCTGTATCAAGTTGCAAGTCGAAACAAAAAATGATGGAAAAGGGCACGGATAATATGATGCTCTTTCCCTATTTAAAGGGATTGAGTTTCTCACGAAAATGAACCAGATGCCGTAAGGTTTGAAATACGGCGATTCAATCCATTATCAATTTTTTCTAACGTTATGACAACCATTTAGTCGTTGATGTCCTTTGGTTCAAATCGGTCTTTTCCAGCTCCGCATTCGGGGCACTTGAAAGTGTCTCCGAAGAATTTGGCTTCTCTTCCCTTGGCAATGAATAGTGTGTAACTGCAGTCCATGCATTCCATAACATTGCTTGCTGGCATCTCTGGCTCGTCGTCACCAATGGCATTTTCGGGATCTACGAGATTGCCCTCCTTGTCGATTCTGTTACCCTTATCGTCATACTTTTGCGATTGCCCTCCGTACAACTTTTCACGGTCGGAAATGAAGCCTCCCTGTGCCTCTTCAGTGAAGATTTCCGTGGCAGTTTCTTTGTCTAGTCCTAGAACTTCCCAGCCAGTCGTGAGGCTTGTTTGCTCTTTTCCGGCATTGATAACTGCTGTCTTGTAAGCATTTTCTGCCATGGCTTGTTGAGACGTTTCTAACATCGTTTCTGCCATTGTACCTTCCCCTCGATACGAGCTTTTGATGATTTCGCGGATTGGATCAAGTGCAGCGTGTCCCTCGTCACTTTTGAGGATTCTGGTTCCAAAGAAAAGCAATTTTTGAGCAGTGCTGAGCCCGTCAACACCCATATCTTGGCAGATAGATACCAAGATTTTCGAAGCCTTTTCCTCTGTCAATTTGAAAAGGCTGAAAACATACGAAAGCGAGCTGGAATACAAAAACGGGCGAAACATCAGAATTTACGACTATTTCCAAGGAAATAACTCACAAAACAAAATCTATACAGCACCGATTGTTGTATTTGCGTATCTTCAGAAAAATCTCAGATTACTCACCTGATAGCCTGGGGGCTGACAATCCTCTTCTTGCAATAAAGTTTGAGGTAGTTTTTAAGCATAGCCTTTGACTTGTTGGGTCCAAGCCACACGAGCTTTTTGTTGTAAGCATTCATACAAAGCTTCATCTCTTCAAAGTCACCGTCGTGATAGACCATTTCATTGGCAAATGCATCCAAGGCGTCGTCGGCTTTCCCCGTAACTTTACCTGCGGCTTTTCTAGCGCTCCATCTCAAACCCGCGAAAGCGAAGATCGATGGAACAATCAACGTCGAAATGATGTCTTGCATGTCCATATCTTTAAATTTGTTTGATGTTCTTTCCATGAACGATTCATCTTTTTGCTCGTATCGAGAAAGAACTGAACTCTCCTCAAGAATATCGGCGTAGGGGTCTACTTCTTCTTCTTCAGATGCAACGATCTCTTCCTCTGCGCCAGGAGCGGCAAATGTGCCAGCTGCGGTACTTGCCAATACAGTCACTCGATCACCACGGGAGTCATCACCAGACAATTGGATCTTGCGCCGAGAGCGGACAATTGATTGTTGTTGGGAGGAATCGGTCTCTCCCAAAATGAAATCAAATTCGCTAAGATCAGCACGAGAACTTCTCATAACCGTCGTTGTAGATTTTAATCTGATCGGTTGGAAGGCGTCGACACCAATGTCAAGGCCGAGTAGCATTAACGCTATGAATGCTGATACTCTCATCATGATGCGATTCTTACTTTCCAAGTTAATTCTGTTTACAACTTCTTCCCTGTTCAATTGCAAACAATGAACTACTCTCCGTTGTTACCTTCTCATCAGCACTCACGTTCACAAAGCTCTTTGTTGCAGGGATCGTCGAAGGGACGCGGTTCAAGTTTGATGGCTACCGTACCTACAAATTCTGACCTCTACGGTAATATCTATCCTGCCGAAAGGGAAACATAGTTCTACGCGGTGACATACGTGTTTGGAATCCTTTACACGTGTAATGATGAGTCTTGGAAGTCGGAGTCACGGGATGGCTCCAATTTTCAGATTTTTTACTTCGTAACTTAGTGATTTTCTAGATCTGAAAATGGGTTTTTGTTTGTTTTTCTCCGAGAATACGGTACAGCAAAACAAGGCCACAGCATAATTATGTGTTCTATTGATTGCTGATTCCGTGCTTTCATTGTAAAATTTCCTGGCAAGATACGAGTAAGGTTTACCCTTCTGACTTTTCTAATTAGAACTAGGATCTTTGACGTTGTAGCTACCTTTCTGCCGGGCAGGGTCCGAAAATTAGGTTAAATAATCTGCAATGGACAAGGTAAACATGAAGATAACAGAGCAACAAAATAAAAACGAAAACGAATCAAGCAGCCGAGATAAAAGAGAATTACGATGAACATAAGGGAAAGCATGTTTCCAAATTAATCATAAACAAAGAAATGCTGTTGTCTTTAAAGATAAACATCTGCAATGTCTTTCGAATCGAACTTCAAGCCACAGGCAGGGCATTTTCTGCTCCGATTCTTAACGTTTTCGTCCACGCATTGTTTACAGAACATGTGTCTGCATCGTAGGAGTATGACTTTCTTATCTCGTACGTTACAGACAGGGCAGGCAAGTCTGCTTTTGAGATGAGACACTTGAGTGTTGAGTTGTTCTGCAGTAAACCCTGCAACCATCCCACCGCCTTTGGAATTAGCTAGCTTTTGAGATAGGTTTGTTGCCTCAGACGCTTCGCGCTTCGCAATTGCTAGAGACTCGGTGATTTTCTGCTTTTCCTGTTGTAACTTCGTGGATTCTACAGCTAATTCCTCGCACCTAGTTTTCGCCTTCATTGCATCGCTTATTAACCCAGACATTCTCGCTTTTTCTTGTGACAGTTTTCCCTCTGCGTGTACCTTCTCCTTGGCAAGGATCGAACACTTATTTTCCAATTCTTCTAGCTGTCTCTTGAGCAACTTCTGCTCATTTGCAAATTCTTCCGCGACTCGTTCTCGAGCATTCGATGCTAAACGAGCCGCCAATGCCAACTGCCCAGCACTTTTGACTTGTTGCTCAAGATTCTCCTTTTCCTTTGTGATCTGCTCTGTCAACTGCTTCAAATGAAGAATAGTTGATAGAGACTTTGCATTCATTTCATCTTTTTCTGAAGCTTGCTTCAATAACCTCGAATTCATTTGACTTAGATGTTCCTTCTCTTTCTCTGTTCTCTCAAGTTTCGCTTTGGCGGCATCTTTCGAAGCGGTTGTAGCCGCGAGCTCTTTTCGAGCGCGCTTGTATTCTCTCTGCAATTTTTCCATGGATCTATCACCCTTCTCCATTGGTGTTGAATAAGAAGAAGACTTACTCTTTGACACTGAAGATAATTCTTTTGAAGGCGTAGAACTACTGTTGCTGTGTTGATTACTGCTCCCACGGGCTGCTTTCTCAGCCTGAAGGGTATTGTACTTCGCTTTGAATTCATCAACTTTCGATTGGAGGGAATTGTTCATAGCCACAGCTTCGTCCAATGTCTGGCGTGTCGTTTCTGCTTGGCGCACATTCTCTATTGCTTGCGTTAGTTTATGTTGCAACATAATGATCTCCTTTGCTGTGCTAGTACGAGACGATTCGCCTTCCCCTCCTGCGGTATCGCCAGCGTTTGGTTTTTCTTCCGTTAACTCTTTCCATCGTTTAGTAAAATTTGCCTGCATTTCTTCCATCGCCTTTCTCGAAAATTCTGCATCGGCAAGCGCAGTTGACCATTCTTTCTGAATCACATCAGATTTTTCATTCAACTCCTCAAGACTCCTAGTATTTTCAGCAAGCTTCGCTGTCAATTCCAAGTATAAATCTGAACGCTTCACTTCTTCGTTTGTCGGGATGTCAGAGGCTGTTTTGTCCTCTTTCAATACCAAAGTATTTATACGTTTTGTTTGTTTCTCCTTGTCCGATAAAAGCTGTTAGCGTTGATTGCAATTTTCCCCGAGTGGCCAAAAAATCAGAAAACATGAGATAGGAATGAAAAAATAGAAGAAATTTTTATGAACAAACAACCAGAGCCGTGGGAACCAACCTTTTTGATTTTTTCGTCTCTGGACGAAGCCAACGTATTCAAATCTGCTATTTGTTTTTTAAGTTGTTCAACCTCTTTTGATGAGGTAGGATGTTCGCCTTCCTTTTTATCCACCTTTGCACTGCTCGCCACCTCTGAACCTGACGCCGATGCAGACAAGGAAGCGCCAGAATCATTGGAACCAACGTTGCTTTCCATCCAAACAGCTGCGGACTCCTTGTCTTCGTCTGCATTCGCTACCGCTTTCAGGACCTCTTTTAAATTTACACGTCGCGCAGCTAATCGATAAAGCCCTCGTCGTACTCTACGATCTGACTCAATCATTTCATCTCGAGAACGAGCAAGTTCCGTGACGTGCTCCTGTAATGTCATATTCTGGGATTCAACCCTTGAAATTTGTTCTTGGAGCCCCATACTGGATGGAAGCGATACAATTAGCCGTTTTAAATCTCCATTTAATGGAAGGTTCGATTTTTCTATGTTCTGCAACAGAGACCATATCCAACCTTGAAGAACACAAACTCGCTCAGAAAGATTTTCGGAAAAGTTCAAAATATCGTCCATATATGATTGGTCTACCACGTCTTCTTCATCTAAATCATTGCTTACACCATCAACGTCCATTTTATTGCCATTGCCATCTTCACTCTTGATTCCTTCTTGTTTCACCTTAATGTCACCATTTTCCCCCTTTTTATTGCTCTTCGATGATCCCATGGTGGTTCCTATACGAGTCAAGGAATTTATTAGGGCACCTATCCACTCAACTGATTTTCCTGATCCGGTACTAAGCGGAGCATCGCTTTCTCGAATTTGGATGTTTGCAATATTTCTGATTTCTGATGACTTGGGATTCCTTTGATGTATAAGATCGGACTCGACTTTTCCCCACGTTGCATTAAGGGTGTTCAAAAACTCGACAGCCTGCAAGCACTGCTTTCGTCGATGCTCTCTTTCGCGTTCAAGACGGGTCAACTGATACTTAACCGCACGCAGTTCACTCGCCAGCGCACGATTTTGGTGCCTCAAGTAAAAAGAAGTTGCATTCGAATCATCTTCATCTTCTTCTTCTAGTTTCACAAGCGACTCTCTGGCTCTCTTCTTAGGTCGAGGAGAGGAAGCAGAAGTCGATCGCGGTGACCGAGAACTTTTTGTTGGATTGGTCTTCTTGGTTGTCTTCGAGCTCGATGTAAGCATCGATGATGGCTTTTCGATCTGTAGCTTGGTTTCTTTCGTTGATTGATGTGCCGATGAGGTGACTTGAAGGTTGGAACCAACAGGACGCTGTGGAGCGGCATTGCTACTGGTAGTGGCGCCAGGACCGTTGGATCGAGCTGGAGCAGACGAGTACCCAGATGATGTTGGTGCCCCTGGGGTAGGCAAGGACATCCCCTGAATTGAACTGCTCGTGGTCATTCCAACCCCATTCGGGAGCCCGCTTTGTTTTGCTCGTTCTGCCAGTGCTCTTTTCATTTTAATATCGCTTCGTCTCAAAAAGTCAAGTGACAAGAACGTTTGTGTAGATGTTCGGTAGTTTTCGCTGCTCGTCTTTGATAAGTCCGGTAAAAGCACCCACCCAGTTAGTCACTTTCTCCTACGATATGAACTACACTTCGTCAATTGTCTAGTATCGATCTCCTACTGACTATGTTCGAAGTCGCATTGCCAGACCCGGAGTGCCTTTTGAATAAGGTAAGAACGTTGTGTTTCGTTCTCCTTGCTCCTTGATTGATTTGCGTGTTTTGTGCATTTTTGTGCCTAGTTTCGGATGCATAATGTTTGCTACAGTAGGAATTCTACATAGCTTTGGTCTACCGCACGAGTCCGTTGTTTAGTGGTGCGAAAGACTTTGGAAGCTCTCCCTTACGAAGAAACAAAGGCCCTGGGCCCTAAAACATATCAATCCGGACGAAGTACGGACATCTTATTCGAAAGAGTCGACTCCGAAATTTATTGGTGCATACCGTATTACGGTACGAGTACAAGTACCGTACCGTACGGTACGCACATCCGATCTTTTTCCGAAACTTCTTCTTTTCTCTTGTTCTGAACCTGACCGACTGAATGTGAGCAGAACTGAGTTCAACTAGGCTATGAACACCAACGAAAGAGAAGCCTTCCTGATCTCCATCACCAGTGATCTCCATCACCAGTGATCTCCATCACCAGTGATCTCCATCACCAGTGATCTCCATCACCAGTGATCTCCATCACCAGTGATCTCCATCAGTGATCTCCATCAGTGATCTCCAGCATCAGTCAAGTACGAAGGAAAAACACAAGTACTACTAGTACTACTACTAGTAGTAGTAGTACCACGTAACTGAGTTTCACTTCCTCATGATTTCTCACAATTCTCTGCTTGAGCGAGCTAGTGTATAGTAGTAACCTAACTACTCTGCAGTAACAATAGTGGTGGTGCAGAAGACAACTATACTGTTCAATGATACTACTACCCTACGGGCGAAAGGGCTTTGAAAGAGACTATGAGTTCATGTTATTTTAATGATGTATTTGTTACGTACTTTCATAAACGCATCTTGGGTTTCCTTCCGGCGCTTTCTATCTTCACAATTTAACTCCTTGTGTCGATTGCCAACTTCGGAAACATTCATAACGGTGAAGCGAACCGTACGATCTGCCTTTCCCTCGGCATTATACAGCGCATCACGAAAGTGATTCTCCCTTACGCTTAGGTCTTGTAGCCCCGTCGGAACGAAGTGATGAGGCATCCTAGTCCATCCCTCACGTCGTATTGTTTTGCGATGCTTCTTCTTCTGCTTCGATTTCCTGTACGACCCGAGTTGCTGTGTCAGCCACAACCTTCAAAAATCCCGCAAACAACGTCAAACCTCCCAGATAGACATACCATGGATAAACGTCACTTCCGGCATCGCCCGTTAATGCCTTACCCACATAACCCGTATACACGTATGCAATTGTTCCGGGAGCAAATCCCAAAAGGGTTCCACCGAAAAAGGCGGAAAAATTTATTGACGTTGCTCCGTAGAGATAATTGCTCAACGCAAAGGGGAAAATAGGCGAAAGCCTCAACAGGAGCATCAGCTTGAATCCCTCTCTCCCTATCGCTTTATCCAGCTTGCTGAACTTGGGATATTCTTTCAAGATGCCCTCGACATAATCCCGCAAGAACGTTCGACCGATCGCAAAACTGACCCCGGCAGCCACGGATGCACTCAGCAGCACAATCGCGGTCCCCTTTACGGGCCCAAAGAGGTAGCCCGCAGATGCCGTCAGGGGTATCGCCGGAATGGCAAGAATTTCGGCTATGCAATACGCGACCCCAAAGTAGGCAATCCCGAGCGGTCCCATCGAGTCCGTCAATTCGACGACGTGATCGAGGGCGGCACCCGGATCCGCGAAAACATCCCTAGCAGATCCTATGAAGGAGCTGCCCGTGGCCAACACCAAGGAAGGGTCCGCGAGTGTTCCCTGGGAAGAAGTAAGACCAGCAGTCCCCGCTGCCACGGTCAGTGCGACAGCCGTCAACAACAAGGCTTCGTTGTTGCTTTCGGTCGCTTCGGACGAAAAATTGTCGAGATCATTGTCGTTGTTGGTGAAATTCGGTGCGAATTTTCTTTGTTGAATCGAATACGCCTGATTGGCGTTGTCACTCTTTTTGTTTACCGTGCTGACATCGGCAGCACTGTCCGTTCGATTGAATAGGGACGAAAACTTTGGCAGTGTGGCGATGGATGCGGCCGAATTGTCTTCGGATCCTCCGGATGCATTCAATTTTGATATCCGGCGCAGCTGCGCTGGTCTGCGTCCCGTCGACGACGGTTGCGGTGTTCCAGAGCGATGAATATTGACAACTCTAGTGGGACTCCCGATAACCCATGCTGTCGACGTCGACACTAGGAACGATATAACAATTGTTGCTGCAAGAGAGTATAGTAGCTTCATGATTATTATTTGTTCCAGTCCCACGCAAACTCGAGATGAATCTTATGGGTTCGCTTCGCAGAAATTCTTTGGTAAAGATTCGAGAAACACCGGTGTTGACTTCGCTAGATGCTATTGACAGTGCGTAAGCCTTCAAACAATTCTAAGGTATTATTGCTCATGTGGCGTCTTTGGATTCAGTCGGGAGAAGCCGAAGCCTGGTAGGTAGACGACTAGTTGTGCCACTGGGGTAGAAGGAAGAAAGAGCTGTTAGATTGTCGACTAATCTTACTTATTGTCGAATGCTTGAATGAATCTGAATCAATCTCGTATTTCGTCTTGCTCGTATCGTGAACGTGTACAGGTGTAAATCTGTACTTGCGACTGATTAAGAGCATGCTTCGTAATTCGTACTTGTACTTCGTAATTAGTAATAGTATCGAGAAAGATGACGGTTTCGTCACGCGGAACAATCATCACATAATACCGGTAGTTCATGAACGGCTGTTCCGTGTCTCGTTCCATGACAACGTCGCCAATGAGTGCGCCACGTAAGAATGTTTTGGATGACTCGTTCGAATCCAGAAAAAAGGGCGCGGAAAAACGTGACGCCTAGGCGATGCCATCGCCGTGATCAACATCACCATTACTTCGACGACTCTCATTGTTATTGCTACTACTAATAGCATTAGTAGTGCTGTGCAATCTCACTACTACCAGCTTTGAGGCATGACAGCAGGAAGCGTGACTAAAATATGCCACCATATTGGCACTACTCCAGAAGAGAACAGGAACTTACTAGCCCAAAAAAGTACTACTAGTGTCAAAGCGTCTCCTCCCACACAATATACTACTAGTACTACTAGTAGTAGTTGCCATACCCCGGGTCTACTAGTGATTAGAATAGTAGTGATATGCAAATTGTGAGCTCTATTGATTAGTCCATTTGCTACAGTTCTAAGAGCCCTCCGAATCAGCGATTCTGTCGACTCGCCGATTGTTTTTATCCTTATCCTTAATCCAGTCCCGTGTGCGCTCGTGACTGTATTTTGGCGCACGGCATACTCCTCCATGGTACTGTTACGATTTAATAGGATCCCTGCAATAATAAGGGTGCACTCTCCTAATGTTAACCCGGTCGGTTACAAAGGGAGCAGTTTCAATAGTTACAGTTCCATTGTCATGGGCCTTGACCACCTTGTAAGGTCCTTGTCGTGGGAAGGATAGTTTCGGAACAATGCCCTTCCTTTCTAGAGTGACATAGTCTCCTTCTTTGTAGACATGGGGAATTCTCTTCTGATTCTCCCGGATATTGCTCTTGTGGATACTTTTCTGTTTTCTTGCTTGGATTGCTTCCCAATCCACTGGGAAATTCACAGGCATGAACATGTCCCTTCCAAACACCAATTGTGCTGGGGAATATCCCAGAGTGGTGTGGATGGCGCTGCGAATCGCGTATGCTGCCTTGGTAGTGAATTCCTCAAAAGGGTCCTTCTCGTGGAGGTCCCTTTGTTCCAAGTTGAAGGACAATAAACAATCCTTCAGGACCTGATGGATCCTTTCCAGTACTGAGTTGGATTGTGGGTTCCAAGCGCCACTGGGTTTTCTTTTCATCCCCATGTTGTTACAGAGCTCTTGGAACTCTGCTTTGAACTCACTCCCGCCATCAAAGCCAATTTCCTTTGGGCGCGGATACCTTGCTAGCCAGGTACTGTCTAGCAAACGTTGAGTTTCTGCTGCGTTTGGGGAGTCCTTTAGGTGAGCCAGCTCAAACCATCCGGTTACTGGATCCACCATGGTGAGAACATGGATGTGGTAGTCTTTACCATTTTTATCGTGAACGGTTGCAGGTCCCCAGAGGTCCACATTGACCCTCTGCCATTTGGTGACCTCAACTGCTTTCTCCGGTAGTAGTCCATACTTCTTCCGGCCACTCTTTTTGAACATCTGGCACGTGTGGCAGTGTTTACAGAGGTCCTGGACGTCCTTCCGTAGGCCTCTCCAGGTGAACACTGAGCGAATGCTCTGTTCCATTCTCTTTTCTCCGGGATGGACCAGCATGCTGTGGTACCATTCCATGACTCTGTCTTTGAGGTTGTCCGGGATTAGGATTTTCCCTTCCTTGTGGATCAGATTATAACCTTCCACCATTTTGGTGGTCAGTCGGTTGTCTTTTTCCAAGGCGCTCATGATTCCTGTGTCCTTTTGTTGGTAGAACTGAATCATGTCCGGGGCAAGTGGGAATGCACTATTGCCCTGGAATTCTTCCGGAGCTTCTTCTCCAAGTGGGAATAGAAGTTGCCGGAGGTGCTCTTCCTCATCCGCGTAAGTGAGGGGCTTATTTGGTGGTAACCATTCCACTGTGTCCGCTGGGTCATCAGTGATATCCAACCGATAGTGCGTCCGCAGCGTCGTTGTCTTTGCCGGCGACGTGCTTGACTACTGGGTGGAACTCCTCCATAAGGAGTCTCCATCGTACCATTCTCTGCGTTGGCATCTGCTGATACAGTAGGTTCAGGTGGTCTGTGTGAATAATCACATCTTGTCCTCGTAGGATTCCTTCAAACGCTTTGAGCCCTTCCACTATGCCTAGGAGTTCCTTTTCTCCTACAGTGTAATTGAGCTGCGCTGAGTTTAATTTCCTTGTGTAGAAACCAAGGGGCTTGCCATCTTGGCATACTGTTGCTCCTAGTTGCCTGTCACTGGCATCTGAGTAGAGATGAAATGGTTTCGTAAAATCCGGGAATGCAAGCTTGGCTTCATCCGCGAGCATTCGTTTCGCCTCCATGAAAGCTTTCTGCTCTGTAGGTCCCCAGTACCAATTCATTTTTCCCTTTTTCCCTGCTAGTTTATTGAGGGGGGCCAGGATGTGGGAGCGCCGCTTCCACATATCCCGGTAGAAATTTACCATTCCAAGGAACATCTTGAGTTGCTTGGTGTTCTTGGGGGCTTCGAGTCGCTTCATCGCCTCCAGCTTCTTTGGCTGGGGCTGAATGCCCTCTGTTGTTAGCAGAAATCCCAAATATTCCACTTCTTTTTGCATGAAAAAGGATTTTCTGAGGTTGGCTCGGAAGCCAGCATCGTCCAGTCTCTGTAGGACTGTATCGATTTTGTTGAGATGATCCTGTTCGGATTCTCCCTCCCGTTGAATGATCAGGATATCATCAATATAGACAAGGACGTAGTCCAGATCCCCTAGTAGGTTCATCATGACTGATTGGAAGATGTCCGGAGCACAAGCAATCTGCCGTGCACCGGAGTACAGTCACGAGTCTACTCGGGACTGGATTAAGGTTGAGGATAAATTAGCGAGGCGTTGGAATCGCCGATTCCGAATGCCGATCGAAAGCAATAGCAATAGACTAATTGATAGAGCTCACAATTTGCATATCACTACTATCGTAAACACTACTAGTAGACCCGGGGTATGGCATGATTTTAAAATCAAGCTGAGCGCTGAAGACCATGAGCAGAAACAACCGATCGATCGACCGAAGAGGTACCGACGTCGGAAACTGACAAAAATGGAGGCGCAGAGAAGCAAAGAACAGGGAGAAGGACATCCGGTGTCTGCAGCACTAAGGAATACCAACCCCAGCAACAGTTGGCTCCATTACAGGGAGCAACTGCAGCAACAGAGACACCTAAGGACCTAAACAGGACCATGGTCGACAACAAAGAAATAACCGAAAATAATGAGTGCCGAAAAAGAGACACATAATCCAGTGAGTGGACTAATTGGACCAACACTGAGTGGACGGACAGACCAAAAAGGGTATGCCGACCAAAACCAGAACATATAAATATCCGGACAGGTATAGAATAAATACCTAAACACCACTAAATCCCACGGGAGACAGGAAGTGGGACCGGCCCGGTGATTGCTTAATAGGGAAGCAACGCCGGAGAACCACGGGAATCGAATCCCACGAAATAAAAACAGAAACAACTCCGGAGAACCACAGGATTCCCGGAAACTAAAGAGAGAAACAACTCCCACCAACGTACGAGCCTGGGAGAAAAATCAGTTACAACACGGGGTATCGCGTGGAAGTGAACCTCAGGGGGAAAAACTGGAGCAATCACTTTTTGCTCATTTCCACTCCAAATAACAACTTACAGAAATACTGTAACTAAACTAAAGTAAATAAAAAGAAACTGATTAACCATGGCGTCTAAAGGAACTAAACAGAAACCCTTCACCTTTACACGAGAGGACTGGCCGGAAGATGCCACCACCGTGAAAATGAGTATCGACTCAGAAAAAGGAGGGGTAGCCTTCAGTGACTATCTGAAGGTACTCACCGGCACTGAAAGACCGGAACTCTTTATCATCTGGAAAAGAGACTTTGACCAGAAAATTGCTGGCAATGACAAACTCCAAGGAGACCAGAAACTGGACGTCCTCCAGAGGGTCCTCTCCAACGAGGCACTCTCTATCGTCCAAATGACTCTAGGCCGGTCCTACTATGCCGAACCAGGTCACAAGACACACAACAACAAACTGGTCCAAAAACGGATCCAAAAGGTCGAAACAACCGACCTAACCACAGAAGCTCCCGCTGGCACGACCAAGGAGCCAGTCGAAGGGAACTCCACCCAAAAGACCGACAAACCGACTGCCACGGCAAAATCGGACGAGGAAACGGAGCCCGAGGACCTCGGCACTCCAATCCCCAAAAAGAAGGTACCCGATACCCTCACAAAGTACTACCAATCAGAGGAGTACAAAAAGGATGTCATTGAGGAATGCATGTACGCCCTCAAACTGAAAGTCTTTGGCAATGACATGAACGGGAAACGCTCGTACATCCTCCTCCGCCGCTTTATGCGGGGGATGCGAGTCGACATGAAACACGGCATCCGAGCCTGGGCCAACCGAATGGCCGAACTACAAAGCTATCTACCAGAATGTCTCTGGGAAAGTGGCGCCGCCACAGGAATGGCACCTTCCAGCTTCACTCACGACGAGATGAAGGAAATCCTGGACACCAGCATGACCCACACCCAGAGGGACAAACTGGAACACATTGGATGGGATGTCTTTGCCCATTCCTTCAACACCACGATCGACAAACTCGAAAACTTGGAAACCACCATCCGAAACGAAGAAGAACTTCGCAAACGGATCACCGAACTGGAAAAACAAAACGGTGGCACCAAGAAGAACGCCAAGGCCACTTCTGGGGGAGGAAACAGCAAGTCTCCCAACAAAAAGAAGCGCCCAATGGACAACAATAAGCAACTTTGCAAAATCTGTGGCAAGACCCACGCCGGCAAATGCTGGAAACTAACCGGAGGACCACCCAAGAAGGGGAAATTCGACCGGGAAACCATCAATCTGCTCAAGGAGCATTTTGTGGCAAAAGAAGACTCGGACAACGAGCAACAATCCAAACCCCACTGGGGAAGGAACCTCTCCAACCACGAGTACTCCTATGTACTGGCCACGGCCCAAGCTGATCATGAAGTCTCTGACGACGAGATTGATATCTCCGACAGGGACCTCAAGGAGTACCGGAGAAAATACAGAAAAACCTTCAAGAAGAAAGGATCCCACAAATGAATGGCCGACACCACCCACACCGGACCACGCATAATCAACCGATTTGCAGATGTCTGTGTGGAGGTGTTGGACCACAAGGGAAGGGGGAGGATGCTCCGGGGCCTTCTGGACTCAGGATGCTCCAAGTCCATAATCCTAAAACACTTTGTCGACCGAAGTCAACTTACGAACCGGGACCAACGATCTGTTACCTATAATACCTATGGGGGCAAATTTCGAACAAAGTCTGCGGCTTCAGTGGGACTAAGGCTGATAGAATTCTCAAACTCAAAGACCATTAAATGGACCTTCCAAGTGGATGAGTACCATCACCACGAGGAGGTGCCCTATGACATGATCATAGGATCCGACCTGATGGCACAAATGGGACTGGATATCAAATACAGCTCCCAGACAATCACATGGCAGGGTGACTCCATCCCCATGAAGGGAATGGGAGAGCTCTCTGACCCGGACAAATGTGAGGCAGTATTCTTTGCCAACACACAGAGTCCGATCCTCCAACAGGAGGAAGAAAGGCAAGCCAAGATACTGGACGCCGACTACTCCAAAGTAGATATAGACTCCATGGTCAACGACCTGGAGATCACAGACGCGTCTAAGGAGGCCCTGAAGAAAACATTGAAGAAGTTCCCCACACTCTTTGGAGGAGGTCTGGGACTGCTCAAGAATATTGAACCGGTATCTATTGAACTCCAACCAGGGGTTAAACCGGTCAGGCAGAGGTACTATTCAGTACCCCATGCCTTTGAACAAGCACTCCGGAAGGAAATCAACAGGCTCTGTGACATTGGAGTCCTGGAGAAACTTCCACATGATGATGACTCACCATGGGCATCACCGACGTTCTGTCAACCCAAAAAGACAGGGGACATACGAGTCCTTACGGATTTTCGGAAGATGAATGCAGCCATTCAACGAAAGCCGTTCCCTCTACCACGCATTGGGGAAACCATCCAAAGACTACAAAAGTTCAAATCAGCTACGGCGCTGGACTTGTCCCAAGGATACTATACCATCCCCATCTGCAAGGAGAGCCAAAAGATTTGCTCTACCATTTTACCATGGGGAAAGTATGCCTACAAGAGACTGGCAATGGGAATCGCATGCGCACCGGATATCTTCCAGTCCGTCATGATGAACCTCCTAGGGGATCTGGACTACGTCCTTGTCTACATCGATGATATTCTAATCATTCAACGCGAGGGGGAATCTGAGCAGGATCACCTCGACAAAATCGATACAGTCCTACAGAGACTGGATGATGCTGGCTTTCGCGCCAACCTCAGAAAATCCTTCTTCATGCAAAAAGAAGTGGAATATCTGGGATTTCTGTTAACAACAGAGGGCATTCAGCCCCAGCCAAAGAAGCTGGAGGCGATGAAGCGCCTGGAACCCCCCAAGAACACCAAGCAACTCAAGATGTTCCTTGGGATGGTCAATTTCTACAGGGACATGTGGAAGCGCCGCTCCCACATCCTGGCCCCCCTCAACAAGCTTGCGGGCAAGAAGGGGAAACTGAATTGGTACTGGGGCCCAGCAGAGCAGAAAGCTTTCATGGAGGCGAAGAGGATGCTCGCAGATGAAGCGAAACTCGCATTCCCGGATTTTACGAAACCATTTCATCTCTACTCAGACGCCAGTGACCGGCAACTGGGAGCAACTGTATGCCAAGATGGAAAACCACTTGGATTCTACACCCGGAAGCTGAACTCAGCGCAACTCAACTACACCGTGGGAGAAAAGGAACTCCTGGGCATAGTAGAAGGCTTAAAAGCATTTGAAGGAATCCTGCGAGGCCAGGATGTAACCATTCACACGGATCACCTGAACCTACTGTACCAACAGATGCCGACCCAAAGAATGGTCCGATGGAGACTCCTCATGGAGGAGTTCCACCCAATAGTCAAGCATGTTGCTGGCAAAGAAAATGATGCAGCAGACGCGCTGTCTCGCCTGGACATTACGGATGATCCAGCGGACACAGTGGAATGGCTACCACCAAATAAGCCCCTCACCTACGCGGATGAGGAAGCGCACCTCCGGCAACTCCTATTCCCACTTGGAGAAGCACCGGAAGAGTTCCAGGGCAATAGTGCATTCCCACTTGCTCCGGACATGATTCAGTTCTACCAGCAACAGGACACAGGAATCGTGAATGCTCTGGAAAAAGACAACCGCCTAACCACCAAAAATGTGGAAGGTTACAGTCTAATCCACAAGGAAGGGAAGATTCTGATCCCGGACAAACTCAAGGATAGAGTTATGGAATGGTACCACAGCATGTTGGTCCATCCCGGAGAAAAGAGAATGGAACAGAGCATACGCTCAGTGTTCACCTGGAAAGGCCTACGGAAGGACGTTCAGGACCTCTGCAAACACTGCCACACGTGTCAGATGTTTAAGAAGAGTGGCCGGAAGAAGTATGGACTACTACCGGAAAAAGCAGCTGAGGTCACCAAATGGCAGAGGGTCAATGTGGACCTCTGGGGACCTGCAACTGTCCACAACAAAAATGGTAAAGACTACCAAATCCATGTCCTCACCATGGTGGACCCAGTGACCGGATGGTTTGAACTGGCTCACCTGAAGGACTCCCCAAATGCAGCAGAAACTCAACGATTGTTGGACAGTACCTGGCTGGCAAGATATCCGCGCCCAAAGGAAATTGGCTTTGATGGCGGGAGTGAGTTCAAAGCAGAATTCCAAGAGCTCTGCGAGAACATGGGGATGAAAAGAAAGCCCAGTGGGGCTTGGAACCCACAATCCAACTCGGTGTTGGAAAGGATCCATCAGGTATTAAAGGACTGTCTGTTGTCCTTCAACCTGGAAAACAGGGACCTCCACCAGGAGGACCCTTTTGAGGAATTCACCACCAAGGCAGCATATGCTATCAGAAGCGCCATCCATACCACCCTGGGGTACTCCCCAGCGCAACTGGTGTTTGGTCGAGACATGTTCATGCCGGTGAACTTCCCAGTGGATTGGGAAGCAATCCAAGCAAGGAAGCAGAAAAGCATCCACAAGAGCAACATCAGGGAAAACCAGAAGAGGATCCCCCATGTCTATAAAGAAGGAGACTATGTCACCCTGGAAAGGAAGGGCATTATTCCAAAACTATCCTTCCCACGGCAAGGACCTTACAAGGTGCTCAAGGCCCATGATAATGGAACTGTAACTATTGAAACTGCTCCTTTTGTAACTGACCGGGTTAACATCAGGAGAGTCCATCCCTATTATTGCAGGAATAGCCCTGAACCAGAGAAGTAGTTGTTACAGTACCATGGAGGAGCATGCCGTGCACCGGAGTACAGTCACGAGTCTACTCGGGACTGGATTAAGGTTGAGGATAAATTAGCGAGGCGTTGGAATCGCCGATTCCGAATGCCGATCGAAAGCAATAGCAATAGACTAATTGATAGAGCTCACAATTTGCATATCACTACTATCGTAAACACTACTAGTAGACCCGGGGTATGGCACAATCCCCATTGCTAGTCTCTTGTAGGCATACTTTCCCCACGGCAGAATGGTGGAGCAGATTTTTTGGCTCTCTTTGCAGATGGGGATGGTGTAGTAACCTTGGGACAAGTCCAGCGCCGTAGCTGATTGGAACTTCTGTAGCCTTTGGATTGTTTCCCCTATTCGTGGTAGTGGGAATGGTTTCCTCTGGATGGCGGCGTTCATTTTCCGGAAGTCGGTGAGAACTCGGATATCGCCTGTCTTCTTTGGTTGACAGAAGGTAGGGGATGCCCACGGTGAGTCATCATCGTGGGGGAGTTTCTCCAGGACTCCAATATCACAGAGCCTGGTGATCTCCTTTCGGAGTGCTTGTTCAAAGGCATGGGGCACCGAGTAGTACCTCTGCCGGACCGGTTTGACCCCTGGTTGGAGCTCAATGGATACCGGGTCTATATTTTTGAGTAGACCCAACCCTCCTCCAAATAGTGTTGGGAATTTCTTCAGTGTTTTCTTCAAGGCTTCCTTGGAGGCGTCCGTAATCTCCAAGTCATTGACCATGGCGTCTATATCGACTTTGGAGTAGTCTGCGTCCAAGATTTTGGCTTGCCTCTCTTCCTCCTGTTGGAGGATCGGGCTCTGTGTGTTGGCAAAGAATACTGCCTCACATTTGTCCGGGTCAGTAAGTTCCCCCATTCCCTTCATGGGGATGGAGTCACCCTGCCATTCGATGGTTCGGGAGCTGTATTTTATATCCAGTCCCAATTGTGCCATCATGTCGGATCCTATGATCATGTCGTAGGGCACCTCCTCATAGTGATGGTATTCATCCACTTGGAAGGTCCATTTGATGGTTTTGGAGTTTGAAAACTCTATCAACCTCAGTCCCACTGAAGCCGCAGACTTGGTTCGGAACTTGCCCCCATAGGTATTATAGGTGACGGATCTGTGGTCTCGGTTCGTTAGTTGACTTCGGTCGACAAAGTGCCTTAGTATGATGGATTTGGAGCAACCGGAGTCGAGTAGGCCCCGGAGCATCCTCCCCCTTCCCTTGTGGTCCAATACCTCCACACAGACGTCTGCATATCTGTTGATGATGCGGGGTCCAGTGTGGATGGTATCGGCCATTCAGTTATGGGATCCTTTCTTTTTAAAGGTCTTTCTGTACTTTCTTCTGTACTCTTTGAGTTCCCGTTCGGAGATGTCGATCTCGTCATCAGAGACGTCGTGGTCAGCTTGGGCCGTGGCCAGTACATAAGAGTACTCGTGGTTCGATAGGTTCCTTCCCCAGTGGGGTTTGGAGTGTTGCTCAGTGTCTGAGTCTTGTTCTTTTGCCACAAAGTGCTCCTTGAGCAAGTTGATGGTTTCCCGGTCAAACTTTCCCTTCTTGGAGGGGCCACCGGTTAGTTTCCAGCATTTGCCGGCATGGACCTTGCCACAGGTCTTGCAGAGCTGTTTGTTACTGTTATCCATAGGACGCTTCTTTTTGCCAGGGGACTTTCCATGGTGGTTTCCTCCCCCAGATGCGGCCTTGGGAGTCTTCTTGGTGCCGCCGTTCTGCTTCTCGAGGTCGGCGATGCGCTGCTGGAGGACCGTCTCCTTCCGGATGGTGGTTTCCAGATTTTCAAGTTTGTCGATAGTGGTGTTAAAGGAGTGGGTGTAGAGGTCCCATCCAATGTGTTCCAGTTTCTCGCGCTGGGAGTGGGTCATGTTGGAGTCCAATATTTCCTTCATTTCTCCCTGTGTGAAACTTCTCGGTGTTTCCATTTGGTCACTGCCACATTCCCAGAGACATTCTGGGAGGTAGCTTTGTAGTTCGGCCATTCGGTTGGCCCATGCTCGTATGCCATGTTTGAGTTCCACTCGCATTCCCCGCATGAATCGACGGAGGATGATATATGAGCGTTTGCCGTTTTGGTCATTGCCAAAAATTTTGAGTTTGAGGACATGCATGCATTCGTCCATGACATCTTTCCTGTACTCCGCTGATCGGTAGTACTGGGTGAGAGCGTTGGGGACGCTTTTCTTTGGGATTGGAGCCAATTCCTCTGGCTCCGTTTCCTCATCCGAGTTCGCCGTGGCAGTCGGTTTGGTTTTGTCGGCGTCGGGAGATTTCTCCTTTGCCTTCTCCTTGGTGGCTCCCGTGGGAGTTTCGGTGGCATCTTGCCCCATCGATAAGAGGATGTTGGCTTGATTGTGTTTTTCAATTTCCTGGATCTTCTTCTGTACCGGTTTGGTATTGTGGATCTTGTGCTTCGGTTCGGCATAAAGAGTCCGAGTGAGCGTCCTCTGGACAAGGGCTAGTGCTTCCCCAGAGAGGATTCTCTGTAGGACGTCCAGCTTTTGGTCTCCATGGAGTTTGTCATTGCCAGCAATTTTCTGGTCAAAGTCCCTCTTCCAGATGATGAAGAGTTCTGGTCTCTCCGTACCATGGAGGACCTTCAGGTAGTCGCTGAATGCGATTCCACCCTTCTCGCTGTCTACACTCATTTTTACGGCGGTGGCGTCTTCTGGCCAGTCCTCCCGAATGATGTTAAAGGGTTTCAGTTTGGTTCCTTTAGCCGCCATGGTGAGTTAATCAGTTTTCTATTAAGTTTAATTCAGTTACACTATTTCTGTTATCTTGTTGCTTTGAGCTGAACTGGGCAAGAATGATTGCTCCAGTTCTTCCAGTTTTCAGTTCTAGATTAAGCTGCTCTCGCGATAACTCGTGTTATAACTGATTTTCCCCCTGGTCTGTTCAGTGGTGGGAGTTGTTTCTCTCTTTAGCTCACGGGAATCCTGTGGTTCCCCGGAGTTGTTTCTGTTTTTATTTCGTGGGATTCGATTCCCGTGGTTCTCTGGCGTTGCTTCTTTCTTAAGTTGTCACCGGGCCGGTCCCACTTCCCGTATCCCGTGGGATTAGTGGTGTTTGGGTATTTGGTTATATACCTTTCCGGATATCCGTATATTTCGGTTTTGGTTGGCATCCGTCTGCGGTCTGTCCATCCACTCAGTGTTGGTCCAATTAGTCCACTCACTGATTTATGTGTCACTTTTTCGGCACATGTTTTCGTGTTTTTCGATTATTTCCTGTTGTCGACCATGGTCCTGTTTAGGTACTTAGGTGTCTCTGTTGCTGCTGTTGCTCCCTTCTTTGGGCGCCAACAGTTGCTGGGGTCGGTCTTCCTTGTGCTGCAGACACTGGATATCCTTCTCCCTGTTTTTGCTTCTCTGCGCCTCCATTTTTGGCAGTCTTTCGGATCCGTTGGTCCCTTGGTCCGATCGGTCCTTTCTGCTCATGGTCATCAGCGCTCAGCTTGATTTTAAAATCATGCCATACCCCGGGTCTACTAGTGATTAGAATAGTAGTGATATGCAAATTGTGAGCTCTATTGATTAGTCCATTTGCTACAGTTCTAAGAGCCCTCCGAATCAGCGATTCTGTCGACTCGCCGATTGTTTTTATCCTTATCCTTAATCCAGTCCCGTGTGCGCTCGTGACTGTATTTTGGCGCACGGCAGTAGTACCGTAGTAGGACAAAAGGACAGCAGTATCATCTGCTGCCACAAGGTACCAGCAATCATGCATGCTGACAAGGATTGAGGCAGATTTTCTCAGAGAGCGGTGTGCTGTGAAGGTGTCAATGGAATGTGTGTGCATGATGGCTGTTCACAGTGTTACTCGTTATTAGTGACCAACAACCAGGGTTCTCTTGTTTGTGATTCTCTCGATGGATTGTACCGTTGTTACTACCATGGTCACTACTAGCGGGCTGCTACTAATCTTACGGTATTATTGATGACTATCTTGAGAGTTGTCTTCCCGTCTGTCATCCATGCGTGCAAGTAATACGAAGTACGGAGTGCTCAAAAACTAGAAGTGTCCCAGTGTGTACATGTGCTCCATTGTTTTTGGGGGCTTTTGCATGATCAAAAGTGCTGGTCTACGCTGTTGTACCCCACGCTAAGCCTTACATACCGTACAGCTGCAACATACCGGTAGTTTCTACATCATTTTTTGGTATGGAATTGAGATGAGAAAATCACCAAAATGACTATGACCTTCGATATCTCCACTGCACGTTGTAACGTTACCGTAATCCTGCTTTCTATCTTCTCATTTTGAACTGATTTTGGCGGTACAGCATCAGTTGAAAGTTTCTGTACTGGGCTGGTGCGGGTAAGGTTACCCGTAAGCCTTACTGTAGTTGTTCCGTTCACGGAAGTCAATCGCCGCCACGAGAAAAAAATTGTTGGTAGCTGTTGCTGTACTGTTTCGTACGTATGTTAGCGTTAGTGCCTGGACGAGGCATTTGTTCTATTGGTCGTTTCTCCTTGGTGAAGTGGGAGATAAGAATTATCGAGCTGTGACCGGCAACGTTCTTCCGTTCTGGATCCACTTACCGAAAGGGTTACGAGAGGAGCAAGGAAAGTGCGAAGAAATCAAGCGTCACATTATTGTTGTTTGTTTGGAAGCACCTACCGGCAGTCGACTTGTTGTATCTCGCACTAACGAAACTCGCCAACAATAACAGCAACAGCAGCCTCGGTCACAGTCGCAGTCGCAGCACCATGGGCAGCAACACTTATGCCGCCTCGTCGGTCGCCCACGTGAGCACCATGGCGAGCGCCATGCTCTTCGGGACGATCATCTTCGCCACCATTGCCCTTGCCACCCGTGCTTACCTCACGGGGGAACACAGCCAGCTCTTCCAGGCCGCGTCGCATCCCAAATCGACGGCGCTCAACGTTCGGTCGCTGCCGTCGGTCTACACGCTCTTGTTCCATTCGTCCATCTTTGGAATGATTCTGTTCTACGCCTACATTTGCGAATACCATCCGCCGTATCCGCACGCAGACAAGAATTACGACGCCGATCTGTTCTTCTTTCTGACCTTTCTTCTGTTTGTGGTGTCGGCCTTCACCTGGCAGAGGCACCTTCCCGACGACAAGCTTACCCTCTACGATGCTAGCGACAAATCGCACGAGGAATACGCTAATGGTTCGGGGGAGAAGCGCGAACGCCCCGTCGCAAAAGCTAACGACAAGACCGAGGTTCTGAACCGAAACCAGACCGAGGAGTGGAAGGGATGGATGCAGTTCATGTTCTTGCTCTATCACTACTACCATGCGGAGGAGGTCTACAACTCCATCCGGATCATGATCACTTGTTACGTATGGATGACCGGCTTTGGGAACTTTTCCTTCTTTTATCTCAAGGCCGACTACGGAATCATCCGAGTCTTGCAAATGCTGTGGCGTCTCAATTTCTTGGTCCTCTTTCTGTGCCTGACGCAGGGAACCACCTTTATTCTCTACTACATTTGTCTGTTGCACACCTACTACTTTTTCATGGTATATATCGTAATGAGGATCGGCAACGAGAGGAACTATACTAAGTGGTGGATCCGCACCAAGCTCGCGGTGCTGGGTGCCGTCATTTATTTGGTGTGGGACTGCGACCTCGGACTTTTCAAGCTGATCCATTCTCCGTTTTTCGGCGAGACGCCCATGATGGGAGCCACCGGCGGTGCCATGTGGGAGTGGTACTTCCGGTCCAGTCTCGACCACTGGTCTACCTACATGGGAATGATCTTTGCCCTCAACTTCCCCATCACCAGTCTCTTCTACCGAAAACTCGAGGCAATGCCGCTGCGCAAACAGATCGCGGCCAAGGGATTGATGGGAGTTGCGTTGTTCGTCGCCTTTTATTTATGGGTCACTGGACCCTTCATGCAGGGCAAGTTTGACTATAACCAGACCAACGCATACTACGGAATCATTCCCGTGACGGTCTACATTTATTTCCGAAACCTTACGCCCTTTTTGCGAAACCACAGCCTGGATTTGTTGCACCAGATCGGAAAAACTACCCTCGAGACGTACCTCATGCAGCACCACATCTGGCTGACCTCGGACGCCAAGAGTCTTCTGACCCTAATTCCGGGCTGGCCCAAGGTCAACTTTTTGGTCGTCTCTGTTATCTATGTGACCCTGAGCCGCCGACTCTACCAGCTCACGCTCTTTCTGCGGGGAATGATCCTCCCGGACAACCGCGAGGCCTGCTTCCGAAACCTCGGGGGAATGATCTCGGTAATTGTGGCCTTTTGTGGGCTGGCGAACCTTCTGCACTCGCAGGGCATGCTGAGCCTCAAAGTCGTCGGCGCCGTTGCCATGGCCGGTGGGTTTGGTCTCTACACCTTCTTGCTGAATCACACCTCGCCGGTGAGTTCGACGGACGTGGAGCAGGCCAGGCGCAGCACCCCCAGCGGGGTGAATCCCAACGCCATGAAGATCTCCATCGCCGTTGCCGCGCTTGCCATTACTACCTGTGGAGTCGGTTGGCACCGCATGGCGGCCACGGGAGCGGGCAAGATTCTGACCCTACCCGCGACCTGCAACGACCACGTGAACAAGGGCGAGTGGATGGCTCTGAACGGATGCGACGAGGGACCGCGGGGAGAAGAATACCGCAAGTTTGGCATCTCTACCGTGTCGACCTGTTCTGCACAAAACCCTGTGTACGTATGGGGATGGGAGGACCAGCCGTCTTCGAGCCACTGCCGATTCAAGCAGCGCGACGCGAAGAGCCTCAAGAAACACCTCAAGGACCGCACCATTTATTTTGTCGGAGACTCCTCCACCCGGTATTTGTACTATGCCTTCTGCCGTCAGCTGGGAATCGCAGACGCAGGTGCTTACGACGCTGCGATGGGCAAACACCACGACTTTTCCCAAAAGATCGGAGACATCGAGGTCAAGTTCATCTGGGCTGCCTACGCAACCGAAGTCGCGGAAGCGATCGACGCCCTGAAAACGAACAATTCGGACGACCACAAGCTGGATCTTTTGGTGCTCGGCGGGGGTGCCTGGGACAAACTGTGGAAATACGAAACGGCCGAAGACAAGGAAGTGTTCAAGTCGGCTCTGGAAAACCTCAAGGCCGGCATTCAGGGCATGACCAAACTCAAGGTACCAGTAGTGTACTTGACGCCAACCACGATAAACACCCCGGCCCTCTCAACAAAGGAGAAGCAGGAGAGAATCACGGAGGACGAAATGAAGGGAATGCGCGACTTGTACAAGAAACAAGGAATTTTGTCGGCTGCTTCCTTTGTGATCGACGGCGAGGCATTCACTCGCAAGCGCGTGGCAGAAAGCTACGATGGTGTTCATTACCCCCACAACGTGTACTCGGCGGGAGCACAAATTCTCTGCAATGCCATGGATTGGCTCCTCCCGGTGCCAAAGAAGGGAATTCCTCCACCGCCCAAGCAACCCGGTGAGATGTCACACCCCAAGATCGGGCTTCTGGTTCTTTTTTTTGCAGCCGCCGGGATCTTCTTCTTCGATGGGTTCCTTGGATTTTCGTATCTGGCATCGTTGATCGTGCCGGGTGTCGCTCCAAAGCGTCTTTTTTACGAAGCATTTTCTACCTTGCACAAAACCAGGAATCTTCCTTCTCTGGAAATGCAAGAAATACACGAAATCAAAACTATCGTATCCGGTCAAAACACAACTAGTGTTGAAAAAAGCGAGAGTGATGTTGGGAGTAGTCCAAAACATGAAGCGGAGGAAGAACTCGTCTCACTTGTTGGAAAGGAACGATAGTTTCTCTGAGTCAACTGCAGTGGGCGTGGTTCGCCGAGCAAACGTTGGGTGGAGTCACATGAACCACAGTCAGTCTTTTAATCCTGGTCGTGCTTTGGTGCATTGGAGAGGGATGACTGACTCGCTCTTCGGTGGTTAGATCTCCAGAATTATTATTTAGGAATCGGTCAATCCGACAAAATACTTTGCATGACGTCGCTAATGAATTAGTTCGTTCTTGATGCGAAGATCGGAGAGGGTTGACTCGCTCTCCGGTGGTTAGATTTAGGAATCGGTCAATCCGACAACATACTTTGCATGACGTTGCTAATGAATAAGTTTGTTTCATATTTAAAAATAGAAAATGCATGATGGACTGGAATACCCGAGCGCACATTCCGCGACTTCGTTCATTGGATTTCCATCAGTGTAATTCACTATATCATACAGAATTGGATTTTTTCACTACAGTGGCTTTTTCGATGTTTCATAACCTGTTCGGGCCCAACCAGTCCGAGAATCATCACACTAATCTCGAAATCGGAACGATTGGAGGCATCGTTCCAAGCCCATTAGAACTGTAGGTAGACTCTTCCTTCCTACTTTTTGATGCGCAAAATGGATGGAGTAAACAATTTGTTCGAAGTCTCGAACGGTTCGGTCGTCTCGCATCGAATAATGATGATTGCCGTCCTGCCTATTTTTCATAATCAATGATCTTACCGGTAAGGTTACTGACGTTTCGCTGTGCCGAGTATTATTTGGAGGGATCTTTGGCAGATGGCAGGGTGGATCGACTCCATTATGGATCGCATTCTTCTGAGGCTTTATCGCTCCTGTTCAAACCGGTATTTTTGACTGCATTTTCGAAAAATGTTGCGAATAGAATTCTCCGTTCGCCCGCACAAACTACACGTACTTGTACCGTAAACTGCAGATGATTCATCTGGTATGACAGCTGATTGTAAATTATGACCCCCGGGTGCGTTTGAAGTTCTCCATTACTGTCACGGGAAAGGTTTATTGCCAGTTTGTACGCACTTGGATTCCTACGTGACAGGATTTATTAGTCGTGATTCTTTGTTGTTCGTTTCCCGCGCCCGCGCTCCAATAAGAACCGTATGAGAAAAAATCTTTGGCTTAATTGAGCAGACGGCAGTTGATGTCTGGAACAAGGAAGGAACCCTGAGTTTTGTGACAACGCAATTTTTCCTTCCAGAATTGTTCTTTTTCTCGCTATCCTACCGTGCACAACCACTTCAAGGGTCGTAAGTGAGTGGAACTGTTGTTTGCCGTCACAGAACACGCTGTTGGACCTGCTGTTGCACCGATCTGCATGGTGCACTGTAAACCGGAGCCTCTTGAATGGAACGATGCACACTACACGTTCTTCATAAGAGATGGCGTATGAACTACAGAACATCTCTATGCACCACTACTACTTACCACTACTTATTCAGCTTATTACCGACTAAATGAAATAATAGGAAGGGCATCAACATGACTCGCATCAAAGATTTGATTGCAAGTGGCAAGACGAAGAATTACCAGGACGACAAACTCGAACTTTTAAAGCAGAAACTAGCAGAGAATTCGCTGATCGAGTTCAAACTTGGATTCGAAGGGGATGAGTTTCGGTCCAAACGCGACGTCGAGTCCTTGCTTAGGGTGATCAAGGAAAAATTCCATCGCCGGGTCTCCCTAGACAAATTTTCGTGCCTCAAATCGATTTGCATTGGATGGAGACTGCCAAGGTTTGCGCTGGGACCAATTTTCACGTCCGTGATTCCGGCATTGCTACAAGAGCCAGTGCGGATCACGCATCTCCAGCTCATCCTCAACGCCAATCCGCCAATTCCAGAATGCTGTTTGAGTCAGATCATTTCGCGACAAACCTTGGAAAGCATAGATCTGAGGAGTATAAGCTTGCGTATACCGATGCGTGGGACTCCCTCCGCCAGAATACCGTTGACGCCAATGAAAAATCTGACTGTACGCCACCACAACACCACAAAATACCAGCGTCAACAACGCGTAGGAATAGTCGAAACCAGCAATCACAAAAGCACACCGTGTTTCAAGACGAACATAAAGGACGAAAGCGATGACTCTATGCACTGGAAAAAAGGAAATATTGTCGAGCTTGTTCGTCACATTTCGCCGAGCATAAAATCGCTGAAATTAATGGATTGCAAAATCACAAGGGATCACATCCCCAAGCTCTGCGAGACAATCCGACAAAGGTTGCACGGCCTGAAGCAACTCAGCTTGCGACAAAACTACCTACTGGATGGCGGATACCAACACCTGTTTGCTCTGCCGGGCATCAAGATGCTGGATTTGTCGCTCTGTGACTTGGATCCAAACGACGGGCACCTTTTAGCTCGGGTCATCGAAAAGTTCGAAAACAAGGCACTAGAGCAGCTTAGTTTGGCGGGAAATTATCGCTTGTCGACGGCGGTCCCCGATATCGTTCGTGTAGCGGGTACGAGACTGGTCACGATCGATTGTTCGTTTTGTGGTGTCAATGTCAAGTCGCAACGAGAAATATTCGATTTTCTCGCCGCGGAACCATCCCTGCCCCCATCAACATCAACATCATCAACATCAACATTTTCACCAAAAAGTAATCAAGCATGCACGCTCAAATATTTTCGCATGCAAGGGGTTATGAAGTGCGACATTGACGGTTTGATCAAGTGCATCCGCCACAATACTTCTCTCCGATACTTGGCGGTGAACAATCGCAGCAACGATTTTCCCATAGACATCGAGGCAATTCGAAGAATCGCATCGGCTCTGGAATGGAATTATTGCCTCGAAACCCTGAGATTCGATGCAATGCGCAGAGACTATCTGCGTCTCCAGAAGGACATTGAATTTTGGCTCGAACTGAATCGGTGTGGGAGACGAGCGCTCCTGCAGACAAACGACGGTGTCAGTTCGTGGCCGAACATAATCGGCCTGGGTGCAAGGAACAACGATCCCAACATTTTGTTTTGGCTGTTGAAGCACGGGTCGGTGATGTTCACCTGAGTGATTGTGATTGATTGTCGTGGGCTCTGGATATGTTTTTTTGTTTGATGGATAATTCTGAAGCAGGACGCAAATCGTTTTGTGTGGCTATGTATGTGTGCATGTGTTGTATGGATGAGTTCATGGAACAAACCAAGCAGTGTCGAAAAAATGGGATTGGATCCCCGCATCCGTGGAGAATGGCAGCTCGAGAGGGTTGCAGATATCGCTGGAAGTGGAAAGGAAATCAAGAATAGAGATTGTGGCTCTGTCAATCAAGCGCATTGTCTTTCGTGGTCATTTGCGCACGGTGCTAAACTCGATCACGTGCGTCCACTCGCGCTCATTTTCAAATCAAGCCGTCGAAAACAGCATTTCCCGGTTCCGGAGCATGTTGCCAAAACAAGCGTTTTTGGATTGCTGCGGGAAGGGATAAAATTTTGTGCCGAGAAACCCGTGTGTCTCGGAACGGATTGTTTACCACTCCGTGCGCCATGATTTCTGTCTCTGTTCACGAATACTATTCGACAGTCGTAGCTACAGCTACTGATCTCATGTCGTAGGGCGGGATCCGTTGGCAGTAGCCTAATGGTTGCCATACTTTGAATTTTGATGCCTGGAATTGGTTACTGTGTTTGTGTTATCTGTACCCTACTTGTGGAATGAACTTGCATGGATGATGGGGTCCAAGAAATAGTTGTTAATAAAAAAATAATAATAATTTAGAGGAAAAATTGAATACTTTGATGAACATCAACTCCCATCAGACATCGCTCCGCATTCTACTTGTAGGAGTACAAAGACTCGCATCAATATCACAGCAGAGAACTACTTGTAAACTCAACGGAAACCACTGTTCGAATCCATCCTCTCCACCACGACCGGAATCGGAACAATCCGTCAACGATCAGCCGTTGCACTGCACTACTCTGCTCTTCTGTACTCTCTACAGTACAACGAAGCACGACCGAACACAGCGAAGAGCAGTAGCGGCAACCTTTTCATTTCGCAACGAACGAACAACGCCAGCAGCAAGCTTCTCATCGTTGGCAGCAGCAGGAGCACCCGGGGGAAGAGGAACGAGAGGAATTCAAAATCGACATTGGGCGCGTCCTGTCTCCACAGAGTTTGCGAAAGACGTAGCCAACAAACGAAGTCTCGTCGACAGATAATCGGGAGGGAGACGGCGATGCCGCGGTCGTCGTCGTCGTCGAAAAGGTGGAACGAATTGATCCCCGCGGCAACGAGAATAGCGACAGCGACAGCGACAGCGACAGCGACAATCGCAACCAAAACAAGAATCATTCCGACGGGTTGGGTATACCGTACGGTACCGATCGCTCGTGTTGCCAAATCAACCAACCAACCAACCAACCAACCAAGAACCGACAACCGCGAAAAGAAAAGGACGATGGAAAACTACAAGTGGGAGCCGCCGTCGCAGCCGCAGCCGCAGCCGAGAGCGACGAGGAACACCGTGGATTTGGCTTGTGGCGTTTGTCGTTTTCCACTCTAAAACTCGGAACGATCGAGAACCTCCGACAGACTGCAGAAAATGCATCTGCATCCCTAGAAGTAAGTTACGTAATCGTTCGTTGTCATTTCGGATGTAAACTCCATGCCAATGCCAATGCTGACACAGGGGGCCTTGGTCAGAGGCGAATAAAAAACTTTTTGATTGAGAGAGTTTCGGAAGATGATTTTTTTCCTCCTTATTTATCGTACGTGTACGACACGTACGTACTTTTCCATATTATCGTAGGATAGTTGTAAAGATATTTTTGACAGTGTGATCCGAGTATGTACGATAGGTGCGCGTAAGGTTACATACGACTCGTAGTTCCAATCTCAAACGACTCGACTCGACTCGACTCGACTCGACTATTGTATCTGCGTTCCGAGCACCCTACCGTATTTTAGTCGACTGTCAACGCAACAGAAAAAATCTTGGGTAGCGGAGTGACAGTCGAAAAACAAAAACCGCGAAATCCGACATTCAAAAATTAGTGTCGAACATCAAACATGCCGTAAAAAACAATTCATACTACTACGTGTGCTTGAACCACAACCTTCCCCTTCACTTGCCCCTAATCTTACCACTAGTAACCTTACCTGATACCTGGTACACGGAAAACTCTCTCAATCAATCAAACTTTCCCATCTCCGACTCAAAAGCTTCCTTGAGTGTTGCGTTCGAACAAGTGCAACAAGTATTACCGGAAAAGCAACGCACCGGCAACAACTTTCCAACAAATCCGTTGTTGGGGTACGGTACGATTACCAAAGTGTTGTACAGCGATGACGCCTCGAACACTATCCACGAGCCTCGTGGGCGCCTTGTCACTCCTGCAGAGCGAGGCTCTTTGGCAAATCCAGGACAAATCTCGGTGCGATCTGTTTGGGATCGAACTGTGCAGGAACGAAAACCGCACCTGTTATATGTACGAGGACGGGAAGCAAACGTGCGGGCCGTGCGAACTGGGATACATAGAAATCGCTGGCGGTGGCGGTGGCGACGGCGGCCAGGAGCAATCCGTCGGCGTCAATGTGTCGTCTTCCTGTGTCGAGGTCGCCGACATTGTGTGGAGTCGCTTCACGGACGCGCACGACCCGCTCTACGTGACTCCCGAAGACGACGAGCTGCGGCTGGCGCTGGTCACCAAATCCGCGAAAATGATCTCGGACCACAACGCCCTGGATTTCGATTCGACCTATACGCTGGGATTGACGCCGTATTCGGCGGACACCGAGACGGAATATCTGCAACGGAGCGGATATTTTCTACGCCGACTTTAACGGAACCGACTACACGCTTCCGTTCTTCGACCCGATGACGTGGGCCAACGCAGACATTCCGAAAACCGTCGATTGGGTCGCGGCCGGTGCCGTGACACCGGTCAAAGATCAGGGTCGATGCGCGTCTTCGTGGGCCATTGGAATCTGCGGTGCCGTCGAAGGGTAAGGGAAAGAGGATGCATTGCGATGGATGGATGGATGGATCACGATACGACAGTGTTGCACGGGGTGCATTTTCCCGCTCGGTAGCGTGCCACGCTGCTGGCAGCTCGGGTTGGCTTGCTGATCGGATCGCATCGCATCGCATCGGATTCGATTCGATTCGTTCCGATTTTGCGGCATGATCCATCCGGGACGATTTCCTTCACGTGTTTTTCTTACCGATTTATTTCTCTCGTATCGTTTTTGTGCTTCGGCAGGGCTGCCTTTCTCAACGATGGATACAAGCAATCGCTGAGTTTCCAGCAACTTATTTCCTGCAACAAGAGGAACCTCGGCTGCGAGGGAGGGTCGATGGACATTGCCGCGAGCTACATCAGCAGCAACTGGTTTGGGGGAGTTGCGTCGCTCGAGGAGTATCCGTACAGCGATGCCGATGGGTTGACGACGGAGGATTGCCGGTTGACGCGAGAGTCACCGCCGGTGGCTGTCGAGGTGTCGGATGTCATTCGAGTGGCGGGCTTGGATGAACTCATGACCTTCGAGGAACGAGTGGGGATGTTCAAATTGGCGTTGTTGGAGAGGCCCGTCGCCGTGGTCATGAAATCTTCCTGTGTCCTGTTCTCCAACTACCTGTCGGGGATATTGACCGACGACGGGGATTGCGCCTGCAGCGATTCTTCGTGTTACGACCACGTCGTTCTGATGGTTGGATTCAATGATACAGGGGATACTCCGTACTTCACACTCAAAAATTCATGGGGCACCAGATGGGGAGAGGAAGGATACTTTCGTGTTGCGCAGATGGAGAAGGGAGAACACGGCTTGTTCGGAATATTCGCGGAGGGCATCATGGTTGGTGCAGGGGAGATCCCGGAGCCCGAGATCAATGACAGGTCGAATCCAAAGAGATGGCCGGAGTGGGCCATTGTGCTCATCGTCCTGAGTCCCCTCTTGCTGCTCTGTTGTTTCTGTAAGAGCAAACCTGTGTATATCTTCTAGTTGCCTACTTCGTAGCAGTGCATGCAATGGAATCCGTTGAGATGGATCGGATTGAAGAGTTAGATCAGTGCACGTTACCACGCTGCTGCTCTCTCGGCTTTTTCATTATCAAATCAGAAAATTGTCAAAAGTGAAAGAAAGATGATAGATTACATATTAAAAAAATGATGTTATAATATTGTAATAAGATTTTGGTTCTATTGTACATTCCTGGAGACAATCGAAAAATCGCAGAATGTCGGTGACAGCAAATCGGGAAAACATCGCCATCAACCGAATGAGAGACGATCGGAGAACTATCGCAGTCGCATTGGATGTGGGCCAACACCGATGGAGTATCATGCAGCCTGACCACTACGGGTGATTCGAAGAACTTGATGATACCAATTATTCAATGCGCTCAGCAACTGGCTTTGTCTCGTCCTAGTTGTTGTGTGTTTCGTTTCCGGGTAATGGAACAGCGAGCGCGAGAGGAAAATTTTCGTCGTTGACCTCGGCGTTGCCGTAGTGTTCGTGCACAAGCACAGCAACGGGCTCTTCGGGAGCATCGTTGTTTCCCGCTGCATTTTGGGGCAGCAGAACAGCGACAGCCCATGGAATGTATTGGTCGATTGGCATGATTGCGGATTGCTTCTGGCGAGGGAAGAACCAAACAGATCGGACAGAATAGAAAACGATCGATGTTGAAGGATTGTGATCTTGGGAAGTATGATTGTCTGTTGAATAAATCGGGTTCGATCACGAAATCTTTCAAGTCTACGAGAGTGTGTTGGCGAATGATTGCATTGATTGGATGAAGCACAAAGAGTAAGAGTATTGGAAAACTTCCAATCCCTGTCGAATGGTGCAAGTAAATTATGATGGAAGATACCGCGTTCGAATTAGAAACTGAGACCCCACGAACCAAAAATAATGATCTGTGAGGATGAATTCACAAGAATAAACTGCCTTCTCGCGAGTGAGTTGAGACACACTTCCATAATCATGAAAAGTTAATTCGCGAGAATAATATGTTGCGTAATACCGGTACCCCGAAGTAAACCTTAACCTTTAAGATTGAAGATGGAGAAAATTCAAAAACAGAATTAAGGGCCTTATGACCATGAGTAAAATACCAACCCATAACCTTAGCTGCACACACAGTAAGTTCAGGTCTTACTTGTACAATAAAAAAATACTGTACTTCGTACGAAGTGTACGTTTAGTAGTGCCATTACATGTACAAGTACATTACGTAGTAAACCTTAACTAATGCGAACCATTTTTTGAAAAATGCCTTCTCAAGAAATCAAAAACTGTACTCGTACCGGTACGTCTTACCTTCCTTCGTATTACGTAACCTTACCGTACGTGTAGATTGTAGATGTTAATCTAATTCGAGACTAAATAATGACAACCGACTCATTTTGGCAACAATCTTTTCCGCTCGTTGATGTTTGAGATTGGTTTTTGACAAAAAAGAATGGAAATTGGAGGCGATTAAGATGTGTACGGTAAGGTAAGGTTACGGAAACACTGCCCGCAATCGACAGTTAGAATCGGGTATGAGAAAAACTAGATTAAGAGAGAGAGAGAGAGAGAGAGAGAGAATAAAAGCATCAGTATACACGATGAACGTTGAAGAGCTAAAGAAACTTGATCAGGAGCATGTGTGGCACCCTTATGCGCCCATACCCAATTCTGTTCCGTGTTTCCCTGTTCAAAGTGCTTCCAAGTGCGACATCCATTTGATGGATGGTAGGACTCTAACCGATGGAATGTCTTCTTGGTGGGCTTGCATTCACGGCTACAATCATCCAGTATTGAACAAAGCTGCCAAAGAACAGATCGATAAGATGTCTCACGTCATGTTTGGAGGTCTTACTCACGAACCCGCCGTGTCTCTGGCTAAGTCTTTGTCGGAAGCAATACCACCGAATCAGTCTTGCCTCGATGAAGACGAACGTCTGGACAAGGTATTTTACAGCGACTCCGGGAGCGTCTCTATAGAGGTTGCCATGAAAATGGCCCTGCAGTACCACTACAATCTTCAACACACAAGCGGCGAAGGTAGTATCGGCACGAGCTCCACCGGGCCATCGAGATCGCCAAAGTCTAAATTTTTGACGATCAGGGGAGGCTATCATGGTGACACTTTCGAAGCTATGAGTGTTTGTGATCCTGTCAACGGCATGCACCACATGTTCCAATCCGTTTTGCCCAAACAGATATTTTGCCACCGACCCGAAATCAAATTTGGTCAGCCATGGGACGAATCTGACATCGATGAGGTTTCGCGTGTGATGGAAGATCGTCATGATGAAATTGCTGCTGTTATTTTGGAACCCATCGTGCAGGGCGCTGGTGGGATGCGGTTTTATTCACCCGAGTACCTTGTGAGGCTCCGAGACTTGTGTAACAAATACAACATACTGCTGATATTCGACGAAATTGCGACGGGATTTGGGAGAACGGGGAAAATGTTTGCCATGGAACACGCACCGGGCGTCTTGCCGGATATTCTCTGTGTTGGAAAGGCCCTGTCGGGAGGCTTTCTCAGCTTTGCGGCAACGATAACATCGAATAAAGTTGCCACTGTCTTTTCGCAGGGTCCTGCGGGAGTTCTGATGCATGGCCCGACATTTATGGGGAATCCATTGGCGTGTGCCGTAAGTCTTGCATCCTTTACCCTTTTGAAATCGTATAATTTGCCATCTATGATTGGTTCCATTGAACGCCAACTCGTCAAGGAATTAGAACCGTGCAAAGAATCTCCATTCGTTGAGGATGTTAGAGTGATGGGGGCAATAGGAGTAGTGGAAATGAAGAATCCCATGGATATGAGGATTGTTCAACAAGAAATTGTAGAAGAAGGTGTCTGGTTGCGACCTTTCGGTAAGCTGTTGTATACGATGCCGCCATTTATAATTCGAAAACACGAACTAAGAAAGATCACAAAGGCCATGGTTTCCATAGCTACGAGAAGACGATGAATATAGCCGACATCACCCAAACAAAAGTTCAGAAATAGTTAACGTGTACTTTAAAAATTACTACGTAATTAACAATAGGCAGAGACTAATACATTCTGGATCTTTCACCAAATTTTCCTTCGACAAAGATATACGTTAATGACTAATATGAACAAACAAGGTTGAAGATTCAAAGGCTCCAGTCCGAGTGTTGTTGTTGTCGTAAAAAAGCTGGATGCAGCGATAGCCTTTTCGTAAACATCGGAAAGGAATAGCTGAGGATGCTATTTTGTCATCAAGTCCCAAGTCTTCGTCTATAACCCTAAAGTGAATCATAGCAACGTCGGGATTGTGCACCTCAAATTCGGCAAAATTGTTTGAAATCCATTTAGGGCAAAATCCATTGTCATCGACTGTTGAAGTTTTGAACGTAACGCACACATGCTCCTCCGTCCCCGTACTTCCAAGACGCACATCGTGCAAATCAATCTGAATGTAAGGGTCAATCAATTCTCCGTATTTTTGCCCGTGTGGCTTGGGGAGACAGCGTCCACTCAACACACTTACTGACAACTTTTTCCTGCCAGGCTTTGGCCCACCCATCAGACTCGCTGGCTTGGGAATATATCCGATGTTTCCCGCTTGTCGGAAAAGTCCATCATTCAGCGCTAGATTAGAGTCAGTGGTCTGGAAGTTTAGAGCAACCAACTGGCAACCCATCGCCCACGCCAAGATAGGATTATAATTCGAGGAGTCTATCCGTGACCCAGCGGGATACGTTCTAGTCATGTGATCTTGGTTATATTCTCGCCACGACTCAGCGTTTTGTTTTTCTTTTTCAACAAGTTTTGTGATCTTGGTCTCCCCGATAGAATGCATGCTGGTTTGATTTTGATCAATCGACTGGTCAAAACTCTTGAACTTCGTTCCATTCAGAAGAGTAACATACCTCAGTAAGGGACAAATCTTTTTCGTATGAGGGTCAACAGACTTTGACGATGGCTTGGGCGGTTTTGAATTCGAAGCATTTATGTCATAATCATCATCATTTTTCGTATGAGGGTCAACAGACTTTGACGATGGCTTGGGCGGTTTTGAATTCGAAGCATTTATGTCATAATCATCATCATCGTCGGCGTCATCAAGTTCACACTCTTCAGGATCAACATAGTCACGCTCGGATTTCGTGAAAATTGAATGTGTAATTTCTGAGTCTGCCTCGTCCGGCTCCGGTGGTCGCTTCCCCTTGATCACTACCATTCCACGCAATTCCTCTGGGGAAGGCAGATCAATACCCGAAAATTGCTTTTCCTCTGGAATAAAAAGTCTGTCCCCAAAGATGTTTTTCATATCTTTTGCCATGACTCTCTGATAAGGGAGTGAGCAATGGTTTTCCAAGCTTAGAATAATTGGATATGTTGAAGGATTGGCGAGAAGGTAACTATTAGTTATCAAACAAGCACTTCTGAAGGTCATTCTCGGTGTCAGTGTATGCCCGTGATATATTACTGGGACGTATTCCTTGGTTTTCTTCTTGAACTCCCCATCCCAACAATCCAACTCCAGGCACTTGCAACCTCTTCTGAGCGCATTTTCATATGCTTCAACAGACGATCTTGATTGCAGTTGATCTCCCATTAGGTACGTGTTGTGGGATGTATTGATCCAGTACCTTGAAAGCGGCATATCAAGCTTGGTTGTGGAGGGAAGAGGGGCAATAGCAGCGGGATCGTATGCATCGTTGTATTTGGAGTGCAAGAAGTGCATAAATTCTGTTTTCGAAATCTTCTTGGAGCTAATCGACTCTCCGTGGCTCTTCATGCTCTTTATGAATAGTACCGCATCTTCTTCGGTTGCATTCGCCTCTCCTTGGCGCCTATGGAGGAATTGTTTTAGGAATGTTTTCGGTCCGACTGCAGTAACGTCTGGTCCAAAGGTTCCATTCCACAACTTCTCCACAGGCAAAAGCTTTCCTGCCGTAGCAATTGAAAGCAGTAGCTTTCGTGTTGTCTGGATTGAGATTCCATTTTTGCCTTCTGCATAACTCTTGTGGATACCGTCCACGTTAGAAGGAACTGTGAGATTAACTCGCTTACAGATACCACGAAATTCCTTCCGGTCAATACTTCCACTCCTGTCTTGGTCCATATCATAATAGATATATCTCATCAGGAGTTGGTCGTTATCGATCCATGGGGACATCAAGTTGTATCGCGCATTCATCTGCTTCAAGGCGTCAACAAGGCCATCACGAAATTTTTTGCTACGAATCAACAACACCATAGACGCATTCCCATGATGAAAAATTGTAACTAGCTGTTCTAGTTTCTCAGCGCTCAACGGTTTGGATAAACGCCTTTGGCCCAATTCCAGCTTTTGGACTCCGATGGCCCCAACCAGCCAACCATCAATGTCAGCGACATCGATGTACCTGATGTATCGTTCGACATTCTTCCTACCAAATTGTTTTGTTTTCTTTTTTTTCGAAGGCGCAAAGAGTGGTTTTTTCAGGGTTGAGGCTAATTCCGAGCTAATTTCATCAGGAATAACGGAATGTGTGATGAAGAATGCTTGCTTGTCGGACGAAATTGTGATCACCCGAGACTTCCACTTGCCCCTCGAAGTCAATCTCACCACATCGATACCTTGCTCGAGTCCTTTGTTTATTTTCAATGTGGACATAGCACTTTGAAGCGTCACGGCGAATGTAGACTCAAATTCCGACTCCTTCACATCTATCTTGGGTGTGATCTTTGACACCAACTTGGCGTCTTTCGCCATAATGTCAATGTAAGAGACCATCGTGATTGATGATAAAGCAACTTTTTGGTGACGTTGAGACTAATGCGAACTATGGATTAAGATATCGTTTTCTCACTCTTGCACTTGTGAATAGTCCACAGCTTGTTGGTAGAACGGATATGAGCGCTTGAGCACTACGTTATCTAATGATACGATTCTGTTTTCATCTCTCGATGCGTTGACAACGGGCATGCAAAGATTTTGCGTGCGCTTTGTAAGCCGAGTCATTTGACGGGCATTTAGTACTGGCAGCAGAACAGGGGTGCAGCAGACATAGGTGTGGTCACTTTTCTACCATGTACCGGTACTGTACCGTACGGCACAGTAGCACTAACATTCGCCTTTCCCGGGAAAGAAAGATTCCCGGAAAAGAAAGATTCCAAGTGAAATACTTAAGATTAAGGTTATAGTACCGTACGGTAAGATTACGGTAAGCTTACTCGTACCGGTACCTAGGAACTGTGTGAAGGAATCTTCCAACCCCACGAACCGATTCTGGTACAGGTAAGGTTCTTTACTAGCGAAAGATTTGCTACTTCTTCCACGCAAGCTTTGGAACCGAGCAACTGTTTTTAGCGTAGAGAAAAGAACGATTAAGACCTTAATTACTGTTCAATAAAGATCCTAACATCCAATAGCACTGACAGTTTAAATAATAGTAGTAGTGTGCTACGAAGTACAAAGTACAACGTAAAAGGTACCGTACGTAGCATTGCTAAAGAAACCGCCAACGAATTCATAATAATAATACGGTAAGTTACGGTAAGGTTTCTTAAGCCTTAACTTAGATGTTACATTGAAAATGGAGTTGTCAATTTCAGTTGATAAATTCTTGGCGGCATTGTATTCAGAAGATCCTAACTTTTTTAAAGGTGTCCTCAAGTTCATCTGAAGACCAGTGGTCGCCTCCCTTTAATAATACCGGGCGGACAGCTGTTAGGAATTTCGTGCCAGTAGCATTTCCTTCAATGGAAAGAGGATGTGTGCCCAGAGTCGTACTAGTGCCATACCCCGGGTCTACTAGTAGTGTTTACGATAGTAGTGATATGCAAATTGTGAGCTATTACATGATTAGTGAGGTTATTGGAGATGCTCTCTCGTGGAGCATTGAGCGAGTGGTCAGCGAGCCCTGCTGAGTCACCAGCTCATCGCCGATCTTGCTTTGATCCAAACCTTAACCTTATTTAGGGTTGGTTCGGTGCACGGCATACGCCTCCATGGGAATGTCACTATTGGTTCAATCAATCCCTTTCCAATCGTTACAGTCACATTAATTATGAGCTGTTGGACTAGGGAGTATCACTGCTGTTATTAGAAGTCCTCACCCACCACATGGGAATGATGAGGTTGTAATAGTAAAGGAAAGGCATGTCAGTCCACACTTGGTTGAGTCAGCCTTATTCACCTGCAGGGAGTTTTCGGTATTCTCCTCTGTAGCGTGAAAAGAAGAGAGGAGTGGTTTTGTGTAACCTGTGGAGCTTCCTGTACAACTCTTAGGCTGTAGTATTCCACATCCTTCGCCTCCACGAAAGCATGTAGCTCTTCGCGTTCCAGCACTGTTGGCTGTTAAAAAAAAAGAAGTCCTCACCCACCACATGGGAATGATGAGGTTGCAATCAGCCCATAGTTCGTTGACTAGGCTGTGTCCACCTGCAGGGAGTGTTCTGTATCCTTAGGTGTCGCTGTTGTTGCTGTTGCTCCATCGGGTGGAGCTAGCTGCAACTGGGATTGACGTTCCTACGTTTTATCCCATGTCTGTCACCGTCCCATTGGATTGGTCGTTTGCTGTCAGCTTTTCGGACACGTCCATTCGGTTGGGATTATTTTCGTGTTACGCGGGTTGGTTGTGCTTATTATTGCTTTTGTCAACCATTGACCTATCAAGGTCCTTAGGTTGCTCTGTTGTTGCTGCTGCTCCATCTAATGGTGCAAACTGCAACTTCGCCGTCGTTCGTCGAACGATCAGCATGTTCCGTTTCCGTCGATCGCCAACGATTGGAGTTATTGTCGCCGTAGCGCTTTGGTCGTTTCTTGCTTGGATTGCTTCCCAATCCACTGGGAAGTTCACCGGCATAAACATGTCTCTGCCAAACACCAATTGTGCCGGGGAGTACCCCAAAGTAGTAGTATGGATGGCGCTTCTGATGGCATACGCTGGTGCCTTGGTGGTGAATTCCTCAAAAGGGTCCTTCTCGTGGAGGTCCCTGTTTTCCAGGTTGAAGGACAACAGACAGTCCTTTAATTCCTGATGGATCCTTTCCAACACCGAGTTGGATTGTGGGTTCCAAGCCCCACTGGGCTTTCTTTTCATCCCCATGTTCTCGCAGAGCTCTTGGAACTCTGCTTTGAACTCACTCCCGCCATCAAAGCCAATTTCCTTTGGGCGCGGATATCTTGCCAACCAGGTACTGTCTAGCAATCGTTGAGTTTCTGCTGCATTTGGGGAGTCCTTCAGGTGAGCCAGTTCAAACCATCCGGTCACTGGGTCCACCATGGTGAGGACATGGATTTGGTAGTCTTTACCATTTTTGTTGTGGACAGTTGCAGGTCCCCAGAGGTCCACATTGACCCCCTGCCATTTGGTAACCTCAGCTGCTTTTTCCGGTAGTATTCCATACTTCTTCCGGCCACTCTTCTTAAACATCTGACACGTGTGGCAGTGCTTACAAAGGTCCTGGACGTCCTTCCGTAGGCCTTTCCAGGTGAAGACTGAGCGTATGCTCTGTTCCATTCTCTCTTCCCCCGGGTGCACCAACATGGTGTGGTACCACTCCATCACTCTTTGTTTGAGTTTGTCGGGAATCAGGATCTTGCCTTCTTTGTGGATGAGACTGAAACCTTCCACATTTTTGGTAGTTAGGCCTTTGTCTTTTTCCAAAGCATTCACGATTTTCGTGTCCTTCTGTTGGTAGAACTGAATCATGTCCGGAGCAAGTGGGAATGCACTATTGCCCTGGAATTCTTCCGGTGCTTCTCCAAGTGGGAATAGGAGTTGCCGGAGGTGCGCTTCCTCATCCGCGTAGGTGAGGGGCTTATTTGGTGGCAGCCATTCCACTGTGTCTGCTGGGTCATCTGTGATGTCCAATCGAGACAGTGCATCTGCTGCATCATTGTCTTTGCCAGCAACGTGCTTGACTACCGGATGGAACTCCTCCATGAGTAGTCTCCACCGGACCATTCTTTGGGTCGGCATCTGCTGATACAATAGGTTCAGGTGATCCGTGTGACGAATGGTTACATCTTGTCCTCGTAGGATTCCTTCAAACGCTTTCAAGCCTTCCACTATACCAAGGAGTTCCCCGACGGTGTAGTTGAGCTGCGCTGAGTTCAGTTTCCTTGTGTAGAAACCAAGGGGTTTGCCCTCTTGGCATACGGTTGCTCCCAGTTGCCTGTCACTGGCGTCTGAGTAGAGATGAAATGGTTTCGTAAAATCCGGGAATGCGAGTTTCGCTTCATCTGCGAGCATCCTCTGCGCCTCCATGAAAGCTTTCTGCTCTGCTGGGCCCCAGTACCAGTTCACTCTCCCCTTCTTGCCCGCAAGCTTGTTGAGGGGGGCAAGGATGTGGTTCGCGTCGCGATCGGAGGTTTGCGTTATGATTCTTTGTCGACCATGGTCCTGTCGGGGTCCCTGTGTCTCGCTTGTTGCGGCTGCTCCATCTAATGGTGCTGACTGCAACTGTTCCATTTCCATTGTTCGTTGAACGCTTGGAGGTATTGTCGCCATAGCGCATTGAGTTAATTTCGTGTTGCCGTCTCGCGGATCGGTCATCTCTTGCCGTCGTTTTGCTAGATCGGCCAGTTGTTGCTGCTGCTCCATCTAATGGTGCTAGCTGCGACTGGGATTGACGTTGCTCCGTTTTATCCCGGTTTCTTGCCGTTGTTCCTGGAACGGTCTTCCTCATTGTTGCCGCCATCACGCTGGATCGGACGGTTATTTGGTTGTGTTGTTCTTCGAACGGCATTGTTCTTCTGTTATTTTTTTTGTTGCGGCAGCATGCTATCCCATCGGATCAGTCATTTTGCCGTGTGGAGTTGCCAGTATCCCGCTCCTGAAGGAGCTTGCTGCAACTGCTCCATACCTGGTATGGTGATTGGAGTTTATTTATTATCGCCGTAGCGTTGTTGTCGCCGTCAACGCCTCCACACAGACATCCGCAAATCGGTTGATTACGCGTGGTCCGGTGTGGATGGCGTCGGCCATTCAGTTATGGGATCCTTTCTTTTTGAAGGTTTTCCTGTACTTCCTCCTGTACTCTTTGAGATCTTCTTTCGGAGATGTCAACCTCATCGTCAGAGACTTCGTGGTCAGCTTGGGCCGTGGCCAGCACATAGGAGTACTCATGGTTGGAGAGGTTCCTTCCCCAGTGGGGTTTGGAGTGTTGCTCGTTGTCTGAGTCTTCTTTTGCCACAAAATGCTCCTTGAGCAGATTGATGGTTTCCCGGTCGAATTTCCCCTTCTTGGGTGGTCCTCCGGTTAGTTTCCAGCATTTGCCGGCGTGGGTCTTGCCACGGATTTTGCATAGTTGCTTGTTGTTGTCCATTGGGCGCTTCTTTTTGTTGGGAGACTTTCCATTTCCTCCCCCAGAAGTGGCCTTGGAGTTCTTCTTGGTTCCACCATTTGTTTTTCCAGTTCGGTGATCCGTTTGCGAAGTTCTTCTTCGTTTCGGATGGTGGTTTCCAAGTTTTTCGAGTTTGTCGTCGCCAGCAATTTTCTGGTCAAAGTCTCGTTTCCTGATGATAAAGAGTTCCGGTCTTTCAGTGCCGGTGAGTACCTTCATATAGTCACTGAAGGCTACCCCTCCTTTTTCTGAGTCGATACTCATTTTCACGGTGGTGGCATCTTCCGGCCAGTCCTCTCGTGTAAAGTTAAAGGTTTCTGTTTAGTTCCTTTAGACGCCATGGTTAATCAATCAGTTATTAAGTTTTAGTTTAATTCAGTTACAATATTTCTGTAAGTTTGTTATTTGGGTTGGAAATGAGCAAAAGTGATTATTCCAGTTTGCTCTATTTTCCCCTATGAGGTCCACTAAACTGTTTGTTTCTCGTGATATCTCGTGTTGTAACTGATTGTTCCCCCAGGCTTGTACAGTGGTGGGAGTTGTTTCTCTCTTTAGCTCCCGGGAATCCTGTGGTTCTCCGGAGTTGTTTCTGTTTTTATTTCGTGGGATTCGATTCCCGTGGTTCTCCGGCGTTGCTTCCCTATTAAGCAATCACCGGGCCGATCCCACTTCCTGTCTCCCGTGGGACTTAGTGGTGTTTAGGTATTTATTTTATACCTGTCCGCATATTTATATGTTCTGGTTTTGGTCGGCACACCCTTTTTGGTCTGTCCGTCCACTCAGTGTTGGTCTCGATTTCCGTGGTTCTCCGGCGTTGCTTCCCTATTAAGCAATCACCGGGCCGGTCCCACTTCCTGTCTCCCGTGGGACTTAGTGGTGTTTAGGTATTTATTTTATACCTTTCCGGATATCCATATATTTCGGTTGTGGTTGGCATCCCCTGTTCGGTCTGTCCATCCACTCAGTGTTGATCCAATTAGTCCACTCACTGGATTATGTGTCACTTTTTCGACACTCATTTTATTCGATTATTGCTTTTGTCGACCACCATGGTCCTGTTGGGGTCCTTAGGTGTCTCTGTTGTTGCTGCTGCTCCATCTGATGGTGCTAACTGCAACTGGGATTGACGTTGCTCCTCCGTTTTGTCCCGTTTTTGTTGCCGTTCCTGGAACGGTCTTTTTCCAATATTTTGGTTGTTTCTTGTTGACGACCGTGGTCCTGTTCAGATCCTTAGGTGTCTTTGTTGCTGCGGTTGCTCCCTGTAATGGAGCCAACTGTTGCTGGGGTTGGTATTCCTTAGTGCTGCAGACACCGGATGTCCTTCTCCCTGTTTGCTTCTACGTGCCTCCATTTTTTGGCAGTCTTTCGATCTCGTCGGTTCCTTCACCGATCGATCTCTTTCTGCTCATGGTCATCAGCACTCAGCTTGATTTTAAAATCATGCCATACCCCGGGTCTACTAGTAGTGTTTACGATAGTAGTGATATGCAAATTGTGAGCTATTACATGATTAGTGAGGTTATTGGAGATGCTCTCTCGTGGAGCATTGAGCGAGTGGTCAGCGAGCCCTGCTGAGTCACCAGCTCATCGCCGATCTTGCTTTGATCCAAACCTTAACCTTATTTAGGGTTGGTTCGGTGCACGGCAACTAGGAATGCTCCTTGTGATTACCAGAAGCTCTAGTAGAAAACTGATGTTTTGTACGCTAGTAGTACTGGTAATTTTTGTGTAATGCACTCCTCCTCGTATTCATTCTTGGTGGGCACTGAATACAATGCTGTGCCTGCTTAGCGCCGAGGAAGTCTCCCAGGAAGTATTTAGGCTTGTGAACACGCTCCACCTCTGTCCTACATAGAGAATAAAACAAAGTACTTATTTTTTCCCTTCAAACCCCTTATTGACATTTTTGTTTTTCACCACCCTGCTAGTGGTGCGAGAGTGGTGGTGCCGGCAGCCGTGCTTTTTGCCGCTACAAATGTTTTGTGAACAATTTTGGTTAATCCAAGATGTCCCAGCATGCAACTGCTTTGTTTTATACCAAGAAGGATATTCAACACTAGTAATAAGTATTTACGTCACTTGTGGGGAATTCTTTGCTCTTCCTCTTCTTCCTGCTTTCCGTGGAAAAGTCGTGTAAGAAGTTACTGCTCCTGATAACTGTTGACCATACTAGTAGTTACAGCATTTTGTTTTGTTGTGCTAGTAGTTCTGAAACACAGTTACAGGACTGCTGCTGTTGATTGACAAGTACTATCAGGCAGTCATGACTCCACTCCTTCCTGTTGAGAATTTATCATGTCTGGTCTTAAAGAGAGCACATGGTTATTTGGTATGAATTTTTTGATGAAGCACAAAAATAAGACTATTGAAGAGTTACATTTCTGTTAGTGCTATATTATGATTGTGCTTGCAGTTTCCAATAGGAGCTTCTCCAAGTAAGAATGTATGTCTTAATTCTAGTAATGATCCTTTGCTACCTCTTCTACCATCATTTGTATTCAGCACTGGCGTAAATTCAGTTTCCAAAAGCAAGGATGAAGTCATATTACTGGCTGATTGAAGGTTGGAGGCATCATTCTCATTGTAGACAAATAGAATTCCTCTCATTTGTACTGAGATCTATTTGTTCAGCTCACACTGTAGTGTTGATAGTCAAAAAAAAGGTTACTCATTGCCAGCAATCATTGTTTATGTATCATCAACATTTTAGTTGTACATGCAGGAAAACTACTAGTAGTAGTAGTACTGGTGGTAAGGTTAGTCGTACTAGTACTAGCTTTCGAGAATCATCATACTACGATCACAACCAGTATAACTTACTAGTACTACTACTAGTACTACTACTAGTAGTACTACTAGTAGTAAGGTTACTACTAGTACTACTACTAGTAGTACTACTAGTAGTAAGGTTACTACTAGTAGTACTACTAGTAGTGGTACTAGAGTCGCTACTAGTACTACTAGAAATCTTACTTCTCAAAGAGGATCTTTTCATCATCGATAAAAGAAGGGTGACTGCTGGATGGATCAATCGTAGTAATATGGTGTATTGTGTATTCATATCTATTTGGAACTCAATCACAATGATGGCAGATTCCCACCGATAATTGAATAATGCCTCTAGTACAGTACTATTAGCACTTGCACCACAAGATGGTTCCGTAAGATTATCCTTCAATTACGATGATGCACCGTATTAGTATTATTTTCATGACTGAAGGAAATTGGTACGATTACAACTCGGTCGAGTAAGTTACTTTGACTCACTCATGAAGTAACAAAAAAAAATAATAATGTAATCGTAGAATTTCTAGGCGTCGAATAGCCTACTGTAGTCCTTCGGTACGAACTCATGGCGCTCATGGGCACCTCTATGTGTCCGTGAACAAATCCGTCTCCCCCATCATAATGACATTTCCCCTGAAATAAAGTCATTCTTTAACGGCAGGGAAACACAATAATGACCTTAACATTTATCACGAGTAGCCCTCCAACGGGTAACAAGACTCGTCAAATAACTTTCCGAAGATCTTCGACTAGGAGAACCGCGAGAAAAAAGCCACAATCTGGGTATTCCACAAAAAACAACTCCATTTCTCACCAACCGCTTCTACTTCGTAAGTTACGTGAACACTCGGCGACTTTCTGCTTGAAAAAGGACAAAGTCCAACTGAAATACTCACTAAAGCATCAACCATGGGCAGTGACGATCCCGGTACTCAGCATTTCAACATTGGCGACACCCTGCGCTACAAAGGATTTTATGACGATGCACTCTCCGAGCTTTTGCACGCCATCTGTCTGTTAGAGACGAGGTATGGATCGAAAAGTAGGGAAGTTGCTGCGGCACATTACAGTCTCGGCTTGGCATATCGTGCCACAAAGGAGTTTAAGCAGGCCATCAAGCATTTGAATAGGGCACAAGAAATTTACGAATCCCAAAAAGGAGAAACGGACGAGTATGCCGAGGAAGTCAAGAATTGCAAACTCAATCTTGCGCGAACACACCATAGTCGAGGAGTGATGTATCAGCGCAATGGAGGCTACAACGATTCGGTTCTTGAGCATCGGAAGGCCATTGCTATTAGAGAAACTATTTTGGGTCGATCGAACCTTGAAACAGGTCGAAGTTATTACGTGTTGGGCTGTGCTCTTAGTGACCGTGGTGACTTCGACGAAGCCCTCGCAGAATTGCGAAGGGCTCTTCGAATTCGGCTAAGAACTTTCGGAAAGGATCATCTTGATGTCGTGGAAGTTGTCGAAAATATTGCAACAGTAATGATTGCCAAGGGTGTGGTTTCGGATTCAGTCGTCGAGTACAAAATGCTAGTTATCCGATCTCTTGAATACGAAAACGAAGGAGACATTTTGTCTCGGAAGGGTGATCTCGAGGACGCCCTTATCTACTATAAAAAAGCTCTGTCATTAGAAATGCAGTACCTTGGGGACTTGCACCCGACGTGTTGTGATTTGTACCTTCGAATGGCGGTAAGTTTGTCTCGACCTGCAGCGAAATTTTCTACTACGATACTATTATTATTTTTTGTCAAAGATCGGATTTCTAATTTTCGTTTTCATCGATAATTTCCAATTTACTCTTTGGAATCTCAGGAAACTTTGAGCGAAAGTGGAGACCTCGAGGGAAGTCTGGTCGAGTACAAATCAGCAATCACCATTTACGAACGCTTGATGGGGAAATTCCACGTCAAAATGGCCGTCATCTATTCGAGGCTTGCTGGCGTCTTGATGGACAAAGGAGAATACGAGACGGCCCTATCTTTTTACGCGAAGGCATATGGCATCTATGACGGAACACTCGGACTTCACGACGACACGAAACAAACATTAATGAACGTCAAACTTGCGGCCGAAAAAAATCGTGCCGCGAAATCATCAATGGAGATTCTTGTCAAGGCCGAAGAGGAATTCAGAAAGCGCCATCCGCAGCTCACGGCAACCGCGGTATCAGATTCCGAGGATGAGAAGAAAGAATCGGACGACGATGAGAGTGGAGAAAATGGACAGGATAAGAAAAAGAAGAAGAAGAAGAAGAAGAAGAAAAAAGACAAGAAAGCGAAAGAAGTCGATGATGAAGAAGAAATGGATATCATCTAATGACATGGCGCTAAAAATCGGAGTACTACCAGTCATTGCATGTTAAAGATCTGTATAGTGATGGGTTAATGTTAAAAACATTATCGATCGAAATGAAAAGTTTATCTCTCAGCTTCACATGTACGAATACTGAAGATAGGGCCATATTTTGAACGTGATAGGATGAAAGGGGAGTTTTTCGGTGGTGTTCATGGTGAAATTGCCGACTGCTTGTGTTCGAATACTCAACTGCGAGAAGGCGGCTATTTGAAACGCACTTACAGCGAGAGCTGCTCTTCTCAAACATTTATCGAACTCGAACTGGAAAGTAGGATCCAAACTACATGGCATCGGAAACTGGATTGCTCCTACCGAAAAACGCAGAAACATGTTTGCAAACTCCGAACTTCTGCTTGGGTTGCTAAAATTTTTTTTGGGCATTGGATCTGCATCACGCCATCACTGTTGCTAGCTATGGGTCGTGCACTAGTGGTTGAACGGTGAGAACGTCAGAGTGATAATGGGTGCGCTGCCTAGTAACAATGTAACTCTCGTATCTGAACAATAATCTTTCCCATTATTGACCGATTCTTGTATTGATGCACCACGGTGAGCTCAAGAAGTTTGACTTTCCCTACTCGCACTTCACCAAGGAGAATACTACTAGTAGTAGTAGTGTTGTGGCTGGCTTGGTGTACTAGTAACTTTACATTTCTATTCATGGAATGGTTTTGAGTAAGGCCATGAAGCTCTATTCAGCCCAGTAACGTCTTAACAGCAGGAACAACTTCATACATTGTCTTCCATTTGTGTTATCAGGTTTAATTGAGATGGCCTATGGGACATAGCTAGTTTTAGTTATTTGTTGACAACATCATATCATACTACTTGTACTACTAGTATTACTACCACTACTAGTTACTTCCGTTTGCCAATTCCTCTAGTCCTCCTTGTCAGTTCAATCATGTCTCCTTGTCAGTTCAATCATGATGGAGTCAGATCAATTCACCGCAGTACTACCTACTTGCCCTTCACTACTTTAGTACCAACATGATGAAGGATAGTTGGACTTTCCTTTGGGATATTGTTTGTATAATGGGGCAGAACCTTTGTATCATTGTTTTTGAAACTTCTAGAATTGGTCTATCCCATTATTTGGATTGAGGACAGACAACTTTAGAATCGATACATCATGATCCATCCCTACCGGAACAGTGCTGTAATTACCGTACGGTATGATGCCGTTATGTAGAAACAACACAGTATTTTGTCTTTTGGTAATTTACTGTTCATGACGATTACCGTTAAGAGTCAATGCGCGATCGCGCGGCTCAATGCAGATACTCATTCAAAACACGTCACTTTGGAACCGGAAATCTACCGTATGAGGAACAACTCAATCACTAAAATCTAAAACAACAAGGATGTCTCATCATCCTGACGATGGATCGTGACAACTTGCAAGGGCACCGACACAAAACGTCGACACGAAAGACTACCGTACTGCTTGTGTTGACTAAGTTACCTCCAGACGCACAAACTAATCGGTCAATCTCGTGAAGGAAAATATAGGACAATGAAGCTTCTTTTGGCACTCGGCACTACGGCACTCCTCTGCTTGCAATCTGTTGCTGCGTTCGGAGTGGTTTCCACACCATCCGCGAGGATCTCTACTGCTGCGGCAGAGGGCTTCTCGACCGCCCTTTCGATGGGAAAGGAGGACGATGATTTGCTGAGATTTGCACGTTCCTCTCGTGCGGCTGGAAACGATGACAATGTCGTCGAGCTCATGAGACCTCTCGGACTCGTCTTGAATCAGGATGACAACGGCAATGTTTACGTCGAGACCGTAGCACCCAGGGGAAATGCAGCTCGAAGCGGAAAGGTACGTAGCTTTTCTGCTCAGAAATGACAAGCCCATTACTGTTGAAATCTGTCTTATCCGCAGCAAGGAAGAGTTCATTTTTCTTACTCTGTGTTGTTTTCTGTTTGCCACATTGCACATTGCAGGTCAAGGAGGGAGATATTGTAACCATGTGTTCCGCAACTTTCGGAGACGATATGTGGTCCACCAGGGGAGTGGGATTGACCCGAGTGCTTGCCGCCATCCGTGTACGAGCCGGACCGTATGTCAAATTGGTCTTCGAAACGCCCTCTCAGTACAAGTCGAAGGCTGTAATGAGCACGAAGCAACGAAAAGCTGCGGATGATGCCCGAGCGGCAGCCCAAGAGAAAAAGGACAGATTGCTGGATCAATTAGAACAAGACGAAAAGAAACTGAAGAAGGGAAAATTCCTTGGTCTCTTCTAAGAACACCACACTCCATCAATCAACACGAATGATTGTCAACCGACAAATGCAATATCTACGCTACAATATCCTATGAAATACCATTCTAATTTTGTAATTTTTAGCATGCTAAACTACTGCCGTTACACTTTTAATCTTAGTCGGAGACTTTTCAAAGCAGCTTTGGACGAATTTAGTTTTATTGCATTGGAATCTCTTGGCGAAGGGTGAAGAACGAAAAATTTGAGAGTCCCTCCCGCTGCGATGAAAAGTGCCGAGTTGAAACGAGTGGGTGAGGAAACCAAGCGAAATATATCATCTGCGAAACTCTGCAACGCATTTATCATAACTTTGTGATCATTATTAGCATGTTAAACAACTGGCTCGAAGAACCCTTGCATCTCGGAGAACACGAGTCAGAAACCCGACACCGAGTCCGGTTGCGACAGAAATTTACGGTTACAATCCCCTACACGAAGCAAACTACTATTGTTTATTATTTGTACAGAGCAGCTCCGTTCATTTCATTTCAAAAGACCGAGGACACTTGTTGCTGGCACTGCCAGCAAATGTTCTCGTAAAAGGTGTTCATTTCCCGGTTCTTCTCCATGTGGAGCGTGTGGATGGTTTCGTTGGCCTTTCGTTCCGCCGTTGCCACGGCTGCCTCGAGCTCGGCCTTGTGCGATTCCCTCTCGCTCTCTAGAATCTGAGCCGTGATGCGCGTGATGTCGTCCCGATCCCGTTCCAAAAATTCGCACCGGCTCCTCAGCTCCGCCACCAGGGCGCGCCAGGGATCCGCAGCCACTGCCGCCGCCGACTTCACTGCCGAGATCCAGGACGTGTCGTCGGCAGTGTTGGTTTCCCGCGACTGTTCCGCCGACCCGTCCGGCACGAGCCGTCGGCGTTCGGTTTCGGACCGGTCCGGAGTTTCGCGACGCGGAACAATGCCGGACGGACCCGGACGCACCGATCCGTTCGTACCTTCAGCCTCGGCGGACCGATCCTGCGATTGCATCAATGCCGCCATCTTTTCGGCAGCTTGTTCCTGCGAATCCATCAATCCCGACAGAACCTCGAGATGCTCCAGCACCGACGTCTCTTGCTCGTTCTCTCCCCTGGGGCTGTTGAGCATCGTCTTGAGATTGTTGAGAAGGTGCAGGGTCTGGTCCAGGACTTCCGAATCCGTCGTCGAGTCCGAATCGTTCAATCGCTGCCGCTCGCTGTCGTCCCGAGATTGATGGAGGGATTCGGCGGCACGCGACGGTTCGTCGTCGCTCTCGACGGTTTCCACAATGATTTCGGATCGCGTCACATCGCGGTTCGACGGTTCATCGGTGATTGGTGCGGAATCTTCCTTGGCCGAGAGAGCACCGGTGGAAGATTGGTTCGCAGCAGTATCGGAACCTTTGGATTGGTGACTGGCTTCCGTTAGTGCCTTTTCGTTCTCGTCGTCGTTCTCGTCGATGATCCCTTTGTTGATTTCTTTCAGAATCATGCTTCGTTCCATGTCCATTTCTCCGATTTCTTCCAGCAAATCGTCGATCTTGTTGCTGATCGATTGGGAGCGAATGCTCTTGGAATGATCGATCGACGAGTTGTCGTAGTCTTCGCTGAAATTCGCATTCTCGAACCCCCCTCTGTTTTCCCGGCGATGCTCCGACTCGGCCTTTCGAATGGGAGACAACAACACCTGTGAGCCGCTGTCGACGGCACCGATCATTCTCATGCCGGCCTCGTTTTGGTCGTCGTCATTGTTGTCCTCCTCCTCGAGGGCGGCGCTGTCTGCATCTCCGTCGTCCATGCTGCGGGAACGCCCGGGCGTTCCACCCCCCCTGGCAAAGTCGGCGTCCAGCAGCATCTGCCACTCCTTCACTTCCTTGTCGTGCTTTCGTTCCAGTGCGGCGTACCGATTTCCGGCTTCTTCCAGCGCGGCGGCCATCCGAATGGAATTCAGGTCCAGCTCCCGGCGCTGGTCGTCCACCCTGGTCTTCCAGTACCCGAGCTCGATCGAGTGCTGCTCCTCCAGTTCTCTCAGTTTCGATCCGACCGTCTTCTCCCGCTCCCGTTCCTCGTTGTCGGACCGCTGCAGTGCCTCGTACTGGGCCCGGGCTTCCTCCAGGGCGGCAGCCATCTGGATCGATTTCTCTTCCATCTTTTCGATCTGGTCGTCCAGCTGGGCCTTCCAGTAATCCAGTTCCTTGGAATGCTCCTCCCCGAGGCGTTCGAAACGGGCCTGCCACTCCTCGTTGGTTCTGGCGAGTTCTTCCTCCCTCCGTCGCTCGAGCTCGGCGCACCTGGCGCCGGCCTCCTCCAGCTCCAGCTCGGCGGTTCGGGTGGTGGAACGATTCAGCTCGAGCTCGATCTTGTGCTGCTTCCAGCGGTCGTCTTCCGCGGCGTTTCGATCCCGCAGCTCCCTGGCGCGTTCCTCTTCGAGCTCCTTCAGGCGCGCTTCGGCGTTCTCGGCGCGGCGGGTTTGTTCTTCCAGGTCCGCGTTCCGTTGCGACCGGTGGTCCAGCAGCTCCCTGGCGCGTTCCTCTTCGAGCTCCTTCAGGCGCGCTTCGGCGTTCTCGGCGCGGCGGGTTTGTTCTTCCAGGTCCGCGTTCCGTTGCGACCGGTGGTCCAGGAGCTCCCTGGCGCGTTCCTCTTCGAGCTCCTTCAGGCGCGCTTCGGCGTTCTCGGCGCGGCGGGTCTGTTCTTCCAGGTCCGCGTTCCGTTGCGACCGGTGGTCCAGCAGCTCCCTGGCGCGTTCCTCTTCGAGCTCCTTCAGGCGCGCTTCGGCGTTCTCGGCGCGGCGGGTTTGTTCTTCCAGGTCCGCGTTCCGTTGCGACCGGTGGTCCAGGAGCTCCCGGGCGCGTTCCTCTTCGAGCTCCTTCAGGCGCGCTTCGGCGTTCTCGGCGCGGCGGGTTTGTTCTTCCAGGTCCGCGTTCCGCTTCGACAGGACCTCGGCCCGGTCGGCCGCCAGCTCCTCCAGCTCGGTCGCGAGTCGATCGTTTCGGGTTTCCAAGGCTTCGACCCGGTTCCGCAGGACCTCCTCGCTCGATCGGAGCTCGTCGATTCGGGCCGCTTGCTGGTCCTCGCGATCCCGATTCCGCGAGATCTGCCGGTCGAGCTCGTCGCGGGTTTCCTCGAGCCGGGTCGCTGCGGTTGCGAGCTCCTCGTCGTGTCGGGCCCGCGTCTCCGCGGCCGCGTTTTTCCACGCGTTCGCATCGACCTCGCAGCGGAGGAGGAGGGCCTCGCGGTCGACCTCCCTCTTCTTCAGGGCGTCCCTGCAATCGGAGAGCTCTCCGGCCAGGGATTTTCCGAGGGATCGCGATTCCTCCAGCTCTTCCTCGAGGCGTCGGATCCGGGCTCTGGCGGCTTCGAGATCCGCTTCCGGGTTCGATTTCGATTTCGATCGAGCGTCTCCTTGTTGCGATGGACCGTCCGCGGTGGTGGCAATAGCGATCCCGTGAATGTGGGTTGTCGCTCCATTGTTTTCGTGTTCCGTACCAACGGGTCTCGGCGATGCGCTTTCTTTCTGGAACGGCGAGAGAGCACCCCCGAATACTCTGGGAAGTTTTGTCGGGCTGCGGGCGGGGGACAGCAATGATTTTGGCGGCTCGGATTTGCTGTTGCTGTTGCTTTTCGTTGTTGTTGTTGTTGTTGTTGATGAGGATGTTGATATTGTACTTGTTGTTGGCGTAGTAGTAGTTGTTGTCGTTGCTGTTTTACCCGTGCCATCCCTCGTGGCCCGGGGCGATCCGAAACGGGGCAGTTTGGTTTCCATTGCGCTGCGCGAGGGCGACGACACGGTTTCCAGGGGTGCCGCGGTAGGTGTGGACGTGGATGTTGACGTTGACGTTGACGTTGACGTGGATGCAGTCGTTGCGGAGGCGGCAGCAGCTGCGGTGTCCCGGTCCGCCTCGATCGGTGTCGGTGACGCCGACGCTCCAAACATGGGGATCTTGCTTCCACCAGCATTGCTATTGCTATTGCTATTGCTATTAGTAGTAGTATTAGTATTAGTTCGTTTGTTGGTTCCATCATTTCCGTTGCCGCCGTTGCGCCTCGCCACCCCCACCGGCAGAAAGAGTTCCCGCTTGTCCGTCTCCCATTGCTCCTGCGATTCCTGAAACTTGGTCTGCAGGACCGAGAGCTTGTCCATCAGCTTGGCGGATTCTTCCTGCTGCGAGTTCCACTCGTCCTGGAGGGCGGTGTTGCGCGTCGAGAGGTGCCGAAGGAGCTGTGTTGTGGTGGTGGTGCTGCTCGCGCTCGCGTTCGGGGAGAGCGCCGCCGACGGAATGTTGGGATCGGAGTGATTCGAATCGAGGGAATTGGTACCGCGATTGTTGAGATCGTTCTCCTTGTTGTTGTAGTGGTGACGAACCCCCGCTGCCGTCGATGTAAATGTCGATGTAAATGTCGATGGCGGCACCGGCGATGATCCCGGCGGGGGTTTTGTTTTTGGTTCCGCAAATCCGGTAGCCTTGCCACCGTTCGCGGCGCCATTGCGAGAAGCCGCACCGCTCCCCGGCAACGCGGAGGACGATTCCGCCGCCGCCGCCGCCGCTCCCCCAAACGCCGTTGCGTTGGACTCGCCGCGGGATCGCAATCGGTGGCGGCTCCGGTTGCGGGGAGAGGATTCCCGCTGCGCCATTCGCAAATGGATCATCTGGTCCATGAGCTGTTCCTGCTCGGCATTGGCGGCCGCGAGCATTTGTTTCCAGGCGGATTGTTTGGAGCTCAGGGGCTGCGATTGCGTTTGCGTTTGCGTTTGTGTTTGTGTCTGTTGTTGTGATTGATGTTGTGATTGTGGCTCGCCCAAAACCGGTTCGGAGGACGATGACTCGTTCTCATCGTCCTCGTCATCGTTGTCGTTCTCCTCGTCCCCGAGCAAGCTATCCTCTGGTTCGGAAGACGACGATGATTCCCAACGAAACATCGACGCCGAAGCAACGTCGTTGATCGAGTCGGAGGAATTCGAATGGAGAATCATTTTGCTGTTGCTGTTGCTGTTGCTATTGTTGTTGTTGTTGTTGTTGTGGGTACTATTGCTATTGCTATTGCTGGGTGCATCCCACATGGAATCGTAGCCATCATAGTCATCGTCATCGTCGTCGTCCCGAGTCAGATCAATGTCCTCGTCGTCGCTGTCGTCGTCGAACAAGTAGTTCATGCCGGTTTCGTCGGCCCCCATTTCCCTCAGCATTCCCCGGTACACATCGCTCCCCACTGTCATACTGGAGGATGGAGTATCTCAATGAATCAATCAATTATTGTTAACAATGATGGATGATGGATGCGATTCGATTCGATTCGATTCGCAATGATAAATTCGCAACGGTTACGGTTTGTCGTGTTTCGTGTTTCGTGGTTCCGTTCCGTTCCGTGATTGAGATGGTGATGGATGAATAGATGGATGGATGGATTCGATTCGATGATTCGTTGATTGATGGACGGATGGATATGATATGATGTTCGCCCCAAATGACAATTGGTTTCGAGCACGTTTTCCGTCGGTCAGTCTTGTTTGGACGGTATCGATAGCTTCCGGACTTTTTCGACGACCGCGATTGACTGTCTCTCACTCACTCACTCCTACCTCGCTACTACCGTTGCTGTTGCTGCAGTCTCCCCGGCAACGGCTCCCGTCTGTTGTCACACACACAAACAAGTTTTGAATCTCGATCAATCTCAACAATCAAAATCGGATTGTGGGTAATTTAGAGTAATCTTACGGTACAAGCACGGTAGATTGCGAGGAATCCCGTTCAATGCCGAACAAACCTAGTAGGTTTTGTACGGTGCGAATTTTACGGTGGGTATTTTACGGTTTCCCCTCGGTTTTTTCAAACAGGGATGAGATGATGTGATAAGTTACCGGTATTAGGTGATCGCGTTCCGTTGCGCCGTCTGAATTGAGAGTGAGTGAGTGAGCGAGTGAGTGAGTCTTGTCATACCTTTAACACTGATTTTTGGATGACGAGATGAATTAGATGAAGTTAGGATGCGTGTCACGCCGTTCGGTTCCGTTGGCAATTCAAAGTAAGTTTACTGTAACCTTACCATACATACTGCAGAGTACAAACTACGTGACTCGTAAGTAAGGTTACGAAGCACAAGTAACTTAAGTATTGTACTTCGTACATCGTTTTGAAAATAATGATAGGCATTCGGTTTCGACTTTACTTATGCTCACTCGATGACATTCCGTTGGGGTGGTTTCGCGCCACTGTCCTTAGATATGAAAACAGGTATCGCCGTGCCTACCGAATTTCAAACACCATCAAACACCCACCATCGATTTCCGTTGTTCCCGTTTGGGATGGCCGGCACGAGTCAAATTCTGTCGTTTGACCCAAATCCAAACAAGGAGCAATACTAATCACACGAATCAAAATAAATAAATGAAACTCGAATCGTTCCTCCATTGAAATTCAAAACAATGAAAGAATGATACCGGTACTTACTAAGACTGCAACCATCCTCATCCTCATTATCGTCGTCGTTGTTCGTCTCGTGTCGTTTCGTCTCTGGTTCCCGACAGTCCAACGGTACAGGGCGTACAGTAAGATTACCGCTGGTCCCAATAGTACAGTCAAGTATCAGAACCCGCACTCCAAGCAATACATTCATTGCTTCTCGTTTCTTTGCGCACAATAATACTACGTACCGTACTGCAATTGCGTTCCTTCGCGACATGGTTCGGGCATTGTTCGCTTCTCTCGCCATAGTTTGAGATTGATTGATTGATTGGACGAGCCAGTCATTCGCCATTGGAGTTCGGTATTACCGTTCCCCGCGCCTTGCTTTGCTTTCACTTACTCTGGTAGCAGCAGCATCAGCAGCAGACAAGAACGCTGGAGAGATGTGGTCCAACAGCAGCCGAAGGAGAATATCCCAGCACCGATCCGCCAACATCAAGGGATACCTCGGTGTGGGAGACGCAGACGCAGACGCAGATTCGGATTCGGATTCGAATGCGTACGCCGACGAGAACCGCAATCCCAACCAGAGACGGACCAAACACGACGGGAAAGGTGCCGGTGCCTCGAATTCGAACTCGAATTCGAATTCGAACCCGAAAGGACCTCCCGTGGCCACCGTGGTCCTGGTCGAGACGCTCCCGGAAGCCCCGAATCCGTTGTCGGCGGAAGCGGCGGTGGTCTCCCCGCTCAAGGGCAGCGAAAGCGCCTCGGTTACCAGCGTTGGCAGTCTGGACAGCGAAAGCGATCCTCTGCAACCCGAACCCTTGCAGCGGTGGCAACCGAAGCCACCGCGGTTCATCAAGGCGCAACCGCAACTGCAAGTACCAGTGCGAGTGCCAGTGACAGGGCCAGTGCCAGTGCAATCCCGAGAAGAGTCGCCAACGGCGGCATCCGGCGGCAGCAGCAGCACCGGCAGCACGATTCGAAGCGGCGGCGGCAGCATCCGGGACGATTCGGCAGCCGTGGCCGAGTTTGGAAACGAATTGATGGA